>BSBK01001224.1:482500-1087500 GCA_027943335.1 Chamaecyparis obtusa | reverse complement strand
TCCTCTATTAATTTGAATAAATACATAACTTTATTTAAATTAAATCCTAAAATACCCCTTTTTTTTTATTAAATAACCCTCATTTAATCAATTAGAGCACATGAATCCTAACTTTAACCCCTAACCTAACCTATGTCAACCACCTAACTGCTAGTTCCAACTCAACCCAACCCATTCTCACATACTAATCCATCTTAATTAGCTAATGACCCATGATTATCTAATCTATCCCTCCACTCATTCTCTCTCCTCCCATAACATCCTCCATAAATATAATCCTCCACTTGCCTCCTAATCCCAAGCCTAATCACCCCTTAAACATTTTCATAATCATAATCCATGGATTAAGAAACCCTAACCCTCACCCAAGTCAACCCTCATGTCACATCCCCCACTCCCCAACCAAATACATTAAATGTCAACCTTAAATTCTCTTACACCTTTGTCCCCCCACACATCCCCCAAAATGGTCACATTCCTCAAGGATTTGACCTCTCCTCTCAAGCTCTCTCCTTGTGACACTTGTCACAAGGCTATGAGTTTGAGAAAGTACAATCCACATGCTTCCCCTCAAATGAATCTTTTCCCCTCCTCAAGTTTGCAACTTAACCATCCATTTCACCTCTCGTTTACCTATAAATTGAACCCTTCTCCCTTCACAAATCATCCACCTTTCAAGTATTGTTATCATGCCATTTTTCCTCCAAAATCCATAGCATAGAAACATCATAATGTCAAAATTACTACACACTTGAAGCTTTGAGAAAAGATCTTGAGCATACATCCAAATCCTTAGACAAATCCAAAGATCAAGAGGGTTTTTTGGGTGCTTTACCTTTGGTTTGCATTCTCTATTTCAAGCTTTCTTTTTGTCTTATCATAAGTATTATATTTGGATTGTTTTGTTGAATGTTTAGTTTAAATTCATATTCCTAACAATACATTTCATTGCATACAAATGCTATCCAATAGTTGATTCGGTAATGAGGATATGCGATACATTAGTTTGACCAATTTGGAAAGAGGAAAAAATACACCTCCTAAGCTCAGGAAAAAAACACTAGATCATTATGTTTCAACAAATCAGATATTCCATTAACAATTTCAGAAAAATAAAAATATTGGAGTGCCTTATGACTACAAAACTATATGAGCGAAATCAAAGAATTGGTAATTTCCATTATTTTTCCGATGTACCAAGTCCATTAAACGGATTGATTATGTATATAACACGTATGGATGAGCTTGGAGTGTGAGTAGTAATAGACTTCCCATCATTTACTATCAAATATTACACACACTAATATGTGGATTTACCTAAATATGAAAAATGTGGCTAGAAGAAAAAATTATTATAAATCTATTAACAAGGTAAAAGTTTAGGCTCAGAACTTACAAGCCTTGAAAGAGAAATACATGGTCGAGGTACGCTATGAGTGTGATGAAATACAAATGATAAAATAAACAATAAAAATGCTGAGATGCGATTGGTCATACTCAGTGTAGGTTGTTTGGTCATATTTAAAATTTATTTACTCTGTTTCGAGTAAAAAGAAGTCATGATACAACAATAGAAGTGGATTCTACAAGTTAACCTCATGTCCACATGATAATGATAAAACTAAATTCAAAAAAGAGGAAAGAATCCATACCTATTTAGTTGAAAAGAGACAAACTATTCAAAATGTTGCTAGCTACCATTCAAATTATATCTGCTACTTATCGAGCATTTCGTATTGTCAATGTTTGAGATAATCAAACTAGGAGATATTGTTTCTGTGATTTACCCCTCTTATCCAATGCATGAGGAAGATAAGGCTTTCTTTCTTAACAAAAGTATGACCTTTACAACAAATCCAACGTATCTATATGATGTAGGAGCATCCTAGGGAAGTTGGCAATCTTGCATCTTGGTGTGTTGTGTTGGAGTAGTTTTATTTCTGTGTTACTCATGTAGTACCCCGCCCCTAGTCTAATTTTATAAATGTTATGATTACTTTAGGATGATAGATTATATGTTAGGAAATCATTGATGCGTATGATTTTAATGACCCCATACTTGCATGTGTATGGTTGATATGTTTGTTTTATACTTCTGTTTGATGTGCCTGATGTGGTTGAGGGACGGAGTCGTAGTTACTTGCTTGCAAGATCCACACGATCAGCCAATCCTCGCCATTATCTGTTATATATTTATATATGTATGTACATGTGGGTTTTGTATGCAAGTTTGTAGGTACCGAGCATCGACTTCCCCGAATTGTCAGGATGAGCATCCCCTATCACAATATCTCAAATGGTAAGAGAGGGGAGATAATGTAGATCCAAAACCCTAACCTAAGCCAATTTGTCCTAGGATTGGACAAGTATTAGTTTGATTGCCCTAACCAAATTCGTCTAGTTGGCATGAATTCGTGGATCCCTTTCTGGTGTTGCTTGGTTTTACTTTGTTTGATTTTACCTTGTTTGACTTCAATTGATTTATTGCTTAAGTGAGTGATTTTTTATGATTTATTGATTAATGATTATAGTTGAAATTTAATATTAATCATGTTTCTAAGTTTATTTGAGAAAATTTAATTAAAAGTCAATTATTTGATTGTTTAGAATTATTTGATTATTTAATTGGTAGTTAGATTTAATTATGCTTGTGTACTTTATTAAATAATTAAATATTTGATTTCTGTGGTTTTATGATGCATTAAATATTTAATCTATTTAATACATATTTTAATTATAACATGTGCATTAATATTAATTGAAAATTGAATTGTTTTCAAAAAGTAATCAACTTGTTTTTAAAAGTCAAAGTTGAGTTGTGCATGAAAAGTGCTTTTAATTTATTAATTTGATTTTCTTTCAAATTCTAATTTGGAGTTGAAGTGGGAGTTAGATGTTGAGTTATCTTTAGGGTTTTATGAAATGGGAAATTGAATCCCTATTAGGGGGAATTGCATTCATTTTAGCTTTAGACAAATTTGGAGGAAAATTGGGCAGGTAGGTTGAAGGTGTTTGGGGGGAATTCGATTTTGGAAAGCTTTGCAAGTTTTGGGATTTTGTCTTCAGATCTGGTCTTCGTTCAAAAGTTTTCTTGGGTGTTCGAGGTAGGGTTTGAGCTTCCTCATGTTTATGTTTTTATGTATTTCAAAATAAATCTATCTTCTTTGTGTTTGATGGTCTGCCTACCTGGATCCCGATGTAATTCTTATTATCTCTCTCTCTCTCCTTGTACTCTGGAGTTGGAATTATGGATAACCTGGCTGCATGCATTCTTTTCTTTTGAATTTTGGAATAAAACTCCATTAGGGTTTCAATTTCTTAATAGAAATTAAATCAAAATTAAATTTCTATTTGAAATTTCTATGGTTGTGGAAATCAATAGAAATATATATATATATTTGCTAGTTTTATTAAATTAAATTGTTTTGCAATAAATTAAAATATAATTTTGCTGGTAAAAGGAAAATTAAACTTATTATAATGCTTGTTGTCTTTTTTTATAATGCTATAAATTTTATTTATTTTGTTTTGCAAAATAAATATTAATTGAGAAAAATTTTATGTTTTTTTATGTAAATGTAAAAAGGTAATTTTTATTTTAAAATAAAGTTTTTAAAAAAAAATTGAAATCTTAAAGGTTGGGGGTGTACCCCCATACCTTTCGGCAACCCCGAGGGGGGCTGTCATGTTGCAGCGCCTGTGGGGGACTGCAGCACGATAGTCCCTCAGCTATCGTGCGCAGTACCCTCGGGTACTGGCACAACAGTCAAGGCTACCGTGCGCAGCAGGGTACCGTGAGCTTGGGGGAGGTGCCGTGGTCCCCCCACATAATTGCTTTTTACTTTAAAAAAAAAAGTTTGCTTTATTTATATAATTTTGTTTAATGATTTTTTAAAAATTTAGTTTAATTAATATTTTTGTATATTAATTTAGTTTAATTTATTTATTTATTAATTTTAAATGGTTATTTTCGTTTGGGTGTTGTTAGCATTGAGAAAGGTAATTTTTGTCTTGCTTATTGTTTAATAATATTTGGATATAGTTTTAACGATGAGTTAAAATCTTATTTGAGATTAATTATTCTTGTGTGTTTGAGTGATGCATTTATATGTAGACATGGTTAGTCGTTGTGACTTTAGTTTCTTTTGGGCAATGTATCTTGAATTGTTTATTAGGGGTTGTAGTTGACTTTTGGGGATGTAATCCAGAGGCGGGATTTATGTTTACCATGTTTGTTTGCCTTGCATATTCTGTTGTATCGGTGAACTTGTTCTATGATGATTCTGGCTTTGCATGTTTCTATCACTGTTGGATCTAGTTGTTGTGATTCATGAGTTGTGTTAACTCAGAGTGATACCTTGATCTTGTGAAAACCCTAGGGTAGGTTATCTGACTGTATAGTAGGAAGTGGCTTGTAATTAGTGTCAGAGCCTGAAAGTGGCTAGCAGGATATCCTATTACAAGTAGCTTAATAAGTGATAATTAATGACATTGAGAGTTTAAAATGAACCTAATAAGTTATTATGTGCCTCGCCCATCCCTGAGTTCCTGATTGAGTTTTGACTAGGATGGGAGTGAGAAGATGCTTGCCGCCTACATGGACTGGATATGGCATAGTTAATACTTTGTCTACACGAGGGGTTACTAATACCACATAGAGTCACTAGGGCGCTAAGGTCTAAAGAGACTACCAGGATAACCTTAGAGTTGGCTCGTGTGATGAGACTTCCTTTATGCATCTTAGGTTTCCTATGTGTGTTGGTTGCCTCTGGTTGAGTATGTTTTACCTTGTTGTCCTTTTGTACCTTTTGAGTTAGAAGCTTTCAGGATCTCTTCCCTAGCTTGTTCTGTTGATTTTTGCTATCTGAGTGGGATCTATTGTTATCTCCTCAGCACAGTGGGAGTGGACCATTTAGGTTCATGAGGTTGGGTGGTAGTGATTCTTTTACCATTTGAGATTCTAACATTCATGTACCAGTGCTACATGATCCCTGTGGCAGTTGTTCCTTCTTGATCTTCATTGATGGATTTGTGTTCTTCTTCTTCTTCTTCTTTGTGATCCTGTATCTTTGTATTAGTTTTTCATAGATATCATGTGTACTTCTCTTTCGGTTATTGTATTACATACTCTGTAACATGTGTAGTGGATGTAGGTTATTATGGATACCTTATGGTACTAGTTGTATTTATGTTATCTTATATGTGATGTTGCTTTTATCTTTCATTTGTTTATATGATTTTTTTAATGTACCTAATCTAAATTAATTAATTAATGCTAACGTAATCTTCATCGAGGAACCCTTGAGAGTTGTAACCTGTGTTGGTTATTGTATTCATGTGAGTAAATGGTAATTGCTTCCGCATTGATGTTTATCTTGAGTGTTAACTTTATAAAAAAAAATTATTCTGCAAACTTAGATGCATGTTTAGGTTAAGTTCTCCTGGGTTCCCTGGCGAGGCATTACACTTGGTATCAGAGCACTGAGTTCTACATTGGGAACTCTGAGAAGTTGTGTGCCCATTAGATGTTGATTTTGCCTGTATTTTGTGTTTAGGTACCTCCTCTAATGCATCTAAGGTAAAACACCTTTGGATGTCATGAAGAGATTACTCCCTTGAGCGTGGCTACCACTAGTCACCTTGTTATGTACATGTTTTATGATTGATAATTTGTTTTGGTTGATTGATAAATTGTTCGTGTTGTGTAAGCACTAGCATTGAAATTTTGAACTTTCTTATGAGTGAACTAGTCACCTAACTCTCTTTTCTTTATCTATTTTATGATGCTAGTTACACTTCATTTATTATTGAAATTGAGGATCCCTTATGAATTAATGTTGGACTTGTGATTCCCCAACTTGGGTTTTACCTCTTTGAGGTTTGTGGTGGCTATTCTGAATGTTTGGTATTGTTGGTCATGTTCTGTGATAAGTGTTATTTCTATCATGTTCATCATGGACCCCTGATAGTATGTATAAGGGAGGACATCGCAAAGATGGTACTATGTTTGCTGTGTGAAAATAAAATTATTGTGTATCCTATATGTTTGCATTAGTGTTGCATTAACTAGATAGATTTTCATGAACTTCCCAATTGATTATTTGATATATATGTGAATGTGTGTTTTATGCAATTGATCCTAGATGTTTTCTATGATGATGTCTGAATAAAGGTTTAGATCTATTTTGAATTATAAGTGAATGATTGATCAATGTGATTTTCAGTTTATTCCTAACCAGTATTACATTATTTATAATGATTGTATATCATGTTCTTATTTTATGGATTGTTTTCAGATATTATGTTTTGTTTTTAGTAAATGATTCACGCTTGAGGGATATATATCCTTATCAGTTTGCAAGGTCTAGGAGTAAGCCTAATCCTAGGGGAGGTGGATGTAGTACCCCGCCCCTAGTCTGATTTTATAAATGTTATGATTACTTTAGGATGATAGATTATATGTTAGGAAATCATTGATGCATATGATTTTACTGAACCCATACTTACATGTGTATGGTTGATGTGTTTGTTTTATACTTCTATTTGACGTGCCTGATGTGGTTGAGGGACAAACTTGTAGTTACTTGCTTGCGAGATCCACACGATCAGTTGATCCCCACCATTGTCTTTTATATATTTATATATGTTTGTACATGCAGGTTTGTAGGTACCAGGCATAGACTTCCCTAAATTGACAGGATGAGCATGCCCTATCACAATATCTCAAATGGTAAGAGAGTGGAGATAATGCAGATCCAAAACCCTAACCTAAGCCAATTTGTCCTAGGATTGGACAAGTATCAGTTTGACTACCCTAACCGAATTTGTCTAGTTGACATGAATTCGTAGAATTTACTTTGTTTGATTTTACCTCATTTGGCTTCAGTTGATTTATTGCTTAAGTGAGTGATTTTATGTGATTTATTGATTAATGATTATAGTTGAAATTTAATATTAATCATGTTCCTATATTTATTTGAGAAAATTTAATTAAAAGTCAATTATTTGATTGTTTAGAATTATTTGATTATTTAATTGGTAATTAGATTTAATTATGCTTGTGTACTTTATTAAATAATTAAATATTTAATTTGCATGGTTTTATGATGCATTAAATATTTAATCTATTTAATACATATTTTAATTATAACATGTACATTAATATTAATATTAATTGAATTGTTTTCAAAAAGTAATCAACTTGTTTTTAAAAGTCAAAGTTGAGTTGAGCATGAAAAGTGTTTTTAATTTATTAATTAGATTTTCTTTCAAATTCTAATTTGGAGTTGAAGTGGGAGTTAGATGTTGAGTTATCTTTAGGGTTTTATGAAATGGGGAATTGAATCCCTATTAGGGGTAATTGCATTCATTTTAGCTTTAGATAGATTTGGAGGAAAATTGGGCAGGCAAGTTGAAGGTGTTTAGTGGGAATTCGATTTTGGAAAGCTTTGCAAGTTTTGGGATTTTGTCTTCAGATCTGGTCTTCATTCAAAAGTTTTCTTGGGTGTTCGAGGTAGGGTTTGAGCTTCCTCATGTATATGTTTTTATGTATTTCAAAATAAATATGTCTTCTTCGTGTTTAATGGTGTGCCTGCCTGGATCCCGATGTAATTCTTATTATCTCTCTCTCTCCTTGTACTCTGGATTTGGAATTATGGATAACCTGGCTACATGCATTCTTTTCTTTTGAATTTTGGAATAAAACTCCATTAGTGTTTCAATTTCTTAAAAGAATTAAATCAAAATTAAATTTCTATTTGAAATTTCTGTGGTTGTGGAAATCATATGTATATATATATATTTGCTAGTTTTATTAAATTAAATTGTTTTGCAATAAATTAAAATATAATTCTATTGGTAAAAGGAAAATTAAACTTATTATAATGCTTGTTGTCTTTTTTTATAATGCTATGTATTTATTTATTTTGTTTTGCAAAATAAATATTAATTGAGAAAATTTTATGTTTTTTTTATGTAAATGTAAAAAGGTAGTTTTTATTATAAAATAAAGTTTTTAAAAAAAAATTGAAATCTTAAAGGTTGGGGGTGTACTCGGCAACCCTGAGGGGGGCTATCGTGCTGCAGTGCTTGTAGGGGACTCCAACATGACAGTCCCTTGGCTATCGTGTGCAGTACCCTTGGGTACTGGCATGACAGTCAGGGCTGTCGTGCACAGTAGAGTACCGCGAGCTTGGGGGAGGTACCGTGGCCCCCCCCACATAATTGCTATTTACTTTTTTAAAAAAAGTTTGTTTTATTTATATAATTTTGTTTAATGATTCTTTTAAATTTAGTTTAATTAATATTTTTGTATATTAATTTAGTTTAATTAATTTTTAATAATTAATTTAGTTTAATAAATTTATTTATTAATTTTAAATGATTATTTTCATTTGGGTGTTGTTAGGATTGAGAAAGGTAATTTTTGTCTTGCTTATTGTTTAATAATATTTGGATATAGTTTTAATGACAAGTTAAAATCTTATTTGAGATTAATTATTCTTGTGTGTTTGAGCAATGCATTTATATGTAGACACGGTTAGTCATTGTGACTTTAGTTGTTTGGGAAATGTATCTTGAATTGTTTATTAGGGGTTGTAGTTGACTTTTGGGGATGTAATCCAGAGGTGGGATTTATGTTTACTATGTTTGTTTGCCTTGCATATTCTGTTGTGTCGGTGAACTTGTTCTATGATGATTCTGGCTTTGCATGTTTCTGTCACTGTTGGATCTAGTTGTTGTGATTCATGAGTTGTGTTAACTTAGAGTGATACCTTGATCTTGTGAAAACCCTAGGGTAGGTTATCTGACTGTATAGTAGGAAGTGGCTTTTAATTGATGCCGGAGCCTGGAAGTGGCTAGCAGGATATCCTATTACAAGTAGCTTAATAAGTGATAATTAATGACATTGAGAGTTTAAAATGAACCTAATAAGTTATTATGTGCCTCACCCATGCCTGAGTTCCTGATTGAGTTTTGACTAGGATGGGAGTGAGAAGATGCTTGCTACCTACGTGGACTAGATATGGCATAGTTAGTACATTGTCTACATGAGGGGTTACTAATACCACATAGAGTCACTAGGGTGCCAGGGTTTGAAGAGACTACCAGGATAACCTTAGAGTTGGCTCATGTTATGACACTTCCTTTATGCATCTTAGGTTTCCTACGTGTGTTGGTTGCCTCTGGTTGAGTATGTTTTACCTTGTTGTCCTTTTGTACCTTTTGAGTTAGAAGCTTTCAGGATCTCTTCCCTAGCTTGTTCTGTTGATTTTTGCTATCTGAGTAGGATCTATTGTTATCTCCTTAGCATGGTGGGAGTGGACCATTTAGGTTCACAAGGTCGGGCGGTAGTGATTATTTTACCATTTGAGATTCTGACGTTCGTGTACCACTACTGGATGATCCCTGTGGCAGTTGTTCCTTCTTGATCTTCATTGATGGAGTTGTGTTCTTCTTCTTCTTCTTATTCTTATTCTTATTCTTTGTGATCCTATATCTTTATATCAATTTTTCAGAGATATCATGTGTACTTCTTTTTCAGTTATTGTATTACATACCCTACGACATGTGCAGTGGATGTAGGTTATTATGGATACCTTATGGTACCAGTTGTATTTATGTTATCTTATATGTGATGTTGCTTTTATCTTTCATTTTTTTACATGAGTTTTGTAATGTACGTAATCTAAATTAATTAATTAATGTTAACGTAATCTAAATTAATTAATTAATGTTAACGTAATCTACATTGATGTTTATCTTGAGTGTTAACTTTTTTTAAAAAATTTTTTGCAAACTTAGATGCATGTTTAGGTTAAGTTCTCATGGGTTCCCTGGCGGGGCATTACAACTCAGTTGCAGCTCTGATCAAGGGATTTGGTCATTGAGGAGGCTTGGTCATTGAAGGGAACTTGGTAAAACATCTAGTGCTCAGTAGAACCTATGTTCGGCGATGCTTGTGGTGCTCAGTCGACAAGCTTTCTCAATGATGCCTAGCTTGCTTGGTTGTTTTTTACTGGTGCTCGGTATTCTGGCTTACCGACTAGAGTTCTTGTGGATTCGGTTGGCCGACTTGATGTATTTAATGTTGGTAGCTTATGTTGTCTTATCCTATGTGGATCTAGAGGCCGACATGGAGAATTAATTATTTGTAAGGCTATTTGAGAGCTAACTTGTATTACATTTAATAATTGTTTGTTTAGGAGCCGACTTGGGCTTAGGAGTTATTTATTTCTTTCAACCGACTTGTGGTTGAAGAAATGTATTTAAGGAAGGTTTGGGTAGTTGTTAGAGAAAGGGATTTGAGAGTGAGGAAATAGTAATTGGATCCTGTGAGATCTTGCAGATTAGATTGTTTGTCTGATATTTGTAATAGCAGAGCTAGTGGTTTGCATGCTTGGAGACAAGTAGATTGCTTGGTGACTTGAGAGCTCAAGTTTAGATCTGCCTTAGTGTTTCTACCAGTTGCTAATGTGTTACAGAGATGAACTACCTAGAGGATTGAAAAATTACTATTGTAATTATTTGTATTTGGCCCTTACCTGAAAGGCCTTATAGCCGGGCATGTTGAATGGAAATTCTATTTGATTAATTCTTTATTGTGTTTCTATTGTTTTGTTGTTTCTAGTGTAGATTTGGACTATCCATTTTGGAATTTTCCTATTTTCATTGCGTTAGGTGGTATCAGATCTTGAA
The DNA here is from genome assembly GCA_027943335.1 of Chamaecyparis obtusa. NCBI lineage: Eukaryota > Viridiplantae > Streptophyta > Pinopsida > Cupressales > Cupressaceae > Chamaecyparis > Chamaecyparis obtusa. Next base: position 1,076,802 of record BSBK01001224.1, on the reverse strand, counting down.
GTTCTTGAGTGTGTGGATAGATCACCGAGTTGAGGCAGTTTGCACCAGGACCTTGGGTTAGTAGTTTTTTTACCTTGGGTTTTGAAGATCTTTGGAGATGCCTCAAAGAAGATTGGATCCTAAGGCGATTGCAGATCTTTGTGAAAATGTGGAATCAAAGATTTCTGAAAAGGTCAAATCAAATGTCAGATCTGAGATGGAATTGATGAAGAATGACATGATCATTGAGATCATGAGGGCTATTATTAGTATGTCATGGAATCTTGGTACTGATGATGGCTACAAGGAAGCTATTGAAGACTTTGAAGCTACTAGATATAGTGGATATGATAGAACCGATCAGAGGGATAGATCTGGTGAAGACATAACTAGTCGGTTGTAGAGATCTGGAGGTCGGTTAAGTACTAGTTATTGAATGGAAGTTTCTAACTTCTCTGGTACTTTGAGACCCAAGGATTTGATTGATTGGATTGGTGAGTTAGAAGAATTCTTTGAGCTTGAAGAAATTGAAGATCCTCTTAGAGTAAGGTTAGTACTAAGTTAAAAGGACATGCTGCTCTTTGGTGGAAATAATTGCGGAGAGAAAGAGATGATGAAGGTGAACTAAAGATCAATCGATGGAGGTTGATGGTTTCTAAATTGAAGGCTAAGTTTATACATGTCGACTATGAACTTGAGTTGTTTAAGAAATTGCAAAATTTTAAGTAGAAAGAATTGACTGTTGAAGACTATACCGAGGAGTTCTACAAACTTTCTATTTGGTCTGGACACAAAGAACTCGGTAAGGAAAAGGTAGCTTGGTATGTGAATGGTTTGAGATTCAATATTCAAGAAGAGATTGGTATGTTGAAGATTGATTTAGTTGAGGATGCTTATCAGTATGCTCTGAAGGAAGAAGATAAGTTGAAGAGGAAACATCATGGTAATTCTTGAGGGAAGGAGAAACAAGATCACTCGATGAAGGATAAACCGACTGCAGAGGATTAATCAAAACCTGTTGAGCCGAGAAAGAGGACAAATAAGGTTTCCTTTAGGGGTACTTGTTTTAGTTGTGGGGAAGAAGGACATGGATCTTTTCAGTGCACACATAAGAAGGTTGGTGATCAAAAAATTGCTACGATGAATGAGAACATTCTAAATGAACCTAAAGTAGAATTAGAAAACTTGCTGGTTCGAAGAACATTGCTCGGTACAAAGGTGGAACTTGTTAGAGGAGTAACTTGTTTAGAACTTGGTGTAAGTTGGGAGGTAAAATTTGTAATTCGATTGTGGAGAGTGGTAGTACTGATAACCTTGTACCTGAGGAGATGGTTCAGAAACTTGGTTTGAAGAGAGTGAGACATCCTTATCCTTATAGGATTGGTTGGTTGCAAGATGTTCATGCTTTGGAAGTGAGGGAGCAATGCCTTGTTGATATTTAGATTGGATAGTATAAGGATAAAGTGTTGTGTGATATTGTGGATATGAGTAGTTGTCACATATTGCTTGGTAGACCTTGGGAGTATGATTGCAGGGTTGTGCATGACTGTGTCAAGAATATGTTTACTGTTGAGAAGAGTGTCATGAAGTTTTCTTTGATGCCTTTTTTGGATATAACACTCGGTAGGAGGAACTTGAGTTTTGGGAGTTGAGTTGAGTTGAAGAATTTTGGAAAGGTTGGAGATCAGTATGGAGAATAGACTTGTGGATTGTCAAGGAAAGACTTGTAAAGGTAGAGAAAGAAAAAGTGGAAGAGTGTACAAGTTGAAGACTTGGAGGACATGTATGTGAAGAACCAATTTGGGGTTTATGTGTTGAATCCCATAAAATGTTCTTCCAAACTCTAAGAACATTTTTTGACACCTGGGGTGTCTAATGCAAGAGCATCCTAGGGAAATTGGCAATCTTGCATGTTGGTGTGTTGTGTTGGAGTAGTTTTCTTTCAGTGTTACTCAGTTGCAGCTTTGATCGAGGGGCTCAGTCATTGAGAAGGCTCGGTCATTGAAGGGAACTTTGTAAAACCTCTGGTGCTTGGCAGAACCTATGCTTGGTGATGCTTGTGGTGCTCAGTCGACATGCTTTCTTAGTGATGCCTAGCTTGCTCGATTGTTTTTTTACTAGTGCTCATTATTCTAGCTTACCAACTTGAGTTCTTGTGGATTTGGTTGGCCGACTTGATGTATTTAATATTGGTATCTTATGTTGCATTATCCTATGTGGATCTAGAGGCCGACATGGAGAATTAATTATTTGTAAGGCTATTTGAGAGCCAACTTGTATTGCATTTAATAATTGTTTGTTTAGGAGCTGACTTGTGGTTGAAGAAATGTATTTATGGAAGGTTTGGGTAGTTGTTAGAGACAAGGATTTGGGAGTGAGGAAATAGTAATTAGATCTTGCAAGATCTTGTAGATCAGATTGTTTGTCTGATATTTGTAAGAGCAAAGCTAGTGGTTTGCATGCTTGGAGACAAGGAGATTTCTTGGTGGCTTGAAAGATCAAGTTTAGATATGCCTTAGTATTTCTACCAGTTGCTGATGTGTTACAGAGTTGGACTAGCTAGAGGATTGCATAATTACTATTGTAATTGTTTGTATTTGGCCCTAACCCAGAAGGCCTTACAGTTGGGCATGTTGAATGAAAATTCTATTTAAGTACTTCTTTGTTGTATTTCCATTGTGTTGTTGTTTCTAGTGTAGATTTGGACTATCCATTTTGGGATTTTCCTACTTGCGCTGCATCACCATATAAAAATCTCCAAGTGGGTACATCTGCAGCCAAGTTTGTATATCTAAGTCATACTTTCAAGACCATGATTCTTGAAGAATTAGTAGTCTAGCGCATGATCAAGCCAAGTTGAAATCCATATCACAACTACCTAGGGTCCACCAACAATGATTCCTTGTCGATATAAGGCATGCAAGCCAATAACACTATATGTGATAGAAATATTTAGCAATGTACCCCCTCATACAATAAATAATGCCCCCCTTCAAATTAATTGCATGTCGTAGGATACAAATGTTTCTACAGTTAGTTGGAAAAACTAATGTTTGTAACAAAAAATCAAATGCTTCCTATACAACTTTACTCAGCCATGTTCCTTCGTAGGGGTGGATTTGGTGACCTCACATTCTCTTAACCAATCACTTCACTCAGTCCATCAAAGAATTTTTTGTAGGAAGGAAATATACTACCAAAATTATCCATCCTCTCTGCCTTTGTAAAAGTTCCCTATAATGAATATTTTTAATAAGAAGATCCTCGCAAGGCCTTACCCTCCATATTTTTTCACCTTCATGTGATGACAACCTACTCCCCATTATGCTATGCCATGCACAAAGAACTTCGCAACATATCAAGATTCCCCACTAAGATTTGGAGTGAATTACAGAGAGATAAAAATTGAGCTAGAAGCTTCTTTAATTTATCACTCTATGGTTACCTTAATTATAATAACAACTATATTTAAATTCTGACATAATGCATGTTAAAATAAACTATCCCTTAATTTTGACTTACATAATAATGTTAAAAAGACTTTAAGAAAATTACAAGTGAAAATTATTTTTAAACATTTGGGTTATGAAATCCTCCCCCCTTAGAAAATACAACATCCTCGATGTCTTAGAAAAAACTTATCGTCAATCTAAGAAAGCTAACATTTCATCTCAAACATGCCTTTATTTCCATCAATTAGGACAATAATCAAAATTTTCTAATTTTGAATAAGCATGCAATTTTTTTTATTAATATAGTTTATGCTAGTTTTTATATTTAATTAATTTTTATTATAATGCATGTTACAATGTTGAGGATATTTTGACATAATAAATCCTTTCACATACATTCTTATATTTTTCAAATTTCAAGTATAGTAAAAATTGCATGACTATTCTTATATTGAATGATTGATTTCAATATCTTTGTTTCTTTTTTTTCTATTAATTATAAAGTAGGAAATTTACAATGATAATCATGACTATTTATCATATATAGACTACTTAATTTTTACTATTACATTTATATATCATACTGCTAGATAGTTCTATATCTAGCCATACTGCTATACAGTTCTATAACTTTATTATCACAAAAGGATTTATGTTTCCTCATATCATGCCATTATGTTTCCTATCCACCTATGTCATCCATCCTATTTTTCCCTCCATCCACCTTAGAATTTTTTCATCCTAAATAAATTGTTTGTAAGGGTGATCAACTATCTCAACCATTGGAAGACCTAGTATAGCAACAAGTGGTACTGTTTCTATTGGGACATATATTTCTTATCTCTTCTTCTCGCTTTTCTCATTGATCTTGGCCATGAAATTCTCTAGGGTGGTCTCAAAAGGAGATCTCTTTGGTGATGTTTTGGACCATGTGTGACCATGGGAGATTTCCCATCTAAACATCCCCATAGCCCCATCTTGCATTAGATCTTTGAATTTATTCTCATGCAACTGCATAACAACCACAAATTGTACAATAATATTATGAAATATGAGTAAATATAGAGACTCAATAAGGTGCCTATCTCTACCATAAACAATATTGTCATTATGAAACTCCTAGATAACCCATAGTATTCCAATAGATAATATAGACAAAAAAAACATTGCATTGCTTCTTAAGGTTCAAGATACATCCAAATATGACATTGAATATATTAAAATTCCCATTAACAGATAAGCCAAATAGGCCCCAAAATTCCTTAGCAAAAATACATGTTGTATAGATTCAGGTGATTTACAAAAATAAAAAATATTTGGTTCCTCGTTAGGCTTCTTGACTGGAAATCTATGTAGGAGTTTCCACATGAAACATTTCTTTTTAGGCTCAACTAGTCTACATTTTATGCCAATCCATGAGCTTACTATTAGTATTCCACTAAGAGTTGAGATGATAAAAAAATCTCATTATTTTTAGTGAGGAGGATGTAAATATATTTGACTTCGGCACTAGGGAGAAGGGAACCATCTATCTATTTGTATTGGGACATCTTTGTGTCACTAGGATTGAAACACTTAGGAAGGGAAAGAATGTTACAAGCATCCCTCAATAATAACCATGTCCTCATATCCTTCCAACTCAAAATATTACCATCCTATATGATATCTACAAACTAATTAATGCATTTGGCTTCTCAACTCTAGGAAGAGAGGCCTTGAAGTAGGGCCAAAGGCTTGTCTCCATGCTTTAGATTCCACACGGTATATTTTTCCCCACAAATAATATTATTCTCTACATTAATGTTGTTATTAGTTATTAAGAGTCTAAATTTTTTCCATCCTTTCCATATGGCCTTGAACACATTTGATCCTACAACTTTGGCTAAGAATAGTCCATCCATAGTATCACTTAGATGTAGACCTTCCCATGAAGGTCATGTTGGCAAGTTGACTATACTGGTTTATATGACTTAATATAGTGTTGTCATTATGGAAACAAAGTCATATGATGTTTTGGAGTCAGCGCTCATGATAAGAAGATCAGAAATTGGCTAAGTGTTGAAGACTGGACAATATATAGAGTACCTAAAGGTCAGAGCATCAATGCACATGAATATGATAGAATTATGGTATGCACCCTAGAAGTTAAGTTGGTAAGACTATATTCATGCTAAGTCTAAGAGTGCATGATTAGAAGATTCAGTATGAGGAAGATACAGAGAGTTCAAGTTGCACAGACAGTGAATGCCAGAGAAGAATAGTGCAAGCAACCGACTATTGGTATTTTGGTTAGCGGTTATATTATTATTTTTTATTAAAGTAAAAATAGGTTTTTAATGGGCCCCAAAACCATATACACTCAGTTTTTGAAGGGAACTGTAACCCTAGGAATGATAGGAAGAATTAGCATAGATCTAAATAAAACAATTGGGGGAAAAAGAAAAAACCTTACAGCACCCCCCCAGCACATAAAACCAATAGAACTACCAACAGAAAAAATCCAACAATACAACAGCAGCCACACAAAAGATAATGTAAACATGCTTGAGCCAATTCAATTGGAAGCATTGTGTGTAATCGGTTAAAGGGCCGACCTAGTTAATTGTTTTGTATGTGCATATAAATATTAGATGTGCTGTTGTAATGAGAAAAAGAAGTTGATAGAGAGTGGAAAGAAGTAGAGCAGAAGTATGTGAAGGGTTGTTAAGATGTATTAGAGCTTTGCAAGAGGTCAAAGCATTAGCGCATCAAAGGAACTGATCAGACAAGCAGTGTCATAGTGCCAGTTCATCCAACATATATAGTGTGTATCTGAGATCAGAAGGTTGTAGCCTTCACCACTTGAGTAGTGAGCTCTAGGACAATGTGTCCACACCCCTAATAGGGTTATTGTAAAATACTCCTAACAGGGTCTGACCCTTGACCAGGTCACTATACTAAATACATTGTAAAGCAACTCCTAACAGGGTTAAGGATCTTCTAACAAGGATCATAAAACACTAGTACGAATTATTAGTGGGTGTCAATTCCCATAGGGGTTTCTACCTATTTTGGTTTCCCTATAACCACATTGGTGTTATGTGTTGAGTTCATATTTCTTATTTATGTTAATGTTCATTTCAGTACTTAAGAACTCAAGTCAAGTTTAAGAAGTAAAGCAAAAAGATTAAATTAAGTGAACACTGATTCACCCCCCCCCCCCTCTCAGTGTTCCCATTCCTAACAATTGGTATCAGAGCTCTGGTCCTCAGCAAAGAATTTTAACCACTTGAGGAGATCATAGACAAAGCATAAATGAAACATCTAAAAAGAAATCTTGAAGTTGCTCTTGAAGACCTGGACATATCTGAAAAAGAAATTGAAGAACTAAAAGAAAAAGTCAGTGATGCTCAAGTAGTTATCAAAAGGATAAGAAAAGATTTAAAAGAATGCTCTACCAATGATTTAGGGATAATGATCAAGAAGCTAAATGAAGAAAATTCATCCTTGAAAGAACTAAATGAAGAATTGGATGATAAGATAACTAACAATCAAGAGGTCTATGATGAACAAATCAAAGAGAACCTTCAACTGAATGAAGAATTGAGGCAAGAAAACATGGAAATCTTGGAGCTAAGAAACAAGGAAAGCTTGGAATCTAAATTGAAAGAGGCTAAGAATCACATTGATGAATTACACACAAGAAAGGATCTGATTGAATCTCAACTGTATGCTCAAAAGCTTAAAGGAGATACCAGCGACATTGGATTCAATAAAGCACAAAATCAGATTGACAACATGTGAGCAAGAATGAAAGCACTAGAAGACACCACAGATGCTAATGAGACTAGAAGTCAGACTAAAGATCATGTTGAACCATCCAAGAATGAGCACAAGCTAGTAGATTGAACCTGTTATGCATGTAACAAGCATGGACATATAGCAAGGAATTGTACAGATTCAATGGTTACTGTTATTCATGTAATAAATTTGGTCATAGAGCTATGAATTGTAAGACAATTCAGAAGAATTAGACTCATCATAATCACAGAAATCAGAATCATCCAAATATAAGAAGTTCTCATAATGTTACATGTCAGATATGTAACTATAATGGTCACTCAGCTAGATAGTGTAAAATGGTAACCCATGTCAATGCACAGAGGAATATAAGGCCTCTAGTTATTTGTCACTCATGTAACAAGGCTGGACACATCTCAAAGTTCTGTAGATCAAGGATGCAAAGTTAGGAAAACCCTAGAAAGCTAGAAGAATCAATATTGGACACCGAAGGAGAAGTCAAGTTTTTGAAATCTTTAGAAGATGCAAGCTTGATTTGGTCAGAGGCAAAGAAGGATAAGGTATTGGATGCATCCATAGTGGACACACCCTCTACATCTGGATGAATGGCCCTCAGGGTCATAGGGGGAGCTAATTTAGCTCTAAACCCCTGCGCGGCTGGTATAGTCACCCTCAAAGTATGCACCTTTGGACTTAACCTTTTGGAGACTACCATAACCTATGTGTAAGAGCACACTAGCTGATTGACTACACAATGAAAGTTGGAAATTATCAGTGATAGCCTGGTTTACACGACAAGCATTAATGGCATAATTCTTACTTTAAAGTACATAGAAGCTTTTAGATCTCTCATTGCATTCGAATTTAGAGTGATTGGAGAGTAGAGGAGCCCTAGCATTTGAGTGTGAAGGATTACAGATTGATTCATGAGTGTTTAGCAAGTGCATTTGATCAGTTTCGGAAGCCCTAATTTGTCATGCTGATTCAAAAGTCTTTGAGATCATTTGGAAAGCAATATACAAGTAATTAATGGCTACTGCCATTGTATTTGATGTGGCAGAGAAGAAGATATATGTGTTTAATAGGCATCCATTCAAATCCACACTAGATGACCTAGAAGGTTTATTCTCCTGCACTCCCATAGGTGTTATGCATGTGGAAGATATCAGGGCATACATATATTGCAAGAAGGAACTAGTAGGTTTGGATAGAATAAGAGCGCACATGGAAACAATGATGAAACCTGATAAAACCTTCATGGATGAGTATGCGTAGCTTGATAACCACCCGATAATTGAATATGCGACTGCATATGAGTTCTATGAGTCCGAATGGATAAAGACTCTACTTAACAGGATTCATGATGACCTATTCTAGATAGGTGAAGTTCCAGTAAGGATCACAGGTGACCTAATTCATGAGATGATAGGTCTCTCTAAGAAAGGCATCATTCTTCCAACAGGCAAGGATGTGAGAAAACTAGTTGATAAAACTTGCAAATCAAGAAGTGATAGGCATGGAATGACAATAGAGCTTATAGAGGAGAAAGACATCAAATTGATGTCCATGATACTAGGATACAGGTTCCAGCACACCAGCAAAGTAAAAAGTGTGTCAGCGGCCACCATTCCAGCAACAATAAGGTTGGCAAGAGAGATTGGAGAGTTTAATCTATGTGAGATCTTGCACGCACAACTAATAGACAACATAAGAGCCATCAAGCATGACAAGACCAAGATATTTAGGTTTGGATCTCTAATAATCTATATGTACTTCCATATTCTTGGAAAGGTGTCTAATTTATATCTAGACAAGTCTATTCCCACTATGCCACAGATATCCTTTAAGGCATCCATAGAAAGTACCCTTAAGGATTATATGGAATTGGAGTTGAAAACATTTAGAGTGAGAATGTAGATGAGGTATAGGATACCTGAAAAGATAGTTGAAAAATACAAGGATAGTATTTTTTTCATGGTAGAGACTAATACAACATGCATGGAGGTTGTTGAACCAAGAATAAAGTGGATTCATCCACTAGGATATGAAGTTGAAGAGCCTATTGTAGAGGCTTATGCTCAAGTTCTATTGTCAGCACCTAAGGACCTCAATGAACCTAGGTGGGGGACTTATGAAGAGAAAACAAGAGAAGTAGATGTTGTATTGAACAACATGGCAACAAAAAGAAAAGTTGCCAAGGTTACTTCAGAGATTTTGAAAATTCATGGAGTTTCTCAAGCAGACCTAGACAAAGCAAGGCAAGAGAAGATTACTTTGGAAATAGAGAGCACAGCTGCAACAAAGACAAAATCTGATGATCCAAAGATGAAGAAGGTGAAAATTGAGAAATCAGATGATCAGAAGGGTAAATTTGATGTTGCCCCTCCTGCACCCACAATAACAATTGATTTTATTGCTCCTCTGGAGTATAAGACAATAGCAAAGAGGAAGAAAGAGATCAACACTAGTCATCCATCCTCACGAGCAATAAGAAGCAAGAGAAACACTCAAGCACCTCCAGAAGTAAGTTTCAAACCTAGTCTCAATGTGTTAAGTACAAGGATTGTTGATGAAGGCAAAATTGATCAAGTAGGAAATTTCTATGAGAAATATAGTGAGATTGACAAATCATAGATTCATGGAATGATTGTCAAACATATGTTGAAGTTTAAAAAGATAGTCCTAGAACTAAAAATAGTGATTACAGACAATGTATGGAACATTTTGGAATTCTTGAAGAGATAGGGAAATGAGGAAGATCTGAGAATAAGAGAGAAAATTCTAGATGAAAGTCTCCTAGTATGTTCTCTTGAACAAAAGCCATGTTGTTAGATTTGGTGAAACCACACCTCTAGACTAAGACAAGAACACTGCATATCATAGATAAAAATTATGAGTTAGTAGCCAAAGAGATAGAGAAATCCTTTGAGAAGGTATTCTTGAATAGACACATGTATCCATCTAGTACAAACACAACTCAAGTACCTCCTAAGGAAGCCAAGGAGACAGAGACCACAAAGGTATCAATGATAGGTCCTCATGATCCAACGCTTGTAGTAGAAACACATACAGAGGCAAAAAATTTTGCGCCCATGATAGAGTCACTAAAAGATAACACTATCATCATTGACAATATAGAAATAGCCATGGAGGCCATAGATAGAGACCTGGATAAGTTTGAGGAAGCTTTTGTGAGCACACAAGAAGCTGAAATCCATTGTGGTAACAACTCACCCAAGCCACAAGAAGTACACATTGAAGATATAATAGATGAAAAAGAAGAAGATAAGGAAACATAAAAAGAAGAGCAAGAAAAAGAGAAAGAAAAGATGGAAGAGGAGAAAGAAAAAGAAGAAAAAGGAAATGAAACAACAGATAAGCCATCTATTGAAATACTAAGAAAAGTAAAGCAAGAAGTGATGGATAACACTCCTATCACTCCCTTAGCATCATTGTTGTCAAGCTTGACACCTGACACCACTAGTTTGGACTCATGGGGAGAAGAAGACCTGATCAAGTTTAGTGTCTTAGCTATGGAGAAGGCCAAGGATAAATAGGTAATGAGGAATCCCCTCCTTGTAGAATCAGTAAATATCCTAAACAACTTGTTACCAACAGATAAGAAAGTGTCCAAGGTACACTCTGTTGATGATGTAAGTGCAATTCTTTCATAGTTCAAGAATAATTTCTCTAACTTGGAAGAATCGGCATCATTAGTTGTAGAGGAGAAGTATATGAAGAAAAGACTAAATGAGTTGGTTAGCAATTTCTCACTAGACCTTAGTTCACTCAAAGTTGGACAAGCAACTCTAAAAGAGTTTGCAACAAAAGGAAGGAAAATTATTGCTGACTGTATGGATCAAGATAAGTTGACAACTGATCACTACAAGAAGATCCAAGAAGCAGGGGCCATGATTGAAAAAGTGAGGAAGTCAGTAGAAGATCCCTCTACTGATGTAAACATGTGTAACAATGTATATTGGAGATATATTGACAAAATTGAGAAGGCAAAAAAGGAGATGTCAAAGATAAGGGCTAGGCAGACTCAGCTTAGAAATGCTCTTGCGCCCTCCCTAGATGTGTTAAATTAGAATATCAAGGAGATCAATGCCACCATGGTGACATATGATCAAGGTCCTAGTTCAGATTTGGAGAAGATGGAGAAACTACAATATGCCTTATGCGCCCATCTCCAAACAATCAATGCATTGATTGCATTTTGGAAGCAAGAGATCCAAAATTTATAGATTGCATACCCGGATGTACTATCAGTGTAAGTACTTGTACAGGTTTAGTTTTGTAACACCTTTTTCATTAATGTCAAAGGGGGAGTATGTATATAATATGGAGCTATAGCTATGTAAATAAAATATATAGTAAGATGACATAAGGGAGATATAGGATAGATTATGATTAAGTGTTTTTTGTATCAAGGGACAGTTAGTAACTTTCCCATATTCCTTTGTTGCCATCAATGACAAAGGGGGATATTGTTGGAAAGTTGACTATATTGGTGTATATGACTTAATATAGTGTTTTCATTATGGAAAAAAAGTCATATGATGTTTTGGAGTCAACAGTCATGATAAGAAGATCAGAAATTGGCTAAGTGTTGAAGACTGGACAGTATACAGAGTACTTGAAGGTCAGAGCATCAACACACGTGCATATGAAATAATTATGGTATGCACCCTAGAAGTTAAGTTGGTAAGACTATATTCATGCTAATTCTAAGAGTGCATGATCAGAAGATTAAGTATGAGGAAGATACAAAGAGTTCAAGTTGCACAGATAGTGAATGCCAAAGAAGAACAATGCAAGCAGCCGACTGTTGGTATTTTGGTTAGCGGTTATATTACTATTGTGTAAGGGCTATGCACCTATTTTAATTAGGTTGTAGACATATAATTATGTTTTTTTGTAAACATGCTTGAGCCAATTCAATTGGAAGTGTTGTGTGTAATTGGTTAAAGGGTCGACCTAGTTAATTGTTTTGTATGCGCATATAAATATTAGATGCGTTGTTGTAATGAGAAACAAAAGTTGATAGAGAGTCGAAAGAAGTAAAGTAGAAGTATGTGAAGGGTTTTTAAGATGTATTAGATCTTTGCAAGAGGTCAAAGCATTAGCACATCAAAGGAAATGATCAGACAAGCAGTGTCATAGTGCCAGTTCATCCAGCAGATATAGTATGTATCTAAGATCAGAAGGTTGTAGCCTTCACCACTTAAGCAGTGAGCTCTAGGATAGTGTGTCCACACCCCTAATGGGGTTATTGTAAAAGAATCCTAACAGTGTCTAACCCTTGACCAAGTCACTGTACTAAATACATTATAAAGCAACTCCTAACAGGGTTAACGATCTTCTAACAAGGATCATAAAACACTAGTACAGATTATTAGTGGGTGTCAATTCCCATCGGGGTTTTTACCTATTTGGGTTTCCCCATAACCACATTGGTGTTATGTGTTGATTTCATGTTTCTTATTTATGTTAATGTTAATTTCAGTACTTAAGCACTCAAGTCAAGTTTAAGAAGTAAAGCAAAAAGATTAAATTAAGCGAACATTGATTCACCCCCCCTCCCTCTCAGTGTTCCCATTCCTAACAGGTCCTTTGGCAGGGATAACATTTGCAATGTTCATGTGTCTCACTAAGATCTTCCAAGGCACCTCCCCCTAAATTTCCTTAACAATTCATTTAACTAATGGAGAAAGTACTTGGGTCCTTCAATCTTTCATCCTCGGGCCACCTTTAGCCTTACTCATAGTGCACCATTTCTAGTTAACAAAATGTCTTATTCTATTCCATTTACCATCTGACCAAAGGAGATCTCTAATTTTATTTTGAATGTAGATAAATTGAGCTTGATTGAAGAGTTAATCATATGCATAGTAAACAATATAGGAGGATAGAATCTTCTAGCATACCTAAAATATCCTAGCTAAGGAGAGGTAGTGAGTATTCCATTTTCCAATCTTCTTATTAATCTTCCCTTTTAGCCATTCTGGTGCAAGAGCACCTCTATGAGGGGCCTCAACCTCTTGTTTTTGGTGTTTTGTTTCTTTGCATTTGGAATAAGATTCATTATGGTGTTTGACTCAATTTTGGTTGTCTAGGCTTTATGTTAAGTCCTAGAGGTTTGCTAGTCTTTATAGTTTGCTATGCCCATTAACTCAAGCAAAGTGTCAACTTGAGGTTTTTTGGGTTCTTCTTGAGTAATGGTATAGTATTTAATGTTTAGTACTTATTTGATTCACATGAGTGCTTTGGAAGGCCTAACAATGGTCTATTAATATGTGAGAGCAAAAATTGATCAAGCAACTAAAAGTTGCTAAAAAGTTGCAAGCAACTTCTAAAAGTTGCTAAGAAACTTTTTACTTTGTAATGAACCTAAGCTAAGAGGCTTAATACACCCTAAACACCTAACACACACTCCTAGGAAAGTATATTTAATACTTTGGAAACCCTAATGTACGGGTTGGTTGTCAGATTGGGAAAGCTCCAGTATAGAAGAAGAGACTGGTGAAGTTTTGTGTGTGACAGTCCCAGTTATGACTGATCTCTTGTGAATACAGTGGAGTTTTGTGAATATTTGAAGGATTTTAATTTTTATGTGTGTATAGGCTTTCTTATGTGTGAAATATTCTAGGTTCTTTTAAATTTTATTAGCATCTTTTGTTCATATCTCTGTTTTGTCAGTGCTCTGCCAGTTTGGAGAGCTTATTGTAAATGGGCCTGTAGCTTTCTTTTCCATCATGGGATTGCCATGGAATCATGGATACTAAAGGTAAAGACCCTATTTTATTTGTACTCAAATGAAAGGCCCTTGAAAATCAAGGCAAACAGTTGTTTGACAAAGCCCTAGGCGACCTAATGCATAGCTCGGCTAGGTTGCAGCAACACTAAAAGAACTCCTGCAGTCAGAGGAATGAGTTCCAGGCCTAGCCCTTTGGAGGGATGCTAGATAGATGAGTGAAGGTTATTTTTTGTGAAGGAGGAGGGTTGAAGAGTTGTAGAAGGGTCCTGTTGAAGACCTAGATAGAGAGGAGGTTTTAAAACCCTTGAAACCCTCATTTTGGCCATATAACCTATATGGTCACATGGGCACTTAAGACCTCAAAAATAATTGAGATTAAGGCATATGTATGATAATTCCTTAAGGCTAGGAGTTTTGGTTTTGCACAGGGAAGGAGTAACAAGTCCTACAAATCTGGAAGGAGGCCTAATTGGCACTTCCTTGTAGCCCTAGATTACAAGGGAACTACCAAATCGGGTGATCCCCAAATCTTATCAATGCTTGGAAAAGGTGACCATAGCCATAAAAAGTCCTTGGAACTCATTAGAACTCACTTTTAGGATGTGGAATAGGTCAGGAAGCAAAAAGACCCTTATTGAGCCAATGTAAGGGTTAGTGCCTGAAAGCAAAGCTTGTCATGGTGATAGTTGAACTTGTGTAACTTGGTGGGTTAGTTAGGAAAATCAGGGGTTACTTGAATGTATCAGGTTTCCTATAGATCAACCATATGTGTTAGAGTACACTTGAGTCCTTAGACAGGGATCAGAGCATAGACTAGCTAGTCTATCCTAGCTAATCCCATCACATTCCCATGTCTATTTCATATTTGGATTGGTCGAGAATGGAATACCTAGGTATCTTAATTTTTTGGTTGGGTCCTCCCCAAGACAAGGGAAAGCTATGACACCAAGTTGGGGGGTGACCATTCCATCCCAACATGATAGATATGGGGAGTGAATCTTTTCTCCCTGAAGTAGCACAAAATAGGTCCAATCTGTGCATTAATTCATTGGCATTTTTTTCTTCCAATTCAATTAGTATAGTTGTGTCATCTAGAAATTTTATGTTAGGTGATTCATCCCCATTAGGTAACCTAAATCCTTTAACTTTGGGAGAGAGTGAGCTATCCCTCAATAGATAGTATAGGGCATCAATAGTGATCACAAAAAATGATGGGGAAAGAGGGAATCC
Organism: Chamaecyparis obtusa; assembly: GCA_027943335.1. Taxonomy (NCBI): domain Eukaryota; kingdom Viridiplantae; phylum Streptophyta; class Pinopsida; order Cupressales; family Cupressaceae; genus Chamaecyparis; species Chamaecyparis obtusa. Next base: position 1,061,601 of record BSBK01001224.1, on the reverse strand, counting down.
TTTCCAAATAGTCATAGATAGGTCAAAAGCTTCTAATCTAATATTTTTTACCTCCATACATGCCTTGGCATCATTCATCAATGTTTGAATCATCTGAAAAAAGATCTTAGGGAAAACCAAACTCTCTAGAATCATGAATATGAATCTTCAATCTATTCTATCATATACTATTTCATAACACAATAACACCATACATACCTACCAATTGGAGTCTCTAGCCAAGTTCATGGTTTCCCAGTAGGTGCACAAGCTCTCCAAAATGTAGAAGCCTCTAACAAAGATAGTCTTTGTAGGGTTAATCTATTGGGGGAGGAAATTCTCTAATATATTGGCTAGGACCTTAGCCAATATATTATATGATACATTAAAGAGTGTAATAGGCATGTACTTCTTAATGAGAGACCTATCACCTTCTTTTGGGATAAGATTATTCTAACTGTACTATTATTATCACTTCATAGTTATCTCTACTCAATTACTTCAGTATACACCTGGTGTAGTTCCTCCCCTATCCAACTGATGTTATTTTTGTAGAATTCAACTGGTATCCCATCAGGCCTAAGAGCCTCGTCATTACTTATGCAAAGCACTGATTTGTTTATTTCCTCCACCATAATTGGTTTGGCCAAAATCTCAACATCCTCATTGGAGACTCTTTTGGGGATTATGCTACTAATCTTATTCCCTTCTCTCTCCATGTCCTACCCAATATCTCTCTAGGTGAAGAGTTTACTATAAAAGGAGGCAAAAGCCTTCAAAATATCTTCTTGTCTACTAAGATCTTTTCCATCTTCCAATTATTAGACAATATTGTCTTTAGCCTCTTTTCACTTAAGATTCTAAAAGAAAAATTTGGATCTTTTATCCCCATGATTAATCCAACTCAATCTGCCCCTTGTCTTGATACCGTAGACTTTAATATTTTGAAGCTTCCTTGATAAGCATGATTATTTTGCAAGAAATCTTTCAAAATAACCTGATTATTATGAAGTTATTCCTCCATCATCTTATTATCTTTAGCTTTCTTGCCTCCAACCACCTAGAATAGTGTCTTACAACTTCTAGTGTTTTGTACCCATCTATATGTAGCACTGCTATGATTGACCATGCATTTATTATACAACCTTAAAATATCAACTATGCTCCTAACATCCTCATCATTTAGGAGACTAATAGTGAGAGAAAATGCATCCCTTATACCTTTGGGGTTAGGAGGTTTGCTAATGTGAAATATATCTCCAATAATGGGGAAATGATCTGAAAGTGTGTAGTGGATGACCTTAACACTAGATCCATTAGTATCTTTTTTTGAACTAAATATGTCCTTACGTACATAAATTTTTTCCAGTCAATTATAAATTATCTTCTCACCCTGCTAGTAATTACACCAAGTGAACTAGATTCCCTTATTATCTTCCTTATTTATAGCGAGTAGATTATATATATAATACTTGTTTGTGTATACACCTAAAAATGGTCACCTAGACTATTAGCCCCTTTTGCTAAATTATCAATTGCTTATTCTTGATCAAATCCTAGTTCTATCATTTATTTGATTATTTTCTATGGGCTAACCATCTTATCCTAAGTCTTTATTTATTAAAAGGAATATTTCCTCCCCTTTTAATAAATAAAAAGCCCCCACTTTTCCTCTTATCCTAAGTTGCACAAATAAAGCATTATTCTTATTTTATAAAAAGAGAAAATTACTTTTTGTCTCATATGGACACAAAAGTCAACTCTTATTTTCCTATTGGAGGATATTTGTGCACATGGATTGCTCCTCTTTTAAGCTCTACCGTTGATTAAATCTTTTGCCTCTTAATCTCCATGGCTCATTCCTTTTTCATTCCCTATAAAAGGAGAGTTCTCTTCCTCATTTGCACACACAATTTTTATGTTATTGTTATGCTACAGGTTTTCTAGGTCATCTTGGAGCTTTTGGAGACATTCTTGCATCTAGGGTTTGAAGATTTGGAGCATTGTTGGCATTCATCTTGGATCTTCATCAACACTCTATCTTCTTGTCTTCATTCTTGCATCATCATGGCTTTCTTGCTTCATAGTTAGATTTCATTTCTTGCATAGTAGTTTCATTTTCATGGCATTCTTAGCTTAGATTTCCTTTATGCTTTAGATTAATTCATCTAGTTTAACTAGGAGGCCTTGTAATACTTGCATCTTTCATTTCCATAGTTTAGCTTGCATTTCCATTCTTAATCTAGCTTGCATTGCATTTCATTCTTGATTCTTGAGGATATTGGCATTCTTGCTCTTGTCTTCATTGAATCTCCCATTGCATGGTTTACTAGCAAGGTTATAGGCTAAATAGCTCTAGCTGAGAGCATTCTTAAAAACCCTTGCACTCCATGCCTAGGGAGCTATGGATCGATTTGTGAGGGCTCATTCTTTTATCTGTTGCTACTGCTTGTCAAACTGAGAAATTGCACTGTTCAATCTATAAATTTGGCCCAAGCACTTCAAAACTGAGTTTTTCACGTTCATTGGTCAAGAGTCATATGATATTGAAGTATCCTTGCATACCCTCAACCAAGAATCCTGAGTCATTTCTACTGTCATGTCATTGCTACAATTCAGAGTTGCTAAACTTGCACTTTAACCTGCTATAGAGTGTCCTTTTCTGTTCTTACCTGAAACTGGTTTGTTACTTACATGTTTAGATTTGTTCTAGACTGAAACAAATGAGCTAAAACTATTGGATTTGAGCTTAACAAATGCTACTCTTGATCACTTGTCGCATCATGGTTACCTCTCTAGCTACTTGCTTATTGAGCTTCTTGCTCGTTGCTCGGCTTTAGTCAATTGATTGCTGTAAGTGCTTGAGCACTTTTGACGAGCCATCTCTCTATTTGTTCTACTTTGACAAGTGATCTTTATTAGCTTTTCTTATCTCAAATCTGAGAAACTTTGCCTCATTCTATTAGTCAACCAACATCTCTTTTCATGCCGGTTACAACTCGGTCTCAATTTGAGCAGGAGAGTCATCCTCCGTTCAATTATACACAGTTACCTTCTCCAACTAGACGTTCAAAAGCACCCATTAGCAACAACAGTTCTAGTTCTGACCAATCTGAGAATTCTAAGGCTACACCGTGGTATAAAGGAGGTTTCCTATTTTCCGCATTCAAGACCCCCAAAAACACAGACAGTGTCTCACTCACTTTGACTGAACAAGAAAAGTTTCAACTCTTGCAAGAACACTTTGAGCGTAAGGATAATCAAGCGCGCTTACACAAAGAACACAATCAACAAAGGATGGATGCTACTAGGCACATGGCTTATAGAGGGACATTTCATGAGCAACCTGAGACTAGTAATCATGAGCATAGACCTCTTTTTAACAATGGAAACAATGACAACAACACGCCACCAAGATCTCCTCCAAGACCAACTTTTGCTATGCCTTCTTCACCCCCTAGACCTCCTCCCTCTCAACATGAGGCAGAGGCTAATGATGAGATTTCTAGTGAGGATCTTATGAGATGTGAACAAGATGTGGATTTCCAACGAATGATGCATAAGCTTTTAGAGCGTAATGGTGATCAATATTTTCAATATATGACTTCTAGAGGATACAAGCTTCCTCCCGGGTATGATGTCAAACAAATTGTCCAACAAAGAGTACCAACTGAATTGGAAGTCCTTCAAGAAGAATTACGTCGGACAAATCAACGCCTTACCCAAATGGCATTAGAAAGAGAGCCTCCAAAGGTCTCTTTTGTACAATCAATTTGTGCTCTTCCTTTTGATAAAGATCTATACATGGTCCCGTTTCCTAAGGATATTGAGGTTCCTAAATATGACAAGTATGATGGAAATGGTGACCCTCATGACCATGTGCGTCATTTTTATGCTCTTAGTATGGACTTTCTTCATGAAGACACATATCTTCTATGATTATTCCCTCGAAGCTTAAGAGGACAAGCTTTAGAATGGTTTGCAAAATTGGCACCACCTCTTAAGACTTTTGATGAGTTGGCTCAGCGATTTACCCAACAGTACTCTTACAACATCCAACAACCTGTCACTGTGATAGATCTCAGTAATCTAAGACAACATCAAGGTGAGCCATTTGCAACTTACTTACAACGTTGGAGGTCATTGTATTCTCGATATCCTCGTCAGCTACCTGAAAGAGAAAAGATTGACATTTTCGTCAACACACTTGTGCCTGAGCTATTTTATGATCTAAGGAAGCAAATGTTCTCCTCCTTCCATGACATGGTTGAAAGTGCATATCGAATTGAGGATGTAGCTATAAGAAAAGGGGATATTGTTATTAATAAAGATGCTAAAGGCAATGGTAAAGACAAGAACAAACCTTGGAATAAGAATAAGTATGTTGTTAATGATGGGGTTGTTGATGCTCCTAAAGTTAAAGAGCCTACTTTCAATCTTTCCAATGCTATCTATGCAGCAAAACAACAAGAAGCTGCCAACGCTCACAGTGCTCCTAAACCTCAATATGCAGATAAGCCTAAGAAGTCATTTCGAAAGCGAGTCTATACCAAGTTGGCAGAACCTTACGATGTGATCCTTAAGACTTTGGTTGACAATGGATATCTTATGCTTCCTGATAAACCTGGTAACTGGGATCCGATAAATAAGCCTGATTGGTGGAGAGAGGATCATTACTGCCATTATCACAGAAACAAGGGACATCCAACAGACAATTGTTTTAGGCTTAAGGATGATATTCAGGATCTTATTGAGAATGGCACAATCTCCACTGATGGCTTAACTAAAAATTCTGATCACACAGCTTTCAAAGATCCTCTACCTAAGCATGATAAGGGGGAAACCTCTCAAACACATAAGAAGAATCATGATGCAAAGATCAATTACATGTATCCTTCTAATACACCTGTGATCAACATGGTAGAGCCCGTTGAGAGCGTTCTAATGATGAGGTCTCAAGATGATAATAACACCAATCATGGTAAGCCAAAGTTAGTCTTGCAAACACGTGGTAGTTCATCTTCCCGAAGTGAGACACTGAATGCTGTTACTAGGGGGCAAGCCAAGATTGTCCTTAAAACTACGCAAGATCCCAAGCAAGCTTTGCCTTCCAAACAAGTGGCTCCTTCAGCCACCCCTGGCTATGATCTTGTCCAACATTTACAAAAGACACCAGCACAGATATCTATCCTTGAGTTGCTTCGGTTATCCCCTTCGCATAGAGAGATTCTTGATAAAGCTCTACGTACAACATGTGTTCCCAATGACATTGATCCAGATCAATTTCAGGCTATGGTCAACCACATTTCATCTCCGCTATCTCTCTCCTTTTCTGTAGAAGATGACATATCTATTGCTCACCCTCATAATTTAGCTTTACACATTGAAGTTCTAGTCTACAACACCCGAGTCCGCCGAGTCCTGATAGACAATGGTGCAAGGTTAAATATTGTTTCTTTCAATGTCATACAACAGTTGGGTTTGTCAGAATTGGCTGTGGATTCCAAGAAGAAGATTACTATAAAAGCTTATGATGAAGTGGAAAGATCTTCCAAAGGTCTTGTCACACTGCCTGTCCGAGTGGGCCCTATCACGAAAGATATTAGCTTCCAAGTATTGGACATCCCACTTGCATATAACATTCTTTTGGGTCATCCTTGGATCCATGACATGCAGGCTATTCCTTCCACTTATCATCAGTGCGTCAAATTTCCATACAATGGCACTGAGGTTGTGATTCCTGGAGACCATACTATTGCTATCAATGCTCTTGCTACTACTGAAAAATTTGTTCCTCATAATGAACCTTTTGTTGATCCTAGTACATCTCTAGCTGCTGTTGAGAAATCACTTAAGATGATGAGCCTTGGTATGGGTGAATATAAACTGGGTTCTTTTGCTTCTATACCTGTTTCTCCTAGGTCATATGGGAGACCTTCTGATCAGATGCAGCCTTCCACTTCTACTATGGTGATCTTTGATACTTTTGTTCCTTCATCCGTTCCTTTAGAAGCAGAAAGAGAAGAATAAGCTATTCAAGAGTGGATCTATAGAGAGGATTCTAGAAATACTCCCATGCTCAGTAATTCAGACACAAATACAGATGAGTCACCGCTGCACACTATGGTTCAAATGGGAGATGATCTTCCCTCTACTTCACTTCTTTGGGGAGAAAAATGTATATCTATTGATGATATGGATGTTGATATGGTTCATTCTTGTAGTAACCATCCCGACATGGTTGATGGGTCTCGTGTGGGGTCTGATGAGTTTGTTCCTCGTATTGCCTTAGTGGACTACGTTGGTCCTCCTATGATGAATCTAGATCTAGCTACTTTTGGAGCCTACCCTATAGGCTCAACCTCTCTTGTTACCAGAGATGACATCCCTCACATAAATGCTATTGAACCAGTCACTCCATTTCATCTCGCATCAACACCTGTTACTTCTTCCACCAACGAACTAGCAACAAGAAAGATTGAATCAGCAATCAAACATCACAGTCATCAAGTCAAAAGAAAAGAGCAATGGTCAGATGGTGAAAACCACATTGTGGCGGTATCCGAACCTAAGAAAAGTAAAGATAAAAATCTGCTCAAAAATAATGACTCCAAAATAAAAGATGAGAAGCTGATTCTCTACAAACAAATGGTGCATTACTTCAAGCATGATCTCATAACTGTTATACTTCAGCCCATTCCTAAAGCTGAGAAAAGAGTTGCTAATGCCTTGGTTACTTTGATATCCATCTTACAAATGAAAAACCATAAATTTCACTTCAATTTCCTGGTGGACGAATTACGCTATCCTGCTCACAAATCTTACAATCCTACCATCTTTTCATATCTTCCACCTCATATTCCTCTTGAAAATCCACCACACCATTCCTTTCGCCATCCCTTACACTTTGCCTTTGTCTTTGGTGACTTGTATAGGAAGGGTCTAGACGGAACTCTCCTTAAGTGTCTAGAAATAGAGGAGTCAGAAAACGTACTAGCTGAAATCCCCGATGGCACATGTGGATCACATTCTAATGATCCTCCACTAACTCAGACATTGCTTAGGGCTGGTTATTATTGGTCGAACTGGTTGAGACCTCCTATCATCACAGCTATAGCATTTGGGCCTGGGGCCTATCAGTTCTCTACATCAAAGGAAGCAGATCTTTAATGCCCATTTCTGTCTGGGGCATCCTTTGTACATATTTTATGATCCTGAAAAAATTATGAAAAAAATCATATATGATGCTGAAAAAAACCTAAAAAGCATATAAAGTACTGAAAAAATGAGCATCCTAGTGAAAACCTAGCAATAGGCGCTTTGATGTCTCACCAAAAAAATCAAAAAATTCAAAAAATCAAAAAAATAGAAAAAGTACCTTGGTGAAAACCTGGAAACAGGCGCCTTGGTAGCAAAAATACAAAAAAATTATAAAAAAGTCCTGAAAAAATCTATCAAGTGGTGAAAACCTAGAAACAGGCGCTGCTTGAGACCCTCTGCACCTATGTCTATCAGTCTTGTGTGGCGCTCTTTCGCTCCACTTCTCGCTTTGCCTCTCCTAGCCTGGAATTGATTCTTGTCTTAGTCTAGGGGGCATATGTTGCTTTAAGCTTATCTTGGGTCTCTTTGTGCGTCTGGGTTTCTTGGGCAACTTGGTTCCAATGGTGTTTTTCAACACCACCCCAATGGTGTTTTTCAACACTACCCTTGCGTCGAGTGTTTCTCAACACTTATCAGATGTCCTACCTGCAGTCTAGTATGATGCGATATTTCTCATTTGCAGATGCAATATTTCTCAAAGTTTGACTCTATGACCTACACACACGCACTTGACTCACTGAGATTTGTTTGACTTTATTTCTTTGCGTGCTATCTATGATGATTTCTTTGCTAAGTGGTCTCTCCCTGAGAAGTTTTCGATGATGCATAGCTAGAAGACTGAGGGTATGAGAACATGTTTTATTGCTTTTTCTGCTTGTGGGTATATTTTGTTGATCCTAACTGTCATGAGCATTTATGCTGGTCTTACTTGACATTGTGGATTGACAGGGTATTATCCTTGACTATTTTTGTGCAAGTGCATACTTGTAGCCATCTTGACTTTCCTTGTGTCTCGATGCGAGTATAATCTTGCTATATTAAACTTAGGTAATCTCACTGTGCTAGTCATCTTGACCTACATGTCTTTGATGCCTAGGTGAGATTTCCACATTCCTATCTGATAAAGATTATATTCATATTCACATAGTTATGATAGTGTGTATTGTATGATCTTGCGATGCTACCAATAACGCTCGATGATGAATATTAGATGTCTATTGGCTTTGTGACCTTGCAAGTAAACCACTTTTCATGTAGCTCACATTCTTAAGTTCATGTTAGTTTAGTTTTGCATCTTGCATATGGAGAGAGCTCTCTTTTCATCTTACATGGACTTGTTAATCAACTGCGCTCACCTTTTGCTTCTTCCTGATCATGTCTTTCACTTCTTGTCTTTCATATCACATCATTTTCCTTTCATTTCGAGATTGAAACCGAAATCCAAATCACATTTTCCCCCTCTTTCATGCAGTTGGCTAACCTTTTGAGGCTTGATCCTTTGATCTTCGCTGGGGCATTCTTCACCTCTTCATCCCCATCTCTTTCAAACTTCTAGTCTTTCATTCACTTTCAAATCCCAAGTTCAAATCCCCCTCCATGGTCTTTCCGGGTTGAGGGACCGATAGGTTCGTGCCCCGTGTCCCATGTGTGGGGCATATCTTCATTGCTTGATGGTTATCCTGTTCTCTTTCTTCGATTATGATTTCTAGTGATTTGATCATGTTTCTCTTGCTTCTGCATTCCCTCTACTTGATTTCGCTTTCGATCCCGAGGGGGCAGACACATCATATCTTATTAGCTATCTCTTTCCTAAGTGTTCAGTACTGTCGCTACCAGGCTGACCATGCAGGATTTGCTATCTCTCTGCACTTCATTCTTTGGAGTCAGATCACTATCTTCTTGCCTTCTTGGCTACTTGCTTGCCTTCTTGGCTATTTTATTCTTTGACTACATGTGATCCCAAATCGATCTCACATCTGTCAAAATCGCTATTGCTTGCTTTCTTGGTTGTCTGCTTGCCTTCTTGGCTGATCTATTCTTTGACTACATGTGTTCCCAGATCGATCACACATTAGTCAAAGAGGGGCAAATGTATACACCTAAAAATGGTCACCTAGACTATTAGCCCCTTTTGCTAAATTATCAATTGCTTATTCTTGATCAAATCCTAGTTCTATCATTTATTTGATTATTTTCTATGGGCTAACCATCTTATCCTAAGTCTTTATTTATTAAAAGGAATATTTCCTCCCCTTTTAATAAATAAAAAGCCCCCACTTTTCCTCTTATCCTAAGTTGCACAAATAAAGCATTATTCTTATTTTATAAAAAGAGAAAAGTACTTTTTGTCTCATATGGACACAAAAGTCAACTCTTATTTTCCTATTGGAGGATATTTGTGCACATGGATTGCTCCTCTTTTAAGCTCTACCGTTGATTAAATCTTTTGCCTCTTAATCTCCATGGCCCATTCCTTTTTCATTCCCTATAAAAGGAGAGTTCTCTTCCTCATTTGCACACACAATTTTTATGTTATTGTTATGCTACAGGTTTTCTAGGTCATCTTGGAGCTTTTGGAGACATTCTTGCATCTAGGGTTTGAAGATTTGGAGCATTGTTGGCATTCATCTTGGATCTTCATCAACACTCTATCTTCTTGTCTTCATTCTTGCATCATCATGGCTTTCTTGCTTCATAGTTAGATTTCATTTCTTGCATAGTAGTTTCATTTTCATGGCATTCTTAGCTTAGATTTCCTTTATGCTTTAGATTAATTCATCTAGTTTAACTAGGAGGCCTTGTAATACTTGCATCTTTCATTTCCATAGTTTAGCTTGCATTTCCATTCTTAATCTAGCTTGCACTGCATTTCATTCTTGATTCTTGAGGATATTGGCATTCTTGCTCTTGTCTTCATTGAATCTCCCATTGCATGGTTTACTAGCAAGGTTATAGGCTAAATAGCTCTAGCTGAGAGCATTCTTAAAAACCCTTGCACTCCATGCCTAGGGAGCTATGGATCGATTTGTGAGGGCTCATTCTTGAGTTTCCTTGCATGTAATGATTCATAGAAGTGTGGTCACATTTATAGCACACAGTTTGTTTAATATTTTGTACCAATAAAAATTCTAACATCCTTTCCATTCAAACCTATAGCCTCTTGTCTTATCATGTGGTCTCTCCACCATATTAAAATCCCCACCTAGGATCCACATAATATCTTCCATTTGAAAATATTCATTTCCAAAGTTCTTCCCTTTCTCTATAATCAATAGCAATACAAATAGAACAAACTCTAAACTCCTCAGTCCCAACTTTTAAAATGACCAATACCAGTCTATTACAAGGTGATTATCCCCACCTTATGATGAATTTTCTACATTTTGGACCCACTAGAAAAACAACCCCTCCCTTGTCTTTAGAGTGGCTGATAGTATAGTATTTAAGATCCTTCCAAATACATTTCATATTAATGTCCAAGTTGAATCCAACTATTTTTATTTCTTGTAGAAATAGAAGGTCTACATCTTTGTTCATCATTAAAAACCTCTTGATGATGTATTTCCTATCTTGGGACTCAAGAACCTTGACATTCTAGGATAAAAATTTGAACTCCATAAATCTCTTTAAGGGTTAGTGTCCATAGGAGCAATAAAGCTCTTGTAACAATTAGGTAGCTACTTTCTAGGGATATTAACATCCTTCTTGCAAGATATTGATCTACTAGGCATACCCCTCTTCCTCTCAATCTTACACTCTAGGGTTTGGTCAAGTTCAAAAGGTGTATCCAACACCCCTCCTCCTTAACAACCCTCTTATTTTTAACCTTCCCACTCTTTTTGTGAGCACCAAACAGAAATATTTTAGGCTCCTCTATAGTACCCTTGTAAGGAACAATGGCCCAATCCTTAATATCCCCATCTTCTAAAGTCTCTTTCTTAGCAAAAACTAAGGAGCCCAATATCTATCTAATACTCTCACACCCATCATCTCCTTCCTCAAGAAGAGGGGCCTAAGATAGTATTGGGTCTTGGCGAGGTTTGGAAGGGAGAGGAGTAGTAGGGATGACCATTGAGGATTAATTGGAAAGGAAATCCTTAGATTCATAGGCCAACTTCATAGTATCAAGACCATCATCACTCAAACCAAATCCTGGTAGATTATTAGTAGTAACTTTGTCACTATCACCCTTTCCCCTAGACACCTCCAAAACTCTATCATTATCCAAGGCTCCAATATCCAAAGTATCATTGCTCTCCATGGGAGGGGAGAAGATGAGAACATAATTTTTACATGTACTCACTTTATTCTTAGGGACATCATTAATTGGATGCCCAACTTTGAAGCTATTTCTTGTCCTTTGTCTAGAGTAAAGATATTTTATGATTTTCTCCATGGCCAACTATTGGGCATTTATCCTTCCATGTTTAGTACAAGTGTTATGTCCATCAAGCTCAAATTTTAGGGTATTAATTTAAGGTAGATTGATAGGGAGGATCTAAAATGAGCTACTCTAAGTTCTTGTCATTGCCACTTCTTAGACCTTCTAGGGATTCATTCCAACCTCAACCCTATTATCTTAGAAGGTTCAAAATCTCTTTCACACTACTCCCTTAGAGCTCCTCTATCAAGTCCAATTTCACACACTCCTAACTTCATCTCACAAGGATAAGCTCAACCACCAATTTACTAGTCCTTACTCATTCACCTTGTAGGAGCCCAGGGCTTCCAAACCATTCATTTCAATCACCAAACCTCCCATTTTGATTGATCTTTTAACCATTTCTCTATCTCTATCAAGTTTCCTTTCTTTTAGGCTTACTAGCCCTAATAGGCCACAATTAGGCCTCCTAATTGGGGTTTGGGTTCCAATTTGAAAAAGTGTCAAACAAACCTGCAAAAAAATCATCATTATGGATACCCATTTGAAATATCCTCAAGAATATGGAGGTTTCCAGACTCTAACTATTCGTACAATGCCAAACCCTAATATAGTTGATTTACTAAGGAAATAAGCTTGTCTTCAATCCTCAATAGAAAATACACTAAAATGGATTCAATTAATCTATGTTTCTTCATCAAGGCTATGTATGAATCCCATACACATCTCCATGGCATTGGATTAGTTCATCCAATCTTCTCCTGCAAATTTTCAACCTTTGTTACTCTTTTCTCCCTAGTCGGGCTATGGTAGAGCTCATCTAGGGCAATAGTTTAAAAATAACAAAGATGAATTTTTGTCCTCCAAAAAAAATTAAAATAAAGTACATAGTCCCTAATTTCATACCTCCAAGGGTTGTGAAGTGACCACTGTGGGGTTTCAAAGTAGATATATTTTATTGGACCCAACTCTGTCTAGTCAAGTGAACACGAACCAGAGAAAGGAATTTAATTTTTATGAACAATACTTATTAAAATTAAAAACAAAAAACCAATAAATAAATAAATGAACTACTCTAGCTATATACAATGGAAAGATATCTAGTTTTACTCCATTAAAGAATGAATGACACTATTTTCACAAGTAACACAAAGAATATTAAGAAAATTGTCGACTATTTGCTATTGAAAATCATACCAAATATTGTCCAACCCATTTAAAATGACTTGGAAAGTCTTAAATACATGTTTCCCTTATGTTTCAACCATAAGTTCTGACCCATAACTGATTTTTGGGTGATATGTCCACCTATGCCAAATGTTGTCAACCAACATTGACAAAAGGAAAAGTTATCATTGACAACTTTTAGTTCACAAAACAATATTTTCCCTCTATGACCAATTTTATTCCAAATTATGTAAAATGGTGTCCTAGTACCTTCTAGTCACATTTAACATAAAAACATGGCTTTTAACCCTTATATCCAAATTTGTCTTACCAAGCATCATTTTGGCCAATCTAGACACAACTTGCCCAACATTGGAAAAGACACACAAATAGCTTAATAGACCTCCCAAATCTCAATAATTGGACTCTTTTTTATTCCTTATTCACACCATGACCTTGATTCAGTCTCACACATCAAAATTTGAGGGTATAACCCTTAGGTGCTCCTACACCATTCTCCCCCAGTAGACAAGAAGTCAAGTCCCATCTGAGGACAATAGTGTAGATTCAATACCAACCTCTTTGAAATGACTTTCAGGTACCCAAGTGGATTCAACTTTAGACATATGCTTCCACTTGATTAAATGTTCCATGTAAATTCTATGCCTAGTTTTCTTTGCAACTCTAGAATCTAGTATCTTCTCTACTTGTGGCTTAGTTTGGGGAGACAACTACAAGTTAGTGACCATCTCTGCAACATCAGATTTATCCTTACTTTCCTCTGGACTGGGACCTTTGTAAGGTACCAAATCTGCCACATTAAAAATAGGAGACATAGCTTTATCTTTTGGTAGGTGTATCTTGTATGCATTATTACCATATTTGGACATGATATTACATGGACCAATCTGTCTCATATTTAAATTTTTAGGCACACATTGTGAATTCTTGCTTTGTTCAAATGTACTAGTACCAAATCTCCCACTGGAAACTCCACATCTCTCTTCTTATCATTCACTCTAACCTTTATTTTCTTGGTATTCTCTATCAGAGTTTGTTTGACCGGATCATGGATCTCTTTCATGGATTAGGAAAAATCCTCAGCATGTCCACTTCTCCTTTCCATGCTCCTAAGGTCTATAAGCTCTAAAACATCTCTGGGATGTAGGCCATAAAATACCTCAATAGAGCTCTTGCTAGTTGTCATGTTGACAATATCATTGTAAGTGAATTCAGCTTGGTGGATGATTTGATCCCAAGCTTGACCACACTCCTTAGTTAAACACCTTAACAAGTTTCCAAGTGTCCTATTGACAACTTTTGTTTTTCCATCTGTTTGGGGATAGTATGCAGACCTAAATGATAAGTTGGTATCTAACCTTTTTCATAAGGTTTTTCAAAAATGCCCCATGAACTTGGTGTCTCTATCAAACACTATACTGACTCATAAACCATGAATCTAGATTACTTCTTTGAAGAAAAATTTAGCTATTTGACTAGCATCATGGGTCACCTTGCAAGGGATAAAATGAAACATTTTGCTAAATCTATCTACAACCAAATAGATGCTATCAAAACCATTATTTTGCCTAGGTAACCCAACAACAAAATCCATACTTACACATTCCCATGGCCTGTTGGGGATTGGGAAAGATTGATAAAGTCCAACATTTGAAGAAGTTACTTTGGCCTTTTGACAAATTGTACACTGTTCTACATACTTCCTTATGTCCTTATGCATCTTAGGCCAATGGTAGAATCTGTGTACTAACTCCAAGGTTTTGTTCAACCCAAAGTGTCCACTCAAACTACCATTGTTCTTTTCTTGGATCAATTTTTCCCTCATTGACCCCTTTGGTACACAGAGATGTCCTCCTTTAAACAATAGTCTATATTGCAATGTATAGTTTTCTTACTCACTATGGAATTGATTATCAAAATCTTGACATACTTTGTAGGTTGAAGAAAAATCTTCATCCTCCTTGTATAGCTCCTTAAAGCTATTAAGGCCAATGCTTTTCAACTGAATTTCTTGGACTTTCAACAACCTTCTACTCAAAGCATCATAAACCTTATTGTTTCATCCATTTTTATGCTTAATGGTCAAGGTATAGGACTATAGATACTCTACCCATTTGATGTGTCTATGATTTACTTTGTCTTGAGAATTCAGGAAGCTCAAAGCTTGGTTATCTATGTAGACCACAAACACTTTTGGCATGAGATAGTGCCTCCATTTTCTTAGTGCTTGGACAAGGGTATAAAACTCTAAGTCATAGGATGAATACCTCTTCATGGATTCACTAATATTTTCACTAAAAAATTCCATTGGTCTGTTATCTTGACTTAAAATAGCCCCTACTACCACATTGGTAGCATCATATTCAATTGTGAATAAATTATCAAAACTAGCTAACACTAACATAGGTTGTGTGACCACCTTTTTCCTCAAAAGTTCAAATCCTACATCTGCGTGTTCTTGTTATCTCTATTTGAGCATTAGATGTTGTTATTAGTATCAATTAGATTAGTCGGTAATTTAAGTTGATCAGTCAGTAAAGGATGGATTAAGAAGCCATAGAAGATACTCGGTTGAACATACAAAGCCTTCATACCGAGCAGTCACAAGGTAGAACCGAAAGCTAAATGAATATAGGTTTAACTGAGTATGTTTACTGAGCATCAAAGTATACCGAGCACTGAGTCAGTAAACACTAAGCATTCTGCACACTGAGCATCAGTCTATTCACCGAACAAAGAAGGTTGTGTTTATCGAGTTGTTTAGGAAATCACATAGTAATCAGTAATGGTACATTTATCTATGCAAATAGTTTACATGGATCCATAAAACATTTTACCAAGATCGAGGCATATTTATTATGGATGTAATCATTAATTATTGTGATGATTCCTATGTAATTATTAGATCTAGGTTATTTTTGTACTTCATAGATCTTAGGTTTTCTAAGATGTTGTAAACCTAATTAGGTCATAGCAGTTTTCTATATAATTATAATTGATGTCATTTTTACATGATCAATCATACATGACAAGGGGATCATGAAGTATTAGCTGCCTATCAGGACATCAGAATTCATACAAGGTTTACATGAATGAGCAGTTATTAGAAATAGTATTTAGTTTATCAGAAACACACAAGGCTACCAAGCATAACAGAGAGCATTTTACTACACATCAAGGTGATATTTATTCAGTATATCATAGATCTAATTTAGACAAGTTGAAGTTGTCATTTACAGATATTTTTTGTTATCTTCTAACCATTATAGAAAAGTTATAAATCTCCTAACATAGTAGACTTAACAGTCTAATTGTAAATTTCTTAATCGAGTGCACACTTATTTGGTGTTACTAAAATCCTTTCACAAGGTAGATCTAATCGATCTTATTGTTACTCCTGATAGGGTAAGATCACCAGAAGTGATCACACTTGTAGCCTTAACTGGGATAATTTATTTACTATAGTAGTGAAGAATTTGCGGGTGTCATTCCCATCATAGTTTTTGCCTTCTAACAAGGGTTTCTACATAACCAAAATACTTGTGTTATGTGTTACATTTCATGAATGGTTTATTGTTTATTTTCATGCACTTTACATTTGCAAAGTTATTTGAATGTATGCTGCAACAATGGAATCAGTTAGTTAGATAGACACTACTATTACAGATTATATATTCAGTAAAAGTTTTTGAGGGTAATGATTCACCCCTCAGCCATCCCCTCTCAATACCTTATCTTTCGTATCCCAATAATTGGTATCAGAGCTAGATCTCTTATTTAGAAATTTAATCACTGAAGAGGAAAGATCTCAGGATGGAAAGATACAGGTTGGACAAGACTAGTGAGAATCAAAAGATTTAGATGCAAATCTTCATTAATCAGTACAAACAAGCAAATGATGAATTGAAGAAGTTACTGGTTCAGAGAAAAGATATGGCTATTTGGCAATGTGAGACTGATTATCATTAAGAAGATATTGATGACCCATTTGAGATTTCCAGATCTAGTTCAGGCATTATATCTGACATATCTGAAGGTAGTTTATCTAATTTATCTGAGAAAAATCTTCATTTGACTAAACAAGTTAAAGCCCTACAGATCGGTCAAGAAGCACAAATGGTAAGAATGATTGATGTGATGAATAATGCTAGACAAGTTGAACAAGAGAGAAATTTGGTTGTTGAAGATAGAAGACAAATGACTGAAAAATTACAAGTGAAGGAATATGAGATACTGAGACTTCCTGAGCATCACTTTGAGATATCCAATCATATGGTTGTTGTAAGCCAGGAGATCAACTGAATAAATAATGCGTTAACAAGGAAACTTGAAGACATTGGTGAACTCAGAGAAGAAAATGAAGTGAAAATGCAACAACAACATAATGAGATGATGAAAAAGGCTGAAGATAGTTCCAAGAAAATTGATGAATTTTTATACAATTAAAGAGGACTTGGAAGTACCACTGGATTAGGCTATACAGAGAAAGGAGAGTCATCTAAGCAAGATGAATAGTTGAATACCTACAAAATTTAAAGACCTAAGAAACTATCATGTTATCACTGTGGTAAACTAGGCCACACTTCAAATGTTTTAGGAGTAAAGCACAAGGTAATCCTAAAATCACTCCTAAGTTCAATGGTCATTGTTATAATTGTAACAAGTATGGACATCAAGCACATGAATATAGATCCAAGTTGAATATGACTCCTAACAAACCCTACATGGAGAAACATTTTCGCACTTACAACATGCATGGACATACTTCACAAGAATGTAGAAAAAAGATAAAATAAGTATGGACATCGAAAGGACAAAACAAGACCTATCAATCGAGAAAAAAAGGTAATGCTTATTCTTAGGATTATAACACATGGGTGAACTACACAACATGTGGAAGATATGGACATATTGTAGCTAACTACATGAAAAAGAATTGGAGAGGCAGATCTCATAGCTACACAAGTACTGGTATGGCATGATTACAATGTCATAAAGTTGGTCACCTGAGTAAAGATTGTAGAGACTGAGCACCAGAAATAAAAATCTTTGAAAATGGAAATATAATTGAAGATATCACAAGGATAAGAAACACTATGTGGAGAAAAGCATCAGGTGATAATGCTGAGTCAAGTAATACAATCGGTGAAACCTCATCCATTGGACTGGGTGACATCGCCACCTCCACCTAATCTAAAAAGGTATGTATGGAACTGATAATTCTAATTAGATATATCTATCATACAATTCCATATATCAAGTGTTCAAATACCAAATATGCATGAATCAAGATGCACTATGGTTTCACAAGTTTTGAGCTCTAAGTGTTTACAGTCGGTATATGTTAGACCAAGTGAGAAGTTGTTAGTCGATAACTATTACGTAAGGTTAACCGAGTGTCAGTATTAATTGAGTGGAATTTTATGTGTTAATTGAGCTTATGTTATTTTGTGGTATACACCAAGTGTGACAAGTTGTCACCAAGCCGTGTTAGGTCGAGCATTTATTACAAAAAGGTTTGAGCGGGAAGATGAAAATGCTATAAATACATGGTGGAATTAGTTTACTTTTCTACACTACGATCACAAATAGATAAGAGTCTATAGAGAGAATTTGAGCAAAAGAGTTTCAGAGAATTTGAGCATAGATTTGAAGGATTCCGAACATGTTCATTGTTATTACGAGTAAGTGCTACCATCATTGAGTTGTTCATTTGATATTTACCGAAACCCTAAATGAAGAACATGGTGTTAGCATCTAAGATTAATAAATCCAAGCACGTAGATGAGGAGGAAGTGAGATTAATCATGTCTACTACATGTGATGAGCCGAAGTACAAACTTCATCCTGAAGTTGCTTCACAGGTTGACAAAATTGGATCTTTTTTTAGCATACCACCGAGGTTTTTGTTGAGAGTCAAAGGCTTGACAAATGCCTTACATTTTCTAAAGGTTTTCAAAAATGAATGGATAAGAATTATGTTAAGTCGTTACCATAATGGAAAATTCTGGCTGGATGAGCCAGTGAAGATAAAAAAGGACACCATTCATGCAGTAACTAAATACCCAACCATTGACAAAGTCAAAGCACACGGGAGTGCACTGAGAATCAAGTTGGAGAAGAATACTTGAGTTGAATGAAACAACGTAGGATTGAAAGTTAACACAATCACAGATCCCAAGACAAATTTTGGTGCATATGTCATAGGGTATAAAATATTTTAATCAAGTACACCAAACAATGTACCATGTGGTGCAATTGACATTGCTTACAAAATAGTAACAAAGGGATTTCAATTGGATCTTGCCGAGTTGTTGTTGAGGCAAATAGAGGAGAATATGAAGAATATTCGGTTAGCTAAATCCAACACATGTAATTTTGGATCTCTACTACTTTTCATATTCTTTTGTGCAAAACTTTTTCCCTTCAGTTGATAATGTAGACTGGACAACCAACAATCCTGTGACACTCCAAATCACTGATTTGATAACAAGTTTTGGAGATAATTTTGTGAGTATGATGGATAGTTACTTTGAATAATTTAAGGATAGAATGAACACAAGGAGTAGAATGCCAAGACAACTGGTAGAAAAGTATGAACATGACATCTTTTTTCTAGTAGATACAGACTATACATTGATAAAGGCAGTAGAACCTAGAACAAAATGGCTAGCCCCCATGGGTTATAAAATTGATATTAAACAAGCCTCTAGGTCAATCAAGGCTTTATTAGCTGAGCCTAAGGATTCAAAATCTTCTAGATTTGGCACATATGAAGAAGCTAAAACCAAGATAAAAATAGACCTAGTCATTGGGAAAATAACAAAGAAATCAAAGAAAATGATAAGTAATTTGGTAAAGAAACTTGAATAAGATGTATTTGACGTAGAAGCATATGAGGACACTTTGGTTGAAGTAGCAACCAAAGGTTAGTTACTTCTTACTGAGAAACCACATGATGATGAGGTAACTAAGTCTAATAAAGATGCAGATTCTACACTGATTTCGCCCTCTCCCTCTCCAAAGAAGAAGCAGATAGAAGTCCAAACTAGGGCACACACAAAATCAACCACTACAAATTTACCTCCACTAAAGAAAGGAGTTTTGAAAATATCAAGGCCAACACCGACAAAGACTTATCAAAAGAAGAGAGGTACAAAAGCTACCATCGAGGCACTGAAGAAAAGAAGGAAATTGATAAGAGGTAAAGATGGCATTGATGATGATGAAGATGACACTGAACAATTCAAGGTTGTTATCAATAAGAACCATTCTATTGATGAAGTTGATGAGGACATAATAGACAATGGAGGTCTAAGTGATCCCCAAATCAGTTGGTTTGAACACTTGCCAACTGAGGATCAGAATAAAATAGAAGAAGTTGTAATTCAAATGATGATTAAGTTCAAGAAGGTACCCATCAAATTTTCTATGTACCTAAGGCTTTATATGATAGAATTTTGACTAGATGGACTTATGTATTGAATATTGAAAAGAGAATAAGGGAACAATACCTAGTAATGAAAATGCCTACAATAACAATTCCTAAGGTTGAGGACTTAATGAAAACATATTCTAAAATATTTCTAGTGAAAAGCTAAGCATTTCAAATTCTTGATGAAAATCTGGTAAAAATTGATGAAAATACTCAATTACTTTGGTCTTCTATATTAAAATCCTGAGCTGAGGCAGATAAGATGGCTTTGGCCATAATACCCGAGAAGAAGGCAAAAAGAAAAGGTAAAGGCATCCATTCTGATGATGCATATCTGGCACCTAAACACACTATTGAGTTATCAGACACAGAGGCACCTAATAAACTAATGCCACCAAGTACCTAGATATAATCCAAGATGCACTGAGTAGGTAACAATACAAGGAATCACTGACGATTCAATTGATGTACTTATTGAGGACATCACAAATGGTGATCCTAATGATATAAAGATTGATGAGGATATCATAGTTGTTGGAGCTCAACAAGAAGAACAAGACCCCATTGAGCCAATAGTAAGTTTTATACCGGGTGACCTTCCAATTTTGGTTCAAGTAGTAGACATAATAACCCAAAAGGAACCCGGAGGCTCAATCCCTGAGCAACCAAAGGATACTACAAGGGAACAAGGAACAAGCACTCAAGATACTATTGATACAAATATGGCTATGGAGAAAGAGGCTGACAAATAGGCAGATGCTACCCAAACTACACTAAGTGACACTACATCAGTGGCTCCATCTCAATTGACCAAGACACGGGTCACCAAGGAGTAGAAGAAGGATTAAATGGTGTCAACTAAACAAGAAAAGAAAAATGTTGAGGTAAAGGCTATAGTTCCATTTGTTAAGTCATCCCCTCAAGAGTCCAAGAAGAAGAAGAAGAAACATGGAAAGGGGCCAATCACTCTAGATGAAGTAAATGAGATTCCTGACAATGACCCAAGAACTTTGGACCCCGAGGCATTAAGAAAGTATGGGGAGCTATGCACAAATCAATGAAGAAATACCTATTTTGGACCAACTTGCAACTCTTTCCAATCACATTAATGCCCCTGGCATAGATGCAGAGAAAAAAATAGAAGAAAGAGAAGAGACTAAAATTCAAAACAAATTAGCAGAGAAAATCAGCCAAGAAGTGGCAATCAACAAGGTAAATCTTTCTAAGGTTATAACTGAGCTACAATGCATAACTTAGAAAATAATTCAAATTTTGTTTAAGTTATGCACTGTGGAAACTTTCACTGCCAAGGTCAGTGAGAAGATAAAGAAGCTGGATGTAGACATCTTAGCTAGTGCTAATGCATCTCTAAATGAGCCTAATGCTTTCCATAAGCATATTCGCAAAGTACAAGAATTAAGGTAGTTGAGAGTAGATCTAACAAAGCTGGAAGACAATATAAGTGGCCAAGTCACCAAGTTGCAAGCCGAGCTACTTCCCCACCTCAAGATCATAGAAAGACACATTGAGAAGGCACAAGCCTTAATTGCTACACTAGAGATATCTTTATTAAAAAACATATTTGATATGCATGCACAAGTCGGTCTTGAGCACATTGCTCTTAGCAACTTGAAAGAGGAATGGGAAAACCTCTTAGATTCATTGAAGAAAACCCACCAGCACATTTTTTATAAGCTGTAAGTATACTTTTTATTTTTGGCATTAATCTCAAAAAAGGGGAAATACTAATATATATGCCAAATGTACTACACTACATATTGGGAGCATGCACCGAAGGGGAGTTTTGTAGAAGAGTGAGTATATGTATATGTATATATGAAGTTAGAATATTTTGTTGAAAAATTTGGCATATATACATTACAGTTTTGATACTAATGGAAAAGGGGGATATTGTTATCTCTATTTGAGCATTAGATGTTTTCATTAGTATCAATTAGATCAGTCGATAATCTAAGTTGATTAGTCAGTAAATGATGGAATAAGAAGGTATAGAAGCTAGTCGGTTGAACATACAAAGCCTTCATACTGAGCAGTCACAAGGCAGAACCAAAAGCTAAATGGATATAGGTTTAACTGAGTATGTTTATTGAGCATCAGAGTATACTAAGCACCAAGTTAGTAAACACCAAGCATTTTGCACACCGAGCATCAGTCTATTCACCATATAGAGAAGGCTATGTTTACTGAGTTATTCAGGAAATGACATAGTAATCAGTAATGGCACATTTATTCATGCAAATGGTTTACATGGATCCATAAAATGTTTTACCAAGATTGAGGCATATTTATTATGGATGTAATCATTAATTATTGTGATGATTCCTATGTAATTGTTACATCTAGGTTATTTTTTTACACCATAGATATTAGGTTTTCTAAGATGTTGTAAACCTAATTAGGTCATAGAAGTTTTCTATATAATTGTAATTGATGTCATTTTGACATGATCGATCATACATGACAAGGAGATCATGAAGCAATAGCTGCCTATTAGGACATCAGAATTCAGACAAGGTTTACATGAATGAGTAGTTATCAAAAATAATATTTAGTTTATCAGAAACACACAAGGCTACCAAGAAGAATAGAGAGAAGTTTACTACACATCAAGGTGATATTTATTTAGTATATCATAGATCTGATTTAGACAATTTTAAGTTATTATTTACAAATATTTCTACTATCTTCTAACCATTATAGCATAGTAGACTTAACAGTCTAATTGTAAATCTCTTAACTAAGTGCACACTTATTTGGTGTTGCTAAAATCCTTTCACAAGGTAGATCTAATTCATCTAATTATTATTCCTAATAGGGTAAGATCACCAGAAGTGATCACACTTTTAGCCTTAACTGACATACTTTATTTATTGCAGTAGTGAAGAATTTGTGGGTGTCATCCCCATCGTAGTTTTTACCTTCTAACAAGGGTTTTTGCGTAACCAAAATACTTGTGTTATGTGTTACATTTCATGAATATTTTATTGTTTTTTTCATGCACTTTACATTTGCAAATTTATTTGAATGTATGCTGCAAACAATGGAATCAATTAGTTAGATAGACACTACTATTGCAGATTGTATCTTCAGTAAAAGTTTTTGAGGGTACTGATTTGATAGGAATGAATGTTGAATATATCCTATGGGGGAGTATTCACAACCATTATATAGTAGTTGTTGTTGCATTCATGACTGTGATTGTCATTGATGTCAACACAGTGATCTACTGGAGATTAGTAGAGAAGCAGACAATGTTTATATTAGCGCATGTGCGATATTGAAGATCAAGATATATGGAGTTAAGGACTTACTTTATGTTGTGTCCTATGTTTATGGTCAAGAGTGTATACAAAACTTAATTATTCATGACAGTTATGTGTAATTTAGTGGAAGCAATATTCAGGTAGTGTTCCTGAGAAGCGGCTTGTGGAAACTAGATGATATCTCCTAATTGGGATAGAATCTGAGCATGCAAGGTTGTACAAATGATGAAGACATGATGATAGTGACATGGACATGAAAACAAGGTTAGAGGTTTCACAAGTGAAAAATTATCTTGTTTGGAAGCCGACAGTTTTATGTAATTATAAAATATTGTGTAATGTGTGGAAGTTTATATCTTGTAATTGGTTAAGCCTTGTTGGCTGACTCATTTGTAATTATTTGAGTGTGGTATAAAGGAAGGATTGTTTTCATTTATTGTAATAAGATATGAGAGATAGTATGAAAGTGACTTGTAGAATTGAGCAATATTTGTTGTAAGAGGATATGTGAAGTACGAAGATCTGGTATTGAGATATGATGAAGTAGTTGGTGTGGTTTGGCACAAACAAAGGAGAAAAGATAAGTTTATGAGATCTATAAATATTTGGTATTATTATGTTGAGTAATAGAGACATTAGTTGGACAGTGTGTTCAGTGATCTTTCCCTTGAAGCTGTTTGGACAATGGGTCCTTCTATCTTCCATAAACTCCTAACAAGGTTAGAATATTCTAATAGGGATTCAAAGTCTCCTAAAAGAGATTCATATATACTAAATTTATTTCATAAGGATCTTAATAGATTCCATCCTCTCACAAGGAATTTTCATATTAGTGCATCTTTTGTGGGCATCATTCCCAGCAGGATTTTCTCTTTGATCAAGAGGTTCCCTAGTCAACATATCTTGTGTTATTGTGTATGTATATCTTTCAATGGTTTTTTCTTCCATTGATTACATGGTTAAAATATATCAATGGTGATAAAAGTTGTATTTATCTGATAACTGATTCACCCCCCCCCCCCTCTTAGTTATCTTGGTGTACTTTACTTTCTAACAATTGGTATTAGAGTAGCAGGTTCTTGAAGAAATTTTTTAACAACTTAAGGAGATCCATGGTGAATCATTTTAGGAAAGAAAGCTCTAAGTTTGATGGAGTGAACTTTGACAGCTGAAAAGAAAAGATGAAGACACATTTGCTATGTTTAGGACCAGGGTACTGGTTAATCACAAAGAATGACAAGACTATCATTGAAGAATGTACTAATGAGGAGAGAGATCTATTCATGTGTAACATACTTTCCAGAGAAGCACTCTTGTCAACCCTTCGGGAAAATGAGTACAGTGAGGTAAAATATCTAAGAAAATCTCATGAAATTTAGTTAGCTTTACAATCTACTTTTGAAGGTGATGAACATGCAAAGAGAGTCAGATTACATAATTGGATATGTTCATTTGAAGATATAAGAATGATGGAAGATGAATCTATTAGAATTTATATTGGTATAATGTCAAAAATTGTTGCAGGTATCAAATCTTGTGAAGGAAACAAGACAAAGAATGAGATGATATGGAAAATTCTAAAGAAATTAACTCATGTATTTAAGCATACAATGTAGATGATTGAGCAAGTTAGACCTTGTATTGAGAACTTCACCAGAGAAACCCTTCTTGGAAGACTAGAAGCAGCAGAGATAAGCTTGAGACAGTCGGAAGATCTACCTAGAATGGAGACAACATTCAGTGCACTTAGTGTTCATCCTACCTTGTCAAGAAGCACTAGTGTAAGCAGAGATTATGCTAGTGGTATTAGACCTAAGAATGAAGAAGACAAGAAGATTGAGGTAGGAATTGCCTTGCTTGTAAAAAGAGAACCAGAAGGTAAGAAAATTTTTAAATGTTGGACTTGCCAAGAATATGGTCATTTTGCATCTAAATGTCCTAAGAGAGTAAAGAAGTATAGAAAGAACTTTAAACCTAGAAGATCTAAAGAATGTTACTATGCTAATGATGAAGAATTTGAGGTTGGTATGGAGAAATCCCTAAGTGAAAGTGATAATGAGAATGATGATATAGGATTTGTAGGAATAAAAGAAGAAGACTCTAAAACTGAAGTTAGAGAAAAAAATGCTTTAGTTTCTCAAGTAGAAAAGAGATCTGATTGGATTATAGACAGTGGTTGTTCACATCATATGACTGGTAAAATGAAGAAATTTTGGTAATTTGGCTGAGTAGGATATCAGGTTGGTGTCATTATGACAACATATAATCACTATGATGATCACACATTAGAATAAAATAGTTTTGTATGAGTGCAAGTAAAAATTGTCTAAGTACAACAATATTTACCAGTCTAATCAGAGACAATTTTGGTTAGCGATGTTCACAAAAGTAGGTTTAGTGCATGTGCACTTAAACATGGATAATTATATGTATAAAGAAGTCACATATGAAAGCGCAAGTCTGTACGACATGTACGGAAGGAGATATTGAAGATTAACAAAGATAGTGCTGAAGTCGACCTGAACAGAGCGAGAAGATAGAATGAGAATATTAGTTAAAGGATTATTTTGTTTATCAAAATAATGACTTAACCATATAAGGGACAACATCCTTTATGTTAACCCTTAGGAAGCATGAATTAGTTTTGTATTTTGGAAAGAGTTTATGCTTAGTAAAGCCGACTAGAAGTTATTATTCTTAATAACTTGTATATATGTAAGAAGCATGTAATGCAAATAAAAAGAGATGCACTAAGTTTTTGTAATGTTATGATGCGAAGTTGTATATTGTAAGAAGAAAAGCAAGCAGACTCTGTGTATGAAAGCGAAGATCCTAGAAAGCTAAATCAGAATAAGAAAGCTATTCGGCAGCAGTGAAAGGTTATGTACTTTACCTTTGTATTCAAATATCATTGTATATTGCATGTTTGGATAGTGGGCTCATCTTGAAAACACTCTATTTGTAATATCAACTCCTAATAGGGTTGAGGCTTCTAACAAGCCCTAGAGTCCTTTAATTAGGACAGAGACACTATATGTATGTAATAGACTCCTAACAAGGTCAAAATCCTTAACCAGATACTTTTGATTAGTGGATCAGTTGTGGATATCATCCCCACCAGGGTTTTCCCTTGGCCAGGGTTTCCTCGAGAACAAACATGGTGTTATGAGTTCATTTTATTTATTGTTATGCTTGTTATTTAGTTTACTTTGTTTTGCAAGCCGCAAGTTAATTTGTTATATCCATAATTGGGCACAAGTAAAAGATTGTAGAATACTAATTCACCCCCCCTCTCAGTATTCCCTATTTCTAACAATTGGTATCAAAGCTTAATTACTCAGAACAAAGTTATTCAGAGAAATCCTAACAACTTGAGTAAGATCTCTATGGATATGGATTAATTACAGAAGAATCTTGAAGAAGCTCTTGAACAGATTGATATTCTTACTAAAGAAAGAGACACTCTGAAAGGGAAATATGATCATGCAAAGAACTACATTGAGAAACTAAAAAAAGAAGTGGAAGAACTAAAATCAAAGAAAGAACCTACAATTCAAGTCAAGGAATGTGATTAAATTTCAAATCTGAAGAAAGAAAATGAGATCCTTAGACATGAGTTGAAGATTCTAGATCTGAAGTTAAGCTTGAAAGATGGAAATAGAAAAAATGAATCAAATCTGAAATCTGAAAAATGAAGATCTGAAGTCTAAACTTTGTAAAGTGACATCTGAACTTGAGAAAACCAAATTATAGTATGTTGAACTTGAGAAGTACAATACAATTATGAAAGGTGAATTAACTTAGTCTAAACAACATCTTGAGAAAACTATATTCCACCAATGAGAAGATTGATGAACAAATGTCTTATCAAAATCCATATTATGATACAACTGGTCTTGGATATAATTCATCTAAGATAAGCAAAGAATGCAAGGAACCAGATCCAAAACCCTTTGAGAACAAAGATGAAAAGAAATCTGGTGAAGCTAACAAATCTAAAGACATACCTAATCCACCTAAAGATATGCGAAGATAATTCAAAGGTAGATTGTTTGCATGTAATACTTTTGGACATATGAAGAAAGATTGTATAGATAAGAAATTAAAACCTATCTATGGTTATTGTTATAATTTTCATGGTTTTGGACATAGAGCTATTGATTGTAAGAAACCTAGATCTAATGATAATAATAAAATTAGTAGAATTTTTAGAGATACTAACCATGCAGATAAGAGACCTACTGAAGATATGAACAAAAGAAATGGAGTTGTGTTATAGATGCAACAAGATTGGACACATTGCCAGAAATTGCAAATCACAAATCAGTCAGACCGAACCAAGATATGGAAACAATGGAGTAGTTTTCCATACATGCAACAAATTTGGTCACACAACAAGATTTTGTAGAATGAACAACATGAGAAACCCTAATCCTAGAAGCTACACAAGGAGAAATGAGAGCACAAACAACAGTCAAAAAGGATGTTGTAGTAACTCAGAAGAAGTTAAATTTGTTAAAGCCATAGATCAAGCAAGCACACTCATTACACAAGTAAATCAGACAGGTGAAGTATCTAATAGTAAGTGTGAATCTTTTCCTAACACATCTCAAAGCACTTGAAGTAATTATTTCATGAAATGTGTATTATAGTAGAGCATTAGAATAGTGTAGAAGTTAGAGTAGATTGAATTAAGTCTTGTGAAGTTAATATGAGGTATTATATGATGTGATTATGCTATGGCTAAGCACGCATGAATTAATATGAATGTATGCAAGTACATGAAAAGAATGAAGTTTTGTAGATATCCAGGAACAACTTTTGGAAAGAAGCGGCAAAGAAATTGAATGTGATGTCAGAATCTTGAAAGATTTAAAGGATAAAAGTATATGATCAGTATTATTTGATCATTCAAGTGGCTACAAGTGATAAGAAGAGAGATTCAGTGGAGATTAAGAGTAGTTTGCAGGATTTGGAAAAGGATTTCGTGCCAGATCTACACAAAGCCGTAAATCATGTTTTTGAGGTATTTTGCTAAGTAAATCTATCAAACCAGTTAAATTTTTACAAGAATCATGGATGCATCACTTGTTCACCATATAAGAGATTTAGTCATACCTAGAATAAAAAGGGAACCAGTAGAACCCTTGGAAGAAGACCCTAGTCTAGCGTTATCATCTATTCCAGATGAAGTTTTGCACCTAGAAGATGTGAAAAGTTATCTGAAATACAAGTTTGAGACCTTAAGTGATGGAAACCTAATCATGGAATATGATAAGATATATAAACATGACATGTCATTCAAAGAATTTTTTTAACATTTGAAAGATATTGATGTTGTCAAGTATCCACTTCATTATGAACTCCAGGATGATGAATGCACTAAGATTATTTTGAGTAGAATCCATAATGGTAAGTTTTGGTTAGATGATAGAGTGATAGACATCACCGTAGACCTTATTCATGAGGTAACTGGTATATCTAAATCTTGAGTAATTCCTTTTAATGATAAGAATGTAAAGAAAATTGTGCTGGACAACACTAAGTCATCTTATAATGGTAGAGGAATTGTAATCAGCAAGATCATACAAGATGATGTTAGATATATGCAAGATTTTAACCTCTAAGCTTTGTGTAGATTCTAGAGAAGATGATATAGCAGCTAGCATGGTACATGAAACTTATCTTATGTGTGTTGAGAAAATTCAAGTAGATATGTGTGAAATTCTGAGAATTTAGTTGACAGAGAACCTTGAGAAGATCAAGAAGACTAAAAACTCACAGTTTAGATTCTCATCTCAGATCACATATATGTTTTTTTATTTGTTAAAGAGATTTCCATATGCTATTGGAGAAGACCGGAATGATAACAGGAATACCATGGACATAATCAACAAGGTGTACTTAAGACACCCTATAGACAAAGTAAATAAGAGCACAACTTTGGTAATCAAAACTTTTCAGAATCAAATGAGAAAGAGATCAAGGATTCCAACCTAGAGTGGAATTTCTAGATCCACATGGATATGAAGTTTCTGAAGTTGAAATTGAAGAATATATAAGTGGATTACTTAAGTGTAAATTAGATGCAAAGAGTCCAAGATTTGGAACTTATGAGGAGAACTTTGACTCCGCAAACTCCTTACACGCACATAAGTTAGCTAAAAAGAGAGTTGACAACACAATCAATAAGATTCTTAAAGATACATGCATGACAAAGCATGAATTTGAGGTTGCAAAGTAGATAGCAGTAGCAATAAGAGACATAGGTCAGAAGGAAGTCCTATCAGTTCCACCCCTGACATCTGTTGTAGCACCTAATGAAGAATCTCAAGACCTAGAGGAAGAAATTGAAGTAGTGGAAGTGCGGGAAGTGAGAAAATCCACTAGATCCTTCACCACTCCACCAGCAAAAAGAGTAAAGGAGATGGAAAGTGGTCCAGGAAAGAGACAAAAGACAATATGTACCCCAACACCAAGGAAAACATCAGAAGGAAAGGTAGATGAAGAAGCAGGCAGTAGCAAGAAGAAATGGAAGCCTAAGATTGAAAAAGTGAATACCTTAATTATCAATGAAGGTGATTTCACTAAGATGAACAAATTCTATGAGTTATACAACTTTTCTAAGAAAATGAACTTGGAAAATGTAGTTGTTGAGCATATGATACTAGCAGATAAAAAGTTTGATAGTATTAAAGGAAAGATTCTCGATGAACTTTTTTAGAAATTGATAAACATGAAGAAAAGAGAAATTGAGGAAGACAAGAGTATAAGAGAAAGATATGTAAGGAAAATATGTGAGATAAAAGATGAAGAGAATTTTAAGGAGATTATGAAAAATATCAACACTCATTTGAGAATGAAAAGAATAACTATATTGATAATGGGAGGTAACTATGAGGAGATCAACAAAGAGACAAAGGAAGCAATTGTGAAAGTTATGACTTCTGGCCCTAGTGAGCACACAAGTGTATCTGATCAAGAATTAGAAGTAGAACACTAGACATATCCATCACCATCACCATCACCACCACCATCTATTAATATTGAAGATGAGACTATGAATGTAGAAGGAACAAACATTACCTTAGACGGTGAAGAAAATCCATTCAGTGATCATGAGAACATTGTTGACAATTCGGCTATGGAGCAATAGGACATGGTAGTAAATGAGGAAGAAGGAATTGAAACAAGAAAGGAAGAAGAGGTAGAAATAACACAAGAAGAATCACGAGTTAATATAAAAGTAATAGAACAGGAAGTTCCACAGGAACAAACAGTAATCACTCCTAAACCCAAGGAAGCAGTAGAGAAACCACAAATTGAATCATTTTTTGCTAATCTTAGACATAAAGTTGATGATGATGATCAAATAGAGCTGATCTCATCTTTAAACAAAATTATTGGAAAGAATAAGAAGGTAAAAAACCTCGAAGGATCATTGCTTGAAGTGATAGAAAAACTACAGAGTATAATGACTAGTCAAATCAGTGAGGCAAATCCACAGGGTAAAGAAAAAGAAGTTGTGAAAGCATTTGATACTGAATTCACAAACTTATCAAACATGGCCATATTAAAAGAACAAGTAGCTTATGAAGCTAAAATATTCCAAGATGTATGTCAGAATATCAGATTTGATATAGATAATTTGGATATTTGCATTAAGGAATTAAGAAGAAGTTTGGAAAGAGGAAAAGCTTTGTACATTCAGTGTACAAAATTAGAAAATCATATATCAAAAATCATGGAGAAGATAAAGATGAAAGAGACAGAGATACAAGTGGTAGTAAACCTTTTGTCAAGCCCGAATGTGAAGATCTCAAAATTTGAGAAAAACATTAGTAAGATCTACGATGATATAAGAATTCTGAATGATGAGAAGGATAAGAAATTGAGAAGATTCACTCTATCAAGAGAGCATGTATCAATAAAATTGAGTATTATTGAGAATCAATTGGAGGAATATCTTTCTTCAAAGACATCTTATGGAAAATTTCACTATGCAAATCTACAGGCATGTGAAATTGCATCTTATGGCCTATGTGCACTCCTAAGCATTTCAGATGCTATAAAGAAATCATGGGATAAGGATATAGAAAGTATGAAGAAAATTTTTGCAGATTGTGTTGCAAGCCTACCAGCTTTGCAATTTTGAAATCCTAAGGTAAAACATTTTTGACACCTTTTTGTCATTGTTGTCATAGGGGGAGTAGTATTAGCAAAAAAATGTATATAATATAGCATGATGCATACTCCTAGGGGGAGTATAGATAATTTGGAGATATAAGTATTTTGGAGATTTTTCTATATGGCCACAATTTTGAATTTTAAAAAGTTTTTTTACGAAGACTTAGCCAATTTTCTTATATGTTGCCACCAATGACAAAGGGGGAGATTGTTGGCAATTTCACTAAGTAGGCTATCAGGTTGTTGTCATTATGGAAACATATAATCACTATGATGATCGCACATTAGAAGAAAACCATTTTGTATGAGCGCAAGTAAAAATTGTCTAAGTACAATAGTATTTACTAGTCTAATCAAAGACGGTTTTGGTTAGCAATGTACACATAAGTAGGTTCAGTGCATGCACACTTGAACATGGATAATTCTATGTATAAAAAAGTCACATTTGAAAGTGCAAGTCTGTACGACATGTACGGAAGGAGATATTGAAGAATAACGAAGACAGTGTTGAAGTCGACCTGAACAGAGCAAGAAGAAAGAATGAGAATATTAGTTAAGGGATTATTTTGTTTATCAAAATAATGACTTAACCATATAAGGGATGACATCCTATATGTTAACCCTTAGGCAGCATGAATTATTTTTGTATTTTAGAAAGAGTTTATGCTTAGTAAAGCCGACTAGAAGTTATTATTCTTAATAACTTGTATATATGTAAGAAGCATGTAATGAAAAGAAAAAGAGATGCAATAAGTTTTTGTCATGTTATGATGCGAAGTTGTATATTGTAAGAAGAAAATCAAGCAGACTCTGTGTATAAAAATGAAGAGCCTAGAAAGCTAAATCAAAATAGGAAAGCTATTCAACAATAGTGAAAGGTTATGTACTTTACCTTTGTATTCAGATATCATTGTATATTGCATGTTTAGACAATGAGCTCATCTTGTAAACACTCTATTTGTAATATCAACTCCTAATAGGGTTGAGGCTTCTAACAAGGCCTAGAGTCCTTTAATCAAGACAGAGGCACTATATGCATGTAATAGACTCCTAACAGGGTCAACATCCTTAACCAGATACTTTTTATTAGTGGATCAGTTGTGTGTATCATCCCCACTAGGGTTTTCCCTTGGCCAGGGTTTCTTCAAGAACAAACATGGTGTTATGAGTTCATTTTCTTTATTTCTATGCTTGTTATTTAGTTTACATTATTTTGCAAGCTTCAAGTTAATTTGTTATATCCATAATTGGGAAAAAGTAAAAGATTGTAGAATACTGATTCACCCCCCCCTCTCAGTATTCCCTATTTCTAACAAGAAATTCATAAAGTTTAACAATTACGATGGAGGAATTGTTAGAGTTGGAAACAATGCACCTTGTTTGATAAAAGGAATAGGGTCTATTTCACTTGATGGGAAGACTAACACTGATGATGTTTATTTTGTGGATGGATTGAAACATAATCTTTTGAGTGTTGGATAGTTAACTGATGATGTTTATTTTGTGGATGGATTGAAACATAATCTTTTGAGTGTTGGATAGTTAGTTGATAAGGGATATCAAGTTTGGTTTATTGAGAAAACTTGTGTAATCAAGGACAAGGATGGTAATTTGATTAGAACTGGATCAAGAACCAAAGGTAATGTATTTCAGTTGAATCCTGTTGAGATGACATGCTTGATTACTAAGATTGATGAAAGTTGGTTATGGCACAGAAAAAAAATTCATATAAACTTTGATAACATTGTGAAAGTAAGTACTACACTTGCAGTAAGAGATTTGCCTAAAATTATGAAACCTACTAACATGATTTGCAAGGAATGTGTTATGGCTAAACAAAAGAGAAGCTCATTTCCTAGCAAGAAGTTTACATCAGCAGAGAAGTTGGAAATTGTTCATATAGATTTGAGTGGTCCCACAAGGACTAGAGGATTCTATGGTGAAAGGTATTTTATGATTCTTGTTGATGATTTTACAAGAATGATGTGGATTGCATTTCTTACAAAAAAGTATGAGGCATTTGATAAGTTTAGAGTAATTAAGATAAAAGTTGAGAATGAATCTAGAATGAAGATTAAATTTTTAAGATTAGATAGAGGTGGAGAATTTACTTCAAAAGAATTTAACACTTTTTGTGAAGTGAATGACATTAAGAGACAGTTTTCAGCCCCTAGAACACCTGAATAAAATTGTATTGCAGAAAGAAGAAACAGGTCAGTGACTGAAGTAGCAAGATCTATGCTATGTGAAAATGACTTGGAGAAGACATTCTAGAGAGAAGCAGTAAATACAATAGTATATACAATGAACATAGTACAAATTAGAGCAAACACAGACAAGACACCTTATGAATTATGGTTTGGACATGCACCATCAGTTAAGTATTTCAAAAATTTTGGAAGTAAATGTTATATTAAGAGAGATGATGAAATTGGAAAGTTTGACCCTAGAAGTGATGAAGGTATATTTCTTGTTTATTCATTGAAAAGCAAAGCTTATATATGTTTCAATAAAAGAACCAAAACTATTGTTGAGAGCGCAAATGCTAAAGTTGATGAAAAGTTCAAAATTTAGGAAATAATGCTTGATTATGAATCAGATGAAGGAACTCATCCTAGAATTGATCAAGAAAACATTGAATTATTCTATGAAACTGATAGTGATTTGCATAATGAAAGTTACATTGAGGAAATCAGAGAAGAACCTAGAGCAGAACCTAGAGTTGAAGCAAGAAATGAGACAGTGACACCTAACAGGAATCTAGCAAGAAATCATCATGTTGAGAAGATTATTGGGAGCATAGAAAAAGGAGTTTAATTTCTCAAATTGAACCTAAATCTACTAATGAAGCTTGTAGAGATGAATATTGGATTAAAGCAATGAAGGAAGAACTAGATCAAATTGAAAAGAACAAGACTTGGGAGTTGGTCCCTAGACCTAAAGATAAGAATGTTATAGGAACTAAATGGGTATTCAGGAACAAGATGAATGAACAAGGAGAAGTGGTAAGAAACAAAGAAAAATTGGTATGTAAAGGATACTCACAACAAGAAGGAATTGACTATGAAGAAAAATTTTCACTTGTTGCAAGAATTGAAGCAGTAAGAATGTTTTTGGCTTATGCAACCTATAAGAAATTCAAAGTATATCAGATGGATGTGAAGTCAATATTTTTGAATGGATAATTAGAAGAAGTTTACATTGAGAAGCCTGAAGGTTTTCACTTAACTCATGAAGGATACATGGTATGTTAACTGAACAAATCTTTATATGGACTTAAACAAGCACCTAGAACTTGGTATGCAAGACTGGAAAGTATTTGATAAAATTAGGATTTACTAAAGGCACAATAGATAGTAACCTGTATATGAAAGAAATTGAAAATGGTTTTTGTGTTGTAGTTATTTTTGTTGATGATATTATCTTTGGAGGAGAAGATGAAGCCAGTGATAAATTTGCAGATGAAATGAAGACTGAATTTGAAATGAGTATGATTGGTGAGATGAAATTTTTTTTAGGATTAAAAATAACACAGAATAGTGATGACATCTTCTTATGTCAAACAAAGTACTTGAATGACTTATTGAAGAGATTTGGAATGGAGAATTGTAAACCGGTTGGCACACCTATGGTAACTAGACACAAGTTATCTAGTACAAATGAGACTCATTCAGTTGAACAAAAGAGGTACAGATCTATGATTGGAGGATTGCAATATTTAACTCATACAAGACCAAACATATCACATGCGGTTGGAATCATTGCAAGATTTCAAGCTGATCCTAAAGAATCACATCATGCAACAGTAAAAATAATATTGAGGTACTTGAAAGGCACAATTGAATATGGATTGTGGTATGAAAAATCTGATGATTTTACCCTATGTTCATATACAGATGTAGATTGGGGAGGCAGTGTTGATGACAAAAAGAGTACAAGTGGTGGAGCATTTTTCCTTGCAGGATGATTGGTTTCTTGGCTAAGCAAGAAACAAAATTGTATTTAACAGAGCACAACAGAAGCAGAATATGTAGTAGTAGCAAATAATTGTAACTAGATAATATGGATGAAACAAATGTTGAAGGATATTGGAATAAAATTTGATGAGCCTGTTGTTATACACTATGATAACACCAGTACAGTAAGTATTTATAAGAATCCTATACTACATTCTAAGACAAAGCATATAGAAATAAAGTATCATGTAGTAAGAGAGAAAGTTGTAGAGAAAGAAGTCAAACTTGAGTATATAAGTACAAAAGAATAGATTGCAGATATATTTACAAATTCATTACCTAAAGATACATTTGAGTATTTGAGAGGTATGATTGGGGCTATGCCCCAGCCTACTTTTGAGAAGTGATGCAGATTGTTGCATCAGTCCAGTGGTATATGAGCTTTATCTTTTTCTGGACCGGATGTTGGTACTTCCTCTATGGGGGAGTATGTGTTTCTGAGCTAAGTCATGAGGACTCTAGTGAGTATATTTTCTGAAAAGTGTCTTTTGACATTGAAGTTGTTGTTGACATAGTGATGTATTATTTGTCATTGATGTCAATGGGGGAGAAGGATACATGAAAAATTATCTATTGAAGAGAATTTGAGGGAGAAGGATGCAAGCAATATAAAATGGAAAACTATAAGAAGTAATTGTGAGAAAATGAAGAAAGATTTGATTGATGAAAAGGATTTGAAAACATTTCAGAGCAGTAGTGTTGCAGTGTTGGTATTCATGGAACTTGGATGTTTTTTCATCTATGTTACCATCAATGCCAATGGGGGAGATTGTTAGGAATGAATTTTGAATAAATCCTATGGGGTAGTATTCATAGCCATTCTGTAGTATTTTTTGTTGCATTCATGACTGTGATTGTCATTGATGTCAACATAGTGATCTACTGGAGATTACCAGATAAGCATACAATGTTTGTATT
Source organism: Chamaecyparis obtusa (assembly GCA_027943335.1). NCBI lineage: Eukaryota > Viridiplantae > Streptophyta > Pinopsida > Cupressales > Cupressaceae > Chamaecyparis > Chamaecyparis obtusa. Next base: position 1,025,112 of record BSBK01001224.1, on the reverse strand, counting down.
AGCACATGTGGGATATTGAAGATCAAGCTATGTGGATTTGAGGACTTACTTTATGTTGTGTCATATGTTCATGGTCAAGAGCACATATAAAAACTCAATTATTCATGACAGTTATGTGTAATTTAGTAAAAGCAGTATTCAAGCAGTGTTCCTAAGAAGCAGCTTGTGGAAACTAGATATCTCCTAATCAGGATAAAATTTGGGCATGTGAGGTTGTATAGATGATGAAGACATGATGATAGTGATATGGATGTGATAGCAAGGTCAGAGGTTGCACGAGTGAAGAATTATCTTGTTTGGAGCCTGATAGTTTTATGTAATTATAAAATATTGTATAACATATGGAAGTTTATATCTTGTAATTGGTTAAGCCTTGTTGGCTAACTCATTTGTAATTATTTGAGTGTGGCATAAAGGAAGTATTTTTTTCCTTTATTGTAATAAGATATGAGAGATAATATCAAAGTAAATTATGGAATTGAGCAATATTTGTTGTAAGAGGATATGCGAAGTACAGAGATCTGGTATTGAGATCTGATGAAGTAGTTGGTGCGGTTTAGTATAGACAAAGGAGAAAAGATAAGTTTTTGAGATATATAAATATTTGGTATTATTCTATTGAGTAATAGAGAGATTAGTTGGACATTGTGTTCAGTGATCTTTCCCTTGAAGTTGTTTGGACAGTGGGTCCTTCTGTCTTCCATAAACTCCTAACAAGGTTAGAATCTTCTAACAAGGATTCAAAGTCTCCTAACTGAGATTCATATGTACTGAATGTATTTCATCAGGCTCTTAATAAATTCCATCCTCTCATAAGGAATTTTCATATTAGTGCATCTTTTGTGGGCATCATTCCCATCGGGATTTACTCTTTGATCAAAAGGTTCCCTAGTCAACATATCTTGTGTTATTGTGTTGTTTTGTATGTATATATTTCTATGGTTGTTTCTTACATTGCCTACATGGTTAAAATCTATCAATACTGATAAAATTTGTATTTATCTAATTACTGATTCACCACACCCTCTCAGTTATCTTAGTGGACTTTACTTTTTAACATGATTCACCCCTCCCCTCTCAGTACCTTATCTTTCCTATCCCAATAGTTATGTCCAATGAAAGTTAGTCTTCACACCTCCCTTAATTATATCAAGTATAGAGCATAGATTGCACTAAAATTCCTTATGAATTTTCTATAAAATTGAGCTAAGCCATGGAAAATTCTCACCTCACTTGTTGTCTTAGTAGTAGGCCAACTGAGTATTGCTTCCACCTTTGAGGTGTTCATCTTCAAGTCACCTTTTAAGAATACAAAGCCAAGGTAGATAGGATCCTACTTCATAAATTCACACTTCTCCAAATTGATGGTTAGTTGTTAATAATATAACTTCTTTAGTACAATCTCTAAGTGCTTGAGATGATCTTCTTTAGTTTTACTAAAAATTAATATATAATCTAAGTAAACCACTAAATATTTACCAATATAATCTTTTAGGACATCATTCATGAACCTCATTAATGTACTAGGAGAATTGGAGAGGCCAAATGGCATAACAAAGGCATTCATAAATTCCTTCAATGGTTTTGAATGTTGTCTTCCACTCATCTCTCTCCTTGATTCTGATTTGGTGATATTTTCTTTTAAGGTCTATCTTGGTGAAGTATTGTGCACCTCCTAAATAATTCATTAGGTCCTCTATCCTTGGAATGGGAAATCTATATCTGATTGTAATTTTTTTTATGGCCCTTGAATCCATGCACAAACTCCATGTTCCCCCTTTCTTAGGTGTCAAAAAAGTGGGAACTAAACATGGGCTAATGCTCTTTCTTATCAATCCACTGTCAAGAATTTTTTGGATTTGTTTGGCCACTTCTTCATTCTGTTGCGATGTCATTTTGTAAGCATCTTTGTTGGACAAAGAAGCCCCTGGTATGAATTCAATTTGATGACTTGTGGATCTTTGTGGTGGTAGGGTGGTAGGTTTTCCATCACTTATACTTTCTTTGAACTGATCTAACAGAGCATGCACTTTGGGAGGAATTCTCAACTTATTATATTTCTTCTCCTCCTTGGGTTTCATAATTATGGAAAAACCAACTCCTTCTCCCTCTTTGAGATTCAATAGTCTTATCTTTTCCACCATCTCCTATGGACTACATTTTTTAAGTGAATCCATCTTTTTGAAAAGTGTATGAGTTCTTTTCTCCATGATGAACTTCCTTTTTGACATACTACCATGGCCTACCTAATAGTAGGTGACATGAAACCATTGGTAAAAAATCACACAATATTTCATCTTTGTAACCTCCTATGGTGAGTTTCACCCAAGCTTTCTCATTCACCAAGACATGTTGTCCTTTTTCGAGCTAGGTAACTCTATAGGGGTTAGTATGTGGAATTCTTTACAGCTTCAATTTTCTCACTGTTTCTTCTAATAAGATGTTATCTATGGACCTAAATCCACCATAACCTTGTAGAATTTACCCAAAATCTTGCACATCCTAAAAAATGATCTTCTTTGGTTTTAGTCCTCTTTCATAGGTTCTTTGATCAAGATTCTTCTTAACATGAGGTTCTCACCAACCTCTGAGTCTAAACTCACCTCTAGTGATTTCACACTTACAGTGTCCTCTTGAACATAATTGACTCTCCTATCCTCTCCTTGGGAAGAAGAAGACTTCTCAAGGAATCTTTAGGTAGGGTTCCCAACTTGATGACAATTATATAATTTCATAGTGGAGAAGTAGGATCCTCTCCCTGATCCTCCAAACTTACCTCTACTACTACTACTAGATCCCCTTCCTCTATATTTGCCTATACTATTGGAATCCCCACTTTTCTTTGTTAGCTTGGATTCCCCTTGGGATATTTGGTCTATATTCCTCCCACCAAAACTTTCTCTATAGCCCCTACCATCTCTTCCTCTGCCTCTACCCCTACTACCTTCCTCATACTTCTTTTTTCTTTTCTCTTCCACTTAGAGTGCCAATTGATAGCACTTGTGGACTATATTAGGACTTGACAAGATGATCTCTTCTTGGATGCTCCCCTTTAACCCATTAAAGTATCTTGAAATATTGATGCTTTCATCTTATATTACATTGGATCTCAAATGCAAATTTTGGAATTCCTTTGTTTAGGTGCTCACATCTAGTTCATTCTGCCTCAAATTTTGTCTCTTCCTATGGAGTTGAATTTCATAATCATCAAGGATGTATGTTTCCTTGATCTTGGAAATCATTCCCTTCCAAGTGGAGATGGTATTATTACCTTCCTTCTATCTCTCAACTTGGAAAAACTTCCACCATGTTAAAGAAACCCCTCTCAATTTTGATCTGGCCACCTTAACCTTTTGTGCTTCACTTACACTGTCACATTCAAAATGGTTCTCTAAACCTTCAATCCACTCCATAACTAAGTCAGGTTCCATCTTTCCACTAAAAAGAGGTATTCCTTCTAAGGCTTTTCCACTCTTAGCTTTGAGGGCCTTTAAAAAGGGTTCTTCTTGGATGACAGGGTCTAGATCTAGGATCTCATCCTCCACTGCCACTACTTTACCCTTATCTTCTATCTTCTCATTGACTTCCTCAATTATCACTTCTACTTCACCTACCTTCAAATATAGTTTCTCCAACCTTTCCTTAAGCAATATGTTCTCCTCTTCTTGATCTATTACCTTTTTGGCCAACTATGCATTTGTCACCATCCTGGATTCTCCAACTGATTCAAGATCAGACATACAACTCACACTAGCCCAAATCTTTAGGCTCTAATACCACTTTGATAGGGAGGCTCTACAATGAGCTACTTTGAGCTCTTATCAATGTCACTTCTTAGACTTTCTAGGGATTCATTCCAACCTCAACCCTATTATCTTATAAGTTTCAAAATCTCTTTCCAACTACTCTCCTAGAGCCTCTCTATCAAGTCCAATTTCACACACTCCTAACTTGAGTTCACAAGGGTAAGCTCAACTACCAATTTCCTATCCCTTCCTCATTCACCTTGTAGGATCATAGGGCTTACAAACCATTTATTTCAATCACCAAACCTTCCATTTTGATTGATCTTTTAACCATTTCTCTATTGCGACCAAGTTTCCTTAATTTTAGGCCTACTAGCCCTAAGAGGTCATAATTAGGCCTCTTAATTAGGTTTTTGGGTTCCAATTTGAAAAAGTGCCAAAAAAACCTTTAAAAAATCACCATTATGGATACCCATTTGGAAGTTCTTCAATATTTTGGAGGTTTACAAACTCTAATTGTCTGTACAATGCCAAACCCTAATATAGATTATTTACTGAGGAAATAAGCATGTCTTCAATCCTCAATAGGAAATCCACTCAAATGGATTAAATTGATCATGAGTTCTTCACCAAGGATTTGTATGAACCCCATAAAAATCTCCATGTCATTGGATTAGTTCATCCAATCTACTACTGCAAGTTTTCAGCCTCTGTTACTCTTTTCTCCCTAGTTGGGCTATGGTAGAGCTTGCCTAGGGCAAGAGTTTAAAAATAGAAAACATAACTTTCTATCCTCCAAAAAAACAAAAAAAAAGTACATATTCCCTCATTTCATACCTCCAAGGGTTGTGAAGTGACCATGGTGGGGTTTCAAAGTAGAAACATTTTATTAGACCCAACTCTATCTAGTCTAGTGAACATGAACTAGAGAAAGGAAACACAAAGAATATTCATAAAACTGTCAATTGTTTGCTACTGAAAATCATACCAAATGTTGTCCAACCCATCTACAATGACTTGGAAAGTCTTAAATACATGTTTCCTTCATGTTTCAATCATACGTTCTGACCCATAAATAATTTTTGGGTGATATGTCCACCTATGCCAAAAAATTTCAAACAACATTAACAAAAGGCAAAGTTGTCACTAACAAATTTTTGTTCACCAAACAATATTTTCTCTTTATGAACAATTTGATTCCAAATGATGTAAAATTGTGTCCTAACACCTTCTAGTCACATTTAACATAAAAACATGTCTTTTACCCCTTAAGCCCAAATTTGGCTTACCAAGCATCATTTTGGCCAATCTAGACACAACTTGCCCAACCTTGGAAAAGACACACAAACAACTTAACACACCTCCCGAATCTCAAAAATTGGACACTTATTTAGTCCTTATTCACACCATGGCCCTGATTAGGTCTCATACATAAAAATTTTAGGGTATAACCCCTAGGTGTTGTTGCACCATAGATCCCCCAATTTAGGGAGGGAACATTCTTGGTTGCATCACTAGGGGTGGATATTTTATCCAAGTTAATGGCTTCCTTAAGATTTTCTAGAGTCTTAGCAATGGAGGCATTTCCTATATGAGACTCAATCACATTCATTTTGTGAGGCTTTTTTTTAGAAGCATTATATTTTGACACTCCTTATGGTTGAACTTGTTCATTTGATCTGATGAGGGCTTACTATTAGTTTTATGGTTAGCTCTTTTTTTATTTTCAAATTGAGAGAAATTTTGCCTCATATGGCCCTCCCTCCTACATAGAAAGTAGGTGTTGATTCCACCTAGGAAACAATAGGGAAAGTAACCATTTGAACTTATAGGTCAAATTGTATCTCACTAGGTAGGTCTAAACTAGGATTGATAGAAATTGGGACCCTTGTATCTATATCAAGAAGCAAATTATAGTTAGATTTGTCCATTTTAATTAAATTTTTATGGGTTCCATGGCTCAAGAAATTAGATTCCAAAGAAAAGGGGGAATATTGCCCACTATAATCCATCTAGGGAATGAAAGTGCATGAATATCTTCCTTGATAGCCTTGGGGGATGAAGAGATATCCCTAAAAAAACATGCCCCAACATTCCAAAACTACCTTTGATAAATTATTTTTGACTATTAGGGTTTATGAAAAATCTAAGAAAAAACCTTTTTAAATAATTCAACAGTATGAAAATTGAAAACCAAGTTTCTTACCCCAAACACTATAGAGCCAATCATTCAAAAAATTGTGATAAGGTATTTTAGACACATTATTAGTTGCTAAACAAATTGTGAAATTTCTAAGTCTATATTTCTCATTATCAATATCCATGGTCATTTTTAAGTTAGGTTTAATAATAATAAGGGAAAAAGAGTGGCCCTTACCTCCATTCTCCTTTTCATAGAGCACGTTGCCTTGTATTTGGTTTGGATAATGAAATTTTCTACATCTGGCAATTCGGGTTCATCCACGACCACTTGCTTGAAGAACTTAACCCTAGGCTCTCATGCCAGGGCATCTTGAGGATAAAAAGATTAAATGCCATTTCCAGGGGTCGAGTCACCCATAAAATGCAATCAATATGTGAGCAATAAATTCCCTAGGTGAATGGTGGGTGAAGATGACCTCCCACACACGAGGAAGGCCTCCTCAGAATTAGAAAAATATTTGCAAGTTGTAGAGCCTTTTAGGTTCAATCTTCAGTCAATTAATCAAGTTCACCTCTTTGTTTATTTTTAAATATTATTAATATATTTATTTCATATATTTTATTTTTTAATAAAGGCTTGCTAACACCTAAATCTATACATACTCAACCATGCTTGATTTTTGCCTATCCTAAGCCATTAATTAAATTATTAACAATTAATTAATTAATCTATCCTTCCTTTATCCCACCTTATCCTAACCGTTAATTAAATAGAAAATACCATTTATTTAATTAATTTATCATTCACCTTTTTATCACACTTTGTCCTAGCTATTAAATAAATAAATAAATGTTTATTATTTATTTATTCAATTTAACCTTCACCTTGATCCCTCAATCTATTTACATTTATTCTAGCCATTGGGTTCACTCACTACATGGATGATAATTTAAACACATGTGACACATGTCCCTCTCACATGACTAACTAAGACCTTGTATAGATTCATTGATTGTAGATGCTTTCTAAAAGTTGAACAATCCTATCCCTAATCACATCCTAAACCCTATCCCTCATCCTTCACATGACACTTTTCATATGACTATAATTTTGAGCCAAAGCACTAACCCTAGTTCAATCCTATCCAATCTATTTGGCCCTTGATTTCCCTCTTAGGAATTCTATAAGTTATGACCTTTTATTCTATTTGGATATCTAATTTTATGTGTACTATTATATTATACATTTTGTCACTCAATTATCTTGATCAAACCATCATGATGTTGGAATCTGTAGCTATCACATCCAATCCATCAACACATCAAAATATATCATTTAATCTTTTTGAGGTTTGCATGTATAAAATTGGTTTGATTTAGGCTAAGACCTAACACATATTTTAGTCATGTTTTATCATGTAATATATGGACCACTTGGAATTATATTTAGGCTAGTAGATTCTAATAGTGATGTATCACCATCAACTTTTCCTCCCTATGATAACTAAAAATATTTATTGAGGTAATACTTCCCAGGCCTAAATAGATATCTAGCATCAATATGTCTTTCTGTTAAAATAACTGTAACATAGAAACCAAACACTAATGTTACGACTATTTTCTTCATGAATTCTCATCACATTACAAAACTTAATACCATCATATAACCAATCAATCACATAATAATTTCAATACTCTCCTAATGAAACATAAGGTTGGATTATATGTCTGATCAGTGCAAAGTTAACCTGTTTGGAACAGGCGTAGACATTCATGTTGGAAAGTTCAATATACTAGTGTATATGACTAATATTAGTGTTTTCATTATGGAAACAAAGTCATATGAAGTTTTGGAGTCAGTGCAATAACTTAGAAGATCAAAATTTGGCTAAGTATGGAAGACAGAATAGTCAGTGAAGCATCTGATGAATAGAGCATCAACGCACATGTGTATAACTAAGTTTTGGTATGTGCCCTTGAAGATAAGCTTTTGGATATGTTAGTAAGCTATTTCTAAGAACACATGATCAGATGTGATAGTATGAAGAAGATACATCGAGTTGAAGTGACACAAACAGTAAGCAGCAAAATGGAACAGAGCATGCAACCGACAGGAAAGATTTTATTTAGTGTGTATAATATTGTTTTGTTAAGGCTATGCACCTATTGTATTTATGTTGTAAACATGTTAATAGCAATGTATGTAAACATGCTTGAGCCAATTCATTTGGAAGCGTTGTATGTGATAGGATATAGGCTGACTTAGTAAATAGTTTTGGTTGCACCTATATATAAGACATACGATTTTGTATTTGATAATGTAGAGTTGATAGATGATGGAATAGAAGAGAAAAAGTATGTGAAGTATGTGTTAAGAGCTATAAGAATGTTATAGAGCTTTACAAGAGGTTAAAGCATTAGCACACAAAAGGAACTGATCAGACAAGGAGTGTCATAGTAGCAGTTCACCTTGTAGATATAGTTTGTATCTGATATCCAAGAGATTGTAACCTTCCTCATTGAGTAGTGAGCTCTAGCAATGAGCCTTCCATCCCTAATAGATTTTTTTACTTCAAGACTCCTAACAGGGTCTGACCCTTGACAAGGTCATTGTACTAAAGCATTGTAATGACTGCTCCTAATAGGGAAAAGGAACATTAACAGGTTCATAATACACAAGTACAATTATTAGTGGGTATTAATTCCCACCGAGGTTTTTCCTTTGGCCAAGGTTTCCCCGTAATCATATCTGGTGTTATGTTTTATGGTTGTTTACTTTACTTTCTTTAATATTTAGTTCAATAATTGATTAATTGGGATAAGTTTCAAGAAGCAAAAAAACATTAATATTATAGAACATTGATTCACCCCCCCCCTCTCAGTGTTCCCATTCTTAACAATTGGTATCAGAGCTTTGGTCCTTTGAAGATAAGTTTAACCACTTGAGGAGATCATGGATATAGGAGAAGTGAAACATCTAAAGAAGAATCTTGAAGCAGCTCTTGAAGATCTTGTCAGATCTAAAAAATAAATTGAAGAACTAAAATTCAAGGTTAGTGGCACACAAGTATTCATTAAGAAACTCAGAAAAGACTTGAAGGATTGTTCAAACAATGATTTGGGAAAAATGGTCAAAAAGATGAATGAAGAAAACATGTCTCTGAAGGATCAAATTGAAGAATTGGATGAAAAATTATTCAACAATTAGGAAGCCTATGAAGAGAAGATCAAAGAGAACAAACAGTTGGATGAAGAACTGAGGGAAGCAAACATGAAAATCTTGGAGTTAGAAAACATCAAGAAAAAGGTGGAATTAGAATTGACTAAAGCAAATAATCATATTAACAAATTGCACACAAGGATCTAATAGAGTCATTGTTGTATGCACAAAAGATTAAAGGAGATACCACTGGTATTGGATTCAATGAAGCACAACATCAAATCAATGATATGCAAGAAAGAATGAAAGCACCAAAAGAAGCTATAGAAGCTAAGAAGACTAGAAATCATACTAAAGCTAAAGCTGAACCATCTAAGGATGAACACAAGCTAGTAAACTGAACTTGTTATGCATGTAACAAGCATGGACATATAGCAAGAGATTGTAAAGAGGTAAGACCTTTCAATGGTTATTTTTATTCATGTAATAAGTTTGGTCATATAGCTATGAATTGTAGATCAAATCAAAGAAATCAGACTTAGCAAAATTAGAGAAATCTTCCACAACAAAATGTTAGAAGTCCTCAGAATATTACATGTAAGATATGCAATTACAATGGTCACATAGCTATACAATGCAGTATGGTAACTCACATCAATGCACTAAGGAATATAAGGCCTCCAGCCATTTGTCACTCTTTTAACAAGGTTGGACACATCTCAAAGTTTTACAGATCACAAGCGCAAAGACAAGAAAGACCTAATAAGTCACAAGGATCAATTTTGGATAAATCTGGAGAAGTCAAGTTTTTGAAAGCTACAGAAGATGTGAGCAAGATTTGGATGGAATTAAAGCAAGATAATGTTGATGACTATGTAGTGGATGCATCCGTAATGGATGCACCTTCTACTTCTGGATGAATGACCCTCATGGTCATAGGGGGAGCTAGATTAGCTCTAGACCCCTACGCAGCTAGTATAATCACCCTTAGAGTATGTGCCTTTGGTTATAGTTGTTTGGATACTAGTTGATGTTGTATGAAAGATCACATAGCTTGATTAGCAGTAGAAACAAAATTTGGAATTCTTTGTTACATTTTGTATTATGGTGGCAAGCATTAATTACATAAAGTTATTTTAATAGTCACCAGAGATCCATTATCCACACATTTGCATTCAAGTTCAAGCCTTTGGAGAGCACAAGAGACCAAAGTAGTTAGTGTTGAAAGATTACAGTTGATTTTATCAATGAAGAAGTGTGAAAATTGTTGCAGAACCCTAGTTCAATCGCGATGGTTCATAAACCCTTTGGAAACCTATTTGAGTGATTGATCAAGTAATGGCCACTCTAGTTGTGTTTAATGTTACTAAAAGGAAGAGATACATTTTTAAGAAGCATCCTTTTAAGTCAGTCCTAGATGATTTGGAAGGGGCATTCTCTAGAACTCTGATGGGAGTTATGCACATAGAAGACATACATGCATACATATACTGCAAGAAGGAACCTGTAGGATTGGACATGATTAGGTCACACTTAGAGTCAATGATGAAACTAGACATGACATTCATGGATGAGTTTGTGCACCTTGAAAATCACCCAATTATTGAGTATGTGACTGCATATGAGTTCTATGAATATGAATGGATTAAGATATTGCTTAGCAGAATACATGATGACCTATTTTGGATAGGAGAAGTTCTAGTTTGCATTACTTTAGATCTCATTTATGAGATGACAGGACTATCCAAGACCGGCGCCATTCTTCCTACTGGTAAGGATGTCAGGAAACAAGTGGAGCAAGCTTGTAAGTCCCGTAGTGATAAGTGTGACATGACAATTGAGCCAATAGAGGAGAAGGATATAAAGATAATGTCTATGATACTTGGTTATAAGTTCCAGCATGCTAACAAAGTGAATAGTGTGCCCACGACAACAATTCTAGTAGATATCATAATTGTAAGGGAAAATGGAGAGTTTAACTTGTGTGAGATCTTGCGCACATAGTTGATGGATAACATAAGGGCTATCAAGCATGATAAGAGAAAAGTGTTTAGATTTGGATCACTAATCATTTACATATACTTCCATATTATTGGTAAAGTATCATATCTTTATCTTGACAGGAGTCTACCCACAATGCCACAAATTTCATTCAAGTCATCATCTGAGATCACCTTGAAATATTTCATGGACTTATAAATAAAGACATTTAGAATCAAGATGTAGAGAAGATATAGGATACCTGAGAGTATAGTTGAAAATTATAAGGACAACATTTGTTTCATGGTGGAAATAGATATCACATGCATGGAAGCTGTAGAGCCTAGGACTAAGTGGATCCATCCACTTGGTTATGAAGTAGAGGAACACATTTTGGAATCCTATGCACAAGTCCTCTTATCAATGCCTAAGGATCCCAATGAACCAAGATGGGGTAGTTATGAAGAAAAGACAAGACAAGTAGACTTTGTCTTATACAGTGTTGCAACCAAGAGAAAAGCATCAAAGGTTAGCTCTGACATTCTGAAAATCCATGGTGTCACACAAGAAGACCTAGATAAGGCAAGGCAAGCCAAGATTTCAATACAACTTGAGAGTGCACCCTCTTTTGAAGTGAAAATAGATAAATATGTTGATTCAAAGGAAAAGAAGAGTAAGACAAATGATAGCACCTCTGCGCCCACACCTACTATTGATCTAGAGTCCACTCCACCTCCTGAGCCTAGCAAGATGCCTAAGAGGAAGAAGTAGAATGGCACAAGCCACCCATCCTCTAGAACAAAAAGAAGCAGAGGCAGAAACACTCAAGCACCTCTTGAGGTAGGATTCAAATTGAATCTTAAAGTGTTGAGAACTAGAGTAGTTGATGAGGAAAGAATTGATCAAATAGGAAAGTTTTATGAAAAATATCATGAGAATGATAAATTAGAAATCCATAGTATGATTATCAAACACATGATTAAGTTTAAGAAGATAGTTATGGAACTTAAGATAGTCATTCCAGATAATGTATGGAACATTCTGGATTCTTTGAAGAGAAAGGCTATAGAAGAAGACTTTAGGATAAGGGAAAAGACATTGGATGATAACCTCCCTGTATGTTCAGTTGAAGAGAAAACATTGTTGTTGGATTTGGTGAAGCCTCACCTAAGAACCAAGTTGATAACTTTGTAGATTATGAATAAGGATGATGAGGTAGTTGCGAAGGAAACAAAGAAGGCATTTGAGAGTGTTCTTGGAAAGACACATGTATCCTCCTACTATGCCTACAACCCAAGTACCCTCTGAGCCAACAAAAGAATCTAAGATCCCTAATGCACCTATGATAGGTCCACAGGATTTTGTGCCCACAGTGACAACACCTACTGAAGCAATGGAGTCTATGCCCATGCCTGAAACAAAAGATGACACTATCATAATTGATAATGTTGAAATATCAATGGTGGCAATAGACAATGAACTAGATAAGTTTGAGGAAGCATTTGTGAGCACTGAAGAAGTAGAGATTCTATGCGTTGATGATTCACCTAAGCAGCAAGAAGAAGTTCAAATTGAAGACATAATTGGATAGGAAAAAGAGAATGAAGATGAACTTGTAGATGAGTCCTCTATTGAAATACCAGTGAAGGTAAAGAGTGAATTTATGGAAAACACACTCATTACCCCTAAGCCCTCAATGTCATTGTTGTCAAGTTTGACCCCTGATACAACAAGTTTAGATGAATGGGGAGAAGAAGACTTGATGAAGATCAATGTGCTAGAAATGGAGAAAGAAAAAGAGAAACAAGTAATGAGGAATCCATTATTTGTAGAATCAATAAGCATACTGAAAGGTCTACTGCTTGAGGACAAGAAAGTATCAAGTGTACATTCAGTGGATGATGTCAGCACCATCTTGACATGCTTCAAAGCAAATTTCTCAAGTCTTGAGGAATCAACATCCATGATTGCAGAAGAGAAATGTCTCAAGAAGAGCCTGAATGAATTGATAGGTAATTTTTCACTTGACCTCAATTCTCTTAAGGTTGGTCAAGCTATGTTAAAGGAGATAGTAGCAAAAGGAAGGAAGATAATTATTGATTGTATGAACAAAGAAAAAATCACATCAAATCTTTCCAAGAAGATTAAAGAAGTTGAATCCTTGATGGAAGTTGTGAGAAAATTAGTAGAAGACCCCTCCCAAGATATTAACATGTGTAATAATGTCTATCAAGGTCAAATAGACAAGATTGAGAAGGCGGAGAAAGAGATTGAGAAAATAAGAGCTAGGCAAGCACAGTTAAGGAATGTAATTGCGCCCTAATTGGATGTATTGAATCAGAATATCAAGCATATAGATGCTACCATTTTAACATATGATCAAGGTCCCTATAAAAATCTGGAAAAGATGGAGAAGCTAACCTATGCACTATGCACCCATCTACAGATAGTAGATGCACTCAAGGCATTTTGGTAGCAAGAGATCCAAAACCTTAAGATTGCATACCCAGATGTACTCTCAGTGTAAGTACTTGAAGATCCCATTTTTAGCACCTTTGTCATTAATGTCAATAGGGGAGCAGATTAATATGGTTTAGAAGAGAAATATGGCATAAGGGAGATATAAGATAGAGTATATGATGTACATAAAAAGATAAGAATATATGTTAGAAAGTTTTTTGTGTAAAGATGTAGTTTAGAAACTTCACCATATTCCTTTGTTACCATCAATGAAAAAGGGGGAGATTGTTGGAAAGTTGACTATACTAGTGTATATAACTAAGATTAGTGTTTTCATTATGGCAATAAATTCATATGAATTTTTGAAGTCAGCACAATAACTTAGAAGATCAGAATTTGGCTAAGTATGGAAGACAGAACAGTCAGTGAAGCATCTGATGAACAGAGCATTAATGCACATGTGTATGACCAATTTTTGGTATGCACCCTTGAAGATAAGATTTTGGATATGTTAGTAAGCTATTTCTAAGAACACATGATCAGATGTGATAGTATGAAAAAGATACAACGAGTTGCAGTGACACAGACAGTAAGCGGCAGAACAGAACAGAGCATGCAGTTGACAGGAAAGATTTTGTTTAGCGTGTATAATATTGTTTTGTTAAGGCTATTTGCCTATTGTATTTATGTTTTAAACATGTTAATAGCAATGTATGTAAACACACTTGAGCCAATTCATTTGGAAGCGTTGTATGTAATAGGTTATAGGTCGGCTTAGTAAATGGTTTTGGTTTTGCCTATATATAAGACATGCGCTTTTGTATTTGACAATGTAGAGTTGATAGACGATGGAATAGAAGAGTAGAATTATGCAAAGTATGTGTTAAGAATAGTAAGAATGTTATAGATCTTTACAAGAGGTTAAAGCATCAGTGCACAAAAGGAACTGATCAGACAAGGAGTGTCATAGCAGTAGTTCACCTTACAGATATAGTGTGTATTTGATATCCAAGAGGTTGTAGCCTTCCTCATTGAGCAGTGAGCTCTAGCAGTGAGCCTTCCACCCCTAACAAGGTTTGTTACTTCAAGATTCCTAACAGGGTCTGACCCTTGACAAGGTCATTGTACTAAAGCATTGTAATGACTGCTCCTAACAGGGCAAAGGAACATTAACAGGTTCATAATACATATGTTCAATTATTAGTGGGTATTAATTCCCACTAGGGTTTTTCCTTTGGCCAAGGTTTCCCCGTAATCATATCTGGTGTTATGTTTTATGGTTGTTTACTTCTACTTTATTTAATATTCAGTTCAGTAATTGATTAATTGGGATAAGTTTCAAGAAGCAGAAAAACATTAATATTATAGAATACTAATTCACCCCCCCCCCCCTCTTAGTGTTCACATTCCTAAAAATTCAAAAATTAGTTAAAATGAATCTAACAGCATATTCCTAAGCATTAAATAGAAAACATTTGCAAAGACACTCAGATAGAATTGAAATGGGAGCACCCTGTCATCGTTTGATTTGTTCTCATTTTAGGGATGTGGGTGTGCTCTCAAATCACATGGATTATATCCCTAATGATGATTAGGGGGGATTCAGATCATTAAAGGACCATGGATACTCTATATTGGCATTGAATCAGGTATGGAAGACCTGATTTTCCCCTAGAGCCCAAGGAACCAAAATAGAGCTAAGATGCAAATTAAGCTACATGATGCTTATGCTAAGATTGTTTTTAACCAAATACAGATGTGATATGATGCTATATTCTATGCAAAACAATGAAATAAAATATTTTTAATCAATTATGCTAAGCTAAGATGTGTTATGAAAGCTTGAACAATGAATGAAATCTAACAATTAGGATTGATTATGCTAAGTCTAGAAGTAAATGAGCATGATAACAATGCATTGAAGATAAAAAACTAAGCTAATAATTTTCTCTTGGAAGGAGTATTTATAGGATTTTCCTAAGGGCTTGGGTTAGGAAGAGGAGTTAGGGTTAGGGGTAAGGTTTGGGGTAGAGTTTAAGGTAAGGTTTGGGGTATGGAAAGGTTGACCTTGGGAAAAGGTTTCTCACACATGTGTGAGAAACACTAGGGAAGTTTGCAAGGGGAACAAGAGTGGAAAAAGACGCATGGGTCTCTTCATGACGTTGTAAGAAGCCTTAAAGAGTGTGTAAGAGGTTTTAAGAAGTGTGTAAGGCTCATTAAGGGAAGGGTTTGACCAAAAGTCAATGAGGACTTGGATTAGGTTAAGAAATATAGGAAACACCTCTTAAATATGTTTAGGAAATGTTTAGGGAAGATTGGAAGGGTTTAGGAATGTCTAGAAGATTCTAGGGTTTTGAGGCTTTAAATAAATATTAAATTTATTTAGGGTATGTGACATCATTTATCCAATATTGATTCAATAAATGGGGGAAAATCACTCAAATTTGATTTAAATGATTTGGGGAGGGATTCTTTAATTAAAGATGTTTAATTAAAATAAAGGGATTTAATGGCATAAAAATATATTAATTAATTAATTAACAAATGATGATGTCATCAAAGGTTTTAGGAAAATAAAAATACTTTTATTTTTTGAAGGATTTTTAGGTGTCTACAACATGATTATTATTAAAACAACTCAAGTAAATGTACACTCTACCTACCATTAATCAACATATTATAAATGAGGTTTAATCTTGAAAATGCATCCTTGATCAAACCTACATATATTTATTCTAAGGAGTTGATCACTACTAGGAAACCTAGACATGTTTATCCACTCACTACTATGGTTACTCATAATATGATTAATCTCCAAATATTGGACCCCTTAAAGGCCTAAAAACCAACCATTATTTTCTATTATGTATAACATTTTTTATCTCAAAATTTTTAATTTCTACACTTATAGTTCCTCGAATAATATCATAAGTTTCCAATTTGGACACTTGACATCATGTTCATTGCATTAACAATAATTTAAATTTTTCATTCACCTCAATTTCACAACAGCCTTCCTTATAAGCTCCTTGAAGGCTTGTTAAAAGAGATTCTATCTCTACTTCAATAATTATTTCGATACATAAGAATTTATTCCCTCCCCAAAAAAGGTTCCATGCACCTAAATCCCAAGGACATACATGCCCTTATAATACTCGAGTTACCAATAACAACCCCATTGGAATTTAAATTCCCCTAGACTCTAGAGCTAAACTATATTTTTAAACACTTCTAGTATTTTCTATAAACCCAGAAATTGGATAATGACTAATATACTTACTCCTTCATATAAAATATTTTAAAATAAATTATGTAAGATTAAAATTTAAATATTTTATTTTTAGCAATAAAGAAGAAAAACTTCTATCATAATAATTTTGGATATTTTGTTTGATGCCCCATGTTATCTATTCACCCAACACAATGAAATAAATAAATACTACATGTAGACACCTATTTTTGTTCATCGCTAATTGACCCAATTTATCATCTTTACTCCTTCATAGTCATTGTCATCAGAGTTAATTCATAATTATTTAATTGTTTTATGATTATTCTGCCGACTAGTAGGCAAATGAATTTAATTAATTTACCTAGTTCATATTCCCCTTTATAACATTAAATAAATAAATTCCCACATCAATTTACCACCCACATTCTTTTCCCCATTTTTTAATTTGATTAAATTCAAAAATACCTTTTTCCCTCTCCCACTTGCATTTTCTTAACATTCCCACCTGCATCCTTAATCTTCTCCATCATTCTAATCCACCTTCTACTAATTACTTGCACCTCACTAATCCCATGATTAAGGAGAAAGTAAACTTGTGTCATAAATGACAAAGCTCTTTTCCCCATTTTTTCCCATTAGTCTCAAAGGCTACCCACTTTTGGGTGGGTACCCCACTGTTGATCCCTAAGTTTTTTTGTCTATTAGTATCTAGCACTTAGTCATTTTCTAGGCAATGTTGGTCAATCATCACTGTGACCACGCCATCTAGTAAAGGTCGAGTTATGTATAAACTAGTACAGTTATCAAGCAGTAGTTACTGTCAAGCAAGTCAGAGGTTATCGAGTGCTAATATGATTTAGAACAACAAAGAGGGGGGGTGAATCAGTTGTTCTCAGGTCTAGATGTATAAATAACAAACTTTAAACTCTTCAACAAATCAGATCTAATAACCAATAGCTACTCGGTCATTACTAATTGCATAATACAAACATATAACAGTGTAGTCCACTTATCCAATAGCATCTAACTTGTAAAACACATAAATGTTCAAACCAAAACATTCACACAAGTATCAACACCAGGATTTATAGTGGAAACCCAATTAGGGAAAAGCCACTTTGTAACATGTTACTATTATGTTCACTCTTCTGAAGTGAGCTCAGTGAAAATCCAACCCTATCAAAGGTTAAAAACACACTGTCAGGTGTGACCTGGTTAAAGGATTTAAACCACTCTATTAAAAGTAAGCCTTGTTATAGGACTTACATACGCTCCATTAGAATGCAACCTTGTTCAAAGGATTTATACCTATGACTATTAGGTCAACCTCTATTAAAAGGATTTTGACTGTTACAATGGTTAGAAAGTAGCAATAGTATTGATCTGAAAAACATACAACTCACTTTGCAAATATCAGATCCAATTCTATACACATATGTTGTTTTACTAACTGTGAACCTTTACCATCTCCATCACTGATCTACTCAGAACTCTCTTCAAGCAATCACAACACTTATCCTTCAACCCTCTCTGCTTAGACAGTCAATAACATCAACAATACTTCCAACATCCACTTCTCCTCAACCTCTAGCTTAGGTTTCCTTAATACTTCCTCTATTAGGTCAATACATCTTTTTCCACTTAATCTCCTTCGTAGATCTTAGGGTTAGGTCAGATTCATTGAATCCATCCTATATTGTGTTCTTCAGCTATCCTTCTAGAAATATCTCAAATCTCTTAATAGATTTACAATAAAATGTTTTACAGTGCATTAAATGCTTTCAAACAATCAATAAATAAAGTCAACATGTTTTACATAATCCAAGAATTCAACGATGTCGGCTGGAAATCTAAATTCTTCCTCAAATGCAAAATACTGACGCTCGATCAATACTGTGTTCAACTTCTCGGTCTTCACTAGAAAGCTCGGTCACCACATAAATTGTTTCCTTGGCTAATACTATCTTCCTTGGATATTAACTGGTGTTCGGTCAACACTAAATTTACTCAGCATATACTAGCTTGGTCAACACTAACAACACTTGGCTTAAGCTAGATTTCTTCACTTTTTCTTGGTTAAGCCTACTAGTTTAGTCTTCATTCTTACTTAGATCAACAATACATTGTCTTATCATTGTGCCACATAATCAAGTACTCATTGAAGTATCAAGATAACTCAACCTTTCCTTAGGTACTATCGTTACCAACCTTGCCTTACCCCTTAGAAACAATCAAATAAATATAGTACTTTCTTAAATAGCAACAGTCTTACCAGTTAAGGTTTGACATCAATGACAATACAACAATTGCTTCAATTGCAGTTTACAACAATCTCCCTCTTTGGTATTGATGGCAACACCATATGAATATCACATGAATTACCAACCAATCCAAAAACTTATCTATCCATCAAAAATATTTATAATATCCTTAGCTTCATTCTGATATAGAATCAATTATCCATGCTTGACCATCCACAAAATTTCTCCCTCTGTCTTGATCTTCTCATTTTGTGTATTCATCTGTGATCATCTCCCTCTATGAAAAAAATTCCAAAGTAGCAACAAAAACATACATCCTACAAATGTAGATATCATCCTTTCAGTCCAGTAACAGTATTTCTCCCTCTATCATCTTTACTTATGATTGATTCTTGGCTTTGTTGTGCTTTTCACAACTCTAGGTTGCTCCTAAAGTGTGACCTTTCTCTGCATCAATTTGTTAGATTTTCTTTGCAGCACATTTGATGCAGTGCTCCTAGCTTGACTAGGCAGCCTCAATTAGGGGAAGGACCCCTAATTTACTTCTCATGTATTCATGAGCTTCTTTAGGTAAAGTCTTAGTGAATATGTCTGCTAATTGTTCCTTTGTATTCACATATTCCATGCAGACCTCTTTATCTTGTACTAGTTCTCTCAAGTAATAATACTTGATGGAATTGTGTTTGGTCTTTGTGTGCATCACTAGATTCTAAGAGATGTTGATAGCACTTGTGTTGTCACAAAAAAATGACAACTGGTTCAGTGATTTCTTCTTTCATGCCTACCAACAATTGCTTTATCCATATCAAATTTGAACAATTCATAGCTGCAGCCACATACTCAACATTAGCAGTGGATTGGGAAATGCAATTATGTTTCTTTCTTGTCCATGAAACTAATCTCTATCCAAGAAAGAAAGCTCCACCACTAGTACTCTTTTTATCATCTACATTTCTTGCTTAATCAGTATCTATACACACTCTTAGTTCAAACTTGTCATGCTTCTTGTAGTACAATCCATAGTCAATAGTTCCCTTCAAATATCTCATGATTCTTTTAACTGCCATCATGTGATTTTCCTTAGGATTGGTAGATAATCTTGCCACAATCCCAACAGCTAATGCAATATCTGATCTGCTATGTACAACATATTGTAGCTTTCTGATCATAGATCTATACAAAGTCTGGTTAACTTCTACAACATCATCATTTTTAGACAACTTATGTCCAGTAGCCATGGGAGTACTTACTAGCCTTGAATCTTCCATACCAAAGGTTTTCAGTATCTCGTGAACATAATTAGACTGGGTGATGAAAATTCCTTTCTCCATCTGATATACTTGCAAACCAACAAAAAATTTGATCTCTCTATCATTGCAAAATAGATTAAATTCATTTGATGTAAATTCTCCACCTCGGTCAAATATCAGACACTTCAGGTTCTTACCTATCTCTTTTTCAACCTTAGCCACATACCACTTAAAAAATTCAAAAGCATCAGATTTTTCTTTAAGAACATTACATCCATCATTCTGGTATAATCATCAACAAACAGGATAAAATATCTAGCACCACAATAGCTTTTTACACCCATTGGTCCACAAAGGTCAGTATGAACCAAATCTAAGATATTCTCAGAAGTAAAAGTTTTTATCTTGAAACTAGACTTTGTCATCTTACCCAACTAACATTCTTTGCACATTACATTCTCAGGTTTCTTCAATTTAGGTAGACCTCTCACTTTCTTTTTCTTACTAATTTCTACCAGATTATCAAAGTTAACATGACATAGCCGCTTATGCCATAACCAAATATCATCAAGTTGTGTAATCATACATGTTTCTTCAGATAGGTCTAGATAGAATAAATTACCTCTTGTTTGTTCTCCACTTCCAATTAGTTCACCAGTGGCATCAAATATTTTGGCCTTCCTATGATGAAATTCCACTTGGTAGCCAGTGCTATTAAGTTGTGCAACACTCAGCAGATTATAGTTAAGACCCTCAACCCAATAAGCATTTTCACAAGTGATCTTATCAGTTATCTTAATCAATCCTTTTCTTCTAACAGGACCAGTGCAGCATTACAAAATTTCACACTCCTACCTTTATAATGATCTAAGGTATCAAACTTACTCTTATCTCCAGTCATATGATGTAAACAACCATTGTTAATAATCTATTTATCATTTTTGTTCACATAAGATATCAATACAGTTTTATCATCCTCATTAGATTCATCTTTCATTGCAACATAGACAACCTCAATTTCAAAATCATCACTATCAGTGGGAGTCTCTTCTTAGACAATGTAGAAGGATTTCTTACCTTTTCCTTTGTAGTCCTTATATCTTCGGTAACCTCTATCTTCTCTTTTGTCTTTATTCTTGCTTTCCCTTTCTTCATCCTTATTATCCCTATCAGGACATCTAGTAGCTATATGACCAACTTTATTACATGAAAAACATATAATAGGGATTTTACCTTTGTACTTTCCTTTTCCCCTTTTTAGTCTTCTAGCCATAAGAGCTTCTAGATCCTCAAGTTCTTCATTAGATGAGTGACTCTCGCTTTCACTTTCACTTTCACTGATGCATCTTTCTTTTTCCTTCTTTGACTTACTCAGAACCATTTGTGACTTAAAAGCAGATTCAATATTACCAATAGTGAAGTTATCATAGTTAGAAAATTCAAAAGTAGTAAGCTTACCAACCAAACTTTCCAAAGTAAGAGCATTAGTAGAGTTACATCTAGATTCCTGAATTGTAGAAATTTTGATTGCATAGATCGGACATGGAGTTCTCAATACTTTTCCTATTACAGTTTCATCCTCAATAGTTCCATTTGCTCCTCTAATAGCATTTACAACTTCTTTTATTCTACCATAATATTGGGCAATATTCTCACCTTCTAGCATTATCATTTCATCAAATTTACCTGTTAGGATCTCACCTTTTGCTCTCGACACATTTATGTCACCACTATAAATGTTTGCAATGGTGTCCCACATTTTCTTTGTAGTATTGCAATCTTTGATGTCTTCAAATTCTGGATAACTTAGGGCAGACGCAATCTCCAACATTGCTTGGTTGTGCTCTCATTTAGCTTTCATTTCCTTGGCAGTCAGAGGTGAAACAAGTGTGGCATAGTCATGCTCAATGTAATACTTTGTAGAATCACCAATACTGGCCAGATGTAGCTTCATCAAGCTTTGCCATGTAGGAAAGTTTTCCTTATTCAAGTTTGCTACCTCCTTATACATTTTGATCATTTTCTTTAAGTACCTTCAAACTTGTTCTCTGTAAGAACCAACAGCTCTGATACCAATTGTTAATATGATTTAGAACAACACAGAGGGGGGGTAAATCAGTTATTTTCAGGTCCAGATGTATAAAAAACAAACTTTAACCTCTTCAACAAATTAGATCTAATAACCAACAGCTACTCAGTCATTACTGATTGCATAACAAAAACATATAATAGTGCAGTCCACTTATCCAATAGCATCTAACTTGTAAAACATAGAAATGTTCAAACCAAAACATTCACACAAGTATCAACACCATGATTTATAGTGGAAACCCAATTAGGGAAAAACCACTTTGTAACATGTTACTATTATGTTCACTCTTCTAAAGTGAGCTCGGTGAAAAGCCAACCTTGTCAAAGGTTACAAACACACTGTCAGGTGTGACCCGGTTAAAGGATTTAAACCACTTTGTTAAAAGTAAGCCTTGTTATAGGACTTACATACACTCCATTAGAATGCAACCTTGTTCAAAGGATTTATACCTATGACTGTTAGGTCAAGCTCTGTTAAAAGGATTTTGACTGTTACAATGGTTAGAAAGTAGCAGTAGTATTCATTTGAAAAATATACAACTCACTTTGCAAATATTAGATCCAATTTCGTACACATATGTTGGTTTACTGACTGTGAACCTTTACCATCTCCATCACTGATTTGCTCAAAACTCTCTTCAAGCAATCACAACACTTCTCCTTCAGCCTTCTCTGCTTAAACAATCAATAACATCAACAATACTTCTAGCATCCACTTCTCCTTAACCTCTAGCTTAGGTTTCCTTAATACTTCCTCTATTAGGTCAATACATCTTTTTTCGCTTAATCTACTTCATAGATCTTAGGGTTAGGTCAAATTCATTGAATCCATCCTACATTGTGTTCTTCAGCTATCCTTCTAGAACTATCTTGAATCTCTTAATAGATTTACAATAAAACATTTTACAGTGCATTAAATGCTTTCAAACAATCAATAAATAAAGTCAACATGTTTTACATAATCCAAGAATTCAACGATGTGCTGGAAATCTAAATTCTTCCTCAAATGCAAAATATTGACGCTCGATCAATATTGTGTTCAACTTCTCGATCTTCACTAGAAAGCTCGGTCACCACATAAACTATTTCCTCAGCTAATATTGTCTTCCTCATCAATTAACTGGTGTTTGGTCAACACTGAATTTACTCGGCATATACTAGCTCAGTCGACACTAACAACACTCAACTTAAGCTAGATTTATTCACTTTTTCTCGGTTAAGCCTACTAGTTTAGTCTTCATTCTTACTTAGATAAACAATACATTGTCTTATCATTGTGTGACATAATCAAGTACTCATTGAAGTATTAAGATAACTCAACCTTTCCTTAGGTGCTATTGTTACCGACCTTGCCTTACCCCTTAGCAATAGTCAAATAGATATAGTACTTTCTTAAATAGCAACATGCTTACTAGTTAAGGTTTGACATCAATGGCAATACACCAATTGCTTTAATTACAGTTTCCAACACCAAGTACTTCAGTAGTCATTGAGTAGTTTATGCCAAGTTGTATAAATGAGTCAGTATCAAGCACCAGTATATGAAGAATAGTAATTGTCAAGCATAAGAGACTTCGTATGCTGAGCAAGACAATTTTGACATATGTGTTTGTTATGGCAAAAATACCAAGGTAAACCATTTTGGATGACTTATATGTGTGATTTAAGGATTGTTGAATTAATCAAGGAGATGATTACATTTTTTAATTATTATTTTCAATTCCTATGCAAGCCATGTAACCTATCAGAAAAAGGGAATGCTTAAGCAATATAAGTAATGAATCTAGTGTTAATATGATTTAGAACAACAGAGAGGGGGGTGAATCATTTGTTCTCAGGTCCAAATGTATAAAAACAAACTTTAAACTCTTCAAAAAATCAGATCTAATAACCAACAACTACTCGGTCATTACTGATTGCATAACAGAAACATATAACAGTGCAGTCCACTTATCCA
The DNA here is from genome assembly GCA_027943335.1 of Chamaecyparis obtusa. Lineage (NCBI taxonomy): Eukaryota > Viridiplantae > Streptophyta > Pinopsida > Cupressales > Cupressaceae > Chamaecyparis > Chamaecyparis obtusa. The sequence goes on along the minus strand of BSBK01001224.1, from coordinate 1,000,833 downwards.
ATAGCATCTAACTTGTAAAACATAGAAATGTTCAAACCAAAACATTCACACAAGTATCAACACCAGGATTTATAGTGGAAACCCAATTAGGGAAAAACCACTTTGTAACATTTTACTATTATGTTCACTCTTCTAAAGTGAGCTCGGTGAAAAGCCAACCCTATCAAAGGTTACAAACACACTATCAGGTGTGACCCGGTTAAAGGATTTAAACCACTCTGTTAAAACTGCACCTTGTTATAGGACTTACATACACTCCATTAGAATGCAACCTTGTTCAAAGGATTTATACCTATGACTATTAGGTCAACCTTTGTTAAAAGGATTTTGACTGTTACAATGGTTAGAAAGTAGCAATAGTATTGATCTGGAAAACATACAACTCACTTTGAAAATATCAGATCCAATTCCGTACACATATGTTGGCTTACTAACTGTGAACCTTTTCCATCTCCATCACTAATCTACTCAGAACTCTCTTTAAGCAATCACAACACTTCTCCTTCAGCCTTCTCTGCTTAGACAGTCAATAACATTAACAACACTTCCAACATCCACTTCTCCTCTCAACCTCTCACTTAGGTTTCCTTAATACTTCCTCTATTAGGTCAATACATCTTTTGTCGCTTAATCTCCTTCATAGATCTTAGGGTTAGGTTAGATTCATTGAATCCATCCTACATTATGTTCCTTGGCTATCCTTCTAGAAATATCTTGAATCTCTTAATAGATTTACAATAAAACATTTTGCAGTGCATTAAATGATTTCATACAATCAATAAATAAAGTCAACACATTTTATATAATCCAAGAATTCAATGATGTCGGTTGGAAATCTGAATTCTTCCTCGAATGCAAAATATTGACGCTCAGTCAATATTGTGTTCAACTTCTCGGTCTTCACTAGAAAGCTCGGTCACCAAATAAATTATTTCCTTGGCTAATATTGTCTTCCTCAGCAATTAACATGTGTTCGGTCAACATTGAATTTACTCAGCATATACTAGCTCGGTCGACACTAACAACACTCAACTTAAACTAGATTTATTCACTTTTTGCTAGGTTAAGCCTACCATTTTAGTCTTCATTCTTACTTAGATAAACAATACATTGTCTTATCATTGTGCCACATAATCAAGTACTCATTGAAGTATCAAGATAACTCAACCTTTCCTTAGGTGCTATTGTTACCAACCTTGCCTATCCCCTTAGCAACAATCAAATAGATATAGTACTTTCTTAAATAGAAACAGTCTTACCAGTTAAGGTTTGACATCAATGACAATACAACAATTGCTTCAATTGCAGTTTACAACAATCTCCCTCTTTGGCATTGATGGCAACACCATATGAATATCACATGAATTACCAACCAATCCAAAAAAATTTCTATCCATCAAAAATATTTATAATATCCTTAGCTTCATTCTGATACAGAATCAATTAGCCATGCTTGACCATCCACAAAATTTTTCCCTCTGTCTTGATCTTCTAATTCTGTGTATTCATCTATGATCATCTCCCTCTTTGACAAAAATGCCAAAGCAGCAATAAAAACATACATCCTGTAGATGTAGATATCATCTTTTTAGTTCAGTAACAATATTTCTCCCTCTGTCATCTTTGCTTATGACTGATTCTTGACTTTGTTGTGCTTTACACAACTATAGGCTGCTCCTAAAGTGTGACCTTTCTCTGCATCAATTTGTTAGATTTTCTTTGCAGCACATTTGATGCAGTGCTCCTAGCTTGACTAGGCAGCCTCAATTAGGGGAAGGACCCCTAATTTACTTCTCAGGTAGTCATGAGCTTCTTTGGGTAAAGCCTTAGTGAATATGTCTGCTAATTGTTCCTTTGTATTCACATATTCCATGCGAACCTCTTTATCTTGTACCAGTTCTCTCAAGTAATGATACTTGATGGCAATGTGTTTGGTCTTTATGTGCATCACTGGATTCTTAGAGATGTTGATAGCACTTGTGTTGTCACAGAAAATGACAACTAGTTTAGTGATTTCTTCTTTCATGCCTACCAACAATTGCTTTATGCATATCAAATTTGAACAGCTCACAACTGCAGCCACATACTCAACTTCAGCAGTAGATTGGAAAATGCAATTTTGTTTCTTGCTTGTCTAAGAAACTAATCTCTATCCAAGAAAGAAAGCTCCACCACTAGTACTCTTTTTTTCATCTAAATTTCCTACACAATCAGCATCTGTATACACTCTCAGTTCAAACTTGTCATTCTTCTTGTAGTACAATCCATAGTCAGTAGTTCCCTTCAAATATCTCATGATTCTTTTAACCGGCATCATGTGAGTTTCCTTTGGATTAGAAAAGAATCTTGCCACAATCCCAATAGCTAATGCAATATCTAGTTTGCTATGTACAACATATTGTAGCTTTCTGATCATAGATCTATACAAAGTCTAGTTAACTTCTACAACATCATCATTTTTAGACAACTTATGTCTAGTAGCCATGGGAGTTCTTACTGGCCTTGAATCTTCCATACCAAAGGTTTTTAGTATCTCATGAATATATTTAGACTGGGTGATGAAAATTCCTTTCTCCATCTGATATACTTGCAAACCAAAAAAATATTTGATCTCCCCAAACATACTCATTTCAAATTCAGTTTGCATTTCATTTGAAAATTTCTTACACAAGGCATCTTTTCCACCAAATATAATATCATCTACAAAGATCTTAGCTAACAAGATTCCTTTACCTTCTTCATCTTTCATGTACAGATTGCTTGTGTCATTTGTCCTTGAGAATCCAATCTTTATTAGGTAGTTGTGCAATCTCTCATACCATGCTCTGGGAGCTTGCTTCAGTCCATACAGTGTTGTATTCAATTTGCAAACCATGTGTCTTTTGTTTGGATCAACAAATCCTTCTGGTTGTTCAATATAAACTTCTTCTTCCAATATACCATTTAAAAATGTAGATTTAATATCCATTTGGTATACCTTGAAATCTTTATAGGCAGCATATGCAAGCAGAGTTCTTACTCCTTCCAATCTTGCTACAGGGGAAAAAGTCTCCCCATAATCTATTCCTTCTTCTTGTGCATAGCCTTTGCATACCAGCCTAGCTTTGTTTCTTGTGTTATGACCATGCTCATTCAGCTTATTACGAAATACCCACTTTGTCCCAACGACATTCTTATTTTTTGGTCTCGGCACCAGAGTCCAAGTATCATTCTTCTCTATCTAGTCTATCTCTTCATTCATTGCTTCTATCCATTCTTCATTTTCTAATGCCTCCTTTGTTGTCTTATGCTCAAATTCACATATTAAACATGTCAGATCTCTTGCCTTACTTCTAGTCTGAATTACAGTATCTTTATCTCCAATAATCTGTTCAGGCTTTTGATGTCTCCTTACAAATTGTGCTAGAATAGGTTCTGCTCTCCTTTCATTTTGCTCATCAAGCTCACTAACAAGATTGTCAGATTCAGCTTCTGAATGCTCAGCAACCTCTTCCTGATACTCGGTAGCTTCTTCCTGTCACTCGACATGTTCTTCTTCTCTCTCAACATTGTTATCCTGATGCTTGGCATTGCTTAACCGAGACTCAGCATCAGGTGCAGGTTTGTCACTTACCTCTTCTTCCTCTATATACACAAAAGATATATACTCTTCTGGTTCTCTGTGTTAGGATAATAAGCAAAAAATGCAAATATTAACAAACAAGAGAGAACACAATAACATAGAATTTAACGTGGTTCACCCAATCCCTGGGCTACATCCACCAACAGCGAGTCCAATATCTTTATTATTATCTAGTGATTACAATCTAAAACCTGAAACTCAATATCACCGTAGGAAGCTACAATAATCCCTAATACATTCAATCTCAAACCCTAAGCCCTTTTTACAAGTACTTTTGACATAACAAAATTAGGGCAAAAATACTCTGATTAATAGAAAATAGATGGCCGACACTTTACAATATTATTAAGTCATTCTTAGCATCGAGGGGTGCTGCCCCTCAACCCCACCCCTTGACCCCATCAGGGTCTCTGCCCCTTGACCCCACCTGGGGCGCTGCCCTAGGACCCTGCAAGGGGCTCTGCCCCTTGACCCCATGGATAAGTCTAATTAGGCTCCACATACATAACACTCTATTGCTATCCGCTTCATTTTTCTCTGCATACTCATCAACTTTGACATTCACACTTTCCACAATTTTGTTAGTGTTAGAGTTCAAACACTTATAAGCTTGACTTTTTGTGGAATAGCCTAGGAATATACCCTCATTTCTTTTAGCATCAAATTTTCCATTTCTACTATCCTTTAGTATGTAGCACTTACTTCCAAAAATTCTATAGTACTTTACATTCGGTGCATACCCATGCCATAATTCATAGGGTGTCAGATTTGTACCTTTTTTATCTATGCTCAGTTAAGAGTATAAATAGTTGTACTTACAGCTTCTTTCCAATACTTCTATGCAACATTCTTTTCAATCATTAATGTCTTTGCATAGTCTAAAATAGATTTTTTCCTTCTCTCTACTATACCGTTCTGTGGAGGAGTTCTAGGTGCAGACATTTGTCTTTTGATCCCTCTATCATTGCAAAATAGATTAAATTCATTTGATGTAAATTCTCCACCTCGGTTAGATCTTAGACACTTTAGGTTCTTACCTGTCTCTTTTTCAACCTTAGCCACATACCACTTAAAATTTTGAAAAGCATCAGATTTTTCTTTTAAGAACATTACATGCATCATCTTGGTATAATCATCAACAAACAGGATAAAATATCTAGCACCACAATAGCTTTGTACACCCATCGGTCCATAAAGGTCAGTATGAACCAAATCTAAGATATTCTCAAAAGTAAAATTTTTGCTCTTGAAACTAGACTTTGTCATCTTACCCAACTAACATTCTTTGCACATTACATTCTCAGGTTTCTTCAATCTAGGTAGACCTCTTACTTTCTTTTTCTTACTAATTTCTACCAGATTATCAAAGTTAACATGACATAGCCGCTTATACCATAACCAAATATCATCAAGTTGTGCAATCATACATGTTTCTTCAGATAGGTCTAGATAGAACAAATTACCTCTTGTCTGTTCTCCACTTCCAATCAGTTCACCAGTGGCATCAAACATTTTGGCCTTCCTGTGATGAAATTCCACTTGGTAGCCAGTGCTATTAAGCTATGCAACACTCAGCAGATTATAGTTAAGACCCTCAACCCAATAAGCATTTTCACAAGTGATCTTATCAGTCAACTTAATCAATCCTTTGCCTCTAATAGGACATGGTGCATCATTACCAAATTTCACACTCCTACCTTTATAATGATCTAAGATATCAAACTCACTCTTATCTCCAGTCATATGATGTGAACAACCACTGTCAATAATCCATTTATCATTTTTGTTCACATAAGATATCAATGTATTTTTATCATCCTCATCAAATTCATCTTTCATTACAACATAGACAACCTCAATTTCAAAATCATCATTATCAGTGTCAGTCTCTTCTTTGGCAATGTAGCAGGATTTCTTACCTTTTCCTTTATAGTCCTTGTATCTTCAATAACCTCTATCTTCTCTTTTGTCTTTATGCTTGCTGTCTCTTTCTTCATCCTTATTATCCCTGTCAGGACATCTAGCAGCTATATGACCAACTTAATTACATGAAAAACATATAATAGGGAGTTTACCTTTGTACCTTCCTTTTCCTGTTTTCAATCTTCTAGCCATAAGAGCTTCTAGATCCTCAAGTTCTTCATCAGATGTGTCACTGTCACTTTCACTTTCACTTATGCATCTTTCTTTTTCCTTCTTTGACTTACTCAGAACCATTTGTGACTTAAAAGAAGATTCAATATTACCAAAAGTGAAGTTATCATAGTTAGAAAGTTCAAAAGCAGTGAGCTTACCAACCAAACTTTCCAAAGTAAGAGCATTATTAGAGTTACATCTAGATTCCTTAATTGTAGAAATTTTGATTGCATACATAGGACATAGATTTCTCAATACTTTTTCAATTATAGTTTCATCCTCAATAGTTCCATTTTCTCCTCTAATAGCATTTACAACTTCTTTTATTCTACCACCCTATTGTGCAATATTCTCACCTTCTTGCATTCTCATTTCATCAAATTTACCTCTTAGGCTCTTGACTTTTTCTCTCAACACATTTATGTCACCGCCATAAATGTTTGAAAGGGTGTCCCACATTTGCTTTGCAGTACTGCAGTCTTTGATTTCTTCAAATTCTGGATAACTTAGGGCAGACGTAATCTCCAACATTTCTTGGTTGTGCTCTTTTTTAGCTTTCATTTCCTCGGCATTCAAAGGTGAAACAGGTGTGGCATAGTCATGCTCAATGTAATACTTTGCAGAATCACCAATATCGGCCAGATGCAGCTTCATCAAGCTTTTCCATGCAGGAAAGTTTTCCTTATTCAGCTTTGGTACCTCCTTATACATATTGATCATTTGCTTCAAGTACCTTCAAACTTGTTCTTTGTAAGCACCAACAGCTCTGATACAAATTGTTAATATGATTTAGAACAATAGAGAGGGGGGATGAATTAGTTGTTCACAGGTCTAGTTGTATAAAAACAAACTTTAAACTCTTCAACAAATCAGATCTAATAACCAACAACTACTCGGTCATTATTGATTGCATAACAGAAACATATAATAGTGTAGTCCACTTATCCAATAGCATCTAACTTGTAAAACACAAAAATGTTCAAACCAAAACATTCACACAAGTATCAACACCAGGATTTATAGTGGAAGCCCAATTAGGTAAAAACCACTTTGTAACATGTTACTATTATGTTCACTCTTCTGAAGTGAGCTCGGTGAAAAGCCAACCCTGTCAAAGGTTACAAACACACTGTCAGGTGTGACCTGGTTAAAGTATTTAAACCACTCCGTTAAAAATGCACCTTGTTATAGGACTTACATACACTCCCTTAGAATGCAACCTTGTTCAAAGGATTTATACCTATGATTGTTAGGTCAACCTCTGCTAAAAGGATTTTGACTATTACAATGGTTAGAAAGTAGCAGTAGTATTGATCTGAAAAACATACAACTCACTTTGCAATTATCAAATCCAATTCTGTACACATATGTTGGCTTACTGACTGTGAACCTTTTCCATCTCCATCACTGATCTACTCATAACTCTCTTCAAGCAATCATAACACTTCTCCTTTATCCTTCTCTTTTTAGACAGTCAATAACATCAACAACACTTCCAACATCCACTTCTCCTCTCAACCTCTCACTTAGGTTTCCTTAATACTTCCTCTATTAGGTCAATACATCTTTTGCCTCTTAATCTCCTTTGTAGATCTTAGGGTTAGGTCAGATTCATTGAATCCATCCTACATTATGTTCTTTGGCTATCCTTCTAGAAATATCTTGAATCTCTTAATAGATTTACAATAAAACATTTTACAGTGCATTAAATGCTTTCATACAATCAATAAATAAAGTCAACATGTTTTACATAATCTGAGAATTAAACTATGTCGATTGGAAATCTGATTTCTTCCTCAAATGCAAAATACTGACACTCGGTCAATATTGTGTTCAAATTCTCTATCTTCACTAGAAAGCTCGGTCACCACTTAAAATATTTCCTCGGCTAATACTGTATTCCTTAGCAATTAACTAGTGTTTGGTCAACAGTGAATTTACTCGGCATATACTAGCTCGGTTGACACTAACAACACTCGGCTTAAACTAGATTTCTTCACTTTTTTCTCGGTTAAGCCTACCAGTTTAGTCTTCATTCTTACTTAGATAAACAATACATTGTCTTATCATTGTGCCACATAATCAAGTACTCTTTGAAGTATCAAGATAACTCAACCTTTCCTTAGGTGCTATTGTTACCAACCTTGTCTATCCCCTTAGCAACAATCAAATAGATATAGTACTTTCTTAAATAGCAACAGTCTTACTAGTTAAGGTTTGACATCAATGACAATACAACAATTGCTTCAATTGCAGTTTCCAACATCTAGATTGTTGATCTTTATCTATGGGGTTGATAAGAAGTTGATATAAGATGAGATGTAAACCCTAAAACAATGTATGTATACAAGGAAGTAGATATCATGTACTCAGAATAGAGAAGTGTTTTGATGATCAGATGTAGAGATTAGACAGAGTGACTAAGAAAAGCAGTGAAGGATAGAATAGATATACATTTAATTTTGAGATCAAATAAGTAGTGGAAAGAGGAGATCTATTATCAAAAAAATTTAGTGCAAACCGAAAGATTAGGTACTAATACATTTTAGCAAGTGAATCAAAGTAAATCTCTTAACAGAGTAGTCCTAACAAGATTTCATAAATCTCTTAACTAAGTGCTTACTTAGCTATAAGTTTCAAATCTTTTAATCAAGGTAGATTGTATAAATCTATAAGCTCTTAACAGGGTAGACCCCTGGCAGGGTGGATCATCTGAAGTGATCAAACATTGTAGCACTAATAGGAAAACTTTATACTACAATAGTGAAGATTTGTGGGTGTCATCCCCACCCTATTTTTACCTTTCAAGGGTTCTGGGTAACCAAAATTTATGTGTTATGTATTTCATTTGATGGATGAAGTTAGAATGTTAGATTTATTTCAATATTGAAATTCATGTTTATGATATGCATGTGGAATTAGTTTAAAGAAGTAAATTCTTGGAAATGTCTGATTCATCCCCCCCTCTCAGTATCTCACTTTCCCATATTAGATTTCCAATAATCGGTATCAGAGCTTTGGTCTCTTAAAATGAGTCTAATTACTTGAGAGTTAAGGTCTTGGACATGGAGGTCTATAAGTTGAGAAAGATCATAGAGAATCAAAAGATTGACATTCATCTTGTATTACACCAACTTGAAGGAGCCAGAGGAGAATTGAAGAAATCCTTAAGTAGAAGGAAATAATTGGCAATTCAACTGAATGACACACAATATCAAGAAGAGGACACTAAAGGTCTATTTGAAAATAGAAACTCTACTAAAATTGATGTAGCTATAGTAGATTTGTTAGAAAGAAACAACATACTAAATGAAGATGTCAGAGGTCTAAAGAGAGAAGGGAAAATTCAATCAGCAAGACAATGTGAAGTAACTGAACAGAAAAAGAAAGTTGAAGAAGACAAGACAATGACAGAAGAAGACAAAAGAAAAATGGCTATAATACTTGATGAAAGGACATGTGATATGAAGAGGTTGAAAAACAATAAATTGGATCTGGTAAATCAATTGTTACTTTCAAATCAAGAGTTGAGCAGGAAAGATATGGAAATCACAAATCTGAGATTAGAAAATAGTCAATTGAAGAATGAATTGAGATCTGAAAAATAACTTAATGAAAGGATGAACAAGAAAAATGAAGTTGTTAAATACTTTGAAGAACCATTGAGTTCACCAAGAAGATCCAGTGATACTTCTATACTTGGACATGATGATCACCTATCATCCATTGAAGAAGGTGAATCATCAAAGAATGGAGAATGGAGGAATGCAAAGTCAAAGAGAAACTAACCTACATACCATCATTGTGGAAAGCTAGGGCACACATCAAACATCTGCAAAAGCAAGAATTGTAAGTCCAGTCCTAAACCAAAATTCAATGGAAATTGTTTTAAATGTAAGAAGCATGGACATCAAGCACATGAATGCACATCAAAGGTTAGTAATCCACTTACCACACCTAGATTTCAAGGACATTGTTTTAAGTGTCAAAAAATGGTCATAGAGCACAGAAATGTAGATCCAATGCAAAACCTAAGTGGACATCTAACAAGTAGAATAAAGCACCTAGGAAAGGTAACACATTCAATTGGGATTACAATACATGGTATAGTTTTCATTATTGTGGAGAATATGGTCATATAGGAGAAAACTATGTGAGAACACATTTTAGAGGTAAATCCAAGAGTTGGATGAGTGGAAGTCTAGTCTATTACAAATGCCACAAGATTGGTCACATAAAAAGAGACTACAGAGCACATACATTGAGCATTGAACAATTCAATAATGAATAAACTATTGAACATATAAGGAATCGGATGAACAAGACATGGAGAAAGAAAGAGGAAGAAATAAGTAGTGGATCCAGTGAGCCTGAGGTCACCCAATCCAATGGATCAGGTTATCACATTACCTCTAACTGAGAAAAGAAGGTATGCAAGGAACTGAATTTTCTAGTTTCATATTTTACACTAGTTCCTGATATTTGATATGTTAAAGTCCATATTTGCATGAATTAAGATGCATTAGGATAGATTTGAGAAAAGACTTATATTACATATTTGATGTCGAGCATCAGTATTTAAGTCTATAGTGACCGAGTCACTCAGTTTGTGCCAAGCTCCTATAATAGCTGAGATGTCATATGTACTAAGATGAACTAAATGGTAGTATTGACTGAGTCATGGTTTCAACCAAGTTTTCATATGAAGGCTGAGACATTTGTATTCACCTACAAGTGTACAGATCATTTAATGAAGCCCTAAGAGTTATCATTGAGTCTATAAAGTATAAAATTACCATTCATTCTCATTTCACCCAACAATTTGAGAATTTGCAAGGTGGTTTCTAAGCGACTGAGAAGAGGTATCTGTGCTAAGTTAAGTTTTTTAATATCTTTACAGTGTGCCATTGCCAAACATTGTGAAGGAATGATTGAAACAAGGTATTATTGAGCTACTTGAACTTATAATTTGAACCCTAAATTTGGAAATATGGCATCTACCTCATCTATAGCAGTTAGGAAACAAGGGAAATAAGTTTTGAATGTCCAACTTGTAAGGAGTGATGCATGTAAGCCACCAAAATTCCAAGCCATTCCAGAAAGCATGGTGAAGGGATATCTCACGAGAGCCCTATAATCGATTTCACTGAGGGTTTTGATGATACATGATGTGTGCACATGTTACATGTGTAAAATTGGAGAGATTGGTGATTATGAGCTGAGGGAGGCTTACAACAAGTTATATATCAATGGAGTGTTGAAGGTAGACCATCAACATATTGTCAAGAAAGGGTTAGTGTGAGCCCTAGATTTCCTGCATAATTTCAAAGTTGAATGGATTAAGATCAACTTGAGTAGAGTTCATGACATAAAAATATGGTTGGAGAATGGGCCAGTCAAGATCACCAAGGGTATGATTCACCGAGTCACCGGTTATCCTAGTCTTACCGGGAAGAAAAAAATGAGATGCCAAAGTAAATAAATAATTCAAACAAACACACAAACAGTATGGAATAAGAAAGGAATGATGATCTCCACGATCACAGATCTGGACATAGATTTTGTAGTAAGAGTGATTGCTCACAAATTTTATCAGTGAAGCAGGTTAGATAGTGTTCCCTGCATTGCAGTTGATTAAGCATGGAAAATGGTAAAGAAAGATCATACTTATTATCTTGTCAAGCTGTAGTTGACCTAGCTTGTCGAGAACCTAACATCAATCAGGAAGTCTAAGAATTCTATGTGTAAGTTTGGTTCCCTGATCATTTATTTATTCTTCTATGTGCAAAATAGTTTTCCTACCATTGGAGATGTTGAATGGAGTAAGGACTGACTAGTAACCCAACGAATCAATGAGTTTATTCATCAGTTAGGAGATAATTTTGATAGCATTATGGAAAGATACTTTGTTGATTCAAGAAAAAGATGAGGAAAAGAAGTATAATTCCTATATCTCTAGTAGATAAGCACTATAATGACATATGCTTCTAGTGGATACCAACCATACTTATGTTCAGGATGTTATGCCTAGGGTAGCATGGCTAAGGCCATTACCTTATGAGGTGAATGTAGATGAGACATCAACAACAATAACTACTTTACTAGAAGAGGAAATTGATAGGAAAGCTAAATCTTTTGGAAACTATAAAGAAGCAAAGTCCAAAATAACTATGGGATTAAAGTTTGCAACCCTTGAGAGAAAGAGAAATAAAATAGTCAAGAACCTAGAAAAGATGCTAGGAGAAGGTGTAGAGGAAAATCCACATCTTGAAATAACACAAGGTCTGGGAGAAGATAAATCTAGTGAGTCTGAAGGAATTGATGAGGAGGAAACTGAAATTCAAAGGAAGGGCAAGGAGGTATTAGTTTCTGAGCCTAATAAGAAGAAGGTACAGAAATAAAAGCCCACTCCTCCTGCAGCACTAAGACCAAGAACCAGGGCAGTTTCAATTGCCACAACTATTGAGCCCCAAAGAAAGATGCCAGCAAAGAGAATAGAAGGGGAAGGGTTAGGTAAAAGAAAACAAGTACAAACTAAAGTTGTGTTGAGTCATCCCAAGAAGAAATTGAGAAGAAAATTGGTATTAGAGAAGGAGGAGGATGAAGAAATGACTGACATAGATGATAATGCCAAATTGAGAGTGGCATCAAATAGGCATCCAACTAGTGTGGATGAGATATGCCAAAACATCAAGAGCACAATAGTTCTAGTAGGTTTTAAGTTCATACAATTTGAGAAACTAAGCAGAGAGGACAAAGATAAGATTGAAGAGGCAATGTTAGAAATGCTATGGACATTTAAGATGATAGCTCTAGAGATAGGGAATTTGATATCGGAAGAAGTGTTTAGCAAGATTGATAAAAAAATGGCAGTATGCCATCATGACCGAGAGACAAATAAGGGAAGGCACTTTAGCTCAGATTATGGCTGAGCTAATGCCCAAGCAAATAGGAAAATTTATGGCAGAGCACATAAATAGATTCATACCAAGCTAAGAGCTTATTCTATTTTGAAGCATAAAGTTGATGAATTTGTTAAACAAAGAAAAAGGATCTGGAAGATCATTTTTGGGTTATTAATTGATAAGAGTCCACAACAAGGTGAAGGTACATCCAGCCAGGTAGAACTGGATAATAAAGAAGACATAAATGAGCCTCAGAATATCAAGAAAGAAGAAGGATAGAATATAGAAGAGAGTGCATCATAGGATGTGATCACTATTGAGGATATCCCTGAGGATACACAAGTTAACACCAATGCATTGATTGAGGAAGAAATAAAGAACCAAATTCTTAACGAGGCAGCCTCAGACCCCTTTCTACCAAGTACCAACCCCTTTCTAATTTAGGTACATGACTATCCAATAATTGAGGGTACTTCAACTATAGACAATGAACCTTCAAGCTTCCACATAGTCACAGTTGAACAACAAGTCTCACAAAGTACCAGTGCTGAGAAACAGGACAAGCCGATAATAACAGTAGATAGTGCACATGCCGAGGAAGATAATAAAGGACAAGAAGAGGAGAAATTAAAAGATCAAGTAGAAAAATATGCAACATTGATTATAGGACCTCATATAGAGGAAGAGAAGAAGACTAAGGAGCATCTAGATCCCAAGGAGCAAGAGGTTATTCAAGCCTTAGTACATATGTCGAGTGGCAATACCCCAAAGAAGAAAGTGCATCAGAAAAAGGAGAAGTCTCCTACCACTCATGTAACACTTGATGAAGTTATAGTGATTTTGAAGTGGAACATTGATAACTTGACATATGAGTAGATGCAAATTTTACAAGATCTTTTGAAGAAGAAAAGCAAGCAAGAATAATTAAGAAGAGAGCACTAGCAGAAACAAGTATTGCATGAATTCAAAGGTATATTTATAGAAGCCTTTGAAATGGATGATGTGAATGAAACCTCACCTATTTTGGAACAATTGGTTCATATTGTTAAGAAGGTGAATAGTGATGGAAATGAAGCAAATGAGAAGCTTATGCAGTAGTCAAAAATAAAGTTTGAGACAAATGTACTTGAAAAAGTCTCAACTGAGATAGCATTCAAACAGGTAGAACTTTCTGCCCCAGTGAATAATTTAGAAGAATTTGTGCAGAATGTTCATTCTCTGTAAAAGAAACTTTGTAACATAGAAACCTTCACTAAGTATAATCAAGATTTGATTGATAGCCTGCAACTAGACTTAAAGTCTACCGGTCATTCAGTAAGCATGGATGCAAGCTCCGGCTCCATTCATTTTACAAGGTTACTTCATGCACAAGGGAGATTAGTCGAGTTGATGGATAATGATGGTAGAATAAAAACCAAACTAATCTCCATACAGACAATGTTAACACCTCAGCTAGAGGTTATACAGAAAGAATTGGTGTCGGAAAAGGAATTAGTACAGAGAGATCCTCATCTCTCTATTGCCGAGAGTTTGATTGATCTAGCTACCCAGCTAGAAATCAAGATACAGGTTTTGGAGTCTGTAAGGTTCGAATGGGACAATGCCTTATAAATGATAATGCAGCTCCACAAACCATTTTTAGATAAGTATATTCTTACCCCTACACCTCGGAAACTTCAAGTGAGAAAAACAAGGGGGAAATGAAATGACATAAGGGTTAATGACATGAGTAACTCAAGGAGAAAAATATAGTGATGAATGTATATACAGTGAACAATATAGAAAGGTGTGACATAATATTTTGTAATGTAAATATATTTAGTGTATGTCAAAGATTCATTTTTATATATATGTAGAATCATTTGGAGACCGATTCAAAGTCTTAGGGGGAGTACTCATCAAACTACTAAGTACTATTTTGTAATATAAAAGTCATGACAAAGTGTTTTTGCCACTAATGTCAAAGGGGGAGATTGTTGATCCCTAAGTTTTGTTGTCTATTAGTGTCTAGCACTTAGTCATTTTCTAGGCAATGTTGGTTAGTCATCACTACGACCGAGCCATCTAGTAAAGGTCGAGTTATGTATAAACTAGTACAGTTACTGAGCAATAGTTACTAATGAGCAAGTCAAAGGTCACCGAGTACTTCAGTAGTCACCGATCAGTTTATGTCAAGTTATGTAGAAGAGTTAGTGATGAGCACCAGTATATGAAGAATAGTAATTGTCAACCATCAAAGACTTCATATGTCAAGCAAGCCAGTTTTAACATATGTGTTTGTTATAGCACAAACACCAAGGTAAACCTTTTTGGCTGACTTATATACATGATTTAAGGATTGTTGAGTTAATCAAGGAGATGATTAAGTTTTGTAATCATCATTTTAAATCCCTATGCAAGCCATGTAACCTATCAAAAAAAGGGAATGCTTGAGTGACATAAGTAATGAATCTAGATTGTTGATCTTGATCTATGAGGTTGATAAGATGTTTATATAAGATGAGATGTAAACCCTAAAATGATGTATGCATGCATGGAAGGAGATCTCATGTATGCAGAAAAAAGAATTTTTTTGATGATCAGATGCAAAGATCAAGTAGAGTGATCGAGAAAAGCAATGGACATAACAGAGATACATTTGATTTTGAGATTAGATAATTAGTGGAAAGAGGAGATCTGTTATCAGCATTTTCAGTGCAAACTGAAGGATCGGGTATTGATACATTTTAGCAGGTGAATCAAGGTAAATCTCTTAACAGAGTAGTCCTAACAAGATTTCATAAATCTCTTAACCGAGTTCTTACTTAGTTGTAAGTTTCAAATCCTTTAACAAGGTAGATTGTATAAGTTTGTAAGCTCTTAACAAAGAAGACCCCTCACAAGGTAGATCATCTGAAGTGATCAAATGTTATAACCCTAATTGAAAAACTTTATACTGTAGTACCCACCCTAGTTTTACCTTTCTAGGTTTTTTGGGTAACCAAAATTTATGTGTTATGTGTTTCATTTGATGGATGAAGTTAGAATGTTAGATTTATTTCAATATTGAAATTCATGTTTATGATATGCATGTGGAATTAGTTTAAAGAAGTGAATTCTTGGAGATATCTAATTCAACCCCCCCCCCCCCCCAATATCTCACTTTTCCATATTATATTTCCAACATTCACATGGGTCGCTATCCTATTTTCCTCTCCAAGGAGTTTAATTTTTTAAAATCCCATTCTCTCGTGTACTTTGGAGTGTGAGGACAAGAAGCACCCTTGTGGAAAATCTTCTCCACACTCCAAATTCCCTTCCTTCCCAATAACCTTTCCCTCACACTCTCTCATAGGTTGACACTTGTCAACCTCCCATGAGTAGAAGACCAAACCATCTTGAATTCTTGATCTTTCCTCCTTGCAACTTGTCTTTGTTGGCATAACTAATGTAGAGATCAAATGAGTATGTTATGACATTTTTATAATGGATATATGATGATAGGATGATCAGTTATGATGTTGTCCTTAATGTCAACTTAGTGTTTGTTAGTTGACAGTGTTCCTATTATGACGAGGTATGTTCAAGAGGTTAGATCTAGAGTTTTAGTAAGAGTTGGAGTGTGTGATCATAAAGGAAGACTAGGTGATGTCTCAAGATAATATATCCATGAAGGCAGAGGTTTTTCTTATGTCTATTGTGACTTATGATTGTTTGAAGGTTGATAATTAGACATTAAGAACAAGATGAAGCTAACGAATGATGATTTGATGATTGTGTCAACTTGGTTTGGATTCAAGTGTTGTGATTACATATATAGTATTTCTACTGTGTTATGGGATTTTTGGTGCGACTGCATCAAGATTGGTGAATAGTAGATAGATTTACAATGAACTGAAGCACACTTAGTGAAAGGTATAGGAAGTTCTTAGAACAATCAGCCAAATCCTTAATCGGTGATGTTACGCCATGTTGTGATAAGTGGTTATGTATTAGAAGGATCATAGTGATGTGGAGAATTAACAAGGAATTATGAGTTGGCATTTCATGATCATGATGATCAGATTTCTTGGATTTGTGCAAGTACATTGGAGAGTGTGATATGGTTTGACTTTTCCTTGTCAAATCGATTATGTCATGGATTTGGAGGCTGATATGAATCTAATTGTAAATGATAATTTCTATTACATTTTATGGTTTAAGGAATGAGAAAGAATGAATTGTAATGATGTATTAGGGTTTTTTTTCTTCCTTGAGTTGTAAACCATTTTATATATCATTTATGATGTATTATAAAAAGTAGTGGAGGAGAGAGATCAATGTGTGGTTCTTCTGTTGTTATTGTGGTGGTTTATGGTGATAAAAGGTATTAGTACATATATGAAGAAGTGTTTCAGAGTAGATCATTGATCATGAATACACTGGATCTATCATGCATTGAGTGCAAATATCATATCACTCTTTACTTTTTGATTTGAGTAGGTTGCCAAGAGAAATCCCTTAACCAGATCACTCTTAATAGGGTGAGAAGGATCCTAATAGGTCTGAAGATCAAAATCCTCTATCAAGGTGACTCTTAGAAGGATTTCTAAATCCATTAACTGTGTAGACCCTAACAAGTCTTTGTTGTAAGCTCATAACAAGTATAAATACCCTTAACTGGCACTACTAAATTTAACCTCATTTTTCTACCAAAATTTTTGACAATCAATTAAAAAGGTTTATGTTGGTCAGATTATAGAAGGAAAACTTCCTTTTTTTTAATCCATGCTCGTGTTAGTTGAAATTTTTACCAATACAATGTAGGTCAAAATTTTGACCAACACGGGCATAACTTTAAAAAGAAAAAAGATTTCATATCTCATTTCATTTGGAGCACGCGAAGGAGCTAGAGCCTGCTCCAAATGAAATGAGATATGAAATATTTTTTCTTTTAATTTGGAGTGCACAAGGAGCTAGAGCCTGTGATTGTTTGAACTATTATTTGGTGAGATTAAAAGGAGGACCGCCTGCCTGCGAGGGTTTCCACTATGATTTGGTGTAAAAGGAGGACCGCCTGTAAGGATTTCCTTACTCTGCATTTGTTTGGCATTGTTTTATTGGTTACCTACTTAGGGCCCGTGAGAAATGTGCTAGGGTATCATGTATTTGGTATTTGCTGGCATATTTTTTATCATTGTTTATATACATTTGATTCAGAGATGAACTTGCAAAACCCTAAATTTTTGAATCACCGCATCATGTTACACTATAAATGTACTAGTGTTAGGTTTATGATTGTAAGGTTGGAAGAGGAAATATTGCAAACAAGATTGAGAAAACTCTATTTTTAACATTATTTTACTGGTATTTGTTTTCTGCCCACTTTGTGTGGATTGGAATGTCAAATCTAACTCCATAGGAAGTCTACCTGGAGTCATAGCTTTCAATTGCGGCCGGTCTGAGATCATTTGGTGGAGAAATCCGAAAGAAATCATGTGACAGTCATCTATAGACCATTTTTGACATAAAAATAGGGCAGTCAGCTTTCTACAGTCAGCTATCTATGGACTCTTTTAGACCAGGCGTGACTGTCTACACACTATGGCTTTAGAAGTGCTTAAAAAGACCTTGAATAATAAAGAAACCATAGAATCCTTGAACTCCCAAGACTCCAAACCTTCATCAATCTTTAATAATGTCTAAAAATGAACAAACCTCAAAGGAATAGGGCTCAGTCCACAGAGAACCCCAAAATCCCCAAATTTAGCACTTTTAAACCCTTAATCCAAGGGTTTCTTAAATCTCCTATCTCTGATTACTTCTAGGTCTGATAGGTAGTTGTTTCACCATTAGATGATCATTATAAGATGATAAAAATCATAATCTATGTTCCTCCTTCAGACCAAATGGCTACTACTATAGCATACCAAGCAAATTCATTAAGTTTCCTCTATAAATTATGGTGATCACCCAAACATTCTTCCTTCTCATTACATTAATGGATTAGGGAACTATAGTACATGTTAATACTCAATCATTCCATGTGTTATAGTGGTCAAAGGTCATGGAATGGCCATATTCAATTAGAAACTCACAAAACTGTCAAAGGAATGGTTGAAACTACTCTGCTAGTCAGAATTAATTGAGTAAAAATACAAATACAGACCTCACAAATGCATAGATGTGGTCTAGGATCAATATCTAACTATTCCAAATGCAGTGAAATGTAAGACAATGACAAAATGAATCCAAAATCACTCTAAGAACTCAAGGAGATTGCATTTCAAAGAAGTTTATTTATCAAAAACCTAGTATAAATATATAACCATACTACACCAATCCATCTCTATTCATACCATTCATGAAAGAAGAAATAAATTAATAAGGATTCTGACTGTACCCTCATGGGTAGTGACAGGGTCTGTTGGAGAATAATTTACATTTCATTAAAAACCCAAGTATGTTACATTGTTTCTTTGGCATTTATTGATTCTTCTATCTTCCCTTACTCCCATGTGTCTCAAACATACACATCCATGCTCTAATAAGCCTCTCCAACCAGTTTACAACCTCCATGTAACCAGTAACAGTTAGTTATTAATTATTTGGCTTAGTTTGGAATACACAAATACAAACCTCACAAATGCATAGATGTGGTCTAGGATCAATATCTAACTATTCCAAATGAATTGAAATGTAAGAAAATGACAAAATGAATCCAAAATCACTCTAAGAACTCAAGGAAATTGCATTTGAAAGAAGTTTATTTATCAAAAACTCAATACAGTCCATACACCAGGCCTCTTCTACCGTACAATGAAACTTTGGCATATTTGATGGACTCCTAGAAACTACCCCAACCAATCCCAATTGGTTGGATGGATTAGTTTGCACTAAAACATAACAAAATCCAATTCCCTCCATTTTCTGATAACTGTTGCATTTCAAATTTTTGAATTTGCAACATTACAAATTTGGAGTTTTTGAAACTTTTAAAGATAATGAAGCCTTAAGACTTTGAAATGTGACCCAAATGAACTTATTAAGCATTATTAAAATCAAATCTAAACTATTATAAACTTGTAACACCAAATACCATCCTAGGCTCATATTTTGGTCCTAAGGCCTATTAGGCCTTTTAAGACTTATTACATATTTGCCATTTGCATTGCATGGAATAACCTTATAGGCCATTATAGGTGCCAATACATTCCAATTGATGTCTTCAGATGTCATTAGGTGCATGGTTGTCATTATGGGCTCGTAGTAGTCTTTGGATGTTCTAGGTACCCCTGCACCATGCTCACCACCTTTGAAAGGATTCTTGTCCTGAGAATCAGTCCTAGCATTGGATGTCTATGTCTGAACCTATACTTTAGGAATATGGTGCCTTGACATTTAGTTCTTTATGCCCACTGGACATCCACATCTGGACATGGTTGTTTATAGACTACCCTTCAATAGGACACTTGACTGTACCTATTTGAACATAGTTTAAATCCCAAAAGTCTGCATTTCTAGGACTGTGCAGCATTGTCCTATTCAATCCTCTATCCTTTTCTTCCCAAACCTGATTTGTCCTTCCTCCTCTTCCCCTCATTGAAGAACCTCCTCTATTACTACTATTCTGTCCAAAAGCTCTTCTTCTTTCAGACTTCCATCATACATAGGGATATGTCCCCTCACCTTATGCTGCTCATTCTTCATAGCCTTGAATATCTTGATTGTCCTCTGCTCTTCAGGATCTATTTGGGAGAAGAGTGGGAGAAGACAATCTGAGATTTTGAAGACCTAGAATCCTTTGTTGAACCCTTAAAGTTGAATTATCCTTTAATGAGCGTCCCAAGGTGGTGGTTCGAAGTTGAATGAATCCTAGATTGTAGATGAAGTGTGGAGAAATTTTTTGTTGACATCAGAGGGATGTAAAAAAGATGGTGATCATCAATGCAGATTTGGATGCAAGGTACATTGTGGAGCCATGCATAGTCAATACACATTGTAAGTGCAGAAACAAAGTTTGTAAAGTTATAGTTTCAAATGGTGTGTTTTCAAATTTTGTTTCCACTGAGATGGTTCAGAAGTTGAATTTTCCAAGGATACTACATGAGAGGCCATATAGGGCACATGGGATTAATGTGGAAGACCAAGTTGAGGTGACAAAGCAAGTACAAGTGCACTTTAGCATTGGGCCATATGAGGACAACCTATGGTGTGACATCATTCCCATAGTTGATTTTCATTTGATCCTTGGGAGATCATGGAAGATAAGTAAATGTAGCCTCCATGATGGAGCAAAGAACACTTACACATTCTTGGATAGAGGAAGGAGAGTTGTGTTGCAGCCCTTGAAAGATGAAGAAGTGTCATGGACATTGACAAGGAGTGTTGGTATTTTGGAGTGGAATGGACTCTTGGTGGGTGAAGGGAAGACTACAGACAAAAGGATAGAAGAAAAGATTGGTGAGAATGCTAATGATAGCATTGAACAATTAGTAGAACACCATATAAAGTGTTTCCGAATAGAGATGCATGTGAAGATGAATAGAGAGAATTCAGAGTATAAGGATACTAATCATGAAGATAACAAGATTGAGAAGACAATGAGGATGTGTGGGCCACAAAAGAAAAATTCTCAAGAAGTTGATATAATAGAGATAGAGAAGGGAATTGCAGATGTTGCTAATGAACTGGATGAGTGCATGGATGAAGGAATCTAAGTTGGGACAGTCAGGTGTCCATTAAAATTTTCTATTGAAAAGATAGATGATAGGGTTGTGAAGAAAGCCATAGATGACATGTTTGCATGCCAAGGAGGATGGCATTGGAATGAGAAGTTGAAAGAGGTCTCAAAGGTGATAGGGACCTTAGAGAGTGAAGATTCAAAGCTCTTCAAGATAGTGTTGCAGCAAGAAGCCACAAGTTGGCATAAGAAGATGAGGAAAAGGGTTGTGTGGCCTATTAAAAGGCTTATGGTAGAGAAGAAACTACTAAATGGAGGACTCACTAAGAGAGTTCAAGGAGTTGTTGATGAGGAGAGTGTACAAGTTTCTGAGAGTTGTATAGAAACTAGTGGTCAAGAAAACCTTTTTTATTTTTGTTTCTAACACTTTTATGACAGGTTTGCCAGAGTTTGATAGTGTTCACCATGCAAGTGTTGTTTTTGCACACATCTATGGGAATATAAACATGAAGGCTGACATATTTAATTCTTGGCATGAGCACATAATGTTTGATTTCAGGGGCATAGAACACATGAACAAGGAATACTCTTTTGTTGCAGGTCCTCAACAAGAAGTGGACAAAGATTGGAGGAAATGAAAGAAACTCCCAATCCAAGGGACTTGGATTGATTTGATCCTTGGGAGTATGGTGTAGAACACCCTGAAAAAGTCATGAAAAGGGGTCACTTGAATGGCTCTTGAAGAATTATCATAAAGATTATAGGATCTAAAAGATCAAAACATGAATATATCAATGTAATTAGACTTATGGTCCATTTTGTGAATTTGATGGAATGTCATGTAATAAGCCTAAATCTATAAAGGCATGAGTTGATGTAATAGGAGTTAGATAGTATAGGATCTTCAAGATCTATTTGTTCCTCGTCTTCCTCTCCTTCCCCTTCCTTATGGGTTTCTTCATCTTCTTCACTATCAACACCTTCATCTATTGCTCTTCTTTGATTGGATTTCAGTGCTTCAAGCCTAGCCAAAAGTGCATTGTAAGATTCTTGCAACCTTGTGTTCTTCTCCTTCAACTCCTAGATCTCCCTAGTAGTACCTGCATTCCTTGGAGGCATTTTCACAAACAATAGTCAAACTTCTTTAGAAAAGTGTTCCTCTATCCCTCTAAGGCACCATTTGTTTTAGATAATTTAATTTTAACTTTGGTTGTGTTAATAGAACTATGTTGACTTTATTTTGTAGTTGTTTAACATGAGAGTCTGTAGATTAATAGGAGTTCACAGATACTAGTGTGTCATAGTTTCCCATCTATAACTAGTGAGATGAACATAACTCATGTACCTCGTGCTAGTGTGCTTAGATACCTTATATAGACTATTTTTCATTAGACTAGACATTATCCAAATAGTGAGTATTTATATAAAGTGCTATAACACACAGGTGGTCCTCCTTTTACACCAATTAATAACAGTGACAACCCTCATAGGCAGTTGGATAATGTCTAGTCTAATCCAAGCACACTAGCATGAGGTACATGAGTTATGTTCATCTCACTAGCTATAGATGGGCATTAATGCTCAATTGAATGATACATTCCCATAAAAATGTGAACTCCTATTAATCTACAAACTCTCATGTCTGACAATATCAAGTAATGAGTCATTCCATTGAAGAAAGACCATGTCTGAAAATATCAACCCAGAACAAAATAAGGAGTATGCAGAATTTAGTGATTGTATCTTCCATTAGAGCCACTTCATATGCACAAGTGATGAACATGCATATTTTCCTAAGTTCTATTGGGAGATTACCCAACAAAACATGTACTATTGTGAAAATCACCACAAATCTATTTGCTGCTGGGTCTAGCTCCCAATATTGCTTGGTCAAATATGCATGTTTTTCACTTGTGCATATACCTTCTATGATCAACTCTTATATGCACAAGTGATGAACATTTAAATTTTCCTAAGTAGTACTTTGAGTAGTCCTCCAACACATTTACTATTGTGAAAATCATCACGAGTCCATTTGTTGGAGGAAATATCATAGTAAACATGTTTGGAGGTATCAAGAAAATAAGAGAATTTGAAGAGTCACGAGTCTTAAGATTGTACTTAATATAGCCAAGCTTCATTCAATGGTACATTCAAACATGAAACAAACCATTCTTAAACCAGATTAAACTAGTAAACCAAAGGACATATTGATTATAAGTAAACTAGTAAACCAAAGGACATGCTGATTAACATAACTAAGTTAAATTTTTTTGTAGTTGTTTAACATGAGAGTTTGTAGATTAATAGGAGTTCATAGATACTAGTGTGCCATAGTTGCCCATCTATAACTAGTGAGATGCACATAACTCATGTACCTCTGCTTACTAGTCGTTACCTTGGAAAAATGAGCAAGAAACCAAAAAAGAAATGATTAGCAAAAAATTTTAATTACAATCATTTATTTTTTGGTTTCTTGCTCATTTTTCTAAGATAACAACTAAGCAGACCATCAATATCCTTGTCATTCCTCTCTCTCTCTCTCTCTCTCTCTCTCTCTCTCTCTCTCTCTCTCTCTCTCTCTCCTTTGGTGTATATTAAACAGAATCAAAATTTCAGCATATTATTATCATTCTATTTCTTTGTTGTAAACATGCCATTGGTTCAGTTTTGTAATTTTTTTTTGTGTTAAATGCATTTAAAATAAAGGTCTAATTATGTAGACTACTGATGTAGAGCCCTCTACTATCACCTTAAATAGGCCAACTCAACTTGAGGATTCAACAATAAACTTAAATGGAATACACCAAGAAGTACCAAATGATGAATGCTCAATTGTTGTAATGGAAAAGCAATATCAGAACCGTCCAGTTCTAGAACTTGATTTTTCTATAGTCCTAATGATTTTTCTTATTTATTGAACATTGTTGACATACTTAAATGGAATACACAATACCAAATGATGAATGCTCAATTGTTGTAATGGCAAAGCATCATAACCGTCCATTTCTAAAATTTGATTTTGCATAGTCTTAATTATTTTTCTATAGTCCTAATGATTTTGAAAATTGTTGACAATGAGTGTTTCTTTTTTTTATTATAGTATAAATGATTTTTCTATAGTCATAATGATTTTTCTTATTTCTTGTCTTTTGTCCCTTTTTGATTTCCTATGTCTGCACTTCATGATAGGATTTTGTCACCTTCTTTTGATAGTATATTTCATTCACTCTATGTGAAATAATATTTTGTTCACTATTTTATTTCAGCTTGATATTTCGTTCATTTTTCATATACACAGAGACTACACATGTTGATAAAAAAAATGAGCTATTTGATTTAGGTTTACTTTTCATTATTGTAAATGGTTAATATTTCTGATGGTACTCCTTGGTGTATTCCATATATAAATAATCATATAAAAATAATAAATGTAGTAACGATGGTGCGGTGCATTATTGATATAGGCTCGATGATTCTTGTCAATGTGCCAAACTGTCAATGTGGTGGTGGGTAGTGTGTGTTGAAGACTTCACGGACATAGAGCAACCCTGGACGACAATTTTGGTGCTGCCCAAATAGGAAAAAGGTTGCTAATGTGTATATATTTAATGTTTCCAATGTAAATACTATTCAGTATATTATAAGAACTAATGTAGATTGGGCATCACAGGGAAATAATGGTTGTAGATACTTTAGTTGGGTCGATGACAACTCATCTGCATCTATCTGCCCATCTCCACTTATCCGTGATGAAGGATTTGAGTGCAAATAGTGTCAGGCTAGGGCAAATTCCAAAATTATATTTTTATGATGCCTTCTCTGTATTGTAATCACATATCTTTGTTGCGACCATATGCAGAGATGAACTCAGGAATTATTTAGTTTAGTATTTTCATATTGTAACTAGTATTTTAATATGGATATGACGTAACTTCTCTTTGCCTCAAGTGCGCATATATATGGTTTACATCTTTTTTTAGAATTATTCTTCATGTTTATGGCTCAAGTGAGCCCCAATTTTCTATCAATCATATGATTTAACGTATAGTGTTTTCTTGGTTATTCCATTTGTTCCTTGACCTTTGAAGGCCATTTGGTAATTTCAACTACACCTAAGGATCCATCAGTAGTTGTGGAAAATAGGATTCATGTTGCAATGCCCAAGCTGGGAGATGGGAATGAGAGGCAAGAAGAGTGGAAAGAAGATGATATTCCTGAGATCATGGATGGATACAATGTTGCAAACTTTATTGATCCAGATATCTTGCAGAGGCTTGAAGAACTAGAGAGGGAAGAAGGGCTTTGGATGGTAGCTAAGGGTGACGAGGATGATGAGATGGGGGAAGATGAGATGGGCTTGCCAACATTTGTTGAATACAAGGTATCAGAATCATAGGCTATAAGTATCAGAATATAAACTATTGTAAAAGGAAGAAACACATATGTATCATCATTTAATACAAAATATAAAAGCATCCCACAGACATACAATTGCTATTATAACAACCATCCTCTAATCCCATGGTGTACTAGTCTCAAGGTAAGAATAATTTACTTAATCCATCATATAAGTATCATCCTAAAGTTTAAATAGACATTGACTATGGATTGACTATGATTTTCAAGCTTGAGTGAGGCTTCGTACCACACACCGTTTGCAGATTTGTACGCAATGATGATTTAGGTTGGAGGTAAACTACATGTGTCATGTAAACAACATGGTTGAATGTAATCTCTTTTGTGCATTTTCAAGATTTTTCCCACCAATACAAGCGTAAATAATGCATTGAACATAATCTACGAACATTGTGTGGTATGAAGTCTCACTGAAGTTTAAAGTTTGAATTACGAGCATCCTCCCTTTATTCCAGTGAGGGATTGGAATGAGTTCATTTTGGATGCAAAGGAGAAAGGGGATACTCAAAGAGGAATTACACCAGCAAATGAGAGAAGAAGGTATGCAATAGTATTAACTACTAGTAGAATGTAATAATGCACTAATTAGTGATCTTTATATCTATACCATGTAACATATTTCAAACTTTTCATACGTTGCAGGACACATCAAAGGCAACAAAGGCTAGACTAAAAAAGATTTCACAATAGATGAGAAACATAATTGTAGGCATCATGGTCACATTTTTTTGGAGACAACATAATTGAGTTGTATACCCAAACGGAGTGCAACTTCTGCTACCACATTTTTTTTAAAAATCTACCTAAACATTTTATCAAACAATTCATACCTTTTTGCTATGGCTAAAATCCTAAAATAGGTGCTTTCAACCAAGCTATGGATGCTTGGAAAAAATTTATCAAATCATAATAGTAAGCAATATCAACAAATGAGATAGAACAAGGAATCTAACACTACATGTTCTCATCTTGATACTAGTAGAGAAGTGGTGTAGGAGCACCTAATAGGTTCTCATGGCACAATGAGGTCTAGATGGTATAAGGTCTATGTTTTGAGTTAATTTCATGTAATAAGGTCTATGATGACCATTTGTGATGTAAATAATGTCTATGAGTTCATTTGTTGAGGTCTTGATCCATAAAGATGTGTAAGAAATAATAATGAGAGAAAGGAACAATAAAAAATCCAAGTGAGATAGATGAGGGAGAAAGAGTTACCATGAGAAAAATATCATCTAGGAGCATTCACCAAGCAAGCCAAAGGCAAAGGAGATGATATGTTTTAAAAGGGGAAAAGAAAAGAAAAATCCCTTGTGAAATTATGAATGATGCTACACACACACACACACACACACAGATGCTCATTAAAATAACTTCATCACTAGAAATGAGAGAGTATTATCTCTTAAATAGATATAAGGAGAGGAGTTACTATGTAACTCCCAAGTCTATGAATTCCACCATTCATAATAGGTGTGTGCCAAGTGTCACAATCCTCTTAAAGAGGATAGACTAAAATAGAGAAAATACATAAAATGGTTGCCCTCCCGTTTGCACTAGAGAAAAAATTACATGTAGGAACTCCATGGGAATATCCAAATTACAATTAATAAATACAAGTAAAGATTACTCTTCTAACACCCCCCTTTAATCTTTACTTGGGGAGTTTACAACAAGGGGTATCAAACCCAATTTTTACAAAAAACTGTAACGTGATCTTCAACTTCATGGTACAAAGGTACATTTGAGTTTATTCAATTGGAGGGATATCCACATCTTCAAGTAGTCATCTTGAGTTATAGTACAAGTATAAATGAATTGATTCCTTAATTGGACCGTGATGATTCACCTGAATAAAAGAAACAAGAAACAAATAAACTAGTATATCCTTGGAACTGTTTATATCATAAAATATTTTTAAAGGAACACTAATAGTTCAAAATAAGGTAGAGGGATACAGATTCATGCATGATATTTCATCAAAAGTGCAATAGAGCTAACATGATATCAAGATAAACCAAATGTTCAAAGTAAAAAAAAAAGAACAAGTGAGGAACAAGAAACATAATCAATGCTCTCATAAAGGAAATCCACTAATGAGTCATCCCACTGCAAGTGAATGGGTCTCAAATCCATCACCTACATGACCCACAATCTAAGAAATGAAGTATGTAGTGCATTATCACATTAGTATATTTTGCAAATAAATATGAGAGAGATAAAGATAAATCAGTAGAACATGTGACTCAAACACAAAATCAACCAATGATTCAATTTTCCAAGCATGTCTATCATCATGAACTATAAATAAAGGCTTATGAGTGATAAAACATATTGTCTTCAAATGTATATAAGAAATTCAACAAAGTGCAAAAATTATTTCAAGAGCGACATCCTCACCATGAGGAAAAGATCAAGAGGAGCCAAAGCATCTAAATAATGGAGGGAAACTCCATGAATAACATCCTCTTTACGAAGAACAAAATAGAGGGAAACTCCATAAAAGGTAGGTGCACACCAATTATAGGATGGAGGGATACTCCACGAGTCCCTTCGTAGAATAAGGCAACTATGAGTCAATTATAACTGGTGTGTCCTTCATACTTAACTGTGAAAATTGGGCTCCCTATGCAACTTGCAATAAAATGCATATCAATAAATGGTATAAAACCATAAAATGCCACCATGTGTATATAAATAGATGTTGTAAAAGCATAAAATGACAACGATGTGCATATCAATAGATCATATAAAAATTGATAGCAATTGATGCTAATCAATAAATAATGAAGGCAATCGATTAAGATACCTCATAAACCTTGAACAAACTTAAGATTGATAACTGTAAGAGTACTGAGCAATATAAATATCAGTTATAAACTCCATTAAATGTAACCAT
This sequence comes from Chamaecyparis obtusa, assembly GCA_027943335.1. Lineage (NCBI taxonomy): Eukaryota > Viridiplantae > Streptophyta > Pinopsida > Cupressales > Cupressaceae > Chamaecyparis > Chamaecyparis obtusa. Next base: position 972,211 of record BSBK01001224.1, on the reverse strand, counting down.
AATTATAACTTCCTTAACAAGAGAAGAAACATAGTTACTTCCTTGGAAACAAACTTTTATTTGAGAATTTTCAATCGTTTGCAAAAAATGATTTAAATAGCTAATGCTGATTTTGAATTAAACAAATAATATAGCTAAGAATTTGGGTCAAAACTTTAAGTTTGAACACTATCAGATTGAAAAACAATAAATAATATAGGAAAACATATAATGTTTTAAATTATATATATATATATATATATATATATATATATATATATATATATATATATATATATATATATATATATATATATATATATATATATATATATATATATATATATATAAGAGGTATTAAGTGATAATTAAGAAATTAAAACTATAATTGAACGATAAACGATATTAAATTTTAAACAAAAGGATAAAATGATAATGAATGATTAATGTAAATTTTAAACAAAAAATAATAAGATAAAATAAAAATTAATTATTTTAATTTTTAAATTTAAACTTTAAACGTTATTAAAAATTATAAGTAATTAATTTGAAATAACAATAAATTAAACTATTTTATGAAAACTATAAAAAGATTAAACTAATAACAAAGTAATGTTATATTGTTATTGAGAAAAAAGATGTAGCGGAGAGGGGAGAGGAGAGGGGAGAGGATCACTTATGGCGGCAGTTTTTCTTCTCAGAGGTCTCGGCAGGCCCACAACAAGCCCAGATAGGGTTTTGGTGTTTGCAATAGAGGAACGACACAAAAAGCTCCTTCAAATGACAAGGTGGTCGACATTGATCTACAAGAAGAGATTGATGAGGATGCCGCCCTCTGGGAAAAGATGGCAGTTATTGGAAGGTTCAATGGAGCACAGATATCTAGAGATCAAACCAAAGTTTGGGTCCTCAAGAATTGGAGTCGAGATGTCATCATTAAATTCATCCCGAAAGGCTTTTTTATTGTTATCTTCAAAATTAAAGATGACAGACACAAGACTTTGCATTAGCAAAATTGATTTTTCGACTCACATCCCCTGTATTTGCAGCCTTGGCAAACCAATTTTAATCCTATTCCTCTAGCGGTATATCAGACTCCAATTTGGATTTGATTGTATAATCTTATGTTAGAATATTGGGGGGATGCTATTCTAGATTGCATTGGCAGATTGTTGGGCACGCTGTTAAAAGTGGATGAATCAATTATAAAAAAATATTCTTATTTATACACCAAGATCAAGATCGTTGTTGTGCAAGAAGTACCCTCATTCATTAATTTGAAAGTGGGTGGTAACAGTTGGAAACAACAAGTGGAAATTGAACACCCTCCTCCTGGGTGTTCAAGATGTGGTTTCAAGGATCATAGAATTGCTGACTATAAGATCTTCATTAAATCGACCAAAATATGGATGCAAAAAGCCAAGAATCATAAAACGGTTCCTATAACCACTTCTGAGTCAAAAGAGCAATCACAAAAGATTGCCTTGATTCAAACTTTGAATGGGTCCAAGGAGGAAGGGGAATGTTCGGCTTCTCATCAAGACAAGGATCAAGATGAGACCGTCTCCAAGGAAATCATACTCACACACTATCAAGTTTGATAAAATTCTGAGATAGACTATGACAGGGAATCGATAGATGATTTCCTCCCTATGGACAAATTGGATAACATCGATCCTAGGTGTGTTAGCCAATCTGCAAATATCCTATTGGGAAAAGCCAAAGGCGGCAGGGGCATGCGCTCAAATAAACAATAGAGGGAAGATAGGGCCAAGGAAAAAGGCATTATTAGTGTCTTCAATTTTATGAGAAAAGCCAAGGGAGTAGGGATCTCCCTTGGTGCAAAATGAAGATCACTTCCTGGAATGTCAGGGGCCTATATTTTCCTGACAAGCAATGCTTGGTCAAGCGAGCATTGATCAGAATTGAGAGTGACATTGTCTTAATCCAAGAGACAAAACTTTGTTTGGATAAAGCTCTCAGTTTTCTTTTTTCCTATAATAAATGGGAAGGCTTTTTTCAAGAAGCCAGAGGTATGGCAGGGGGCATTAGATTTCTTTGGAACCCCATTAATATTAAGATGATGGCATTGGAAAAACATGAATATTGGTTATTTGGCATGGTGGTTTGCATCAAAGACAATTCCTCTTTTCCTATAATTAATGTTTACGGCCCGATTAAAACAGAGGACAAATTGGAGCTGTGGATAGAAATATCCTCCAAAATATCCACTCTTGATAGCGACAATGTCATCGTGGTAGGATGTTTTAATGCCCTTTTGGATTTGGATGAGAAGTCGGGGGGATTAAGAATGTCAAACAAAGTCATGGAAGACTTTAGGGATTTCGTGACAAGATGTCAATTGATAGATGTGGCTCCTAAGAATGGAAAATATACTTGGACTAATAGGCGGGAAAATTTCACCAGGATTTCTAAAAGATTGGATTGATTCTTGGTCAACTCTTTCTGGCTTGATTCCACTTTCAACTTGGAATCTAGTATTCTTTCTATGTCTCTATCGAATCACTTCCCAATTCAGTTAAGTTTTTTTGTTTCCACCCAGAGCTTTAAAGGAAGCTTCAAATTTCAAAATATGTGGTGGAGAGATAAGGAGTTCCTCCCTAAGTTGGAGGAATGGTGGAGAGACAACAATTATTTCATGGGAACCCTGAGTTTTATGTTTGTCAAAAGATTCAAGGTGGTTAAAGATAAAATTAAAGCTTGGAATAAGGCTTCCTTCAAGAACATTTTCTCTGAAAAGATCAAGGTGGAGAAAGAACTAGAGGATCTAAATAATTCGGTGATTTCTGCAGGGATGTCAAACGCTGAGTTTGAAAAAGAAAAACTTCTTAAGAGCGAATTGTTTGAACTCCTGCTCGGAGAGGAAGTGTATTGGAGAGACAAGTCTAGGGAGCTCTAGATTAGTGAAGGTGATCTGAATACCAAATTCTTTCATGCTTCAATTAAAACAAAAATATCTCATAACAAAATAAACTGCATTCAAGATGAGAAAGGCAGGTGGCAAGACAAGGCAGAAGATATTGAGGAGATTGTGGTCTCTCATTTTAAATCCCTTCTAGGTTCATCCAATGATACTCTATCTCAGTCTTCAACGGCATTCCTAGACGTTATCAACCAAGAAGTTTCTGATGCCGACAACTTGTAGTTGATGCGCTTGTTCTCTTTGCAAGAAATCAAAAGAGCTACTTTCAAAAATCCCCCTTTCAAAGCTTCGGGACCCGACGCCTTCCCCTCAAAATTTTTCCAAAAGTGCTAGGGGTTCCTAGGAGATGACATTCTTAAAGTGGTGAAAGCCTTTCGAATTAAAGGTCAATTTGTGAAAGAGATGAACAATATTGTCATTGCATTGATTCCTAAAAAACAAGAGAGCTTGTCCATGGATGATTTCCTACTGATTGCGCTATGTAACTCCCTATACAAAATCTTGTCTAAGGAAATTGTCAGCAGACTAAAGTTGTTGCTTAATAGGATCATCTCCATTGATCAACATGGGTTTGTTCTTGGTCGTGAGATAGTGGATAACATTATCTTGGCAGGTGAATCTATTCGCATTCTGCATAAGGATAAGAAGCCAGGTATGATTATCAAATTAGATGTCAGTAAGGTGTATGATAGAGTTTATTGGCCATTCCTCAGTAAAATTCTCTCTCGCTTTGGTTTTAGAAAAGAATGGATTAAATGTATTCTTTATTGTATGTCATATGTGCATTTCTCCATCTTTGTCAACAGTTCGATATCTGGATACTTTCAAGCTACTAATGGGTTAAGACAAGGTGACCCCTTGTCTCCATTTTTATTTGTGTTGATGGAAAAAGCTCTGAGAAGATTGGAAGTTGGCATGGGATCTCCATTCATGACAATTTGGACCCCATATCTCATTCTTAGTTTGTGGATGATGTCATCCTCTTTGGGGAGGCCACCGTTAGAGAAGCCAAGCTTATCAAGGTAGTGTTGGATACATATGAAGGAGAATCGGTCCAAATCATGAACAAGGCTAAGTCGAGGGTTTACTTCCTCAATACCAACATGAGACTTTGATCAAACATCTCTTCCATTCTGGATTTTGAACAAGGAGATTTCCCAATTTCTTATCTCGAGGTTCCCCTTTATGCGGGACGAATGGACAATAAGTTTTGGGAGGGGGTTTTAAATAAATGTCAGTCAAAAGCCTCTTCATGGAAGAATAGGTGGCTCTCACAAGTGGGAAGGATCCTCATGATCAAACCGGTTCTATTGGCCATTCTGACATACTATTTGTTTGTATATAGATTATCTAATAGAGCATCCTTAGCTCTAGATGGTTTGTTCAACAAATTGCTTTGGGAAGGCTTGAAAGCAGATAAGAAGATTCATCTCATTAATTGGGACATGACTTGCTTGGTCAAGGAGGAAGGAGGTGTAGGGATGCGGAGTATGAACCTTCAAATTTGGCATTGGGTGCCAAATTGGCATGGAAAATGTTCAAGTTCCCAAACAAACCTTGGTGCAGAATTATGACTGTGAAATATCTAGATTCTTGGGCTCCTGACAGAATATTGATGGCGGCAAACGCATAGAATGGCTCCCATTTTTGGAGATTTATTTGGGAAATCTGTAATATCCTTATAGAACACCTCACATGGTATATGGCAATGGACAGAGAGCAAGGTTTTGGAGAGACTCTTGGCATGGGGATATGCCCCTAGAATCCTTCTTCTTAGACAAACTTTGGGTGAATTAGATGGAAGCTTCAGTAGGTTTATGGGTGGCCAACTATATGTTTTTCCCCTCCCCTTCCTCCACTAGGGAAAGATGGAAAATCAAAGGAGATCTAGCATCAACCAACCACACAATCTTACAGGAGTTGTTAAAACACAGAATCGTGAACCGCTCGAACTCAAAAGACTCTTTGATATGGAGTGTGATGCAGGAGCATCCTGGGTGTAAGAGCAATCTTGCATCACCCAAAAATATTTCTATTTTTGTATTCAATAAGGGCTATCTTGTGCAGAGCCGCTATTTATGGAAACTTGCTATTTTTAGTAAGTTGGTCTTACGATCTCAGAATGTTCTAATTTTATATGTGGAGGTTCATCTCAGTCATATCAGCCTGCCAGCAAAGTTTCATGGCTAGATCAGGTCTAGTTTTGAAGATATTAAAGATTTTTGGTATTGGTAGCAGGGTACAGAAACTTCATACTCAGTTTTGAAAGCTTTAGAGGCCCTAAATGAGGTTGAAAATTTGGGTGACGGGTGCTTTGCGCAGGTCAAGCCTGTAGAGCACTTCATGGTATTTTTGAAATGGGGTTATAATAGTCAATCGGGTCAACTGGTGATGACTTATGGTCTCTGGAAGTCAGGCCACCTGAAATGGCGAAAAATAATTTTCCTTCAAAATTTATGTTTGGGTTTCAAAAGTTATTTTGAGCTGACTTTGATGTAATAAATTGAAAAATAAAATACTTCTAAGTTGGGTCGGCCCTTAGGGCTAAATTTTTGGAACCTTCTCGGGCCATGGAAATTGCCTATATGAAGAAGGCCCGTAGTGTTGTCTAGGGCAGTTCTGGGTAGTAGATCTGGGTATTGATTCAAGGCTTTGTCCTATAGAATATTGTAAGGGAATTCCCATGTGGCTTTGCATATTGTAATTCTGAAAGTTTGTAATTCCACATTTGTGGAGATAATAAGAAGCCAATTTTTTGTTCTTGCATATTATTGTTGTTGTTTCTCTATTTCTGTTATGTGTTTGTGGTATTAAGAGGAGCACCCTTCATCAAGTGGTATCAAAACAGGAGTTCTTGAGTGTGTAAATAGATCGCCGACTGTGAGGTAGTTTGCACCAAGACCGTGGTTAGGGTTTCAGTGCACATTGTGAAAATGCCTCCACAAAGCGAACGTGGTGGAAGAGCTAGTGCTGTGACACTTGAGGTTAGAGAGTTGCAGAGACAAGTGCGAGCATTACAAGAAGAGATTCATAAAGGAATGAATCTTAATGTCAGAGATGAAAGCGAGGATGAAGCTGAAGAAGAATATCAAGAAGGAGAAGCCAAAATTGTGAACCAAGAGGAAGAAAGACTTTTTCGGGCGATTTCCAAGATTGGGAAAAGACCTAAGATTGAGGTTCCTACATTTTTTGGAAATCTTAACCCAGAAGAATTGATCGACTGGATCAATGAATGTGAGGAATATTTTGAGTATGAAGATGTTGAGGATACTGATAGGGTCAAATTTGCGAAGGCCAGACTGAAAGGTCATGCGAAGATCTGGTGGAAAGAAATTCAATTGGAGCGAAATAGAAGAGGGAAAGATAAAATCACAAGATGGGATCGGATGGTGGATAAATTGAAGCGACAATTCATTCCTGTTGATTATGAGCTTGACCTACTAAAGAAAATGCAAAGTTTGAAGCAAGCAGGAAGATCTATTCAGGAGTATACAAAGGAGTTCTATCGACTCCTCATCAGAACAGGCCATGCAGAAGCTGATAAGGAGAAAGTTGTCCGATACCTTAATGGGTTAAGGCCAAGCATTCAGGAGGAGTTGAATCTGGTTTGAATGAACAGTATTGAGGAGGCCTACTTGTTTGCCCTAAAAGTAGAGGAAAAGCTGAACAAGAAGTTTGAGAGCAGACAAAATGGAAGAGGTTGTGGTGGACGGTCATATGGTGGCCGAAATGAAGATCTGAAAAAGAAGGATGAGGCCAGTAGCAGCCAAAATCAGAGAGGAAATAATTCCAATCATTTCCAAGATCAGAATAATAGAGATCAGAGAGGAAGAGGAAGAGGACAAGGATCTAGAAGAGGAGGCTTCTGTGGAACATGTTTTCACTGTGGAGAAGAAGGTCATAGGGCATTTGAATGTCCTCAGCGCCAAGGCAGAATAGACAGGAGAAATGAAGGCCAGGCCAGAGTTGCACATGTAGATGAAGATGCTAGATCATTAAATTCTGAAGATGCTGAAAGAGGAGAAATGCTAATTAATAGAAGAGTCTTGCTGAGTGGTGAGAATGAACCTGAACAAAGGAGCCTGTTTCGCACTACATGCAAGTGTGAGGGTAAATGCTGTGATGTGATTATTGATAGTGGAAGAACTAACAATTTGGTGTCAGAAGAGATGGTGACAAAGTTGAAGCTCAAGAGACAGAAACACCCACATCCATATCGGATTGCCTGGGTGTAGGATGACCACAAAGTCATGGTCAGTGAACAGTGCCTGGTAAAGTTCAAGATCAGTGGGTACCAAGATGAGGTACTATGTGATATCATCTCTATGGATGCATGTCATATATTGTTGGGTAGACCGTGGCAGTTTGACAGATGTGTTGTACATGATGGTCATGCGAATACCTATTCCATGACAAAGGATGGAGTGCGACATAAGCTAAAGCCATTGAAGGAGACCGAAGAAAAAGTTTGTGGTAATGCAAAAATAACATTTTTTGATGGAAGAAAATTCCTAGATGGTATGAGGCATGAGCATGTGTGTTTTGCTTTAATTCCAAAAGCTAGTAAAGAAGAAGTAGCGGATGTACCTATAGAGGTTGCAGATTTGTTGAATGAGTTTCAAGATATTGTATCTGATAATGTACCTGATGGATTACCACTCGTAAGGAAGATCAGTCATCAGATGGATTTGATTCCAGGAGCCAGTTTGCCAAACAAGGTAGCACACAGAATGACACTAGCAGAAAGTGAAGAGTTGAACAGACAAGTACATGAGTTGTTATAGAAGGGATTGATTCGGGAGAGCCTGAGTCCATGTGCTGTACCAGCAGTATTAGCACCAAAGAAGAATGGAGAATGGAGGATGTGTACAGATTTCAGAGCAATAAACAAGATCACAATCAAGTATAGGTTTCCATTGCCACGAATGGATGATATTATGGACTGTTTGAGTGGAGCTGTGTATTTTTCAAAGATAGATCTAAAGAGTGGATATTGTATACACCTAAAAATGGTCATCTAAACTATTAGCCCCTTTTGCTAAATCACTAATTGCTTATTCTTGATCAAATCCTAGTTCTATCATTTATTCGATTATTTTCTATGGGCAAACCATCTTATCCTAAGTCTTTATTTATTAAAAAGAATATTTCCTCCATTTTTAATAAATAAAAAACCTCCACTTTTCCTCTTATCCTAAGTTGCACAAATAAAGCATTATTCTTATTTTATAAAAAAGGGAAAAGCACTTTTTGTCTCATATGGACACAAAAGTCAACTCCTATTTTCTCATTGGAGGATATTTGTGCACATGAATTGCTCCTCTTTTAAGCTCCACCATTGATTAAATATTTTGCCTCTTAATCTCCATGGTCCATTCCTTTTCATTTCCTTTAAAAGAAGAGCTCTCTTCTTCATTCTAGATCCCCAACTTTTTATGCTAACTTTATGCTGCAGGATTTCTAGGTCACTTTGGAGCTTTTGAAGATTTGGAGCATTCTTAGCATCTACATCTCATTCTTGTATTCTTAGCTTAGCTTCATATTTATGCTTTCTTAGATTAGCTTCATTTCTATGCTCTAGATTAGTTCACATAGATTAATTAGCTTGGGTTGTAACACTTGCATATTTCCTTTCATAGCTTAGCTTGCATTTCCATTTCTAGCATAGCATTGCATTGCATTTTCATTCTTGATTCTTGAGGATATTGGCATTCTTGCCCTTTTCTTCATTGAATCTCCCATTGCATGGTTTACTAGCAAGGTTATAGGCTTAATAGCTCTAGCTGAGAGCATTCTTAAAAACCCTTGCACTCCATGCCTAAGGAGCTATGGATTGATTTGTGAGGGCTCATTCTTGAGTTTCCTTGCATGTAATGATTCATAGAAGTGTGACACAATTATAACACACAAATATCACCAGATTCAGATTAGAGAAGGAGATGAATGGAAGACTACCTTCAAGACAAAGGAAGGACTCAATGAGTGGTTAGTCATATCTTTTGGGCTAACCAATGCACCGAGCACTTTCATGCGGCTCATGAACGAGGTTCTGAAAGAATTTCTAGGAAATTTTATCATTATTTACTTAGATGATATTTTGATCTTTAGCAAGACATTGGAGGAACATATGATGCATATTCGTATGGTGTTTGAGAAGCTAAGAGATGAGAAATTGTTGATTAATTTAAAAAAGTGTAGTTTTGTGAAGAAAGAGTTAGTGTATTTGAGATTTTTAGTTTCAGTAGAAGGTCTAAAAATGGACCCAGAGAAGGTACAGGCTATCCTTGAATGGCCTACTCCAACGAGTGCTACTAAGGTAAGATCTTTTCATGGTCTAGCTAGTTTTTATAGAAAGTTTATCAAAAAATTTAGTAGTATTTGTGGTCCCTTGACTGAGACAATGAGAGGGGATAGAAAAGAGTTTAAGTGGACTAATGGGGCAAAAAAGAGTTTTCAATTGTTGAAACAAAAAGTTACGGAACAACCTGTTTTAGCACTTACAAATTTTAATAAGGTGTTTCAAGTAGATTGTGATGCTAGTGGTACTGCAATAGGAGTTGTTATGAGCCAAGAAGGTAAACTTGTTGCTTATTTCAGTGAGAAGTTAAATGATGCCAAGAGAAAATATTCTATTTATGATCAGGAATTTTATGCTATAGTTCAGGCATTAAAGAAGTGGAGACATTATCTGCTTCCTAAAGAGTTTGTCTTGTATACTGATCATCAAGCTTTGCAATATTTGAATAGTCAAGGAAAGTTGAATCAGAGGTATTTGAAATGGGTTGAGTTTTTGTAGAGTTATACATTTGTTTTGAAACACAGAAGTGGAAAGTCTAACAGGGTTGTAGATGCTCTTAGCAGAAGGCAACTATTGCTGATAGAGATGTAGATTGAAGTGGTTGGGTTCAAGGAGCTCAAGAATTTGTATCCAGAGGATCCTGATTTTGGTGGAGCTTGAAAAGCTTGTAAAGAGCCCGTTACTCTAGATAGGACAAAATGGTTGGATTTCATCATCCAAGATGATATGCTATTCAGAGGGAGTCAGTTGTGCATTCCAAGAAGTTCTATGAGGGAGAATCTCATCAAAGAGAAGCATAGTGGAGGATTGGCTGGACATTTTGGTCATGATAAAACCCTTGCTTTAGGTAGTGAAAATTATTATTGGCCACAGTTATAGCAAGATGTGAAGAAGTTTATACAGAGTTGTAGAGTATGTCAGATGGTGAAAGGAGTGAAGCAGAATACAAGGTTGTATCAGCCATTACCTGTACCAGAGAAGCCTTGGGAGGATATTAATATGGACTTTGTTCTTGGTTTACCAAGGACACAACGGAGACATGATTCAATTTTTGTAGTAGTTGACAGATTTTTGAAGATGGCACATTTCATTCTCTGCAAGAAGACTAATGATGTTGTTCATGTAGCAGAATTGTTTTTCAAAGAAGTGGTGAGACTACATGGTTTGCCAAAGACCATAGTTTCAGATAGAGATACTAAGTTTGTTGGATATTTCTAGCGGACATTGTGGAAAAAGTTGAAGACAGATTTGAAGTTCAGTTCATCACATCATCCACAAATTGATGGACAGACAGAGGTGGTGAATAGAAGTTTGGGAAATTTGCTGAGATGTTTGGTTGGAGATAAGCCAATAGGATGGGATTTGATTTTACCACAGACAGAATTTGCATATAATAATTCTATCAATAGAAGCACTAGTAAATCACCATTCTAGATTGTATATGGAAGTAGTCCAAGAAATGCATCTGAATTGAGAAAGATAGATAAAGGAGAAATAAATAGTGTTGAAGTTGAGGATTTTGCAGAGCACTTGAAGAACATCCATGAGGAGGTGAGGAAGCATATTACCAAGATGAATGCGCAGTATAAGGCTAAGGTAGATGAGAAAAGGAGGCATAAGGAATTTCAGGTTGGAAATGAAGTCATGGTTCATTTGCGAAAGGAGCGATTTTTGGTTGGTACATATAACAAGTTGAAAATGAAGAAGTTTGGGTCATGTAAGATACTGAAGAAGCATGATTCAGGAAATGCATATGAGGTAGACTTTCCTAGTGAGCTGAATATTTCACCAGTGTTTGACATTTCAGATTTGACAGAGTATCATGAAGGAGGTGTTGAAGATGAGGTTGCAACAGCACAGTGGAGTATTCCAGCAACCAGTTCAGATATCAAGGAGATTGAAGACATACTAGACAGTCGTGTTGGCAGAAGCACAAGGAACAAGACATATGAAGAGTATTTGGTCAAATGGACAGGATGACCTATTGAAGATTCATCATGGCTAACAAAGGAGGAGGTTAACCGTCTTGGTTTTCCTCTGCACACTTGAGTCGTGACAGGGTCACTTCTCAAATTACCTCGGGTGTCTGATGCAGGAGCATCCTGGGTGTAAGAGAAATCTTGCATCACCCAAAAATATTTCTATTTTTGTATTCAATAAGGGCTATCTTGTGCAGAGCCGCTATTTATGGAAACTTGCTATTTTTAGTAAGTTGGTCTTACGATCTCAGAATGTTCTAATTTTAGATGTGGAGGTTCATCTCAGCCATGTGTGTGTGAAAATTGTACCTGATCTGTAGACACAACACTCAGTAAAACATTAGATGTTAGTGATAATCAAAATCGTGCAAAATTGAAAACTATCTAACCAAGCGATTTACTGCCTTCTAATAGGTGCGAGATTAATGTTCTCAAATTATTATCGAGATCAGTGACCTAGATGACACCTAAATGAAGAATTCGAATGCAAAAGATGGATATAAAATTGAATACAATTAAGCTATTTTTTTTTGGATTTTATGATGCAGTAAGAATGATAAATTGATATGATATGAATGCTATTGAAAACTGATATGCTATGCTAATCTAACAATGATATGAAATATGAATGCAAAAATAAGATTGATCTCACAAAAATGCCGATTCGCAAGAGCTTTGATTCTTCAATTCCAATTCTCCAGCGTGATTGTGCAAAATATGAGATGATTTGTGAAGAGCTAAAGCCTTAATTTATAGAAATCCAGGGCTTTGGAGGTGCATGGGAAAAGCCATAAATCACTCAAATTAACTCATCTTGATTTTTGAGTTATCTCATCATGAAAGATAGTTAATTCTCAAAATCATGCAAAAATAGCTTTTTAACTCAAATTAGAGTTTAGATCAGCTTTTTGAACTCCAAAAGGATGTTGAGTTCCAAAAAGTCAATAACTTGCATTGATTTTCTGATTTGGAGTTTAACTGTTTCTTTTGAATATGCATAATAATTAAGAATTAAATAAATAAATAAAGTGATTTATCCTCAACTCAACTTATTTTTGAAATAAAATAATTAATTTATGGGTTAATTAACTATTTTACCAAACTTTTATTAAAAATTATATTATTAAATAATGACAACATGCTTTAATTAATTAAATAAGAATTTAATCAATTAAAGATAGGAATTTTGATTTAATGTCAAAATTAAATAATACAATTAATAATAGATAGATTTAAATTTAATTACACAATTAAGTGGAAAATATTAAATCTAATTAATTAAATATGAAAATATTCAATTAATCAAACTTAGGATAAATGTGATTTATCGCCAAATAATCATTAAATTAAAGATAATTAAGATAATTAGGAATATTACTAGGAATATTCCCCGATGCAGAATTTAAGATAATCAATTATGATTCGATGATGTTAGATGTGCCTTAGGTTAGGACTTTGATGTCGATTTTGTTCGATTTGTCGATGTAGGAGGTTAATGAACTTATAGCCCATTTTTGGGGTATTACATTTTGCCCCTCTTTGAATTATTGTGCGAAGCGCAGTGGTTCAAAGATAGTCTGTGTTTGATAAAGATATGAAACTGATTCAAAAGATAAACTGATCTCAAGATAGAAACCAATTGAGAGATATTGAGATAGGAGGTCCTGAATGACCAGAGATAATGTTCACTGTAGCAGCGATGAACCTATGATTGCGAAAAAGTGTCAAAACACTTGATTCTGAACCTTAGGATTGATAAGAAGTGAGTGACCCGTTCTAGACTCGATTGTCTTAGCAGAACTAGCAGGTATCACATCTGAATCCCTCAGTTGCCAAAGAACCAAGGAAAGAACACTATGATCGGATGGTTGCAAAAACTGATACAATTTACAAGATTAGGAGAATACCAGATTGATATGGATCGATGAATCTGATATGCCCCAAGTGATGATAGATTTTCCCCGAGCGATGAGGACTTTTGATGAATCAGCGACTAGACGTGATTGTTGTCTTGATCACTGATGAAAGATATTGATAGACTTGATCGATAGAATTTGATTTACAGACTTTGAATGATGTGCAATACCATGCCCCCTTCGGGATTAAAATTGAAATCTGACAAGAAAAGTCAGCGTTATAGTTTAGAAGCATGTTAATTGATTTGAGAAGTGGTTATATACATCTGAGAATGCATTCTGCATCGTTTGGAGGTCCTAAAAGACCAAGTTTGACTAGGTTTGACCATGAGTTGACCATGGTTGACCAAGTTGAAATTTTGATAGTTTGATGTAAGATAATCAGTTAAGTTGAATACTGGATTTCTGCGAAGATTGAAGGTTGATTATGCAAGCAGTAGACCGTCCTGGTTCCAAAAATTTTAAGTCGCGATTTTGACATAATAAACGATCTCAGATTTGAATTTTGATCCCGAAAAAGGATTCTACCTGTTATTTCATTGGATGGACCTTCGTGTAAGATTTAGCTCTTGTTAGACTTGAAGATGCGATTTGAAGAATCATTTAAGCATTGAAGTTCATTTAATCATTGTGAGATCATGCAAACATGCAAAATGCAAAGAGACATACAAAATGAAATGCAACCTAAGACCTAGGACCTAGTCACTGATCATGTGTCAATTTGTTATCATCATTGAACTTTTAGGTAACCGGATAAATCAATACAATGCCCACTAGCCATGAAACCATAGACATATGAATATCGATTTGTATGCGCAAGAATCAATACAACACCCACTAGTCAACAACCATGGATATATGAATATTGATTTTGTGTTCGGAATGTCAGATTAGATATAAGCATCAAAGCATAAACGCCAGGATGACCTGAATATCATGTCCATTTTGATATAGCAATTTGTATAAGTATCAAAACATAAACGTCGTGATGACCTGAGTACGCCTTGCGTTGCAAACACATCAAATAGTCAAGAGATCATTCTAAATCCAATGTGAATTACCCGTAGTGACCCTTTATCGTTCACATCCTTAGGCAAGATTGCGTTCCACAGTAGGAGAAAGAACTTACTCAAAAAGACAATAGTTAGATCAAACTTCCTTGAATTGTTTGGGTATCAATGGTCGAGGTACGCATGGCCATCCAATTCGAGATAGAGGCTCTTATAGTCGGACACCATTTCAATCCAGAATTTCCAAAGTTATTAGATTTCACATACGAGTAGAAAACAAAGAAAAGATTATGCCCCCAGTCATCACTCTCTAAATCCGATAAAGGACATCATCGAAGAGCTCGAAGGGACACAATATGCAAAAATCTCAATGCGAATCAGTAAGCATACAAGGAGATAAAAGCATGTAAAAAAACATAGATTGTTTTCAGTTTTCAGTTTGATTGCGTTGTTATAGATGCAAAATCCTTTCTGGAGACAAGACTGACTAACTGACTCACATGAAGCTTCAAAGGTCTCTGGCTAGATATGACACATCTAAGATACATGGGAGACCATAGGATATGACATTGATTGCCCCCAAGTTGAACATTGATAGGATACAGACGCTTGAGCCGATTGGTGTACAGACCGACTTATTGAAAACTGGAAATGTAGAAACAAACCGAGAGATATGTACAAACTAAAGCAAGACTGAAAGCTGGGAAAGACCAAGATTGTGCTGATAGATGGAGCATTTTGGAACAAGTGGTGCCTGTTTGCTAGGTTTTCACCATCTTGGTAGAGATTCTATTTTTGCTACCAAGGCGCCTGTTTCCAGGTTTTCACCAAGGCACTTTTTTTTTCTTTTTTTTGTATTTTTCATTTTTTTCAATTTTTTTGTACTTTTGATATTTTTTGATTTTTTTGTGAATCATCAAGGCGCCTATGGCTAGGTTTTCACCAAGATGTTCATTTTTTCAGGACTTTTTCTAATTTTTAAGATTTTTTTCAGGACATTTACCAAGCACTTAATGCCTTAGGCGTAAAATTTCTTCAGATGGAGAATGTTGATTGGTTCTCGGAGCTGTTCTCCTTCAGTCATTGAGAGTTGATAAGCACCAGAGCCAAAAGTAGCAGTGATTACAAAGGGACCCAGCCAATTGGGTTTGAACTTCCCCTTGCGTTCTCGATGTGATTGATTTTTAGGATTTTCTCTCAACACTAGATCACCAATCTGAAATTCTCTGTGTCTGACTTTCTTGTTGTAGCCTCTAGACATTCTCTTTTGATATACTTTGAGATGATCATACGCTGCTTGTCTGCGCTCATCTAGTAGTTCAAGTTCTTGTAACCTCGACACTCTGTAGTCTTCATCAGTGACAAGTCCATGCATTCTGATCCTGAGTGATGGGATTTCAACCTCAATAGGCAGTACCGCTTCAAACCCATAAACTAAAGTGAAAGGTGTAGCCCCTGTAGGCATTTTGATACTAGTTTTATAGGCCCAGAGAGCTGGATTGATCATCAGATGCCAGTCTCTTCCTATTTTATTCACTGTTCTGTGCAAGATCTTCAGGAGATTTTTGTTTGAAGCCTTAGCTTGTCCGTTCCCTTGAGGATAGTAGATAGATGACCAATGTTGACTAATTTTGAACCTGGCACATAAGTCATCTAGATCCTTGTTTTTGAATTGTCCCCCGTTATCTGTGATTATAGAGTGAGGGATCCCATATTTGCAAATGATGTAGTTCAGGATGAACATAGAGATCTGTTTCCCCGTTGCTTGTGTTAGAGGAACTGCTTCTACCCATTTTGTAAAATAATCTGTAGCTGTGATTATATGGGTACATTAGAAGAGTGCGGAAAAGGCCATTGTGTAGTAAAGGGAATCAGATCTCTCCCTGGAGCATGAATCAAGTTGCCATGTACTTGACACTGTTGACAATTTTTAGCAAATTTAATAGCTTCTTTTTCCATTTCAGGCCAATAATACCCAGCCCTAATAAGTTTTCGAGCTAACGTTAAATCGTTCGAGTGTGACCCACATATACCCTCGTGGACTTCCTCTAATGCACGTTGAGACTCTTCTCATTCTAACCATCTAAGTAGTGTACCTTTCTAGACCTCATTTGTACAGATCATTACCAATGATGACATATCGGGATGCGGATCGGATAAGGTTTCATTTCTCAAAACGGTTAAAGGACTCAGGGATGATTTGGTCATGGAGATAGAGAATAGATTTTTGTAGCGAGATGAGTCATAACCTACAACAGTGCAGATCATGCGGGTTTCAGGGGAGTCATATGCAGGATAGGATAGGGCTTCCAACAGGAACTCGTAGCGTAGTTCATGTTCGGGCTGCTGTAAAAGAGTAGATAATGTCACCATTGCATCAACAGCCTTATTCTCCGTTCTGGGTATTTGCTCAAATGTGATAGAGATGAAGTATTTCTTTAAATCATCTACCATTCTCTTGTAAGGAATGAGCTTTTCATCTTTGGTTTGGTATACATCATTGACTTGGTGGATAACCAGTTGTGAGTCCCCATGGATGTGCATCTTTGTAACTCTCCACTGTATTGCCATTTTCATACCATTGAGAAGTGCCTCATATTCAGCAATATTGTTTGTGCAAGGAAACTTTAATCTGAATGCTTTGGGTATCGAGTATCCTTGAGGAGTGATGAACAATATGCCCGCTCCAGATCCATTCTGTGTGTAGGAGCCATCAAAGAATAATTGCTATGCTCTAGAAGAGAGGTGCATGATAGAAGAATCAGGAAATTCCATTTGCATGGGTGTATCATCAAACAGTGGTGCTTCAGCTAATTGATCAGCAATGACCTGTCCTTTAATAGCTTTTGTTTCAACATATGCAATGTCAAATTCGCTCAAGAGCATGACCCATTTAGCTAGTCTACCTGTGAGGGCAGCCTTGCTTAGGAGATATTTCAGTGGATCAATTTTAGCTACCAAATGAGTGGTATGAGCTAACATGTAGTGTCTCAATTTCTGTGATGCAAAGATCATAGCGAGACATGCCTTCTCTATCATTGAGTAGTTCTTCTCATAGGCCACTAAAGTTCGGCTGATATAGTAGATGGCTCTTTCTTTCTTGTTCTCATCATGCTATGCTAGCAATGCCCCCAGTGATGTATCTATTGCGGAGACATATAATATTAATGGCTTCCCATGAATAGGAGCATCAATATAGGTGGATTTGATAGATACTTCTTGATATGTTTAAAGTTGTTCTCGCATTCTTCATTCCATGCAAAGGTCACACCTTTATGTAATGTTTTTGTAAAAGGCTGTGAGATGTCCACTAGCTGTGATATGAATCTTCTGATAGATTGAACTCTGCCTTGCAACGTCCTCATTTGACTGATATTTGTGGGAGGTTGCATCTCTATTATAGCCTTGACCTTAGCTGGATCAACTTCAATGCCTTTCTTGGAGATGATGTATCCTAGGAGCTTTCCAGAAGTGACTCTAAAAGCACACTTTTTAGGATTTAGTCGAAGACTAAATTTTTCCATTCTGTCGATGATCATGCTCAAGTCTGTTAGATGTTCAGTTCTAATCATGGATTTTGCCAAGGTATCATCTACGTAATCCTCCATTGTTCTATGCATCATATCATGAAAAATAGATGTCATTGCTCTTTGATATGTAGCTCCAGCATTTTTGAGTCCGAATGGCATAACATTCCAACAAAAAGTTCCCCACGCACATGTGAAAGTTGTTTTCTCTTGATCTTCTGGAGCAATTTTGATTTGGTTGTACCCAGAAAAGCCATCCATTAAGGAATACATTTCATAGCCCGCAGTCATGTCCACTATCATATCAATGTTAGGCAGTGGAAAATCATCCTTAGGGCATGCTCTGTTCACATCCCTAAAGTCCGTGCACACTCTGATGGAACCATCTGGTTTGGAAATAGGTACAATGTTGGAAATCCACTCAGCGTAGTCTATGACACGGATGAATCCAGCTTTTAGGAGTTTTTCTAGTTTTGCTTTGACTAAGAGTGCAACATGAGGATGCATCTTTCTCAATTTTTGTTTGATTGGTTTTACTCCGGGAGCAATGGATAGATGGTGCATAATGAGATTGGGATCCAATCTTGGCATATCTGAATATTTCCATGCAAAGTTGATCTTTTTCTCTGATAAGAAGGTAGTGAAGTTCTGTTTCTCTTCATCTGATAAAGATTGTGCTACATGTACCAATTGTGGTTCCTCTGTTGTACCCAAATTGATGGATTGAGTTGGCTCAATTAGAACTGGAGATCTATCCTGTAAATGACTTGGAAGGACATCAAATATCTCATCCTTAGGCACCTTAGAGAGGTTTTCACCTTCAGATACGTCTTTTCTTTTTACTTTTGTCGGTTCTGAGACTGCCACAAAGTGGTTTTCACCCTCAGAACTCTTTTTCTTTTTCTTTTTACTCTTGTTTTTCTGACTAAGATATTTGATGTCCGACTCGGACATGCTGACGCTCGGTTCACTGATGGAAGTACTCATAGGCTCAACTGCATTGAGGTAGCAGGCAAGGGCATAGTCATTTGGGAAGGTATACATACCATGGTTTGGGTTTGTGGAAGTTTGGTCGATAAGATCAGGGCGTTGGATAGTCAAAGCGGGAAAGGCTTGGGATATGGTGTTCACGGATGTGGATATGTCATCATTGGTCCTAACCCAATGCTCAAGTTCAAAGGTGATATTACAGCTCAAAATGTTCAATTCGTGAATAGGCTCAACGTCATCATGGGAGCCCTCTTCAGCCATAGGTGGATCAGACACGTTAAGTTCATTGTTTCGCTCTAGACTTACGTTGGGTTGAGAGACATATTGGTGAATAACATCAATAGATTTCTCTGTTATAAGCTCATCTTCTTCTGGAATGGCACCCCATTCATAATCATTTGACTCATCTTCTGATTCAGAATCTCTAGGAAATCTTAGAAAATGTGTGAAATCAGGATGAATACCCCAAGAAGGATTACCCTCAGTCTCTGACTTGAATGCATATTCATGGGAATCAGTGTCAAAATAACTACCCCCTACTTCTTGATTAGTTTGATTGCCTTCAAGATTGGCTGGTTCTTGTGGTGCAACCATCTCTTGCGCTACAGTAGGTTCTTGTGTTTCTACTACATTATTTCTTCTGATAGGATCATATGTATCATCAAGAAGATCTTTGATCTCTTTAGGCAATTTTTTATAGGGGATAAGTTCAGAGCTATCTGAATCATCATCAGAGGGTTCTATATCTTCTTTCTTAAGAAGGGGTTCTTCGGGTGCAATTTGTTCTATGACATGAGAACAACCACCTTTGAGATGATAGGGTTTCTTCTTAAACCCTATGCCACCAGTATCTTTTTTGGCTTGACCAATATGTGAAATGGGGGTCACAAGACACTTTCCCCTAATTCCTAGAGGTCCTTGACCGGAATATCCCATCTTGGCTATCAATTTGTTTCCTGGACCATATGAACTAGCATGGATTGTAGGTGCTATAGATTCACTAGGTTGAACAATTTTAGATTCAGAATCCTCTTTATATAGCCATGCCAGCACAACTTCATCCTCTTCAAATTCTTGTTTGATACTTGCTCCACCACAAAATGTCTTTTGTATGCTTCCATAGGTTCCTTAGGTTCTTATTTAGACTGCTTCAAGGATTGGCCATACGACTTAGGTGAGATTGGGAGAGATGTCAGAGACAAGACTGGCTCTATAGTGTATTCTCCCATCCCATTTTCTTTGATATCGATATCTTTAGCAATGTCATCCATATTAGATGTGGAAGTGACATTTTGTTGCTTGATGAAAGATTCTCTGTTGTTGGGAACAAGCTTATCGGCACTTTCCTTCAATGTATTGCAAGTTGTATTCAGATCTGCTGGGATAGTAACTTTGACTCCTTCATAGGGAAATTTCAAGCATTGATGATACATAGAAGGAATGGCTTGCATTTCATGGATCCAGGGTCTCCCTAGAAGGATATTATAAGCCAATGGTAGATCGAGCACCTGACATGTGGTATCTTTGATGACTAGACCCACTCGGATGGGTAAGACAATGGTGCCCTTAGAAGATCTTTCCTATTCATCATAGGCCTTTATAGTGATCTTCTTTCGAGGATCAATAGCCACCTCTAAGAATCCCAACTGTGTGATTAAGTTGTAAGAACAAATGTTGAGGCCTGCACCCCCATCTATCAACACACGTTTGATGCGACGGTTCTGGATCAAGACTTCTATGTGTAAGGGCTGATTGTGTGGGTGACTCAAAGAGTTGTCATCTTCCTCTGAAATGGAGATATATTGCAGAGACGTTAGATGACCAACCATAGTCTGGAACCTATCTAGATCTAGATCATCAGGAACATTAGAGCCGAGCAAAGCTTTGTCTAGGATATCTCTGTGAGCTGGAGATATTCAAAGTAACTCAAGCATGGAGATTTTGGCATTGGTGTGCTGGAGTTGTTGGATGATGCTGTAAGATGTAGGTCTGGTATCCTTTGGATTGGAAGATTTCGAGGCAACCTTCTGTTTAGAAGAAAATGTGAGATTGAAAGGTATCTTAGGGACATTAGATGAACTTGGTGTTTGTCCTTTCAGATGAGTCTGAGCTTGTGATCTGGTAACTGCATTAGCTGAGGAATGATTTCTATCTCTTCGTACAATTGTGATGACATTGCAGCTTTCAGAGAGACATGGTTCAACCATATTGATGACAGCATCGTTTCCAGGGTAGGCATAGTTGACTTTTGCCCCCATGTTAGGCTGGGAAGTGGAAACTCCTTTGCCATGTTGTGGAAATGGTTCTATAAATGCTGTGTGATCATTATTGCTGGTAGGATTATTGATCATGATATCCCCTTGATCTATCAAGTCTTGAATGGTATGCCTCACGTGAAAGCATCCATTAGTTTTGTGACCTTTAGTCCGATGGAAAGCACAGAATTCATTATCTTTCCACCAATATGGTTTTGGATCCGGATCAGGTTTTCGGATTGGTGGTAAAGAGATCATGTTATCAGCTATCAGGGTCCTCAGAGTAGATTCCAAAGATTCTCCCAGGGGAGTAAACTTTCATTTATTATCCCATCATTTGAATGACTTCTTTGGAGATGGTTTAGCAGATTTTTACTCTAAAGCTTCAATGGCTTTGGTGGCAAGGGTGAGATTGTAGGCCGGTGCCTTTGATGGGGTGTGGATAGTGTCAACAATACCGTCAGAGATGATACCTTTGTTTCTATTCTAGCTCTTGTTTTTATCTTTTGAGCTAGATCCAGATTCAGACTTGTCCTTTTGAAGTGTGATTTCTCCTTTCTTGACAAGTACTTTCAATCTTGATTGCATTATCCACCATTTTATCAAAAGATACATGATCTTGCATTTGTAATGGATAGTTGAGCTCTGGAACAAGGTTATTGATAAAGATTTCAAGTTTCTCCATTTCGGGAATTGGTCTAGCATATAGAGAAAACTTCTTTCACCACCTCTTGAGGAAAGTTAGGAATGATTCCCCTGGATATTGCTTGAGGTTACAGATATCGATCATGGTAATCGGATGTTGAATATTGTAGGAATATTGTTGATAAAACAATTTAATCAATTCCTCAAAAGTTTTGATCGTAGAAGGTAATCTTGAAAACCACTGAATGGATGCTCCTCCCAAGGATCTAGGAAAAAGATGCATTAGATAAGTCGGTTCATGCATGAATTCCATGGATTGCGTACAGAACTCTCTGACATGATCTTGAGGATCAGAGTGTCTGTCATATTTGTCATACTTTGGTATCTCCACTCTTTTAGGGAATGGTGGCATATACAAGTTTTTGTCAAACGAGAAAGGACATAGGGCCTCCATGGAGAACTCCTTGGGTTCCTTCTCCTTCTTAAGATTGTTAAATTCAACTTGTATAGTGTGCATCTATTTTGTCATAGCTGTGAGTGGAGTTTCTTCCTCATGTGTGATTATATCATCAACATTAAAGTTGGGAGGAAGCTTAGCCCCTTCCTGGGCTAATTGTAAAAAGTATGCCTCTCTATCCACTTTCAAGAAATGGCTCATCATTCTCTTGAATTCATCATCATTCTGACATCGATGGATTTCAGAGGGGGTAGGTTCTTGGTCAGCATTATGTTGAGAATGGTGTCCCTGGGATCCTCCTCCTAGAGAATCATGGTTTGTCCCTGCTTGAGACATGGTAGGAGTCTTTGGGCTCCCTAGAACAGATTGAGGAGGAGTTTGCTGATTACCTCTGTGAGTTGATAAAGGAGGTATGTAACCAGTTTTCAATCGAAAGTTACCGAGACCGTCATCTTCATAGATACCTGACTTGATGAGTTGTTCCAGAGTTGGACCCGGGGTATTGGTCAAAAGTAAGTTCTGAGATGTTTCTTCGGATTTCTTGTGTGAAGAAGCTCTGGTCTCCACCATTAACTTTGAATGAAACAAAAAAAAAAGGATGAAGACAACTGAAGAACAATTTGATTCAAAAAAAATTAGATGACGCAACCTTGTCAAGATTATGATAGTTTTGAAGATCTAATGAGATGTGGGTGAAGGAAACTGTGCCCTGGATGTATGGGATAGATCGCCCAAAAGATAGCGGACACGAGTTCTCAACACTTAGTCTGTTTTTGAAGATTGATTGAAGATTGATAGTTATGACAAGGTTTTGACACGAGATAAAAAGGACTCAAATTGATCAAACAGAAGACTAGATCGGATTCAAAAGATCAAACTCGGAAAATGGTAGAATGCTCAATAGCTACTGCTCTGTTCCTGACACAATGATATTTTTGACAGATTCTAGAACCAGGCTGAAAACATTGGATATCTTGCAATTTGACAATTTCTGACAACTTTCTCAAATTTTTTCCAAATGACACTCTGCAAACTCGTACGACAGTTGGGTATAAATGAAATGACAGTTGCGAAACTCGTACGACAGTTGGGTAGAGATGAAACGATAGTTGACAAAACTCGTACGATAGTTGCTAACAATTTTTGGCTTCTTGAATTTTGTTGGTTTGAAAACTCGTACGACACTGGGTTCTCAATCATACGACATATGGGCTTTACTGAAATGACATTTGAAAAAAATTCATACGACTTTTGACTTCTTGAAATGACTTTTGACTCCAGAAAGAAATTTACGTCAATTTTTGCAAAATTTAAGGTTTTCAGTTCTGGATTGTTTGCAAATTGTACTGTCCAAATTTTGAAGGTTATACCAGATTTGATCATTTTTAATAGCCAAGTAGATAAACAAGCACGTAGAACAGCAAGCAAGTGATTCCAAGCACGTCTGAAAACAATGAACAAGGGCAAAAGCAACCTTGTGCATGAACAATCAAGTGACCCAATTGTGCTAATCCCTGAGAGTACTAATTGTGTATGTTCTGAAAAGTTTTGCAATAATGCACATATACCTGAAAGTGAAAAATTGGCCTCTCTAGGGTTTTTAGTAATGGTTTGACTCTGCAACTTTTATGATTCAAAGGGGTGAACTCCAATCCTGGCGCACCAGGGTTTTGACACAGTCCGAGAACTTAATCTTCAAGAGCTGCTAGGGAGATCTGACAACCCAACAATGAACCATACCCGTGGAGATTTCTTCCACAAGGACATTTATATAGCGGCTGTCACTACCACGGCGAAAATGGCTATGACCGCTTGAGGTTCCGTCAACGCAGTTTGCCCTGTGAAGGGATTGTCCGCTACTGTTAACCCTCTCTAAAGATGACTCACAGATTTATACCACAAGGGGACTTGGCTCCAAATTCAAGGTTTTGACACCTCTTCACTTTTAACCCAAACAAAACAAGAAGATTAATCCGACACGCTAAGACAAAGTTTTGTTCCACCAAGGTCTATGATATCAACTCCACGTGATCTATCAACCTCTCCGGGGAGAGAATGTATCAATCAATAAGAGAAGACACACTAACCAATTTTGATTCACCAAAGCTCGTGATATCAACCCTACGTGATCTATCAACCTCTCCGGAGAGAGAATGTGTCGATCAATAAGAGAAGATGCACTAACCAAGTTGAATGTGAAACGCACTAAGTATCCTCCCTACCTACAAGGATTCTGTCGTCAAGAAGGATTTCGCTGGGAATCCAAT
Source organism: Chamaecyparis obtusa (assembly GCA_027943335.1). Classification (NCBI taxonomy): domain Eukaryota; kingdom Viridiplantae; phylum Streptophyta; class Pinopsida; order Cupressales; family Cupressaceae; genus Chamaecyparis; species Chamaecyparis obtusa. The sequence goes on along the minus strand of BSBK01001224.1, from coordinate 947,944 downwards.
CTTTCAAGAATCACGAATAGTGTTCATAGGGCCTAATTACTATGTGAGCACAGATATATTCCCGAAAGTAAATCTACCAAAAGTACCCAAAAAGTAGAAAGAGGAACACTTAACGCTTAAAGTGAATATGAGATGAGTCTACAAGGTGGAACACTTAACACCTCACACAAGCTGAAAATGAGTCCCCAACTTAGAAAACAAGTGAGTTCCTAAAAGCACAAAAGGGTTGCCAAGTGGAACATTTAACGCTTCTGTCCTATTGACCCCTCCCCTTTATGGCGCTGAGATTGCAACCACGGGGTGAAAATGAGGGGCCGGTGGATTAGCGAGTCCAATAACCTAAGATAGCAATCAAGATCAATCACAAGTATTCTAAGACTACTTAATGAATCCTTAAGGGATCACAACCTAGTATCAAATTATGCAAGTGTGTAGAATAAAAGCATGAGAAGACGCACACAAGCTAGACACATAAGAGATTTATTTTAAGCCCAAATCAAAATGTTATTAGATGAAGGAGAATACCTGGTGATCCTCGCAATGCACTTAGTAGATTTTACCTGATTTTTAGCAATTCTTGCACTTTTCCCAATCAAAACCAGCAGAGAGCAATCAAAAATAGAGAATTTCAATTGTCAAAATTAGCAGTTAGCCGAAATATAAAAATCAAATCTGATACTCTGCTCTGAAAAATGAAACAAGAGTCAAAACTAGTACGGAAACTCGTACGACAGTGGGTATGCTCTCAGACGATAGTCCAGAAACTCGTACGACACTGGGTATGCTACCATACGATAGATTAGCTCTCAAATGACAGTGGGTATGTAATGAAATGAGTCGCGATCTGATATACTATCGTACGACAGTGGGTCCAGTATCATATGATAGTGGGTATGCTCCCATATGACATTTGTCAAAAACTCGTACGATAGATGTACGGACAAAAATTAAAAAATCACAGTTTTGCACAGATCCCGAGGATAAAAAGACAGAAATTGATAGAATTGAATTGGAAACTCATTTCAGGGCCCCACGGTGGGCGCCAAAAATGTGTGTGTGAAAATTGTACCTGATCTGTAGACACAACACTCAGTAAAACATTAAAGGTTAGTGATAATCAAAATCGTGCAAAATTGAAAACTATCTAACCAAGCGATTTACTGCCTTCTAATAGGTGCGAGATTAATGTTCTCAGATTATTATCGAGATCAGTGACCTAGACGACACCTAAATGAAGAATTTGAATGCAAAAGATGGATATGAAATTGAATACAATTAAGCTATTTTTTTTTGGATTTTATGATGCAATAAGAATGATAAATTGATATGATATGAATGCTATTGAAAACTGATATGCTATGCTAATCTAACAATGATATGAAATATGAATGCAAAAATAAGATTGATCTCACAAAAATGCCGATTCGCAAGAGCTTTGATTCTTCAATTCTAATTCTCCAGCGTGATTGTGCAAAATATGAGATGATTTGTGAAGAGCTAAAGCCTTAATTTATAGAAATCCAGGGCTTTGGAGGTGCATGGAAAAAGCCATAAATCACTCAAATTAACTCATCTTGATTTTTGAGTTATCTGATCATGAAAGATAGTTAATTCTCAAAATCATGCAAAAATAGCTTTTTAACTCAAATTAGAGTTTAGATCAGCTTTTTGAACTCCAAAAGGATGTTGAGTTCCAAAAAGTCAATAACTTGCATTGATTTTCTGATTTGGAGTTTAACTGTTTCTTTTGAATATGCATAATAATTAAGAATTAAATAAATAAATAAAGTGATTTATCCTCAACTCAACTTATTTTTGAAATAAAATAATTAATTTATGGGTTAATTAACTATTTTACCAAACTTTTATTAAAAATTATATTATTAAATAATGACAACATGCTTTAATTAATTAAATAAGAATTTAATCAATTAAAGATAGGAATTTTGATTTATTGTCAAAATTAAATAATACAATTAATAATAGATAGAATTAAATTTAATTACACAATTAAGTGGCAAATATTAAATCTAATTAATTAAATATGAAAATATTCAATTAATCAAACTTAGGATAAATGTGATTTATCGCCAAATAATCATTAAATTAAAGATAATTAAGATAATTAGGAATATTACTAGGAATATTCCCCGATGCAGAATTTAAGATAATCAATTATGATTCGATGATGTTAGATGTGCCTTAGGTTAGGACTTTGATGTCGATTTTGTTCGATTTGTCGATGTAGGAGGTTAATGAACTTATAGCCCATTTTTGGGGTATTACAAGTCATATCAGCCTGCCAGCAAAGTTTCATGGCTAGATCAGGTCTAGTTTTGAAGATATTGAAGATTTTCGGTATTGGCAGCAGGGTACAGAAACTTTGAACTCAGTTTTGAAGGCTTTAGAGGCCCTAGATGAGGTTGAAAATTTGGGATACAAGTGCTATGTGCTAGTCAAGCCTATAGAGTGCTTCGTGGCATTTTTGAAATGGGGTTATAATAGTCAATCGGGTCAACTGGTGATGACTTATGGTCTCCGAAAGTTGGGCCACCTGAAATGGCAGAAAATAATTTTCCTTCAAAATTTATGTTCGGGTTTCAAAAGTCATTTTGAGCTGAATTTGATGTAATAAATTGAAAAATAAAATAATTCTAAGTTGGGTCGGCCCTTAGGGTTAAATTTCTGGAACCTTCTCGGGCAGTGGAAATTGCCTATATGAAGAAGGCCTGTAGTGTTGTCTAGGGCAGTTCTGGGTAGTAGATCTGGGTATTGATTCGAGGCTTTGTCCTATAGAATATTGTAAGGGAATGCCCATGTGGCTTTGTATATTGTAATTCTAAAAGTTTGTAATTCCACATTTGTGGAGATAATAAGAAGCCAATTTTCTGTTCTTGCATATTATTGTTGTTGTTTCTCTATTTCTATTATCTGTTTGTGGTATTAAGGGGAGTACCCTTCATCAGAGTGCGTCTAAGTCAGGTGACTATAAGGTAAAACTTGGATACGAGCTTTTAAGACATAGGCAGCGCTGTGAATATTGGCCATCCAAACTTTGTTGGGGAAAATGGTCGTTACCAAAGGTGGGGGCCTTCCTATGGATTGCTCAACATGGAAGGATATTGATAGGAAATAGATGGAAGTCAATTGGGATTTCTGGCCCCAATTGGTGTATCATGTGTAGACATGAAGAGGAGTCCGCAAATCATCTACTTTTCTGGTGCCCAATAGCTAGAGAATGTTGGGATTGGTTGCTTGATAGGTTGAAATGGCACAAAGTTAGGAATGCTACAATCAAATAATTCCTCTCTTCGTGGCCTACTAATAGAAGTCACTCTAAATGGGGACTAATCTAGATTGTGAGCCCTTCTATACTGGTATGGCATGTGTGGAAAGAATGCAATAGAAGGATCTTCAAGGAGGAAGTAATGGAGGTCAGTCAACTCAAGGGTAAAATTCAAGCTGCCATAGAAGAAGTGAACAATAGAATTCTCATGCTGAATTACAAGTACCTATCAAAATGGGATTCTGACATGGAGAAAGTGTGGTTTCTCAAACACCATGGCGATCACAAACTCAATAATAAGAAGGTAGAGAGGAAATAAACATTTTGGCTCCCCCATTCGGATGGGCGATGTTGAACTTTGATGGAGCTAGCAGAGGAAACCCAGGTAGAAGTGGTATGGGCTCTATAGTTAGGAATGAAAAGGGAAAATTATTATGGGGCATAGCTAGGAGTATGGGTGGCACCACTAATAATATGGTCAAAATATCAGCCTTGGAGGTAGGGTTTAATTGGTGTGTTTGCAATGGTATAGATAAGCTCATCATTGAAGGAGAATCCAAAATCATTCACAATGGTGTCTCGAAATCTAAGTTCCTTAATTGGAGATTGGCTAACTAGCTTCCTAGAATCGATGAGCTTTTGAATAATCTGGGTGATTTTCAAATCCAGCATGTTTACCGAGAAGGCAATAAAGTGGCTGACCACCTAGAAAATTTGGGGATCGATGAAGTGTCAGATTTGGAATTTGGTTAGGATGATCTGATGCCGAGTGGTTTACAAATCATTATTACTACAGATCTTGATTCATATCCAAGGACTGTGATATGATAGAATCAGACGTTTGACGGTGCTGGCTGTGGGGGATGGGATGTTTGGCCAGTGCTCATGATCATTGCAGAGATCCATCACATGGCTTTGTTGATGGTCTTCGTCACATGGCCCTTGTTAGTCACCCAGTCCTTTGTAGTAGTTGGTCATGTTCGAAGAGTTATCTCTTAGCAGCGAGCTTCCACCGACGAGATATATTTTTCTTATAAAATGGTCTCTATGGAACTCATTTTAGGCGAGATACATTTTCTACTCAGAATCGATGGTGAATCACTTGGGTATCAGATGTCATTTTGGTAAAGTTGAGGTGCTTATGGAATTTTCAGAAGAACAAATTCAAAGGATCTTCAGTCGGGCCAACAAGAAGGAACATATGACTGTTAGGAATGGGAACACTGAGAGGGGGGGTGAATCAGTGTTCACTGTATGTTATCTTTTTACTTAATCTTTAAACTGAACTTAAATACTTAATTACTGAAATGAACATCCACATAAAGATGAAACATGAAATCAACACATAACACCAATATGGTTACGAGGAAACCCAAATAGATAAAAACCCCGGTGGGAATTGACACCCACTAATATTATGTACTAGTGTTTTATGATCCTTGTTAGAAGATCCTTAACCCTGTTAGGAGTTGCTTTACAATGCATTAAGTATAGTAGACCTTGTTAAGGGCCAGACCCTATTATTAGGAGTCTTTTACAATAGTCTCAGTTAGGGGATTGGACGCACTATCCTAGAGCTCACTACTCAAGTGGTGAAGGCTACAACCTTCTGATCTCAGATATACACTATATCTGCTGGGTGAACTGTCACTATGACACTTGTCATATCAATTTCTTTGATGCACTGATTCTTTAACCTCTTGCAAAGATCTAATACATCTTATAGTCTCTTTGCACACTTCTTCTCTCCTTATCACAACTCTATATCAACTTCCATCCTAATTACAATGGGTGCATCTCATATTTATATGCGCATACAAAACAAACAACTAGGTCGGCCCTTAAACCTATTACATACAATGCTTCCAATTGAATTGGCTCAAGTGTGTTTACAAAAAAACATATTTACATGTCGGCAACCTAATTACAATAGGTGCATAGCCTTTACATCATTAGAATATAACCACAACTCAAAATGCTAACAGTCGGTTGCTTACTATGTTCTTCTCTCGCACACACTGGCTGTGTAACTTCAACTATCTATATCTTTCTCATACTTTCATATCTGATCATGCACTCATAGACTAAGAATGAATATAGTCTAACCAACTTATCTTCTAGGGCACATACCACAACTTGGTCATATGCATGTGCCCTGATGCTCTAAGCTTTAGGAACTCTGTACACTGTCCAGTCTTCAACACTTAGCTGATTTATGATCTTCCCATCAAGTGCGTTGATTCCAAACTACTCTATGACTTTGTTGCCATAATGAAAACACTATACTAAGTCATATACATTAGTATAGCCAACTTTCCAACAATCTCCCCCTTTTTCATTGATGGCAACAAAGGAATATGGCCAAGTTGCTAACTGCCCTTAATACAAAAAACTTTTATCTTATATCTCCCTATACATATCTTTCTATCTTATATCTCCTTATACATATCTATAATCCATATTCTACACATACTCCCCCTTTGACATTAATGACAAAGGTGTGTCAAAATTGAATCTACAAAAACTTACTGTGATAGAACATCTGGATATGCTATCTACAGATTTTGGATCTCCTTCTTCCAAAATGTGATTAGTAAATTTACAATCTGTAGATGGGCGCATAAAGCATATTGTAGCTTCTCCATCTTCTCCAGATCAGTGCTAGGACCATGATCATATGTCACCATTGTGGCATCAATCTCCTTGATATTCTGATTAAGTATGTCTAATGAGGGTGCAAGAGCATTCCTTAGCTAAGTCTGTCTAACCCTTATCTTGATCATCTCTTTTTCTGCCTTCTCAATCTTGTCTAACTGTCCTTGGTAGACATTATTGCACATGTTCACATCAATAGAGGGATCTTCCACTAATTTCTTTATGCTATCTATCATGACTTCTACCTCTTGTACCTTTTTATATAGACCACTAGTCAGTTTGTCCTGGTCCATACAATCAACAATGATCTTTCTGCCCTTTGTTGCAAACTCCTTCAAAGATGCTTGACCAGCCTTTAGTGAGCTTAGGTCAAGTGCATAGTTGCTAACCAATTCACTTAATCTCTTCTTCAAGTACTTCTCCTCTGCAACTAAGGATGTAGATTCTTCCAGGCTAGAGAAATTGCTTTTGAATTGTGAAATGACTGCACTTACATCATCAACAAAGTGTACCTTGGACACTTTCTTGTCTGCATGTAACAAATTGTTTAGTATGTTCACTGACTCTACAAGGAGAGGATTCCTCATCACTTTTTTCTCCTTGGCCTTCTCCATAGCTAAGACGATAAACTTAATTAGGTCTTCTTCTCCCCATGAGTCCAAACTGGTTGTGTCAGGTGTCAAACTTGACAACAATGTTGTTGAGGGAGTGATGGGAGTGCTAAAAATCACATCTTGTTTTACCTTGATTGGTTCAACTGATGTTTCATATTTTTGTTCACTTCCTTTTACCTCTTCTTCTTCTTTTTGTTTTTCAGCTTCCTTTTCTTTTTCTCCTTCTTTCTTTTCTTCCATCTTTTCTTCTTCTTTCTCATTTGTTATATCCTCAATCAATATTTCTTCTTGATGAGTAGGAGTGTTACTGCATAAGATTTCAGCTTCTTGTGTTGTCACTAAAGCTTCTTCAAACTTGTCCAAATCAGTGTTAGTGGCCACCATGGCTATCTCTACATTATGAATGATAATGGTGCTATCCTTTAGTGACTCTATCATGGGCAAATACTTAAATGTCTCTATTTGTGTTTCAACTGTAGGTGCTAAGTCTTGAGGACCTGTCACTGATGCATTAGTGGGCTCTGCCACCTTGACTTCTTTTAAGGGTACTTGTGATGTGGGTGTAGTAGCTAGATACATGTGCCTATTCATAAAGACCTTCTTAAAGGCTTCCTCTATTTCCTTAGCCACCAAATCATAGTTTTTGTCCATTATATGCAAAGTCCTTGACTTTGTTCTAAGATGTGGCTTCACCAAATCTAACAATAGATATTTCTCTTTTAAGGAACATATTGGAAGAGTGTCATCTAGAATCTTTTCCCTTATCCTTAAATCCTCTTCAATGGCTTATCTCTTTTGGAATTCTAAGATGTTCCATACATTGTCAGGGATCATAGTCTTAAGTTCCAAGGCTGTCTTCTTGAACTTTAGCATGTGTTTGACTATCATTCCATGTATCTCAGATTTGTCTATCTCACTATATTTTTCATAAAACTTTCCTACTTGATCAATTCTTCCCTCATCAATTATTCTTACACTTAGCACACTAAGACTAGGTTTGAAACTTACTTCAGGAGGTGCTTGTGAGTTCTTTCTGTTCCTTGTTACTCTCAAGGATGGATGGCCAATGTTGATCTATTTCTTCCTCTTTGGCATTGCCTTATACTCAAGAGGAGCAATAAGGTCAATGGTTTCTTTGGGTGTCGAAGGAGTAACATCAGTTTTACCCTTCTGTTCATCAAATTTTTCAATCTTCACTTTCTTCAACTTAGGATCATCTAATTCTACCTTTGCTGCATATGTGCTCTCTAATTTCAAAGCAATCTTTTGTTCCCTTGCTTTGTCTAGGTCTGCTTGAGACACTCCATGTATTCTCAAGATTTCTGAGGTAACCTTAGCAACCTTCCTTTTTGTTGCTGCATTGTTCAAAACTGCATCAATTTCTCTTTTTTTCTCCTCATAGGTTCCCCATCTTGGCTCATCAAGGTCTTTAGGGGTTGGAAGCAATACTTGAGCATATGCTTCCAAAAAATTTTCATATACTTCATAACCAAGTGAATGAATCTAGTTTGTTCTAGGTTCAACTTCCTCCATGCATGTTGTGTCTGTTTCAACCATAAAACAAATAGTATCCTTATATTTCTCAACTATCTTCTCTGGTATCCTATACCTCATCTGCATCTTAGCTCTAAATGTCTTCAATTCTAGAGTCATGTAGTCTCTTAGAGTGCTCTCAGTAGATGCCTTGAAGGATATATGTGGCATAGTGGGAATAGTCTTGTCAAGGTATAAGTTTGACACCTTTCCAACAATATGGAAGTACATATAAATTATCAAAGACCCAAATATAAATATCTTGGTCTTATCATGCTTGATTTCATTGATGTTGTCAATTAGCTATGTGCGCAAGATTTCACATAGGTTGAACTCTCCATTTTCATTAACAATTCTTAAGGCTGCAAAAACTGTGGCTGCAAACACACTATTTACCCTGCTAGTGTATTGAAACCTGTTTCCAAGTATCATAGACATCAATTTGATGTCATCTTTCTCAATAGGCTCTATGGTCATTCCGTGCCTATCACTTCTTGACTTGCAACTTTGTTCAACAATCTTCCTCACATCTTTACCCACTGCAAGGACAATACCTATCCTTGAGAGGCCTGTCATCTCATGAATTAGGTCACTGGTAATTCTAACTGGCACTTCACCTATCCAAAATAGGTCATCATGAATTCTTCTCAATAGAATCTTGATCCATTCTTATTCATAGAACTCATATGTCATAGCATACTCCACTATAGGGTGATTATTCCACCACACATACTCATCCATGAAGGTTTTGTCTAGTTTTAACATAGTTTCCATGTGCACCCTTAATCTGTCCAATCCTACTAGTTCCTTCTTATAGTAGATGTATGCCCTAATGTCCTCGACATGCATAACACCCATAGGCATGCAGGAGAATGCCCCTTCTAGGTCATCTAGTGTAGATTTAAAAGGATGCCTCCTAAACACATATCTTTTCTTTTCTACAACATCAAATACTATAGGAGTAGCCATCACTTACTTGTATAATGCTTCTTCAAATATTTCCAAGAGACTTCTAAATCGGCATGACAAACTAGGGTTTTTGCAACCAATCAATTGCATAGCAATTCACTTGATGAATCAAATTTCAATGCTTCTCAATCAACTGCTAAGGCTCTTCTACTCTCCAATCACCCTCAATATGAATGCAATGAGAGATCTTCTATCTTCTATGTACTTTAAAGTAGAAATTCTACCATTAATGCTTATCACGTAAACCAGGCTATCATTTGGAAATTTCTAACTTTCATTCTGAAAATAATCAGCTAGTGCGCTCTTGCATGAAGGTTCCTCTACTCTCCAAAAGCTTAAGTCCAAAGGCACATACTCTAAGAGTGAGTATACCAGCCGCGCGGGGGTCTAGAGATAAATTAGCTCCCCCTATGACCCTAAGGACCATTCATCCAGATGTAGAGGGTGTGTCCACTATGGATGCATCCAATACATACTCATCAACCTTGTCCTTCTTTTCTTCTGACCAAATCAAGCTCGCATCTTCTGAAGCTTTCACAAAATTAAATTCTCCTTCGAGATCTAAAACTAATTTTTCAAGCTTTTTAGGGCTTTCCTAACTTTGCGTCCTTGATCTGCAAAACTTTGAGATGTGTCCAGCCTTGTTACAAGAGTGACAAATGACTAGAGGCCTTATATTCCTCGACGCATTGACATGAGTCAACATCTTACATTGTTTAGCTGAGTGACCATTATAGTTACATATTTGACATGTAACATTATGAGAACTTCTTACATTTGACTGATTTTGATTTCTTTGATTACGAGTCCTATTCTTTTGACTTGGCTTTCAATTCATAGCTCTACGACCAAATTTATTGCATGAATAACAGTAACCATTGAAGGGTCATACCTCTATACAGTTCCTTGCTATGTGTCCATGCTTATTACATGCATAATAAGTGCGGTCTATTGGCTTGTGTTCATTCTTAGGTGGTTCGATATGATCCTTAGTCTGAATTCCAATCTCCTTAGTATCTAAGGTGCCTTCTAGTGCTTTCATTCTTGCTTGCATGTTGTCAATCTGATTTTGTGCTTCATTGTATCCAATGCAGCTAGTATCTCCTTTACCTCTTCTTGCATACAACTAAGATTCTATCAAATCAGAACTGGTGTGTAATTTATCAATGTGATTCTTAGCATCTTTTAATTTAGATTCCAAGTTTTCTTTGTTGTTTATTAGCTCTAAGATTTCCATGTTTTCTTGCCTCAATTCTTCATTTAGTTGAAGGTTCTCTTTGACCTACTCATCATAGACTTCCTGATTGTTAGTCAGCTTATCATCAAATTCTTCAAGTTGTTCATTTAAGGATGTATTTTCTTCATTCAGCTTCTTGACCATTGTCCCTAGATCACTGGTAGAGCATTCTTTCAAATCCTTCCTTAGCCTTTTGATGACTAATTGAGCATCACTAAGTTTTTCCCTTAGTTCTTTAGTTTCTCTTTCAGATTTGTTCAGGTCTTCAAGAGAAGATTCAAGATTTCTTTTCAGATGTTTCATTTCTACTTTGTCCATGATCTCCTCAAGTGGTTAAACTTCTTTGCTGAGGACCAAAGCTCTGATACCAATTGTTAGGAATGGGAACATTAAGAGGGGGGGGTGAATCAGTGTTCACTATATTTTATCTTTTTACTTAATCTTTAAACTGAACTTAAATGCTTAAGTACTGAAATGAACATCCACATAAACATGAAACATGAAATCAACACATAACACCAATATGGTTACGGGGAAACACAAATAGGTAAAAACCCCGGTGGGAATTGACACCCACTAATATTCTGTACTAGTGTTTTATGATCCTTGTTAGAAGATCCTTAACCCTATTAGAAGTTTCTTTAAAATGCATTAAGTATAGTAGACCTTTTCAAGGGTCGAACCCTGTTAGGAGTTGAATAGTGTAAAAATGGAAGCTTAGTAATGCACCTAACATTCAACACTTATTCATTTGAATTGAAATTGGAATTGACATATCATAAGTAAATCTGGAAATACTTAGAAATTAATTAGGTCAAGATACATACCTCATTGTGAAATTGATTTGGAAATACCTATTTTCTAAAGTCTGTATGAGGTTTCGAAAGATTCTGCGACCAGATCTGTGATCAAAAAGCTGAGACAGAGAAAACCAAGAAATATTTCTCCAAAATGAGCTCAAGTCAAGTTTGACCCTCATAAAAGGTCAAATACTACATTCTTTATTTGAAGTCTGATTTGAATTCTATTCATAGATCCCGAAAGTTCGGTGAAAAGGGTACTCAAATCTATCCTCTGATTCTCAAAATAGCGACTATAGATATCTAAAAAGGGGGTTTTGGGGGTGGCTATATAGGGTTTTACCTTAGTCAAACCCCCATTTTGGTGGTCTCCACCTCCACGAATGGCCGATTGAAATAGAATGTGTGTGTATGTATTGAAAGTGTAATGCCAAGATCTAATCCTCTAGATCAAAACCCTAGCATGAATGTGTATGAAATAACAATGCATAGATTTGAATGAGATAGAAAAGCATACCAAGCCCCCAAGGCTAAAGTACTTCTACCAAACTCACAATCTATAATTTTTACCCCATGATTGAGTCTTTCAATGTTTGAAAGTTGATGGTGGATCAAGGAAGAAAGGATCTCTCTTGCTCCAAATATATGTTCACAAAAGATGCTTGATGTCAACAATGGTTTGATCTCCTATATCATCCTCTTGCTATTTTACATCTTCACTACTCCTTGCTTTCTTGAAACCTTCTTGATCACAAAACTTGATGGAGAGATGTGGATAATGGATGTTGGATCAATCACCTTTCTTGAGAGTGCTTGAGCTTAAAAAACTTGATGTGAAAATGAGAGAGGAAGGCCTCCTTTTATAGTGATCTAGAGCACAATCCTCTAGAGGGGCCACCTTGGAGAATTAAATCCCAATTAGGTCCTAACCTTTAGAAAATATACCTAAATTAAATGCAATTAGAGCATTTACCATCTTGAAATCTGAAATGGTTAACCCAGAGGTGGGAAAATAAATATCCCGAAAGCCTGATGCCCAAAAATCAAAGATTCTAGAATTTTGAATGAGGGGGGAAAAATCGAAGGTTGGACCTAACCTAGTTAGGTTTGACCTTGATCTTGACCTATTCAATTTTGAGCTTGATCTTGACCTAGTCAGGATCAACCTTGAATTTGACCTTGTACCCAAATTCAATTAGCATCAAGACAAGAGGTCCTGGGGATGCCCAGAGACATGGAAATGATATCAGATCAGGATAGAATACCTGGGATAGGCATAAAATCCTATGATGACTATGATAAAATCTAGGAGGACTTATTTCTAAGTCATACCTAGAAAATAGGGCCAGGGAAGAGGGAAAATCGGGAGAATCCATGGGATCCTAACCCTAATTTCACCTAGAATGAAAAAGATAAGTGCAGAATGCATCCTAAATGCAAGTCTATCATGATAAATGTACTAAAAGAGGGTGCTAAACCTATCAAGATGGAAGTGATTCCATTTTAATATGATACATTTATCCCCCACTTTAGCTTAGAAATGACACTACGTGAATATGCAAGCTAAAGTAAGAAAACATCATAGTAAATAAAAAGGATATAGCTAAGTCCTCGATGTAAAGATCCTGTAGAAAAATGTTAGAACCTGCAACACACAAGGTTAATAGAAATCCATAAATCACCTAAAGCTTACTATATGATCATTTGAGAAGTGTATAGAACCCCTTATGCCCCCCTGTTTCAGCTTTCTATTTCGGAAGGGTGAAACAGGGTGATAAGAAAAACCCCATAAACTGGATATGCAGAGTGTTGAAAAGTCCTTTCCTAAACCAATTAGAAGGATTCATAACCTTCCTAAATCAATTCAAGGAGTTAGGTATCTGAATCATGATTCCAATGCCTTAAATGGCACTAAAAATGGAGCTACCAAACTCAAGTTATGATGAAAAGAGTGAATGTCTGTCTAAATGCATAAGAATAAGAAATCTGAATTTACCCTAAGGAAACCCTAGTAAAACCCTTATTCAAACTTATAAATAAGTAAAAGAGAGAAATAATTACTCATTCTTACCATTCTCTTATTTGAAACAAGGAAGCAAGATGCCAAGAAGAGAGGAACTTCAAGCGACACACTTGGAGACGTTGAGGAATAGCCTGGCTACCGGATGGTCACTACCTGAGGTGAGTTTACTGTTATGCTTCTTTGTACTTTCCAAATTGTTGTTTTTCATAGGTTAGGTTAATTTTTTCCCCTTTAGGTCGACCTTGACCCATTTAGGTCAACTTTGACCTATCTAGGTCGACTTTGACCCATGAAAGTTGACATTGACCAGAGGGTTTTTTTGTTAGTTTTTTGATGAGGTCGACCTTGACCCAAAAAGGTTGACCTTGACCCAGTAAAGTCAACATTGACCTAGTAAGGTCGACATTGACCTAACTAAGGTTGACTTTGACCTATTTTAGTTAGTTTTACAGATTTGATGATGTAGATGACTGATATGATCTTTGTTTGTGCTTGCAGGACCTAGTCTGCTTTCGAGAGCATCCTTTTGGGGAATTGCTAGTGAAAGTCAAGGAGAGACTGTCTGAGCTTGATGATGAGGAGATGTAGTTACTAAGGGATGTGGGACTATACTGGGTATCAATCCTTCCATAGCTTAGACTACACTGAGCCATGCTATCAGCTCTAATAGAGAGATGGGATGAGGATACATGCTCCTTCCATCTTCCTTCTGGCGAGATTACAGTGACCTTAGAGGATGTCTACAGGATCCCAAGGCTTCCAGTCTAAGGGGAGACCATTAGACCTAGAGCACAGTGTGGTTTTGAGGAGATCCATGTAGACATAGAGTATTGTATAGGAGTGCATCCAGTGATGCAGAGCTGGTCAGATCAGATCCTACTATCTTTCATACTATCAGGTCGTACACCATTAGTATAGAAGGTGATTATGTATAGTAGCCCTGGTTGTGTTACCCAACTTGAAGGGTACCATATTTTTTTCACCTCTAACACATCTCATATGGAGGATGGAGAGAGAGAGGACCGTGTTCTCATGGGGTCACAACATGCTAGCTTAGCTATACTATGAGCTGGGTCAGCTAGTGAGATATCAACAAGAGAGTCTATCGACATGTACAATTTGAGCATTTCACATGTACACGTCCATAGGGAGTTCCTATGATGGTAGATGTGAGCACAGTGAGAGCCTTCACATATCCTTTGAGAGATGTTTGGTAGTTTGGGGATATGCTCTACTGGAGAGTACATCTGGACCGTATTGCCAGCATCGATGTGATATGGAGACCCTACTGCTAGATGATATAGTGGCCTAATACATGATTCCAGATGAGACATTCACAGTAGTGTAAGCTACTAGAGGTTCATCAGAGTCATATAGTGATGCCCTACTATTATGATCGGGTGATGAGACAATTCGGCCTATTACAGGGAGTCCCTAAGGCAGTACCTTACTATGTTCATTTGATTAGATACTATTAGAGACCTGGTGCCACTCATTGACCATCGATAACAGACATAGAGGATAGTGATATATAGGAGAGAGAGGATACAAAGGTACCATCAGATGTATCCTATTCTGGTGTGATCCAAGATTACATCAGGTACTGGAGTTTGGAGGGGACATGTCCTATCTTTCCTAAGGATTATCCTACAGGTGATCCAGGCTTTGCAAAGGGGACACACTAGGATAATGGAGCCACCGAGGAGGATGAGGATATTAGAGATGAGGAGGAGCACATCTTCGAGGAGGATCCCATGGAGAAGGAGGAGAGAGAAAAGGAGAGGGCCAAGGACATGCCCCCGGGTGGTGATACTAGTACAGATATACCTATTACTCACACATCACCACTGAGATCACGACGGCCCCCACAGCCCCACACAGAGACACCATCACCGAGACTGAGATATAGCGAGTGTGGAGAGAGTAGTCACTCTATGCCCCCACCATCTAGGCACTTTAGTGACATCCATGAGGGAGACCCAGGTATGAACTTGATTGAAATTTGGTTGAATATATGATTTGAATAGATAGGATACTAGACTGATAGGATTTGCTTTCTTTCTATAGCTAGTGTAGCAGAGTGGAGGATCTTTGTATCTAAGATTCTCAAGGATACCATTATATCCTATCGACTACCAACCAACAAGTGAGAGTCTTCCATTGGTCATAGAGATCCTGACAGACATGCCAACATCTTTGTATGTATCCAACGAGAGCTGAGAATGTGCAGAGAAAGGGAGGAGAAACTGATGGTAGAGGTACAGAGTCTCTGAGGATGTGTATAGGATATGAGCATATCTAGGAGCCATACACAGACACACAAATCTTCATCTTCCCATCACAAAGCAGAGAGATTTGGGAGTCATCGGCCATTAGAGCGACATAGTGATAGACATAGTGATAGATAGGGCCATTGGCCACATATGTATCAGAACTTTGAAAACTATTATTTTGATGAATGAAAAACTTTCTCTACTAATTAGTTCTATGTTTGATTACTTTGCTTTCATCAATATAAAACTTAATAGAAAGAAAGAAAGAATATAAAGTGCATAAACATATTCAATATATAATTTTTACTAAAATTACATAACCTATAAAATAATTGTTTTATAAGGAAGACATAAATGCACATGGAACAAATGAGATTAAAGGTAATAACATTTAAGATGCATAATATTAATGGGTTCCTTTAAAGAAACACCATCCATATCAACAAGTTTGTAAGCACCTGAACCAAAGTCTTTAATAACAACAAAAGGTCCAAGCCAATTAGAACTAAATTTTCCTTTTTTGCCCGGTGAAGCATTCACATTCCGTTGATTCTCATAAAGAACTAAATCACCAACCGCAAATGTTCATTCAATTACCTTATGATTATATTGTTTTTGAAGAGATTTATGATAAGCTTTTATATGTTCTAATGCATGTATTCGTTGTTCATCCAACATTTCTAATTCTTGTAAGCGTTGTTCACGAAAAGTATCTTTATCAATTATCCCATGAAACAAAATTCGTAAAGAAGGTATTTCAAGTTCCAAAGACATAATAGCATCAGTACCATAGACAAGGTTATAAGGAGAAGTACCCATGGCGGTACGAACACTAGTCCTATAGGCCCATAAAGCATAAGTCATTTGAGTATGCCAATCTTTTGTATGCTTACTAACTATTTTCCTCAAAATTTGTTCAATAATCTTATTCGATGCTTCGGCTTGTCCATTAGATTGAGGATAGTAAGGAGTTGAAAATCGATGTTGAATCCTATATTTTTCCAAGAATTTTGCAACTTCTTTGTTTTTAAAAGATGTTCCATTATCTGAAATTATAGTAAAAGGAATACCAAATCTTGTTATGATATTATTAAGGATGAAATCACAAATGACATCTGTCATTGTTGAATGAAGAGGAGCAACTTCAACCCACTTCGTAAAGTAATCCGTAGTGGTGAGAATGTAAGTATGTCCTTGAGAATAAGTCAGTGAGATTTTTCCAATAAGGTCAAAACCCCAAATACTAAAAGGCCATGGAGAAACTTGATTACAAAGCTCACGAGCAGGAGCATGAATCAAATTACTATGTTGTTGACATTGAGGAAATTTTTTAACAAACATGAAAGATTCTTGTTCCATTGTTTGCCAATAATATCCCATTCGAAGTAATTTATTAACTAGGGATTTTCCACCAAAATGCCCCCCACAAGAACCGGAATGAGCCTCTGCTAAAGCTACAGGAATTTCAGTTCTATCAAGACATCGTAATAATAATCCCTCATAAGAATGTTTGTAAAGCGTGTCTCCTAAAATGATGCACCTTGCTGCAAGTTTCCTAATACAATTATGCATGTTCCTTGTTGTTGATTCAGGAAAAGTACCATCTTTCAAAAAATGAAAAATATGTGAATATCATTCATCTGAATGCAAGTTAAAACAATCAACGGTAAACTTATCAAAAATTGCAGGGCATTTAAGAGTTTGTATAGTAAATTGAAATTTTTCCACATTGTTCTCGTGACAAACCAAGGAAGCTACACTGGCCATGGCATCTGCATGTCGATTGTCCTTTCTAGGTAGAGTCTGAATCATATAAGAGGAGAATTGTGAAAGCACATCAAGAGCTAAATCTCTATATTGTGTCATTTTAGCATTTTTAGTCTAATATCCTCCTTTAATCTGTTCAACTATTAGTTGAGAATCTCCATATATTTGTAAATGTTTGATATTGAGGGATGAAGTTGCTCGTAGTCCAGCTATAAGAGCTTCATACTCCGCAATGTTATTAGTGCAAGGGTAGGTTAATTTATATGATAAAGGGATGGGATTTTTTGTAGGGGGAATCAAGATGATACCCACACTAGAACCTATCTTACATTTAGAACCATCAAAATATAGTTCCCAAATATCCTCCCGTTGAAGAGTTAAGATGTTATCATTAGGAAATTCTATAGAAGTAGAACTTTTATCTAGGTAAGGACAAGGAGCTTCAGCTAGATAATCTGTCAATGCTTGTCCCTTAATATATTTTTGAGAAATAAAATTAAGATCAAATTCTGTAAGCAACATCACCCATTTTGCCAACCGGCTTGAGAGATCAATTTGTGAGAAAAGATGTTTCAAAGGATCAAACTTAACAATCACATTAACTTCAACATTTATCAAATAATGTTTGAGTTTCTAACATGTATAAACTATAGCAAGACATTGTCTTTCTAAATCTGTATAAAATGTTTCATAATCAAGTAAAGTACGACTAATGTAATACATAGGTCTTTCTTTATCATTATCATCAATTTGAGCTAACAACACACTCACGGCCCGTGGAGTCGCTGAAGTGTATAATTGAAATGGTTTATCAAAATTTGCAGGTTGCAAAATAGGAGGATTTCTGAGATACTCTTTAAATTTCTCAAAAGTTTGTTTACACTCATCATTCCAAGAGAAAGTAGTGTCTTTTCTAAGCAAGGAAGTAAAAGGAATAGTTTGGTCCACTAAATTAGAAATAAAGTGATGAATAGCTTGTATTTTTCCTTGTAAGATTCGTAACTGGGAAATATTTTTAGGAGGCATATTAACAATAGCTTCAATCTTTTCAATATCTACTTCGATGCCTTGCTTAGAGATTATAAATCCTAATAATTTACTGGAATCAACTCCAAAGACACATTTCTTAGGATTCAATCTCATATTATAACTTCTAATCCTTTCAAATATTTGTCGTAAAATAGTAACATGATCTTCTCTTTGTATAGATTTTGCCAAAATATCGTCCACATAATATTCAAGAATCTTATGAATGCAATCATGAAAAATCAGGGTCATAGCCCGCTGATAAGTTGCTCCTGCATTTTTCAATCCAAAAGGCATCATGACCCAACAAAAGGTTCCCCAAGGTGTTATAAATGCAGTCTTAAATTGATCTTTAGGGGGGATAAAAATTTGATTGTATCCCAAAAAACCATCCATAAAAGATAACAAGGCACGGCCTACTGTTGAATCCATAAACATATCAATATTAGGTAGTGGGAAATCATCTTTCAAGGATGCCTTATTTAAATCTCTAAAATCAGTACACATCCTTATCTTATTTTCTCCTTTTGATACAGGCACAATGTTTGAAATCCAATCTGAATAATCTATAGAACGGATAAATCCATAATCCAATAATTTTTCAATTTCTCCTTTGACTAATAAAGCAATTCTTGGATTCATCTTTCAAATTTTTTGTTTAATAGGTTTCATATTCGACTTTAAAACAATGTTATGAGTAACAATCTTAGAATCTATACCTGGCATATCGGAATATGTCCAAGCAAATATATCCTTAAATTCAAGCAAAAGGGAAACCAAGTAACCACGTTCATCTTGATTCAAACATTTCCCAATTTTTATTATCCTTTCAGAATCATTTTCATCCACTTGAATATCAATAGTTTCAGTAATTAACAAATCACTTCTTACTAGAGAATCCATTGGTAAAGGGAGAGTATCATGATCTTCTTATTCTCTGAAATAAGCATCTATTTTTAAACAATAAGGCTTTCCTCGTTTGTGATGAAACTTAGGTAAATCTTCATAAATTCCTAAAAATTCCATTAAGGCTTCATCTTTAGGAAAAATATCCAAAGAAGAGGGTTGATTAAGGACAATAAGTAATGGGTTAACCAACTTCAACTGTCCACTACAAAAATGATTAACATTAAGAGGAAAAGCTGATAGTTGTCTATAAGGATTGAATCCTAATCCATATGTATGGTCATAAAGTTCATTATCCAAAGGTACTTGTATACCTTATTCATATTTACCACATCCTTTTCCATTAAATTCCGATTGCTTAAGAAAATGATAATCGGGACCATATCGATCAGTCATGTCAGAAGGAGTCCAAGGAGTAGCATATGTCACAATATCATAACAATCAGGCTTTATAGTGTCAAGCATTTCATTAATCGAAGCGGCAACAAAATTATTTTTTAATTCTTCAGAAAGTGGTGAAGAAATACAAACTTTTTTCTCAAATTCATTTTGTTGCTTCATGAATTCCAAATCAGAGACCTTGTATTCTCCAATAAATGTAGGATTACAATCCAATGTCCCCCAATCATCTTCAGTCAAAGAAGAAGAAGACGGGGCTTCTTTTTGTTGAATATCAAGTTGTTTTATCTTAGGTTGTTGTATCGCCAATTGTTTTTCAATCTCTTTACTATTTTGAATAGGTTCAGAGTTCTTAGCATATTCAACATTTAAGCAAGGATTCGGGGCATCATCCGCATCTAATGTATACATTAAGTTATTATAGATGAACCTAACCTTGCGATGAAGAGTAGAAGGAACTACATGCATAGTATGTAACCATGGTCTTCCTAAAAGAAGATTATAATTGAGAGGTCCAGGCATAACATGAATAGGAGTATTTAGAATAACTAGACCAACTTTAATAGGTAAGGTAATAATGCCCAAAGTTCTTTTAGTGATATTATCAAATCCACGAATAGGAACATTATCAGGTTGAATAGTAGATAGATCAGCCTCAATTGCCTTGAGCATATCCATGCTACAAACATTAAGTCCATATCCATTATCAATTAAGGTTCTTCAAATGATACTCTGATTAATAGAGACAACCACCATAAGAGCATCATATTGATTCTGCACCTCTAGGGAAGGTAAGTCATTATCATAAAACACAATAGGAGGTATAGAAGGCATAGTATGCATATAATCCAAAATAGAATGAATGTTGTCTTGATTAGGAGGTGAAGCAGGAAGGGTAGATAAAGATTTTTACAATGCCTCATGATATGTCGAGGAAGTTTGAAGTAATTCCCATAAAGATATCTTAGTAGGAGTAGCATGTAATTGGTCAACTAAGTTGTACTCCTTAAAGGTAGATGGATATCTAGGTGCTTGAGGAAGCATAGGTTGAGAAGGAGGTAAAGAAACTGGAACAGTAGGCTAAGGATTATTTCATGTGTGATAAGCATGTGAAATGGAATCAGTATTATCAAAGAAATCCAAAGGATCTCTAGGTTTACCCTTAATGGTTATAGGAGGACATCCTTTTACCATCATCAAAGGTGTAAGATATATCATTTTAGGTTTATCAATGTTGCAAATGGTGGGACATGAAGGTAACCATGCACACACCCTATGGTAAAGGTCAATGGGAGAGGTTGTGGACTAGGAGATTGAAATAGGACTAGGATCCATGGAGATCATATTCAAACCATTTTCATCGTCACTACCATGTACCTCATTAGGAAATCTATCCTTTTGTACAATAAAAGCCTCATCAAAGTACTCCAAACAAGAATCATACATGTTGAATACAAAGAAAGTACTAAAAGCATGTAAATATTTTTGTATTTTTAAAGGAATTTCACAAAATAAAATAAAATTGTATTTTGAAATATAAATGCAAGAAATCTAATCTTCTAAGTGTACAAAATTTAGATCTAACACCATAAAAGAAAGAGTTTCTGTAAACGGGTTACGATAGTCTTGGTTAAGGGAGTGGACGCACTATCCTAGAGCTCACTGTTCAAGTGGTGAAGGCTACAACCTTCTGATCTTAGATACACACTATATTTGTTGGATGAATTGTCACTATGACACTACTTGTCAGATCAGTTCCTTTGATGTGCTGATGCTTTGACCTCTTGCAAAGCTCTAATACATCTTATATTCTCTTCACACACTTCTTCTCTACTTATCACAACTCTATTTCAACTTCCATCCTAATTACAATGGGCGCATCTCATATTTATATGCACATACAAAACAAACAACTAGGTTGGCCCTTAAACCTATTACATACAATGCTTCCAATTGAATTGGCTCAAGCATGTTTACAAACAAACATATTTACATATCAAAAACCTAATTACAATAGGCACATAACCTTTACATCATTAGAATATAACCGCAACTCAAAATGCTAACAATCGGTTGCTTACTCTATTCTTCTCTGGCACACACTGGCTGTGTAACTTCAACTGTCTGTATCTTTCTCATACTTGCATATCTGATCATGCACTCATAGACTAAGCATGAATATAGTCTAACCAACTTATCTTCTAGGGCGCATACCATAACTCTGTCATATGCATGTGCATTGATGCTCTAAGCCTTAGGAACTCTATACACTGTCTAGTCTTCAACACTTAGCTGATTTTTTATCTTCCCATCAAGTGCGTTGACTCCAAACTACTATATGACTTTGTTTCCATAATGAAAACACTATACTAAGTCATATACATCAGTGTAGCCAACTTGCCAACAATGACTATGGTGATGATCCTAGGAGTAGATTACTAAGTGGGAGATCACGTCCATGATGGGAGGTTGATTGCAGATCTCTTTCAACCCCTCATCCAAATTCTCAGCCACTCGCTACCCGCAGTAGGCATGGGACACAGGATTGTGGTAGATAATTTGTACATAGAGGTAGCAGCTGCGATGGATAATATAGATATGAAGCTTTCAAGCAGTTTTTTGTTGAGCCACTTTGCTCTTGAGGCAGAAGGAAAGAAGACATTGGTGAAGAAGGCTTGGATAATCTTCAAGTCAGGCATCGTAAAGGAATACATTTTGGCAAAATTTGAGGCTTTTATTCAAGAAAATGGGAACCTCTTTCCAGAGGAAGTAGGATTGAGGCTGATGACAATAGGCAATGGGATCATGTATTTGTATCACTGATCCTTGTTGATTGCTCAAATTTGGAGTTCCTTCTCCCTTTGTAATTTCTTTTTTCTATAATACAACGGGTACTACCCCCTAGGCAGAGCTTGCTTTAAAAAAATGTTATTTTGTTATTTTTTAAAATAAGAAAACAACATTTCATTTAAATACAACAATATTATTTTGTTTTTTAAATAATAAAACAATGTATGTAATTAAAATATATATAAATAAATTAGTCAAAGAAAATAAGTAAACATTCAAATTAATAATTCAAACTAAAACTAAATATAACTAAGAAGGCTGCAAAAGATAGAGATAAAACAAAATAAGACAGAGACTAGCAATGAAAGGGAGATAATGAAAGGGAGACACTGGATAATGCAGATACAAAACATAGACAAAGTCCAATGAGCAATGCTGGATTGTGCAAGGGATAACAAATACGTAAGGGATGATTATTCTCTAGTAAAACTCAGCTTGTGTGGGGGATAGCAGTTTTCTTGTTAACACAAGGAAAGGGTGAACAAACTCTGGCAGGGGAATAATGCGTTCAAACATGCAAAGACCAGTCAAAGAATGTAATGAATGGCTCACACAAGGTAGATAACTAACTAACTCGCACAGGGGAGGCACAAAGTTGCAAAAGACAGAGAAAGGTAACATTTTATGTTAGAAGTGGTTATGTTGTAGAGATGAGCATAAGACAAGACCACACAAGGAGACCAACCAGTCAAAAACAAACAAGACCACATAATAAGACAAGACCAGTTACAGAATGCAACTCTATATTAATCTATCTCTTTATTATTATTTATGAATCTTGCTCTTTGTTATTTATTATTATTACTCTTTTAACAAGAGATAAAGGCCAATCATAGAACAATAAACAATTGGCTGGAAAAAGACCATACTTAATGTTCCACTTATCGTCAAGATAAGAAAAAATTGAAGCAAAGTTAGATAGAGTCTCACATAAAGGAGAACTCAGGCAAGACCATAATTGCAAGGAAAGAGAAGGCTAAGTGCAAGGAGTTAAGGAAAGTTGTGAAACAAAAAATAATAGACTAAAGAGTATCAAACAAAAATATTGTAAAAATAAATAAAACCAAGAGAGATACAAATGTTGATTACATTTTGATGTTGATTGCATGTAACATAAGGAGCAAAATAGATGGATTACAAACCAATAAATCAGTGAGTCAAAGTTCCTATTTGGTTTGGGAGTTCCCCGTATCAGAAGCATATATAAGACATAATTTTTTAGTGTCGTTTGAACTAATGCCCAAAGAAGTTGAAGGAGTCATTTGTAGCATAATTGGGGAGGGTGTGATCATTCCATGAGCACCAAGAAGCATCTATCATTCCCAGGTAGTTGGAGTGTTCCTATCAAACTTGTATGATCTACTGCCTGAGTACGAGATAATAATGATGATAGCTCAGAGATGCGTGAAGGAAACATTCACGACTTCAACTATATTGGATAGAGAAATAAGCAAATATAACTCACATGGATCGATGTAATGGGTGGGAGGGATTAATACAATCCAAGAGTTAGAAAATAACTTGGTAATGATACGATTATTGAACATAATTAAGATATGATTGTCTCAGAGAGATCAGGGTTACCTCCACCCAGAGATGACACACATAGCTAGTATGCTTACAAAAAAGGTCATGGATGAAGTATTCACTATTGTTTATGCTATAATACTTATGATACAATATTGTACTGATGGACCAGTGGCTAACCCAGGTGGGTTTTCATCCGAAGGTGACAACTCTAGAATAATAGAGATAGAGACTAGTTCAGAAGAGTTGGCTACATGAAAGCAGTTAGGAATGAAATGAATAAAAAAGTTTGAAATAAAAAATTCATAGCTAGAAAATTGATTTAGAGCTTAGTATAAAAAAATTGCATTTTGATTAGAGAGAGAGCAACATTTATTAAATTTTAATGTAATGTGAGATTAAAGGTTAAAAACAAGAGAGATTTTGTTGTGAGAAAATAGAAAATGAGCACCTTTATTTTAAATTAAAAAAAAGATATAAAGTAGATAGAAATCTGAATCAAATATTAAATATACAGATCACATGTGAGAACACACAACAAGTATTATGAGTCCTGTAGAAGCATAACATAAGATGAAGAACCTGAACCCTTGTGGTTACTAGACAGAGGGTAGATTCAGATATAGATTTAAACAAAGAAACTAATATAATCAACATCATTAGAAGTTATCTTTCCAAAACAAGGACTGATAAAGTGTTTGGCTGTAAACTAGCCAAATGAGAAAAAAAATTCAAACTCAACTCTCTAGCGGCAAGCCATCCGAAGAGAGTTAGTAAACTAACTAGAGATATATACTAAAAAAAACCTACAATCATAGATATTAAAAAAAATAGAAGAGTTATGCAATGGCATTCGAGCTTCTCTCTTTATAGAACATAAAAATTAATAGATATAATAATCAAATCTACAAAACCACGAATGAGATATGTAAAGAGGATTAAATCTTCTCTTTAAAATAAAATAAAAAGGTCTCCAAACAAGGAGTGCTCCAATGAATGGTAACCTCCAACACCTTTTTACTCAAAACAAGGATTAGTAACCCTCTCTAGTACCATGTAAGAAATAATAAAGAGAGCAAGGAACAATAAACAATCCAAGTGAGCTAGATGAGGGAGAAAGAGTTACCATAGAAAAATATCACCTAGGAGCATTCACCAAGCAAGCCAAAGGCAAAGGAGATGATATGTTTTGAAAGGGGAAAAGAAAATAAAATTCCCTTGTGAAATTATGAATGAGGCCATAGCCTAGAGAGAGAGAGAGAGAGAGAGAGAGAGAGATTCTCATTACAATAAATTCATCACTTGAAATGAGAGAGGATAATCTCTTAAATAAAGATGAGGAGAGGAGTTACTATGTAACTCCCAAGTCTATGAATGCCACCATTCATAATAGGTGTGTGCCAAGTGTCACAATCCTCTTAAGGAGGATAGACTAAAAAAGAGAAAATACATAAAATGAGTTGTCCTCCCATTTGGACTAGAGCACAAATTACATGTAGTGATTCCATGGGAATCTCCTAATTACAATTAATAAATACAAGTAAAGATTACTCTTCTAACAAGATGTAATTGACAAGAAATTGTTAAGGTAGTGCAAATATTGTCAATTTTGTTATATCAAGGTATGATGTTAAGATGGTAGTGGTTTTGTTTTTTTGGAATCCATGGGGTCTTATGAGACCATATTTAGGTGATAGAGATAATTGTTTAGTCATTTGGTTAAAAAATCCAAAGGTTGGAAAAGTTATCAAAGTGTTGACAAAAGTTGCATTTTGAGAGCACATTAATGTAATGTTGTCCAAAAGTAGTTATGGAGGTGGTTGTACCCATGTAAGGGACTAAAAGGCATTATAAAAGCCTCTTTATATGTTTGAGATATCTATTTTCCTTTGAAAATTGGTAAAAACCCTTACTAGGGCATC
The DNA here is from genome assembly GCA_027943335.1 of Chamaecyparis obtusa. Lineage (NCBI taxonomy): Eukaryota > Viridiplantae > Streptophyta > Pinopsida > Cupressales > Cupressaceae > Chamaecyparis > Chamaecyparis obtusa. Next base: position 922,157 of record BSBK01001224.1, on the reverse strand, counting down.
CATAGGCTAAATAAAATAGATGTATGAGTTATTTCCAATTTGAAATGGCCTCACAAGGTACCAACAATTATAAAAGAGAAGTATCAATGTAAAAACACTATAGGTTATGCAAGGTTACTATACATGAAGTACAAAGAATGATAAGACGGGTATGAAAGGTCTGCCTTTATTTTATTTGTGTTTGGTAGAAACCTGGGAAAAAACAATAAACCATAGATTTGAAAAGAGACCTAAACGTAACACACAAAATTATAATAACTAAGCAGGAAGGATAAAACAATCATTTTAATTTTTTTAATGCCTATAGAATGTGTTCTCACAAAACCTCTTGAATGTTCACACCCAAGAGTTTAAAAACGTGGATATATATTAGCCATAAACTAGATGACTTAACTACTATAAAAATATAACTCAAGAAAGGGGAAATACTCAAATAAAACATCACAAACTTACCTATGATCTTTCCACATACTATTTAAATGGAAGCTAGGAATGACAAGGGTTGTATTTAAAACACAAACAACAACTACTACATTGTGAATCTACAAGACAAGAAGAACAAATATGTGTGGAAAGCATTGACAAAAATTATGATACATGCATTCAAGGTACAAATGACAATCCACAAATTTCCTAATTTGAAGATCTTATATAAAGTGAATAAGAAACATACTCAATTACACTGTTGATTCATACCACCATTTGCTTCAATCACTAGATAACCATTTGAATTAGGTCAATCCAAAAATTATATATCATCAGAGATTGCAATAATATTTATTTTCTTTGATGGGAGTATTTGAATTTAACATGTAATGCTCGCTCTGTGCTCTGCTAGGGTTTTTTCACCTTGCATCCATTTCTACAGTCTTGTCCTTCACACATACCATAGTTATTGCGGGAAATAGCCTAGCATATATGGCTCCGACCACTTCCCACCAAGTAGTTGATGCTGGTGCTCGTGTGGTTTTGGATAACAATGGCGCCGCCAAGCAAACGTCCCTACAAGTTTGTGCCCAAAGTATTCCACAAGGTATGGCCCAGCCTGATATTGTTTTACCCATTAATGAATTCAATAATGCATGCACTTGGCTTGAATTGCATACCCTGATTGGCTATTTTCTGGGTCGCAACCCCCCTAAACATGTTCTCAAGGACTAGGTTGTGAAGAACTAGATTCCTCGTGAAATCCACCTCGAAGGCATTCAGAGCCTTACCAAAGGATTTTTTCTTTTTCACTTTTCTAACCCCTCTCGTGTGGATGCTATTGTACACACAAAAATATGCACTTCTATGAACCATTACATGCAAGGTTGCTCAAGAATGAGGCCTCACAAAGCGGCTCATAGCTCTCTATGCATGGAGTTGCAAGATTTGTACAATTGCTCTCAGCTAGAGCTATAAACTCATGACCTTGCTAGTCAACCACACAATGAGAGATTCAAGTGAAGACAAGGGCAACAATGCCAATATCTTCAAGAATCCAAATATGCAATGCAATGCAAGCTATATGAGAATGCAATCTAAGCTATAAAAGGAAAGTACAAATTATGCTATGAAAGGAAATAGCAATAGTTTACAAATCCTTCCTATTTAGACTATGTGAGCTTATTCTATTGCATAAAAGGAAACTAAGCTAAGAATGCCATTATCATGCAACTATGAAAACAAATATGCAACTACAATGAAATGCAACAAGTCTTCAATGTCTTCAAACTTCAAATGCACCTAAAACCTACAACATAACATTAGCATAAAACATGGATATGCAAATGAAGGAGAGAGCTCTCCTTTTATAAGAAATGAGGTGAAATGGACCATGGAGATTAAGAGGAAAAAAGTCTTAATCAGCGGTGGAGCTTGAAAGAGGAGCAATCCATGTGCACAAACATCCTCCAATGAGAGTGAAGTGTTGACTTTTGAGCCTCATGTGAGACAAAAAGTGCTTTTCTCTTTTTTATAAAATAGGAATAATGCTTTATTTGTGCAACTTAGGATAAGAGGAAAGGTGAGGGCTTTTTATTTATTAAAAGGGGAGGAAGTATTCCTTTTAATCAAATAAAGACTTAGGATAAATGGTTAGCCCAAGGATAAAAATCTAATATATGATCGAAATTAAGACTTGATCAAGAAATTAATAATGTTGAAAAATATTGATTAATGATCAAAATGATTCAGGATTGATAAATCAAATAAATGGGGCCCAAAGTCTAGGCGACCATTTTTGGGTGCATACATTTGACCCTCTTTGACTAATGTGTGATCGATTTGGGAACACATGTAGTCAAAGAATGAAGTTGAAATGTGAGATCGATCTGGGATCACAAGACAACTCAGATATGAGGTCGATTTGGGATCACATCTGGACAAACATAAACAAAAGCTTAGACCAACACCATCGCTGCTAGGTGCAAATCAAGCTTTAGACAAAACTATCACCGTCACTGCTAGGCAATAATCAATGTCTAAAAATGGGAGATAAGAATCTCAAATTTTGAGCAAAAGCTCACAAAAGATGTCTGAATCAGGAAAATCAAGAGAATTTAGGGATGAGAATCCCATAAATACTGCCCCCTCAGAATCACAATCGAAATCAAGTAGAGGATAGACAGAAAATTGATAAGGTTGATCAAATCATAATCGAATGTAAGGGTCAAATAGGTTAACCATTAGGCAATGAAAACATGCCCCAGCCTGACTGAAAAGATGCAGTCAAACGTGAGAAATGAGGGAATGAAATGAATATGAATGAAAGACTAGAAGTTTGGAAGACATGGAAATGAAGAAATGACGATGCCCCAACAAAGATTAAAAGATTAGGCCTCAAAAGATCAGTCAACTACGCAGAAGGGGGGAAGATTTTGAAATGTGATTTTGACTATCAAGATGACCTCAGATTTCAATTTTGAGTCCAAAAATGGATCCAGGACATCGAAATTAGCTAGGGGTGCAATTTTTGCGCAATTCTGAAGTGTTTTGAAAATGAGGTCAAAAAGTCAAAAGACTATAAAAGGGGTCAAAATGTCATTTTCAAAAATCATGTCTTTTAGCGATTTGAGAATTTCAGAGCTTTAGAGAGAGAAAATGGCCCAGCAAGCAGAAGTTCCCGTCCATAGGCATCGATTCAAGCGCGCCCGGTTGCACAACCGGCCACCACACTATCCTGCCCCGGTATGTTTTCGAAAAACTCAAGCTTTTTGGTCATTTTTAACATTTAATAGCTTTTTTAGCACGTTTTTTCAAATTTTAAATTTCAAAAAAAATTTCTTAGGCGAAATATCGCGCGATACTTTAGAAGTATCGCGCGCTTTGGGGAGAAGTATCGCGCGATACTTCGCGTGCCCCAAAAGTATCGCGCGACCTTAGACACCAGTATCGCACGATACTGGGCGAAGTATCGCATGATATAAGGTTTATCGCCCCACTATAGGGAGAAGTATCGCGCGATACTTCTCCAGAAAAAGAATATCACCCAACATAAAATATTGATTTTTAATGCATTTTTGAGCAAAAAATGACATGGGTCTAGACAATGTTACGTTTTTAAGGTGTTTTATACTGAGTTTTTGGACATCCATCATGATATGTGCTAACAACGGGCTTGGTTTTGGCTTGTAGGAGGTTTTTTCGGCGCTCATCATCAGAGCGCCAAAGGTGATAGGATTACGGTGTGTCCGAGATCTGGATGATCCGGGCAATACCGACTTCAGGGCGATGGGATTCTGGTATCTGTTGAGGTACCCATATATCCGAGCAGACCATGGGTTGTTGACTGCGCTGGCCGAGAGATGGCACAACGAGCACAACACCTTCCACCTTCCTACAGGTGAGGCATCCATCACACTGGAGGATGTCTATAGGATCCTCTGAATTCCATGCCACGGAGAGCCTGTAAGTATAATCATGTTTTTGAGATAGTCATGTAAAATGTGATGTTTCCAAAGGATGAAAACTAACATGATTTATGTGTTGTCACAGGTATACTATGATCAAGATGCCACTGAGGGGCGTCGATTAATTCAGGAGATGTTTCAGGATGTGACTATCCTGGACAGGCATGTCAGCTGGGAGCGACTGCTTGATGATTTTGGCAGGGATTATCCAGTGCCATGCATTGTGGCATCTATCATTTCACAGATCCTGATGAATGATCGCAGTCAGAAGGGATTCCCACTTGGATGGGGCAGGTTATTGGTAGACTTGGTAGGCAGGCCTCGACGGATGGCATGGGGGCCTGCGATCCTGGCAGAGATGTATCATGAGCTGCACGAGATCATCTACAGGGACGGTCAGACATGGGCATGTGGTTCCATCTTGGCACAGGTATGGGCATGGGAGCACATTGCTGTGGTGCGCCCCAGGGTTCAGCCGAGGGAGAGGAGGTACCCCTACATTTATAGGTACATCAGGTTTATATCACATGCCCATTCTGGGGATGTGACCTATTACAGACGGATTCTGGATGAGATAGCCTCATTTACATGGAGGCCGTACAGGGAGGTTGAGGTTTGGGGGGATGCAGCGGATGAGTTGAGCTACATGTTGTGCAGTCGACCACTGGTAGGTCGATATGCAAAGATCGTAGAGAGATTCTGCATCACTCGAGTGTGGCGGCAGTTTGGGAGGCAGCAGCGAGTCTCGATAGAGACTACTACATATGCCAGGGCTAGGGATGAGGAGGGGCATGGGTGGTTACCCATGCTGGATTATCAACAGGCTGTCGTAGAGACAACAGCTATCAGGAGCGAGCCTTGGGATTATTTCCCAGATGTGGAAGACGTAGGGGCTAATGGAGCCTACAGAGCAGAGCGGCGGAGGGTACCATTCCCTCGGTTTACAGTACCAGATGCACAGATGCCAGCGCTGGGAGGAGACGGAGGAGACAGAGGGGACGGAGGGGAGGGAGGAGAGGAGGGAGGGGATGGAGGAGATGGCAAGAGGGGGAGAGGGAGGAGGATGGAGAGAGGAGAGGGGTCAAGATCAGGTGGCCAGAAATGGTCACGGGGACAGTGGTCAGTGACACCTGAGGAGGAGGTGAGACCAGCTCGCCGGCAGGCAGAGGCACAGCAGGAGCAGCCTGCGGGGGGAGAGGACCTGAGAGCCCAGATACAGGCTCAGGAGGTAGAGATACAGCAGCTGCGGACCACTATAGCCGTGAGAGATCAGCAGCTCCTGGATCTGAGGGCAGAGCGGGATCAGCAAATAGATGATCTCAGAGCAGAGATAGCACGTCGTGAGGCGATGGCACAGGCCGAGGCACTAGAGCTCTGACGAAAGTCAGCGAGAGCTGCCTATTATCATGGGTTATATCTACAGGCTGTCCCAGAGGGTGAGAGAGCACCATCATACTCTCAGTGGGCAGGGGTATCAGATGTGGCACTCGATAGGAGAGCTATGCCTCCTCCACCACCACGAGCTCCTCACGAGGGTGGTAGCGAGTCTTAGGGTTAGGTCTTAGATGTTTGGACATATTTTGAGACTGTTGATCCAGATTTTGGGATCTCATATTGTATATCATGACATTGTATATTGATTTATGAGATTACTGGATGTTCGATGTATCATGTGTATTTGTCTCACTTGTGATGGATGTATCAGTTTATGTATATTGTCTTGTCATTTTGCTCAAAAATGATTATGTATGTGCTTATGTATGTTCTCTCTCATAGATGTATGTTTAATTCTCATATGTATGATATAGACTTATGTTTCTTGAAAATGACAGTTTTTGATATAGATATGATGATGTGATTAACCCCTTGTGAAGAACAGGAACAGGTTCGAGATGAAAAAGATAAGGAGCGAAAGACATGATCAAGAAGGAGAGAAGGTGAGCGCAGTCGACTGACAGGTCCATGTAGGATGAAAAGGAGAGCTCCTTCCATACGCAAAATGCAAAACTAATCTAACATGAACCTAAAAATGCAAGCTACTATGAAAGTGGTTGACTTGCAAGGTCACAACACTTATAGACATCTAATTATCATCATTGAGCATTATTGGTAGCGTCGTAAGATCATACAATGCACACTAGTATAACTATGTGGATATGAATATGATCTTTATCAGATAGAAATGTGGAAATCTCACCTAGGCATCAAAGACATGTAGGTCCAGATGACTAATGCAGTGAGATCACCTAAGTTTGATATGGCGAGATTATGCTTATATCAAGACACATGAAAGTCAGGATAGCTAAAAGCATGCACTCGCAAAACAGTCAAGGATAATACCTTGTCAATCCATAGTGTCAAGTAGGACCAGCATAAATGCTCATGACAGTTAGGATCAACAAAATATACCCACAAGCAGATAAAGAAAGAAAACATGTTCTCATTCCCTCAGTCTTCTAGCAATGCATCATCGAAAACTTCTCAGGGAGAGACCACTCACCAAAGAAATCCTCATAGACAACACACAAAGAAAATAAAGTCATCATATCGTCAGTGAGTTAATTGTTTAAGTGCGTGTGTGTTGGTCATAGAGTCAAATTCTGAGTATCATATCTGCAAATGAGAAATATCGCGTCATACGAGACTATTTGGGTAAGACACCTGATAAGTGTTAAGAAACACTCGACGCAAGGGTAGTGTTGAAAAACACTATTTGGGGTGGTGTTGAAAAACACCTGTTGTGAAATGCCCCGAGAGACAAACGTTTCTAAAAGACCAATGCTAACAGTCATGCCCCCTAGACAAAGACAAAGACCAATTCCAGACTAGGCCAAATAAGGTCAAGGCATGATGAAAAGTGGTTAAGTGTCGAGGACGCATGCTAACAAATAGGGGTGCAAAGGCCTCAAGTAGCGCCTGTTGCCAGGTTTTCACCACTTGGATTATTTTTTCATTTTTTCATTTTTTTGGAATTTTTGCTACCAAGGCGCCTATTGCTAGGTTTTCACCAAGGCACTTTTTCTATTTTTTTTTATTTATTTTTTTTTTTTTTAAATTTTTTTTTTTTGAATATTTTGATTTTTTTGTATTTTTTTCAGGACTTTATATGCTTTTTAGGATTTTTTCAGCATCATATATCAATTTTTTTGGAAATTTTTTCAGGATCAATAAGATATGTACAAAGGATGCCCCCAGACAGAACGGGCATCAAGGATAAAACTTCTTGAGGTGCACAATGTTGATGGGATCAGGGAGCTATTCTCCATCAGGATCTGTCAGTAAATACGCACCAGTACCAAAAGCAGCTGTGATGACATATGGTCCAAGCCAGTTAGGTTCAAACTTGCCCTTTTGCTCTTTGTTTTGTTAGTTCTTAGGGTTCTCTCTTAAAACAAGATCACCTATTTGAAATTCTCTAGGGCGAACCTTCTTGTTGAATATCTTGGACATACGCTTCTGATACACTCTCATATGATCAAAGGAAGCCTTACGCTTCTCATCTAGAAGTTCTAGTTCCTGTAACCTCATGGCGCGGTAATTCTCATTTGTAATCAAACCTTTGAGTGAGACTCTAAGGGATGGTATCTCAACTTCTAAAGGCAATATTGCTTCAGCGCCATAGGTGAGAGAGAAAGGAGTGGCTCCTGTAAGTGTGCGAATGCTTGTTCGGTAAGCCCATAGTGCTGGATTGATTTGTAAGTGCCAATCCCTACCATTCTTGTGTACTGTTCTATGAAGAATCTTAAGAATGGTTTTGTTAGAAGCTTCTGCCTATCCGTTTCCCTGTGGAAAATAGATGGAGGACCAATGTTGCTTGATTTTAAACTTTTTGCATAGGTGCTTTAGGTCTTTATTCTTAAATTGACCTCCATTGTCAGTAATGATCTCAGAAGGCACTCTGAATCGGAAAATGATATGATTCAAGATGAACAAAGAAATGGTCCTTCCTGAAGCAATAGAAAGTGGTACAGCCTCCACCCATTTTGTGAAGTAGTCAGTGGCAGTAATAATGAACTTGTGTCCACCTGATGAGTTGGGATGAATCTGCCCAACCAGATCAAAGGCCCAGTGCTGAAATGGCCAATGAGAAACAGAAGGAATCAGCTCCCTACCTGGAGCATGAATCAGGTTGCCGTGTTTCTGACATTTTTCACATGACTTAGCAAAGGTGACTGCGTCCATCTGCATTGTGGGCCAATAATATCCCACCCTAAGCAACCTTTGGGCCATGGCAAGACCATTAGAATGTCCACCACAAATGCCCTCGTGGATGTCAGCTAACGCTTGGTTAGATTCCTCCTTTTCCAAGCACCTAAGGAGCGTCCCATCTAAACCCCTCCTATATAAATCACCAGAGATGAGGGTGTGGCGAGAGGCGTTACGGATGAGGTTTCGACATTCAGAGCGGGTGAATGTGTCAGGGATGATGCCATCACGAAGATATGAATAGATAGCACCATATCGGGAAGACTCGTGTGTGATAATGGCACAAATGACACGGCTTTCAGACGAGTCAAAGATGGGATGGTGTAGCTCTTCCACCAGGAATTCAAATCTGGATTCATGTGTCTCCAACTGAAGAAGTGAAGCTAATGTGGCCATGGCATCTGCAGCTTTGTTCTCTGTCCTAGGGATTTGTTGAAACGTCACAAAGGTGAAATAGCGTCTCAAAGAATCAACCATCTTTTTATAGGGTATCAATTTGTCATCCTTGGTTTGATACTCTTCATTGACTTGGTTGATGATTAACTGAGAATCCCCAAAGACATGTAATTCTGTGATATTCCATTCTATAGCCATTCTCAAGCCATTAGTTAAAGCTTCATATTCTGCAATATTATTGGTACATGGGAATAATAGTTTGTAAGACTTCGGAATGTTGTACCCATGTGGAGAAACAAATAACACTCCAGCACCTGATCCATTTTGCATGCGGGAACCATCAAAGAACATTGTCCAAGTGCGAGTAGTTGTATACAATATGTGTTCGTCTGGGAATTCCACTTGGACTGGCATACTATCCTGGATTGGAAAATCAGCTAATTGGTCAGCAATAGCTTGCCCTTTTATTGCCTTCCTTTCAACGTACTCTATGTCAAATTCAGTGAGGACCATCATCCATTTAGCAAGTCTACCCGTTAGGGCAGCCTTACTAAGCAAGTATTTAAGGGGATCGATTTTGGCAACCAAATGTATGGTATGAGCAAGCATGTAGTGGCGCAACTTTTGAGAAGCAAACACCACTGCGAGACAAGACTTCTCAATATTATTGTAATTGATCTCATAAGAGACTAGAGTACGGCTGATATAGTAGATGGCCCGTTCTTTCCCAGTATCATCTGTTTGAGCCAATAATGCCCCCAGGGAAGTGTCTGTAGCTGAAATATATAGGATCAATGGTTTCCCTGGAATAAGAGGCATTAGGATCAGAGGATTGGCCAAGTATTGTTTGATCTAATCTAGGCTCTTTTGACAATCCTCGTTCCAAACACAAGAAGCACCTTTATGCAATGTCTTGTTGAAGGGTTGCGCTCTATCTGCAAGCTGAGAAATAAACCTCCTAATTGATTGAAAACGTCCCTGAAGACTTCTCATTTGGCTGATATTTCAAGGAGGTGGCATATCTAGGATTGCTTGGACCTTTTCGGGGTCAACCTCAATACCTTTTGCTAATATTATGAATCTTAAAAGTTTGCCTGAGGTGACGCCAAATGCACACTTCTTTGGATTCAATCTGAGTTGAAATTGTTCCATACGATCTAGAATTACTTCCAGATCATTGAGGTGTGTGTCCCTTTTTCTTGATTTTGCCAAGGTATCATCCACATAATCTTCCATATTTTTGTGCATCATATCATGAAAGATAGTCGTCATAGCTCTTTGGTAGGTTGCTCCTACATTCTTTAACCCGAATGGCATGACGTTCCAGTAGTAGGTTCCCCATGCACATGTGAATGCTATTTTCTCTTGGTCTTCAGGAGCTATTTTGATTTGATTATACCCCGAGAAACCATCCATTAGGGAATATATGTCATAGCCCGCCGTCATGTCCACTATCATGTCAATGTTTGGAAGTGGAAAATCATCCTTTGGGCAGGCTTGGTTTAGGTATCTAAAATCTGTGCAGACACGAATGGACCCATCATGTTTGGAGACTGGTACTATGTTTGAGATCCATTCTACATAATTGATGACTCTAATAAATCCAGCTCTCAAAAGTTTTTCTAATTCTCCTTTGACAAATAGAGCTATATGTGGATGCATTTTTCTTAATCTTTGTTTTACTGGCTTGACTCTTGGAGCTATAGATAAGTGATGCATTATGAGATTTGTGTCAAGCCCTGGCATGTTTGAGTAGGTCCATGCAAAATTAATTTTCTTTTTCTGTAAAAACTGTACATATGCCTTGGTCTCTTCCTCTGATAAAGACTGAGCAAGATGGATTATCTGAGGATTTTCTTCTGTGCTTAAATTGACCGGCTTTGTTGGTTCAATCAATATTGATGATCTATCCTGGAAATAACTCGGCAAGTTATTAAGTACCCCATCCTTAGGTGCCTCAAAGAGGTTTTCACCTTTGGATGCGTCATTTCTTTTTACTATTTTTGGTTCTGACACCGCCACAAAGTGGTTTTCGCCATCAGACCTATTTTTCTTTTTCTCTTTTGTTTTGAGACTGAGGTACTTAATATCAGGCTCTGTCATGCTGGTTGTTGGTTCACTAGTGGAAGAAGCCACGGGTTCGAGAGCATTCAGATAGCAAGCAATTTTGTAATCATTGTGAAATGTGAGGAATGTGGGCTCTTGGTGGCGCTGAGACCAGTCAATCAGGTCAAAGTGAATAAGGGGTAAGTCAATGGTGGGTTCGATGTTGTTAATGTGAAAGGTGTCATCTCTGGTGACCATATAATCAGAGTTCATCAAGTCTTCTCCTAAGATACCTGAATTAGGACTCATCCTATCAAACGAAGCGTCGTCTACTAAGGTGATTTGAGGAGGGCAATCCTCTAGTCTGACACTAGGATCGTTAGTCGCATCGAGTTGGGTACTATAGGCATGGATAATATCCATGTCTAGATCAATTGTTTCATCTGAAAGCGAATCCCATTCATATTCATGGGAGTCTATCTCTGAGTCATCATTTAGGCCTTGTGATGTAGAAGCCTCAAGGTTAGGAAGGGTTTCCCCCTCTCTAGTGCTAGTATTGGTACTATCCGTCGCAGCTAGGACAGTAACACTTTCCTTTGTCGATCTAGAAGTCACACAATCACTATCCGTCGTAGCTGGGATAGTAGGACTATTAAGCATCAAATCTGTGGAATCTCCCCAAAGGAGATTCATTGAGGGCACCCAATCATCAGACACATCTTGTTGGTTGGAAAGATCAGGCGTATAATCTGCATCACTGTCACTGTCCGTCGCAGCTGGGACAGGGACACCTTTCTTCTTCTTATTCTCAAAACCTAAGCCAATCGTGGACTTGTTCTTTCGTCCAAAAAGAGCATGATCAAGAGGCTCAGCTTTAGCATCCAGCCTATGACTAAGGGGACCAAATCCTGGATATCCCATATTTTTAACCAGAGTATACCCTTTCCCATAAGTTTCAGGTGAAGGAGAAAAATTCTCATTATGTTTGTATTTCTCCTCGTGATATATCCAGTCCCTTACAGCAACTTCCTCTTTCTCTTCTTGAATGGGAACCGAAGACCCAACAAATTTCCCAAATAACGTCATTACTGATGACGAAGGCTTCACATTTGGGGATGGTCTCCCATAAGACCTAGGAGAGATTGGCATTTTTGTAAAAGAATCAATCTTATAATCTCCCATCCCAAGGTCCATGGTCTTGAATTTCTGCTTGCATTGTTCAAGTGAACTGCTAGGATTGTCAGCTTCTCTATTCAAAGGTACATGTAATCCCACAGAAATGTTATTAACTGATAGAGCATTGTCTCCAGGGATGCAAATTTCTACACCGTTATGGGGAAACTTAACACACTGGTGATATGTTGATGGGACTGCCTGCATTTCATGAATCCATGGCCTACCTAGCAAAATGTTGTAGGCTAGAGGTCCAACATCAACAATTTGGAATAATATATCTTTTTCTACGGGACTAATGCGAATAGGCAAAATAGCCAATCCCTTAGAACTTCTTTCTGCCTCGTCATATGCTTTGATTGTGATCCTTTTCTTGGTGTTAATGACGTTCTCGGAATACCCTAGAGCTAGCAGCAAACTCAGGGTACAAATATTGAGCCCCGCACCCCCATCTATCAGTACACGCCTAACACGGGTTTTATGAATCATGACCTCGATGTGTAAGGCCAAATTATGTGGGTGACTAATGGATTTGTCATCTTCTTCTGAGAAGGTGAGGTAATGAGGGCTAGCCAAATGGTTGACCATGTTTTGGAATTGGTCAATATCTAAGTTATTAGGGACATTGGCTGCTCGCAAAGCATCCTCGAGGACGCGCTTGTGCTTAGGAGATAATTCTAAAAGCTCAAAAATGGATATCTGAGCGGGTGTACGTTGTAGCTGGTCAATAAGATTATAATTGGAATCATGACCAATGGCAGATTTGAGAGGAGCACCTTTAGACACGGGCTGTTTAGACTTGCTAGTGCTAGGACCTTTGATGATAATGGGTGCTTGGGCCTGACCCCTAGTGACAGCATTGAGGGACTGGGGCATTCCTTGTGAGTGAGGACCTCTTATCACCACAGCGGGTCTTTCATTAGTTATAGGAGTTGAGTCCACATTATGTCCATAAGGATCTTTCTTTCTCACCATGTTGATGTTATCGTCAGCCACTTCAAGCATGTTAATCACATTGTCAGCATGTGTGTATGTATAATTAATAGCCGCCTTGCCATTCTTACTGCTAGAATTCTCTCCTTTTTCATATTTAGGCAAGGGCTCTTTAAAGGCTTTATGGTCTGCATTAGTAGTTAACCCATCCACTTGTAATTGTCCTTTCTCAATAAGGTCTTGGACAAGATGCTTGAGTTTAAAACAATTTTCTATGTCGTGTCCAATCCCATTATGGAAAACGCAAAAAGCCTTAGCATCCCACCAATGAGGTAAAGGATTTGGTATTCGATGTTTTGTAGGATCCTATGGGTGCGCCAAATTATGAGCAACTAATGTCTTAAAAACATCTGCATAGGATTCTCCCAATTTAGTAAATTGTCTTTTCTCCGTTTTGGATCTCTTTTGATACTTAGGTTTGTCTTGTTGCGTTGAAGACGTTTGCAATTTCATAGCTTGAACTGCATGAGAGAGGTTAAGAACTCCTTCATTTTTGACCTGAGATGAATCAACAACTCCATCATTGACCACTTGCTTGTTTTTGTTCCAATAGGAGTTCTTTTTGTCCTTGTTACCATTAGTATTGTTATTTTGGCTATTGTTATTATTTGTTGGTTTAGCCAAAATTCCTTGTTCTTTTAGGACATCCTCAATGCGACATGCCACCTCTACCATAGTATCAAAGGAATTAAATGGGATTTTCTTGACTTCATATCTGAGTTCTGGTATTAGATTGTTCACAATGATATCAATTCTCTCTTCTTTAGGGATTGTCCTTGGGTATTTCGAACATAATCACCTCCATCGTTGTAAAAAGGTGACAAAAGATTCCCCTTGATTTTGTTTAAGTTTACACAAATCAAGCATGGTGACCGACCTAGATAAATTGTAAGCGAAATGTTGAACAAATCTTTGGACAAGTTCTTTAAATGTCTTTACTGGAGGGGAAAGGTTGGTGAACCACTCCATGGCTTGACATTTTAAACTCCTTGGGAATAATCTCAGCAAGTAGGAGTCTTCATGGTGAAAGGAAAAGCTCATTATGTAGAATTGTCGAACATGGTCGTGAGGGTCACTAGTGCCATCATATTTGTCGTATGTTGGGAATTCAACTTTCTTAGGAAATTCTACCATCACCACACTTTTGTCAATGGGGTTAGGACATATGGAGTCCAAATGAAATGTGCTCTTGGGAGCCTTCATCCTGTCTATATCTTTTTGCATTTGTAAGATCACCTCATCAGTTGAAGGATTCTATTTCTTGATCTTTTGGTGAACATCAAAATTATATGGAACTTTAGCACCTTTGTTGATAAGACTTTCCAAGAATTGGTCTTTGTTTTGTTCCACATATTGCTCCACATAGGCTTGAAAGCATGGTTCTTGTTGCATAGTCATGAAGTCCATATGATCAAATTTAGCATAACTGCCTCCATGTTGTGAGCCATGATGTGCTTGTTGGGAGGGTTGCTTTGAATGTCTATGAGACGACTGTCTCCTATGATGGTCATATCTTGAAGTCCTTCTTCCTCTAGGACTTGGGGATCGTGAGGGTGTCTTTGATCTTCTTCGAGGGCTAGGGGAAGGGGTAGATGGGGGTGAGTTGATCCCACTATTGGCTCCCCTCCCGTTAAATCGACTTTGGAGTTGTTGTGCATAGATTCTATCTTCTTCTTCTTGGGTGACTCTTTTCTGTATATCCAACAATGCACGTTCCTCTTCCTCTAGTTGTCATAATTTTTCCTTTTTAGCAGCCTGTTCATCTAAGTAGGTTTGCTTCTCTCTCTCAATGCTTCTCAATCTTGTATTTGCATATCGAGAGGTGTCTTTAAGTGGGGAGGTTTGTCTTGAATGCCTTATTGCATTAGCCGCGTTGATATGGTGATCACTAGATTCGTTGTTCTGGTCTTCGTGTTGTGACCCTGAATCTGAGTGAGCTTGCTTATGTCGTCTTTCGGCTCGTTGATGAGCATCAAAATACCTTGCGTTGTTAGGAGGTGACCCAGGTGGACTGGCATGAGAAGAACCACCATACTCTCTTCTGTGTCATTGAAAGATATCCTCGAGAGTTTGATTCATGGCTTCTCTTTGTTGTCGGGTGAAAGTGTAATTCATGTCCATACTTGATGAAAGTGGTATAAAAGAGGTGCTCACTTCACTAGGGTTAGCTCCTGGATTAAAACAAACCTCGGATTCACTCTTAGGAGATTGGTCAAAAAGGGGTCCTTTTCCCTTAGGTTGTCGACGAGTCTTGATAGGTGGTAACTGGCTAAAGGCAACAGGGGGTCGCTTCCCTTAATTAACTTGGTACCTTGTCGTAACTGACATGAAAGAGAGATATTCTCAATGATAAGGTGACCTTTCAAAGTGTCAACACCAAACTAGGATAATCGAAGTCCTCTTTTGTCCAAAGAGAAATGAAAAAGAAAAAAAAGAGGGCTTTACTAACACTGTCAAAGAGGTGCTTCAAATCAAAGGGTGACTACCCTTGCACTTTTGAATCAGGAGGTTGGACTAGGCCAGAAGATAATTGAAATTGAGATGAAAATGAAAGCGATTTGGACAATAAGAGAACTAAAATTTTTCCAGAATATAGCTAACAATTTTAAAGATGAACCTTGGCACCAAGAATGGCTTTCTAACTTGACAATTATTCCAAAGTGACTTTGTAAATCAAATGATGCTATCCCGGAGGACTAAAAACCAGAAATTTGGAGTCAAGACAGATCTCAAACGTCAGGGTGAGAAGCCTGCTCTAAGACCTAGCCTAATTGACAGCAACTGAAACTGACCAAAATTTAAGCACGGCAAAAATAAACCAGGCGATATACTCCAGGCTACTGGGGCGATAAACCTATACCCGTGTGATACTTCGCCCTAAGCCAGGCGATACTTCTTAATACTGGCGGGCGATATACTCCAGGCAAGCCGGGCGATAGTCCGTCAGGGGTGAACTATAGCGCGATATTTCTCTTCAAAGGGGGCGATATTTTTAGCATGCGCGAAGTATCGCGCGATACTTCACCTTACAGGGCGCGATACTATTGCAGAATTATTTAACTCTTGACCAGAATTGTGTGAAATTTGCATTTTTGGGTCTGTTTGGTCAAAATTTCCAGTCTGAGGGTTGATGTTTTTTATTTCAGTCACGGTATCAGTAGAATTTTGGTAGGTTTGCAAACAGCAAGGGATCAAAACATGGTCTCAAACACTTGAAACAAGGGCAAAAGCAACCTTGCCAAGACAAACACTTGTGATATCAAAATTGAAACAACACCCTATGAATGCTACCGATTGTTTGTATGTAAGAACGTTTGCACTGGTATCACACAATCGAAAACATTTCAAGCAAATCTATCCTAGAAAGTCAAGGCTCAATACTTACCAACTTAGCCCACAACTTGATGCCCCCTCGCCTCACACCAAGTGGTTACCCACAAGAGATGTTGGCTTTGTCATGGAAATGTCAAATGACACAACCAAAGGGACACATATGGTGAGTATCTTAAGGTGATCCGGGTAAACCACTTGGATCAATCCTTGCACTAAGAAGATAAGCAGCTAAAAGAGGGTGGTTTCTATCTAATGGTTCTTAATAAGGATTTATGTTCACAACACCCCTCTTGCTCCTCATAAAGGACTAGGACCTCGCGGCCTCAAGAGTACCTTAAGCATTCTTGTTCAATGTTTTCCCCATGGTCGCAATCCCATGAGCTACTCACATCAAACGAAGACAAGTGTTATGTCTATCAAAGTTTTTGGTGTCCTTAATAGCCTTGAGATTATAGTGAGTTGGAATCACTTGCCACCAAGGAAAATGATGACAAGGTTGTCCCCACTTGAGTCGTTCCTCTTGATTGCTCAAGAGCAGGCCCGCTAAAGGATTCCTAAACTAAACAAAATTGGATCAAATCTTGAGGTTCAAGGTTTTTGATTCACCACAAGGGTGAAGAGCATACTCTCCTATCTCAAGAATCTCTCCCAAACACACCAAGCAAAGAGATTCAATTACTCCCTTGCTTCCAAAACCTTAAGATGGGTCAAGATTTTCTGATTCACCTAAAGGTGAAGAGCATACTTCTCCTACCACCTCAAGATCTCTTTCACAAGGTATTAAGATTCCTAATACAATTAGTGAATGCCACAAATGAAAAGAAAGTAAATAACAAGTAAGAAATTTAAAAAAAAAAAAATTGTTTTGTTTTTATGCTTGGGCAGCCTTGCAAAAATTGTTAGTAGCCCTCTTTGACATGCGTTTTTAGCAATTTTCAAGCAAAGGAGAGCACCTACAAACACAACTTGTTAGACCCACAATGTTAGCAAAATCAAAATCCAAATGTAAATGTGCAATAATCTGATAGATTTAGGCTAAAAGATGCAGGTTAGACCTATCTAGACAAAGCAAAACAAAACAGCAAGCTAAAATGATCAAATTCGGATAAGAAAACTGAAAACGCAAGTCTCTGCCAGACCAAGCGATATTTCTCAGACTTCAACAGTATCGCGCGATACAGTTTCCTATAGTCGGGCGATACTTCTCAGTCGCGCGATACTTCGCACAATGCCAGGCGATACTTCACCCGATGTCAGGCGACAGAAGTCAATATAGTAGTGCGATACTTTTTCCGCGTGAACTATCGCGCCAAGACAGAAAGTATATCGCGCGATACTTTTGAGAAGTGTCGCGCGATAATCTGAGACAGAAAACCAGAGAATGTAGATTTTTTCGCAAATTAATCCGAAAATGACGAAAAATGCATCAAATGAAAGGACAAAGCTATCTACTCTGCCCCACGGTGGGCGCCAAAAATGTACACACAAAAATATGCACTTCTATGAACCATTACATGCAAGGTTGCTCAAGAATGAGGCCTCACAAAGCGGCTCATAGCTCTTTATGCATGGAGTTGCAAGATTTGTACAATTGCTCTCAGCTAGAGCTATAAACTCATGACCTTGCTAGTCAACCACACAATGAGAGATTCAAGTGAAAACAAGGGCAACAATGCCAATATCTTCAAGAATCCAAATATGCAATGCAATGCAAGCTATATGAGAATGCAATCTAAGCTATGAAAGGAAAGTACAAACTATGCTATGAAAGGAAATAGCAATAGATTACAAATCCTTCCTATTTAGACTATGTGAGCTTATTCTATTGCATAAAAGGAAACTAAGCTAAGAATGCCATTATCATGCAACTATGAAAGCAAATATGCAACTACAATGAAATGCAACAAGTCTTCAATGTCTTCAAACTTCAAATGCACCTAAAACCTGCAGCATAACATTAGCATAAAACATGGATATGCAAATGAAGGAGAGAGCTCTCCTTTTATAAGAAATGAGGTGAAATGGACCATGGAGATTAAGAGGCAAAAAGTCTTAATCAGCGGTGGAGCTTGAAAGAGGAGCAATCCATGTGCACAAACATCCTCCAATGAGAGTGAAGTGTTGACTTTTGAGCCTCATGTGAGACAAAAAGTGCTTTTCTCCTTTTTATAAAATAGGAATAATGCTTTATTTGTGCAACTTAGGATAAGAGGAAAGGTGAGGGCTTTTTATTTATTAAAAGGGGAGGAAGTATTCATTTTAATCAAATAAAGACTTAGAATAAATGGTTAGCCCAAGGATAAAAATCTAATATATGATCGAAATTAAGACTTGATCAAGAAATTAATAATGTTGAAAAATATTGATTAATGATCAAAATGATTCAGGATTGATAAATCAAATAAATGGGGCCCAAAGTCTAGGCGACCATTTTTGGGTGCATACAGCTATTTTTGCCAAAGGTCCCTAGAACCTTAGGGCCTCGTTGTTAATCTTCCAACACTGATCTCACGACTTCTTTATCTCTGATGACAAGAATCTCAAGGTCCCAATGTTGGTCGAGTTCCCTAGTCTTCCCTTACCTTGTTGGCCTTTCATGCAAGCCATAGCACAGAAGCTTGGTAGGGTTATATGTGTCGAGCATGACCATTTTCTTAATTTGTGACCTCAAAAGAGGCTCTGTGTTGAGGTCGACCTTTCTCGGGACCTCAAAGAATCCATTGAGATTCAGGTTGGTGATACCACCTTTACCTAAAAGGTGATTTATCTCAACCTTCCCAATACTTGTTATCGATGTCAATCTGCAGAGCATAAGATTAAGGACTGCCCTTTGGTAGTGCCTCGTACCAAGACTTCTCCCAAGGATGCTAGTTCTCAGCCAACTGAGGCTGGTAAGAAATAAGAGGAAAAAAAATATGAATGGGTCACTATTGGTCATCATAACAAGCCCCATAAGTAGCTTGTTTCAGCTTCTACCTCCCATCTGCCACCTTCAGATAACACGGTTTCCCTGGAAACCCCTGTTATCAAAGTCTCAAACCTTGTTCCGTAGGGGAAAGATGTTTCCACCTCCCAGGCTTCCACTCCTCCAACCCACATGCCTCTGATGGCTGTCGAGATTATTTCTTCCAGCTCTTTCCGCCGCTCTTGCAGCCCTTTTGGGCATGCTGAGACTAAGTTCAATGGCATTTAGGACAAATGACGTAATATCTCTTTAGATTTTTCTAGGTCGGCTTTTACCCCAGGATATCTGTCAAATAGCTTTGACTCCCTTGGGGACAAGGATGGAATGGATGACACTGTTATTCCATGAAGTACATCTCATGGAATGGTCATGGGTTGACAAACCTACACAGAAAATTTTTTGTCAGGGATTTGCATAGACATTTTTGTCATCTGGATGTTTTATGCCTCCAAGAAGTTAAGATTTCAAGTTTCATGCTTGATGCTTCTTATAAAGTTATTTGGCCCAAAAGCCTTGCTCTTTGTTCTCAGCATGAGGCTAGTCGAGGTGAAGTTGTTACTCTCCTTTCTCCTCATTGGCATTCCTTTCTGGTTAGCCATGGTTCTGATCCCATGCAAAGAATTGTTTGGGCCACTTTCATTATTGAGAATCATTCCTTTGACATAGTTAATGTTTATGCTCCCAATGTTGTTGTGGAGAGATCTCACCTGTAGCGTTGGCTTGCAGATTCTCTACCACCTGCTACCTGGCTTGCTTGTGGGGATTTCAATATGGTGGAGATGGTGTCTGACAAGGATGGCTTTTTTCCCTTTCGATGGATAGCTGGTGAAAGAGAAGCCTGGTATTACATGCGTAATAAATTAGGGCTTTTTGATCCCAATGTGGGTGGTCACTGTTTTGATGGGGCCTGGCACACTTGGTCTAATTACAGGGCTTCTTCTGACAAAATTCATAAAAGGCTTGATCATGCTATGATCTCGGCTCAATATTTTTTGTCCTTTTCCAAAAAGCAAGCATTACTGATCACTCCTCTTGTTGATGTGACCTTGTCAGATCACTTTCCCATCCTATTTAATATTGTTTGGCAGACAGCTAAGGCTAGGCCTCCCACCACACAATTTTACTTTAATACTTTTGTCCTTCATCACCCTTCTACTGTGGTCCACATTCATCGGGTTTGGAACCTTGAGCCTAGACCCACCCACTTGACAGGATGGATTTAGTGGTGGAATGATGCCATCAGGTGTACAACTCATTTTTTGTGCATCTATGGAAGACAACTGGCCAATTGTTGTTGCAGAGCCTATGATGTCAACACCAAAGCCTTGCGTGTTGCCACCAAAGCCTTAGCTCAAGACCCTTTCAATCAGGATCTGCAAATTAATCTTGCTAAGTTACGCCGTCAGAAGCAAGTGGTTGATAACCATGCTGCTAAAGGAGCTCAAATCAAAGCTTGGCTACACTGGTTAAAGGTTGGAGACCAAGTCTCGAAAGAATTTTTTACTGCCCTTCATCCTCGACATACTAGTATGGGCATATCTAGAATCCGAGAAGGGCACGCCCTTTTCACAGAGCTTCCTGATGTTTTGCAAGCCTTTGTTCATCACTATGAATAGGTCTTTGCTTCTCAGGGTCACTCCCCTGCCAGCGAGAAAGCTCTTGCAGATTGCCTCGTAGTGGTGCCTCAGTGTGTCTCCCCTGCTCAGTGCATCTTCTGATCAACTTCTTTCCTTGCAGGATCTTCATGAAGCTATGTTCGCCATGGCTGATAATAAAGCCCCTGGTTGTGATGGCTTCCCTTGTGAGTTCTATAAAACCCTTTGGGATGCCATCGGTCCGGATCTCTACCAGGTCTATCTGGAAGCTTTTCATACCCAATCTCTTGGGGATATCATTAACCAGGGGAATATCAAGTTCATTACCAAATCTGGGGATCCGAAGGACATTTGTAATTGGTGGCCCATCACTTTGCTCAATGTCTCCTACAAGATCATTGCCAAAGCGGTGGCTCTCAAGAAATTACACATGCTTCCACAGATTGTCTAGCCTGAGCAAACAGGGTTTATTAAGTCAAGATTTGTTCTTGAAAATATCATTGTTGTTTGGGAAGGTATGGAATGGGCTCGTAAGTCTCACTAGAAAGCCCTTTTTCTCAAGATTGATTTTGCTAAAGCTTATGATCATATTGAATGGCATTTTATTCTTGCGATGCTTCACGCTATGGGTTTTGGCCCAAGATTTCCTCAATCTATGCAGATGCTCTTCAATGATGCCTCTACTTGCATTACCATCAATGGCCATGAGTCTTCTAGCTTTGGGCTTTTTCATTCCATTCGGCAGGGTTGTCCTCTGGCTCCAGCTCTTTATGTGTTGGTTGTTGAGGGTTTTGGCTACCTGCTAGCTCACTCCATTTCCATAGGAACTGTTTGGGAAATCTCCTTGCCAAATTCCTCCCAACAGTTGGTCAATGGCCATTTTGTCGATGATTCTTTCCTCACTCTGGTAGAGGATGAAGAGAATATCAAGGCAGCCTTGCAGTGTTTAGACACCTTTTTCCTGGCTTCTGGTTCAGCCATTCAATGGCACAAAACCCTTTGTTACAGATAGTCAGCTCTTCCCAAGCCTCCCTGGCTTTCCTAGTTTGGTTGGACAAGGATTCAACATGGGGAGATATTCCACTTTTTGGGTATTCCCTTTGCTTTTCAAGGCAATCCTACTAATTTATGGAATGCAGTTCTTGCTAAGATTGAAAAAAAGCTTACCTACTAGATCACAAAGCCACTCTCCCTCCTAGGAAAATTCTAGATCTGCTCCAAAGTCTTGGCTACCACGCATGTTTATTACTCCTCTTTTTGGGCTCCTTCCAAAGCTTCCTATAAACGACTCGAGAAACTTCTCCGGGATTTTCTCTGGGCCTCCAGTGTTGATCATCAGGGCTTCCACAAAGTTGCCTAGGATTTTTGTTGCCTTCCAAAAATCTCTAGCGGGCTTGGATTAATTGATACCCAGAAGCAAGGGCACGCCCTTTGTGCCAAATGGGTTGTGCGGTGTCTCACAAGCAATGAAGCTTGGAAAATTCTACTTCGACACTACTTTTCCTCAGGCTTTCCTCTTCACAAGCCTACCTGGATGGGGATTGGCCTTCAAACCCTACTGGTTATGAGGGAGCCTGTCTAGATCCATGGTACTTTTGTCGCCAAAAGTATTTGGAGAGCCTAGGAGTCTGTTAAGCCTTGGCTTCGATGGGTTGGGAATGGTTTTCGGGATGGTCTTTCTTTCAACTAGTAGAACATTTGGTGGTCTCCTCTCTTTTCTCAGCAGGGGACTCCTCTTACCAGAATTCAAGGGGTTCGTGCTCTTCGATTTCACAAGCATGGCATCCAAACCCCCAATGATGTTTTTTCCAGAGCCACTATGAGTCTCTGATCCTAGGATGATCTCCAAGTTCAATTTCAGCTCATCCACCCAAATCGTCAGACTTTTAACTTACTGGTTTTTGCCATCCCGCCTCACCTCTTGCATAAGTTGGGTATTTAGTTGTTCGAACTGTGGTGGAAAGACTGGAAGTGGTATCCTGCCACACCTTTCACCAGCTACAAGCCTAAGCTTGGGTATTCTTGGCTTATGCCTCATTTGCCCATGATTGATTCTCTCAACCAACATTGGCATCTTTCTTCTTCTCAAAAGACTTGGGGTTGGAGATTTCATACTATTTGGGATTCTATCACTGAGCCTAAAATTGCTCATTTTGCCTGGTGTTTGTTATACCGGGGCTTACCTTTGGGAGCTAGACTCCGGCATATGGGAATTCCTGACCCTAAATGCCCTTTTTTTGGTCACTTAGAGATGCTCATGCATATTTTTTGGTTATGTCATCGTGCCCAGAACTACTGGGGTTGGAGTCATGATTTTTTTGCTCCTTTTAGGCCTAAGCCTTTTTCTTGGCACATGGCTCTTCTTCGTGACTCTCCCAAAATGCCTTCCCATTACACCCATATATGGCATACTTTCAGGCTGGAAATTTTGTTTACTCTTTGGAAAGATAGAAACACTGTGCTTTTTTCACACAGTTTTTTGGATATTTATGTTTCTATTTATGCTAAGGCGTGTATTTGTAATAATGTCATGATGCAGATCTAGGTGCAAGCAGATAAGGTGGCCGTGGAGGTTGCTCACTTGCAAGAGTTTCTCCATCACTGGGGCAATGCCCCTTGTACTATGGCTCAGGTGCCTCCAGATTCTCTCTCAACTAATTGTATGCCACCCAGGAGTCGATGTCATAGCTAGAGTTCCTTTGCCACACACTCCTAGACTCTATGGTAATGGCGTCGCCGCTCCACTTCCCCTCCTCCTCAGAGGGATGCAGGTTCTAGTTGGCCTCTTGTGCTTGCTTCCACTATTGCTGCTTTTTCTCAGCCTTCGGCCTCTACTCCTGATAATCAAGGCAAGTTCCCTCACCTGGCATTGGCTATTTCGCCCAGGCGAGAGGAAGGAGAATTGGAAAAAGATGATCCAAAAGATAGTTGGGTTGTTCCTGATCAGACTCCTGGGCCCAATGTCTGGGGCAATCCTGAGGATAAAGATCCTCCTCCCTTCTTTGCTACTACTCTTGTAGCTTGAGGGTTTTTCATTTATATAGTTTTTTTTAATGAATAGTTGTATGTTTCCGGCCTGAGTGTCGTGTGAACTTGTGGGGTGATTCTTTCCCCCGACTCTTTTTTGTGAATATTGTACTTTAATATTTTATATTAAATAGAAAAGGCCTCTATTCATCAAAAAATTTAACATGTAGATGATGTTGACCCCTATGTTTTGTTTATCTATCAAAAATCCATGCACAATTACAAAGATTATTGTGTTTTCTTGTAGTTCTAGCTACTATTATTCTCATAAGCAGTTATGGTCCTAGTAAGGACACATAAATGATTCCTAGATAAACAATGTGTATAAATTATATTACCATTGAGTACTAATTAGAGGTAAAAAAAAAATTAAGTAACCAACCCATATTAGCAAATTACATCAACGTTCAATGCTTCAACCAATATAACTTCTAAATTTCAAATTAGATAAATACTAATTAAAATAATCTGCTAGTGCTATAGGATTGCATACACTTATGACCAAAATAAAATATTAAATGAAATATTTTCACTTCTACACAATCAAGCTCTAGGGACATGTTAGTAAATGAAATTGCCACTGTGCTTTCCTCACAAATTGCCCAATGAATAATGACAAATCTTTACTAACATTGGATAAATCATTATGGGAGAATGATTCTCCTATGTTTTAAAAGGGGCAGCTCGCTCAAATTTAAATGTATATTTGATTTAATTTCTCCTCTCCAAGAAATTAAATAATTTCAACCATTAAAATAACTTACTAATGGCACACAAATTATTAATAAGGTTTTGGCATAAATAATAATAGAAATTGAAATGAATGCAAAGATTTTTGAATATTTAGAGCCAACAGACCCCAAATAATTTTATAATCTTCACAAAATGATTTCAAATATTGATAAAAACATAGTTCATCAATATTCCTCTAAATGTGACACACATGTCATTTCTCCTGTCATAGCACACATACTACTTCAAAGAAATAATTTCATGAGGAAATCCATCAAAATATTTTCACTTTGCATAAAATTATTTTTTTGGTACAATCTTTCCCGTAGAGGAGGGAACCCCTTTACAATCAAAATTATTCCCCTTTTAAAGAAAACACATCCAAACAGTTAGGTAACTACCTGTAACTTCTTTTTACCCCATTTACAACTCCATTTCATGAGAATCTTACCTAGTTACATTGTAGTGATTAATTGTTAAAAGAATTAATTCGCATGTAATTTATTTTCACCCACATCTAATCTTGTATGAAGTAAAATTAACACATTACAATTATAATTAATTCATTAAAGAATTAATTATGTGTAGGGTTGAAATTTGGTAGCTTCACATTTAATTAATTTGCATAATAATAATAATAATAATAATATTTAATTCTTTGAAGAATTAAATATAAACATGCAAATTAATTTATAAACAAAATTTATATGCTACCTTAAGTTTAAAACATGAAGTAACATTGGCTCTGTCTGGGACTGCATTCTGTGTCAGGATGCAGAGAACTCAAGAATCTTTGGGACACTTCAATGCTTTATCCATTGGGCTCAGAGTCACCATTCCAACACTTTTTTTTTAGAATCTAAATCTTGTAATGAGAATAAAATGATCAATTCACTTCTTTCTCCATTCTTATCCATTCAACAACACACTTGGCTGCATTCTTGATACAGTTAAATTTTCCCATCCATTTTCTAATGTTGTTAGCACTAATCTTGTTATTGGAAGCAAACATCCAAACTGAATTTTCCCTCAATTGACTAGTTGAGAAGGCTAGGAATTCAAACCTTTTATTGTCTATAATACTTGCATTTTTTTTTTGGTCTCACTCAGTCCTCGTCAACAAAGGATACTCTGATGAAATCATCACTGTACTCTACAAACTGCCTTGTTACCTGATTTGAAGTATTAAGCTCAAGGCCCAAAACGTAGACCTTCAAAGGAGTAACTAGAGTCTTGTGAAATTTCATTATCCTAATATCTGTAGAAATTGTAGCAGATTTCAATTGATTGTGTCTTGCTTACAACTTATTTAGTTTATTTTTAAGCCATATATTTGGTTTAAAAGTTTTGTAGTAGTAAATCAAAAAATTGAGATGAAGTGTTATATAACTGAGTATCTCACAATGAATAAGAAAATTGACTTGGAACAATATCTCATAAGGCAAATTAACACCCTCTGGAGCACTATTTTTGGTAAGGGTGAAAATGAATTACCACTTTCTAAAGTAAGTTCTTCCATTGATTTGTGTAAAGGAATGCTCTCAATGATTTTAGCAAGTTCTACATTATCAGGAAGTTCCAAACAAAATGAGTTGGACTGTCCAATTTATTTTGTCAATCTTGATCTCATAGGAAAACACACGGTCCTTACCAATGATGGCCTCCAGATACTATAGTAACTCCTTGGAAATGATTATTAATGGTAAGTTTGAAACTTTGATAGTGCAGCTACCCTCCATCTTTGTATATTCGTTAATCTAGATTGTCATCAGTCCCTTCAAACTTTCAATAGTAGATGCGTCCTCTAGCTTACAACATTGGCTAATATAGATCCACTTGAGATGACTGGCACACCCAAAATTTGGCAACTCTGTCAAAGCTAGGAAATATTTTACGCAGAATATTTCAAGTTCTAGTAGTTCTTTGCCCAATACTATTCTCCATGACAATACTGATGTGTTCTGCAATAAAAATGCTTCACGGGAGGTGAATCAAGGATCACAACATCTATGGATAATAGTTTTATGCTTCACATCATGCACAAGAGACTCCTTGTGAAAGCTTATTTACGATAAAATCTCATTCTCCTTGTGAAACATTGATTTCAACAGATTGGTTAGCAAACCTATCTCACACCATGAAACATCTTTTGCGCTAGTTTAGTTGGATCACATTCTCAATATTTCACCACAAGTCTAGCTGATGCCATTGGACTGAGATTGTCTTCAAAAAAATAAAAAAATTCATCTGTGGACAACCAAACTTAATCATTTTCTTGACATTTTCTATCTCTTCATCTTGGACAACTGCCTCTAAAGCAATAATTTCATTTGGATTTACAATGACATTGGGTTCTTTGCTTAGATAGAAACCTTAATCATGCAAACATTTTGAAACAAGGAAGATTGACTAGGTTAAAGGGGAAAACTATAAAGGGTTGTAACCTTATTGAAAACAAAAGCACACTAAACTAAACTAAACAAAAATAGAGGCAAACCAAAAGTGGACAACAAAAAGATTATTTACAAAGAAAGGGGAAGGGGAAAAGGCTAAATGTGACCATTTACAGGCTAAAGAAAGTACGAGCCCTTCTGAACTAACTCTTGGTAAAGTGGATGCAGATTTTGTATGGAGACAAACAACAACAATAGTGTAACATTTATCACATCAATGGGAAAAATGTAAGGCACGGGTGGAAAAATAAATACAGAGTCAAAATATTTCTCATGAATAACAGGATTCTCTTCACAATGGAATGGAAAATCAATCTCTCGCATATTATTGTTCACAATTGTATTCAAAACTCTAGAAAAAATTTCCATGCCTTGAATATTTTGGCTTTGTGAGTGCTCATGTGGTTCTTCAATTATAGATTGCTTCACTAAATCTTGTGAAGATAAACTTGAGATTGGAGTCTCAAGAGGTTGAAAATAAATTAGATCATTCTCTTCCATTTTCTGATTATTGTTTGGTTTTGCTTCAATGTCTTTTTCCTATTCATATTTCATTTCACCAATTTCATCCTTCTCAAATACTTGCTCTTCTTTTGTCATCTCTTGCACAAGATTTCTCTTCTAGATGAGGACAACACCATAGAAGGATTTTAGAAATCCTACTTCTTTTTCCAAATCTCCTATAACCTTTCTAATTGGATTCTCTCTAAATGGCGGTATAAAGAGAAATATATCCATGTCATCTTCATTTCTAGCAGGAATCCAATCTTGCAAAATTTCTAGATATCTCTGAAATACTTTCTGGTATTCATCTTCAACAGAGCCACCAACCTCCATCCTAGGGGAGGTGCCTCTAAATTTCTAAAAATCGAATGCACAAGGCACTTTGATCCCCAGTGGAGTCGTAAAAAATTGTTAGTAAATGAAATTACCACTATGCTTTCCTCACAAATTGCCCAATGATTAATGACAAATCTTTACTAACATTGGATAAATCATTATGGGAGAATGATTCTCCTCTTCTTTAAAAGGGGCAGCTCCCTCAAATTTAAATTTATATTTGATTTAATTTCTCCTCTCCAAGAAATTAAATAATTGCAACCATTAAAATAAATTACTAATGGCACACATACTATTAATAAGTTTTTGGCATAAATAGTAATAGAAATTGAAATGAAAGCAAAGATTTTTGAATATTTAGAGCCAACAGACCCCAAATAATTTATAATCTTCACAAAATGATTTCAAATATTGATAAAAACATAGTTCATCAATATTCCTCTAAATGTGACACACATGTCATTTCTCCTGTCATAGCACACATACTACTTCAAAGAAATAATTTCATGAGGAAATCCATCAAAATATTTTCACTTTGCATAAAATTCTTTTTTGGTACAATCTTTCCCGTAGAGGAGGGAACCCCTTTACAATCAAAATTATTTCCCTTTTAAAGAAAACACATCCAAACAGTTAGGTAACTACCTGTAACTTCTTCTTACCCCACTTACAACTCCATTTCACGAGAATCTTACATAGTTACATTGTAGTGATTAATTCTTAAAAGAATTAATTCGCATGTAATTTATTTTCACCCACATCTAATCTTGTATGAAATAAAATTAACACATTACAATTATAATTAATTCATTAAAGAATTAATTATGTGTAGGGTTGAAATTTGGTAGCTTCACATTTAATTAATTTTCATAATAATAATAATATTTAATTCTTTGAAGAATTAAATATAAACATGCAAATTAATTTATAAACAAAATTTATGTGCTACCTTAAGTTTAAAACATGAGATAACAGGACAATATATGTCTTGGTGATGTCAATTTCTGTTTCATGGAACATCCAACATTTGAGTTCAACATTTGATGTCAAGTACCTTTGTAGATAGGGTTTTCCAATGTGGGTATGTCCAAAGTATTGTGCGATGATTTCTGCAAATTTTACTTTATTAATTAGAAGTATTGTGCGATGATTTTTGTAAATTTTGTTTTATCAATTAGAAACCCTGAAATATTTGTTCATTAAAATCATTCTTCCTTGTAAATTGAACAACTTTAATGAAAGACAAATTGGATATACTTGGCTTTGTTTTTGCTAAGCTTGTTGTGACGATGCCCTAGCTTGATCTCAAGTTTTTGTGGAATAATAGGACATGACTTGATGATCTTTGGCAAGTATGATACAATCCCTCTAGCTCTCCTTATCACAATACAAAATGATGAAACTAACAAGATATGATTGATATATTTAGCTTGGCTTTTGGGTACGCACACCCAAACCTTGGTTTAAACTCGACCTTTTCATGAATACTTTATTTTTTCTTTTAGGTTCTTTATCCACAAAAGGGTAGAAACACTATATTTTATGTTATGCATTTTTTTGGTCTCAATTTCAATAACTCAAATCACTAAATTATTTGACTCAATTTTAATGACTCAAATCACTATTATTTTAGGGTTGGGGTTGTAATTATTCAACTATTATTAGGGTTAGGGTTAGGGTTACTATTATAATAAAGATTAAGACAATTAGAATTTAATTAAGGTTTTGATTAGGGTCTTTATTCAATTAGGGTAACTATAGGATGTATTGACTCATTTTAAATCAATCATTAATTTATTTATTTTATATACATTCAAATTTTATTAGGTGTACTTAGGTTCACATTGTTGGAGATTTTCCAGCAAGCCAGTGTTAACTGTATGTTTGTCATTGATGACAACATATGGAAAACAACGTGCATTGAAGTCTTATGGAGAGAGCCTTAAGCATATGTTTATTAGATATGTTATCAGCATGATATCATAGACGCAGAGGTTGATTCTAAGTGCAAACAGTTGTGTAGTTGTTTGTACCAGTAATATTCTCAACAGTGTTACAGGAAGAATTTTGTATGTGATTTCCAGTATGGTTATAATGGAGCCTTGCACATTTATATTTATGTTGTAGACATTTTTTTGATGCAATGTTCATGGACACGACATCATATGTGCAATTGAAGTTGAGTAATAATGTTTCTAGTTGCTAGTTACAGTTTCCTGAGTTTATATGATGGAGCTGACAATGTTTATATTGTTTTAGTAGTTGTGCCTATCATTTTAATATGCATGTTTGGTTTTGTGTTTGGTGATGAGTTAAGAATGTTTGGTTAAGAGCACATAACATATTTCAGCTTGAGAATACAGTTTCAGTTAATTTGGTGGAGCCGACTGTGTGAAGCGACACATCTACTCATATTGAGTTTTGTGGTCCTATTTGTGTTGCGTGCTTGGTTTAGCCATTGGAGATGTTATTGAAGAGTTATATTATTTATCTATTATGATTTCAAGGAAGTTCTAGTAGGTTGACTTGATTATATCATGTGGAGAAAGATACTTATAGCCAGTTAGTTGTGATTGCTAAGTGTGATTGTGAGAGCAGAGTAGAAGATGCGAATGTACTAAGACAATCAATCATCAGTTGAAGATCTATGTGAAGAAGAAGAGAGTATATGCTATTCATTGGAACTGATCAAGACAACAGGTCTACTTTCCAGCTCACCAAGATCCAAATATAGTGTGTATCTATTATGCAGAAGGTTGCAGCCTTCACCATTTGAGCAGTGTGCTCCTGTACAGTGTGTCCTCACCTTTAACAAGGTTAATTAGAAATGACTCCTAATAGGGTCTAACCTTTGACTAGGTCATTGTACTTCATGCATTACCAACTCCTAATAGGGTTGTAAGATCTTCTAACAAGTATCATTATACTCAGCTTGAGGTTGATCAGATGACATTATTTAGAAAAGAAAGTCCTAAGTTTGATGGAGAGAATTATCTAGACTGGAAGAACAAAATGACAACACATTCGTAGTGCATTATTTTTGAGACTTTTGAAGTAGCTACTAGAGAAGTTCAGATTCCCTCCTTATCAGATATTGCAAAGGAAGATGCAGCCATTAAGCAAAAGGAAATGTTCACTCAAAATGCAATTGCCAAAGAAGCCCTTATCTGTGCCTTGTTTGATAGTGAGTTTTCAGAGATCAAGAAAGTAGATAAAGCCTACAAGATATGGAAGTATCTAGAAGACATGTTTGAAGGAGATATCCAAGCTAAGAATGCACACAGAAAGACATGGAAGAAAAAGTACAATACATTAGAGATGCTACCTGAAGAGAACATCAGAGTGTACAATCAAATAATTAATGAAGCAGTTGCAGGAATCAGAAACAATGGTGGAGAAATTTCAGAAGAAGACATAATGGATAAGTTGATGACTACTCTAACAACAAAATATGAGAGCAAGATAAACATCCTAGATGAGACTATGTAGTTTTCAAAAGACTTTAGAAGAGAAACCTTAATTAGCAAGATTTTAGCATTCGAGATATCAAGTTTGAAGATAGAGCCTAAAAGTGAAACAGTCTTCAAAGGTTCAGTCCATGGTAAGAAATTCTTGAACACTTCCAGTAACTTTGATGATGATTATGAGGATAAAGAACTAGATGATTTCATTGCTATGATTGCTAAGAAAGAAAGAAGAAGGAAAAGGAAAATATGAAGGTCAATTACCATTCAAATATTTTTCATGTAACAAGATTAGTCACTTTACATCTAAGTGTCCTACAAGAGTCAAGAAGTTCAAAACTAATTACAAGCCTCCTAAGTATACAAAAGAATGTTACTATGCTGGAGATGGAGTATCAGATGAAGATTCAGTAGAAGATGAAATTGGATTCATTGCTATTGAAGATATGGAGAAAATGTTTGATGAAATGGATATTGAAGATGAAAAGAAAGCACAAGAGTTAGCATTAATTTCACAAGCAGACATCAAAACAGACTGGATTATTGATAGTGGTTGTTCACATCACACAACAGGAGACAAAGATAGATTTGTACATCTGGATAAGTACAAAGGCGGCATGGTTAGATTTGGAGACAACACTCCTAAACCTGTCATAGGTAGAAGAGCTATCACCTTGGATGGAAAGAATAATATTGATGATGTTCTATATGTTGATGGTTTGCAGCATAACCTACTAAGTGTTGGATAGTTGCTTGACAAAGGATATCAGTTGGAATTCAAAGACAATAAGTGCATTATTAATAATAAAGGAGTAATGATTGCATCAAGTTCAAAGACAAAAGGTAATATTTTTCAGCTTAATTCAGAAGCAAGTTTTTTTGTTGCCAAAGTAGATGACAGTTGGTTATGGCACAAAAGACTATGTTCATCAATTTTGATAATATAGTAAAGATAAGCAATGTAAAGGCAGTAAGAGACCTTCCTAGCATTGCAAAACTAGTTGATACAATATGCAGGGAATGTGTGATGGGAAAACATGTGAGGAATTCATTTAGAAGCAAACATAATTCGGCAAAGAACAAATTGGATCTAGTGCATATAGACTTATGTGGACCAACTCAAACAAGATCATACTATGGTGAAAGGTACTTTATTTTATTTGTTGATGATTATTGTATAATGATGTGGGTTGCATTCTTAAAAGATAAATCTAAAGCATTTGAGAAGTTCAAGATATTCAAAGCTAAAGTTGAAAATGAGTCTAGATTAAAGATTAAATATCTAAGATCAAATAGAGGAGGAGAATTCACCTCTGACAGATTTTATGAGTATTACAAAGAATATGGGATAAAGAGATAGCTAAGTGCACCTAGAACCCCTCAGCAGAATGGAATTGTAGAAAGGAGAAATGGGATCATACTTGACACAGCGTGCACTATCATCATTGAAGGAAAAGTTGCACACACCTATTGGAGAGATGCAATTAATACTACAGTCTATATTATCAATAGAATTCAATTAAGGCCAGGTGCATACAAGACACCTTATGAGCTATGGTTTGGGAATGTACCTACAACAAAATACTTCAGAATCTTTGGAAGCAAGTGCTACATAAGAGAGATGAAGCTATTGGCAAGTTTGATGCAAGAAGCGATGAAGGTATTTTTCTTGGTTACTCTACTAAAAGCAAAGCTTATAGATGTTTTAACTTAAGATTAAAAAAGATCATTGAAAGTGCTCATGTAAAGATTGATGAAAAGTTTATGATTCAAGAGAGATATCATGATTATGCACCTATGATTGAAGAATAACCTAATCCTATCAGTAGATAAACAATTATTGAAGAAATGTTTGACCGTACTGATGTATTATTCAATGATCCTGAAACAAGTGAAGAAGAATCACAAAAGATAGATGAGAGAGTCACACCTAATGTTCCAAAATTCACATCTATATACCATTCAAAAGAAGATATCATTAGAGATCAGGACAACAAAGTCATGACAAGAACAAAGGCAAAAAGTTCAATAGTTGATGAAGCGGTATGTTTACTTTCACAAATTGAACCCCTAAGTGTTGAAGATGTATGTAATGATTTAGATTGGCATGAAGCAATGAAAGAAGAGCTAGATCAGATAGTTAAGAATGATAAATGGGAATTGGTCCCTAGACCTAGTGATAAGAATGTGGTTGGAACCAAGTGGATATTCAAAAACAAGATGAATGAAGATGGTACAGTAGTAAGAAACAAAGCAAGACTAGTATGTAAATGATATGCACAAAGAGAAGGAATTGATTATTCAGATACATTTTCCCCTGTAAGAAGATTGGAAGCCATAAAGTTATTTCTAGCCTATGCAACATTCAAAGACTCTAAAGTATATCAGATGGATGTCAAGTCAGCATTCTTGAATGGAGAGTTGAAGGACGAAGTCTATATAGAGCAGCCTGAAGGATTTACTTTATCAAACAAACCTGATATGGTATGCAGACTGAAGAAAGCCCTTTATGGACTTAAGAAAGCCCCTAGAGCATGGTATGAAAGACTAGATGGTTACTTGACTAAGATTGGATTCAAGAAATGAGCAACAGATTGTAACTTATTCATAAGAGAGACACCTAAAGGATTATTACTAGTTGCTATTTTTGTTGATGACATTATTTTTGGTGGTAATGACAGGCTTAGTGCAGAATTTGCTAAAGAGATGCAGAGTGAATTTGAAATGAGCATGATGGGACCTATCAAGTACTTTTTGGGACTAAATGTGTAGCAGAAAGATAAAGGTATTTTCATTAATCAGTCTAAGTATGTGAAAGAGATATTGAAGAAATTCAAGATGGATGATTGCAAGCCAGTAAGTACCCCTATGATAACAGGAAGCAAGCTTTCAAAAGAAGATAATTCTACAGTAGTAGACAAGACCCTTTATAAGTCTATGATTGGTAAACTCATATATCTTACTCAATCTATACCATATATTTCTAATGCAATTGGTATTGTTGGAAGATTTGCAGCAGAATCTAAACAAAGTCATCTTATGGCAGTAAAGAGGATATTCAGATATTTGAAAGGAACTATAGACTATGGTTTATGGTATCCTAATTCGGAGAATGTAGAACTTCATGTATATATAGATGCAGATTGGGCAAGTTGTGTGGATGATAGAAAGAGAACCTTAGGAGGAGCAGTATTTCTTAGAGATAGACTTGTTACTTGGACAAGCAAGAAGCAAAATTGTATTTCTCAGTCCACAATAGAAGTAGAGTATGTAGCAGCAACATTAAATTATTCTACAATTGTGTGGATCAAACAAATGATAAAAAATTTTGGAATTCAGATTGATTACCCTATTGTTATTCATTGTGACAACACTAGCACTATCAATATGGAAAAGAACCCTGTGATGCACGCAAAGACAAAACACATTGAGATAAAATATCACTTCCTAAGAGAGAAAGTTGTAGACAAAGAAGTAAAATTAGATTATGTGAGTACAAAAGAAAGCTAGCAGACATTTTCACAAAGCCTTTATCAAATGATACATTTGAGTATGTCAGGGAGAAGTTGGGAGTAATTCCCTTCCCTAGATCTGATTAGAGTTTGCAGTAGTGCATCTATCCTCAGTGACTGATGAATGGTTGACTACTCTACTTCAAGAGTAGTACTTGTGCTTATTTATTTTGGTTCCCTTTGCCATTGATGTCAAAGGGGGAGTATCTAGTCATGAAAAACAAAACAATTAGGGGGAGTATTTAGTAAGAAGAAACAAACTAGTAAAGGGGGAGTATATAGCAAGAAGATATATCAGTTGATATTCAGAGCATTAGTAGTAGATGGAGGATTCATCCTTGGGGGAGTTTTGTTGAGGAAATGGAGAATCTTATAAAATAATTGTACGTTTGAATTGATGGTGTTTTTCATTCCATATGTTGCCATCAATGCCAAAGGGGGAGAATGTTGGAGATTTGCCAGCAAGCCAGTGTTGACTGTATATTTGTCATTGATGACAACATATGGTAAGCAGTGTGCATTGAAGTCTTATGGAGAGAGCTTTGAGCATATGTTTCTTAGATATGTTATCAACATGATATCATAGACACAGAGGTTGATTCTAAGTGCAGACAGTTGTATAGTTGTTTGTATCAGTAATGTTCTTGATAGTGTTACAGGTAGAGTTTTCTATGTGATTTTCAATATGGTTATGATGGAGCTTTGCATGTTTATATTTATGTTGTAGACATGTTTGTGATGCTATGTTCATGGACATAGAGTCAATTGTGCAGTTGAAGTTGAGTAATAATGTTTCTAGTTGCTAGTCATAGTTTCCTGATGATGGAGCCGACAGTGTTTATATTGTTTTAGTAGTTGCACCTATCATTTTGATATGTGTGTTTGGTTTCATGTTTGGTGATGAGTTAAGAATATTTGGTTAAGAGCGCATAACATATTCCAACTTGAGAATAAAGTTTCAGTTAATTTGGTGGATCTGACTGTGTGAAGCGACGCATCTACTCATATTGAGTTGTGCGGTCCTATTTGTGTTGTGTGCTTGGTTTAGCCATTGGAGATGTTATTGAAGAGTTATATTGTTTCTCTATTATGATTTCAAGGAAGTTCTAATAGGCCAGCTTGATTATATCATGTGGAGAAAGATACTTATAGCCAGTTAGTTGTGATTGCTAAGTGTGATTGTGAGAGAAAAGCAGAAGATGTGAATGTACTAAGACAGTCAATCATCAGTTGAAGATCTATGTGAACAAGAAGAGAGTATATGATATTCATTGGAACTGATCAAGGCAATAGGTTTACTTTCCAGTTCACCAAGATCTAGATATAGTGTGTATCTGTTATGCAGAAGGTTGCAACCTTCATCATTTGAGAAGTATGCTCCCGGACAGTGTGTCCTCACTTTTAACAAGGTTAATTATAAAAGACTCCTAACATGGTTTGACCTTTGACCAGGTCATTGTACTTCATGCATTGTAAAGATCAACTCCTAACAAAGTTGTAAGATCTTCTAACAGGGATCATTATACTCTAGTACAGTTCATAGTGGGTGCTAATTCCCACCAGGGTTTTTACCTATTTGGATTTCCCCGTAACCAAAATTGTGGTGTTGTATTAAGTGTTATCTCATTGTGTATGTGCTTAATGTTATTCTATAATTAATTGAATAAATAATTGAATCTTGTAGATAACTGACTCACCCCCCCCAGTTATCTCTTGGGACTATTCCTAACACACATTAGTTTATATGTTCATATGCATTGACCCATTCATCTTAGATGAGTTCATTTTAGATACATTTAGTTAATTATGTGTATCAGTCCACATAAGATCGTATAAGGTTTATATAAGGTGTATTGACTTATAATGAAGGGTTTCTATAGGGTGTATTTACTCATTTTACATCAATCATTCATTCATTTATTTTACATACATTCAGTTTTATTAGGTGCACTTAGGTTCACTTTAGTTAAGTTCATATGAATTGATCCAATCAACTTAGATGAGTTCATTTTAGCCATATTTAGAAACATTTAGTTAATTATATGCATTAGTCCACATAAGATCATATAAGGTACATTTAGTAAATTTGTTAAGTCATATGCAATACATTTTTATTCATCCATATTATTTGCATTACATATACATTCATACATATAGAAATCGCAATACATTTGATCATATTAGACATCATCATTTTCATCCATCATAAAAATCATAAGCATCCATTGTAAACATACATCATAGGAATTATATGCATAATATAACTCATCAGGTGCATCATACAAGATCCTCAAAAGGTTCAAAAAATGTTACACAAAATGAGGGCTAGCCGACACTCTCTTTTTCTCCATCTCTTGGAGGTGGCATGGTGTTATTACTAGGACCTACTGGAGGTGGACCATGAATTAAAAATATTAAAAGGTACATCATGAATTATTAATGTAATGGCATTAAAATAAAAAATATAATAAATTAATTATGTAACCACATAAGTCAAATAAAATTCTTTCAAGAAATCAATATCAAATAAATAATATACTAATCGCATACCTTATACAATTCAATCATGTCATTGATCTTCTTCTTAATCTAACTCTTTGTCTGTATCATCTGATCTAGATTTGACATTGTAAGGATTGGTCATATCATCATCATTGATATCTATTTCGATAATGTCATCATCCACACAAATATCATCTTATGAACATTAACTCCTACACCATTGTGATCTAGTTCCTCTTCTTCGACATCTTCGTCAGGTACATCATCAACTAACTATTGATCTTGATCATCGTCTAAATCATCTTTTTGTTCTTCGGTATCTTCTTCCATCACATTATACTTTACCAACCTTCCTCTTGGATAATGTCTAACAACAAATGACCAACCCAATTTATGTGGAACCTCTGAGTAAAATACCTACTCACATTGGCTTGGAAGAAGATAGAGCTCATTTCCAGTTTGCTCAAATGACCTTGTATTAACCATTGTAAATCCATTATCATGTTCAATAACAGTTCTCTCAAGATCATTTTCATTCAATCGTAGCCTGTACCATTGGACGACGAACATAACTAATTTGAAAGACTTAAAGTCACAGTCAAGTATATCATCCAAAATCTCATAGTATCATTTTTTGAGACTTTAGGATGTATGTTGCTTCTAGATGAAACATTAGTCACCTGAAAGACTGTATTTATCCCAAAATCACAAGTTTTCTTCATTTCATCCAACTTTTTTATTCAAAATTTATGACCATTGCACCACATAGCCTTGTGGTGTTTCAATTGCAATATGTCAAACATGTAAAAAGTATTGCATCGCCAATTGATAAACATATTTATTCTTGGTTGAATATATATATAATTGAAAAAATTAAGTAATATGGGTGATTAATATATTTATAAGTACTTGTTTATCTCTTAAATCATATGCTAAATAAATTTTCCTTGGTGTAACATTAGAATCTCTATTATGATGAGCTTCTTTAACCAATGAAGCCACACCTTTCCATGTTAATGTGTGACCATATTTTTGACATCATTCAATCCATACTGTCATCCAATCGAGATTGTTTGCAACATACAAATGTAGTGCATCTCACTCTCGAAAAACTATATAAAAAATAAATAAAAATTTACAAATAACGCATAATTAGTTAATTAATTAAGTACAATATATATAAAAACTAAATGTAAAATGTATTCTAATTAATGTCCATGAACATCTTATAATTATCTCTCACTATCCTCAATCTACCTTTCCCCATCAGGTACCCCCCTTCAAATTTGTTAATGGAGTTGGGATCCCAAATGCGATCTACATGGATCTTTGTTGTGAACTTAAGAAGATATTTAGTAATGTACACCATAGTTTGGTATACCGTATATCCCTCCACCATAGAACTCTCAAGGTGTGATTTTTTTTGAACTAAAGCCTTCAAAAATTTCAAGTGTCTTTCAACTATCCACGTTGACCTTATGTGTACATATCCACACAATTCAATTTTCTCAACTTGGTGTATGAGGTAGTGTTCTTGTGCATTGAAAAATGTC
The DNA here is from genome assembly GCA_027943335.1 of Chamaecyparis obtusa. Classification (NCBI taxonomy): domain Eukaryota; kingdom Viridiplantae; phylum Streptophyta; class Pinopsida; order Cupressales; family Cupressaceae; genus Chamaecyparis; species Chamaecyparis obtusa. The sequence continues at coordinate 883,474 of BSBK01001224.1, read as the reverse complement.
GAAGGTAGAAACTTTTGCATTTCACACATTAGATGAGGAATTTTTCTTTTCCAATACTTTATAGCTTCTTTATGGATTTATTTAGATAACAACCATCTACAAGTGATTCAAGATGCAAATATATTAATGAGAATTAAAAAATATATATATAATATATTACATAACAAGTAAAACAAATAGAAAATATAATATCTATACAAAAAATTGAAAAAATATCGCTACTTAGCTCATGTATTCTCCAAGATCATATATAACTTTCTTGATATTGTTGTCGAAGTGGTCTGGGAGAGATAGAGGTAGAATGTACTACAACAATTATAAAATGACATTTTTATTATTTATCCAAAATTAGTAAACATAATACAATAAAAAGTACATGCAGTATACAAATATATAGTAAATATACAAGAACAATTACCTTCATGAAAGTATGTCAATCATGCATTTTCATCCTTGACCCAAATTCACTTTTTTTTGTTATGATATTGTTTATGTTCACAACAAATCTTGTGGGAAATTAGATTTTTCATATGACTTATTTTATAGCATTGCTTTGTTGCTCCGTTAATAACCAAGGAAGGGTGCTTATTTTAATTTGGTCTCCATCACTATTTAATTGAATGACATCTTTCATTGCATGATTGGATTTCTAAATCTCACTACAAATTTTGACTTTTTTTCTTTGTCATGCATTCCATCCAATATTTTCTACAACGTCTCTGTTATATTCTTTCTGATATGCATAGTATAAACCAAATGCACAATTTGTAGCTACTCATAGTAGGGAAATCTACTAAATTGTTTGGGATAACTTTTTAGTCACTTTGGAAGTTGGACATTAATGCTTTGACGACCTTCATGAAGCATATAAGTTAAAAAAAATTAACAAGGACAATCATTGTCAATCACAACATGAGTAAACAAAATATAATATAAAAATATAAATTCTAAACTTATCATATATGATAGATAAACAATTTGATTTGATGTATAATCTTGACAATTAATTTTATTATATTCCAACTTCCATAAGCGAGGTGTCATTCTTCGTGGTTTTGATGTAGTCTCTTCTTTCCCATTAAAAAGATGTTTTTCAGTAGTTCGATACTTATGATTTCTGTGGAGGAAGTCTCTATACTCATCAAACACTTGCTTTCCTAAACTTGTTAAATGACGAGATTTCTTTTTGGGACCACAAATTGGACATACAAGTTTTTCCTTTATTTGAAGACCCACAAGATCATGTATAATTAGACTAAATATGTCAATTTTTATAATTATATATATAGTAAATAAATTATATTTAAAAATGCATGATATATACTTTATAAAATAAAATATTGTTAAAGTGTGCAAGTTGAACTTTATAACATACCACAAAAATGTGTTATCCTCGGGGCATCATGAATTGTCCATACAAGCATTGCAAGGAATTGAAATTATCTTTGTCCTCTTAATCTAGAGACGTCATGCATAGTGATGTCATTCCATAATTTTAGTATCTTGTCGATAAGATGCTCAATATATACATTCATATCTTTAACTTGGTACTTACCTGGTTGAATGAACATAAACATTACATAATTATTATAACCATTTTACTACAATATATATATATATATATATATATATATATATATATATATATATATATATATATATATATAATTTAATGTACATGACTATTAAATGAAAAAAATATGTGGATCAATCATTGACAACATTATGTGCTCCCTCTTTATTGACATCCAAGAGGAATGTTATTGTTGATAACAAAAACATGCCATACTAAGTAAATAGACTCAGCTCTCCAAATGGATTGACACCATCCGCTACCAATGAAAGCCTAAGATTACAAGTTTTTTCTTTGAAGTGTGGCCATTTTCCTCTATGTCCCTAAATGAAAAACCATCTGCAGACATTCAAAGAATGTCATCTCCACTTCTATTCCATGCATGGTAATCCATAAATCTCGCTAAGCTTTCACACCTAAATAATCATTTCATACATGGAATAATGAAAATATAACGAAGAGCCTTGCAAAACACCTTTTTTGTTAGTTGATTTGTTCGATATCTACTGATATAACACTCTGGGCATTTTGTTGCAAATTCATGTTATTTATGATATATAACTGTATAGTGAAAAAATATGGATGGGGTCCTAGAACAATGGTTTACACATAAAAGAGACTCCAAAACCATTATTTTACACTTACATTTGAATTGTATTGATATGGAAAGTAAATATAAATGACTAATGTTGAAATGAAGAGATAAAGATACTTACCTCCGAAAAAGAACCTACTAATAACCCTGTCAAACAGTCTCAAAAATTGTTGATTTTTACAATTTTGAATCGAAACTGCGAGATCTACAAAACCCAGAAATCTTTTCCAATTCTAAGGGAGGTCATCTTTGACCCTCATAAAAGGTCAAATGCTACATTTTTTGTTTAAAGGTCGATTCTGACTTTGTTTGCAGATCCCGAAAGTTCGTCGAAAAAGGTATCCAAATCTACTCTCAGATTTGAAATTCTACACCTGTACCTGCAAGAAAAATAGAGTTTTTGTTGTTTGTTTGAGGGGTTTGCCTTGGTCAAACCCCGATTTGGAATTAACCTTAATATTGAAATTGAAATGGAGAATGGTAGCAAGTAGTAGAAGTAGATCTAACAATGAAGCTATGATATTCAATAGATATGCAAATTGTATTTGGAATGTAATCAAATATGTTAATTTGAAAGCTTGAACATAATATCAACAAGTGTAAATCAAACCTTCATGATTGTATGCTTGGAATCCACTCTGAGGGAAGAATGAATGGATCTTGAAGATGAACAAAATGATCTTGAAGGAAGATCACACCATCATGATGGCTAGATCTAAGGTTTGAATGATAAATCTTGAATGCTTGAACCAAATCCCTTCAATGGCTTGAATGTTTGAATCCTTGATCTTCAATGGAGAACTTGGATGGAGAAGAGGACTTGAATGCTTGAATGGATGCTTGCTTGATCACCTTGAGAGCTTGAGAAAGGAGATTGCAAACTTGATGCCTTGATCATGAGATTGCTTGGAAACTTGATGGAGAAAATGAGAGAGGAAGGCTTCCTTTTATAGTGATCTAGGGCACAATCCTCTAGAGGGGCCACCTTGGGGAATTAAATTCCAATTAGGCCTCAACCTTATAGGAATTGACCTAAATTAAATATAATTTAAGAATTTACCATTTCGGAGACCAAAACAGCGGACCCGGAAGTGGAAAAATAATTATTTTTGAAACCCGACAACCGGAGATCCTGGGACCTTGAAATTTAAACCTAGGGTCAAAGACGAGCTCGATCCTAACTAGGTCAAGGTCAAGGTCGACTTTGACCCCTTTAAGTCATCTTTGACCTTAAGGGCACAGATTTCAAGGTCTCAGTCAAAGTGAGAAACAGGAGGTCCCGGGGGTGCTTGGAGACCTAGAAATGATGCCAGAATAGGGTAGAGTGCCATGGAGAGGTACAAAATCCTATGATGAACATGATAAAGTCTAGGAGGACCTATTTATAAGTCCTACCTAGAAAATAGAGTCATAGAAGAGGGAAATTAAGGAGAATCCTCGGGATCCTAACCATTATTTCACCTAGAATGAAGGAATCAAGTGCAGAAAAAGAAGTGGAAAGCAGGGAGAAAGCGAGATCCAAGAAAAGATCAATTCAAGGCATTCGACATGATCCAAAACCACTTACTCAGAGGGCTAAATGCTCTTAACATGGAAGTGCTTCCATTTTAAGATGATACATTAAGCCCCCACTTTAGCGAGAGTATGGACTTGAAGCAAAATCTTGGTAAAGGAAAGGAAAGAGGAGATCCAAGTGGATTCACAACAAGATAAAATAACACTTAGCTCAGGACACAAGCCCCCAGACTAAGGATTCTAACTCAACATACACACACGAGGGTGCGAAAAGAGAAAATCAAAAGAACATGGGTTAGTACTAAATAACCCAAATCAATTAGCATAAGAAACCTCGCTAAGAAATATTTCTCATACTAATATCATATTTGGAAAGCTATCATAAAAGCATAAATGATTACATAAGAAAGACAAGAGAAACACTATAAATAACATAGCTTCATGATCCAGTCCTACTAGCATGAAAGCATAAAAGAGAGAAAGGGAAAAGAGTGATTACCTCGCCTAATAAGATGCCCACCTTACCATGAATCACCCTGGAGGGAGAGCCCAACAAGTTCACCCATAAACTATGCTTGCAATTGTAATGTGTCTTCTGACAGCTTCTGGAATACTCATAGATCCACCTTCTTGTATCACTATGAATATAAAATGTGTGTCTCCTCGGGATTTAGCAACTTATGTGTGTTACCTTCGGAAGATTTAGCATATAAATGCATGTCTTTTCAGGATTTAGCAACTTATGTGTGTTACCTTCCAAGATTTAGCATATTTGAAATTGGAAATGCGTGTCCCTTCAGGATTTAGCAACTTATGTGTGTTACCTTCCAAGATTTAGCATATTGAAAAATTTGAAAAATGTGTGTCTCCTCGGGATTTAGCAACTTATGTGCATTACCATCAAAAGATTTAGCATATAAATGCATGTCTCTTCAAGATTTAGCAACTTATGTGCATTACCTTCCAAGATTTAGCATGTAAAAATAAAAAAATATAGTACAAGAGAGGCCCTATATATGCCCCCCTCCTTAATATGGCAAAAACATACTATTTTGACATGTTAAGGAAAGAAAATAACAAGGATAAAGCCTTCTTCAACATCAAGACAATATCCACAAACAACACCTAGTCCAAGCCAAGAAGGTCACAATTGTCATGCCCCGACCCTTCTTGTTGGATCACTATTTACTTTTGGTTAGAAACTCTTGAAGAGTTGGAGATCTTTTCTTCTTGGACTGCTTGCAGTTAGAAGTTTTTCAGTGAGCATGTGATGTGAAGTGAACTACAATTTTATATCTTAGATGACATTTCAGATTGATTGGTTTCAATTGAATTCTATTGCTTTGATAAGTCTTTATTGAATATATGTGAACTTCTTTGACGACATTATTAGTACCTTGAGAGATTGTGTGAAATTACTTAATAGAATTGGAATTACCTTGTACTTTCAGTTTTTAAAATTGTACATTAGGAAGTAATGGTAATTACGGTTGTTGTATTACTAATCCTTTGTTTGGAAACTTAAGGTATTTTGATGTTATTAGAAGATGAGAATTTATATTTTGATGCTCATTGATTATTAAATCATTTTGATTAATATAGATATTAACTTGGAATTGATAGGCTATATTGTATTTCTTGAATTAAGCTTAATTGTTTGAAAAGCTCTTTTTAGAATAGTAATTATTGGTGATTGTTCAGAAATATGTTTTGTATATACGTTAGTATACAAATATATATGTATACTGTGATAAACATACATATACATATATATGTATACATATATTAATGAATAATAAATTATTGAAATTTATTTAAAACTAAAAATGTAAATTATATACATACATATATACGTTGCAAGAATGTATATATACATGTACATAATCACATTGAGAAAAGAATGAATTGACATAAGTCATTGTTTCAAAAACAAACAATGTTATTGTTTTGAAATTGGAACCCATATTGAACTAAAGGTGGCAACAAAAGCTATTGCTAGGTGATTATATCACACTAGGCCACGGACATTGGTATTATGTCTGATTATTATCTAAGTTGTTTTATTAGGGCTTACTGTTTATATGCGGTGAATAACAATTATTCAAATTTGAATAACCCTTAGCAGGGTATCGACCACCTTTGGAGGGAATATTTCTTACTTATCTTTGTGAAAATTTATTATCATTGCATCGAGCATAGGTTTATATGCCATGAGCTGGCAATTTGCAATGAATGTTTATTGGTACCAAACTGCTTTTGTTCTGCCGCCAGTGGATGACATTGGGTACCGGCCACTCCACTCGAGTTCGGCATTAACTTTGGCATTTATCTCTGTTTGATTTCACCTCTATTTTGTGGATTTGTTGGTCTCAGTTTTTATGAACAACGCATTCTTCTTATCTATAAGCAAGGGTTTTGGTAACAAAACTCATCGTGGGCATAACAGTTCTAACTGGTTTTTAATGCTTCACTCAACTCTCAGCAAAATGAGAGGGAGTTTGAATTTGAGAGGGTTTTTAATGTTGCTGGGTTGTGATTTCCTATTCGCATCCAGTTGGATTTATGAAATACCTTGCTATCTCATTTTGAATCATTGTAATCTATCTCTGTTGTGATATTGACACTTACATTTGGTGATGCCATTCTGGGCATCTCTGGAAAGAAGGTTTTCATTGCTATTGTTCTTTGTCATGGAGCTTTATGCTTGAGGGATTCCAGTTGTCTCTGTGCGGCCGCGGGTTGCAAGGAGTTTCTCTCTCTGTTTGATTACCCACTACTACTTTTCCAAGTAGGGGCAGTTTCTTACCTTATTCTCTCTTTGTTTATATCTGCATTGTCATTTGAAATTATTATTACAAATATGTTTCAAATTTGTTCAATGCGAATGTTGATTTACCGAGTTACTGTCTTTATCAGTTTGACTGCTATTTGTATATATTTTGTGAACAAAGGAGTATGTGAAGTTTTGAGACTTCACATATCCCCGTGCTCTCAGTATGTGTGATTAATTTATGTGTTGATTAAATGTAGAGAACCCATATCATTATTTTTGCTCAGAACTAGTTGTGGGTTCAGCTCGATGCTCAAGCATGAATACCCACAGAGCATAGCTCTGTGAGTACCCATGCTTGCAGCGACTAGCGAGGGTATTGTGTTGAGTAGTGTATTAAACTTGGGCTTGGCCCCAACCATAAGCTCCCATAGAGCTAAGCTTTGTGAGAACTTATGCTTGTGGTCGCAAGCTTGACTGTGTCATGATATAACTTTTATACATTTCGGGCTCCCACAGAGCTAAGCTCTGTGAGAGCTCCTGCTTCAATATTTATTTATGAGTTTAGATGAGTTTAATTTGGTGGCTCAGCCATAGACATGAGCCCACACAGAGTGTAGCTCTATGAGAGCTCATGGCTGCAGCACAAAGCTTATGGCATTGTAACAAACAGTTTTACATATTGTCGCTTGGTTTTGAATTTGGGACAGATGTATATTTATACTAAGTGGTACCGCATCTTGTTTGATTATTAGGGTTGTTTGGAAACTTAAAAATTTTTGAGCATTGTTGCATTGTCTGCTGTTCGAAACTTGCTTTAGGATAAATATGGGATAATGCTAGGTTTCGTGAATGTTGGATTATTATGTTTATGAGTTAAATCTATGTTTAATGGTTTAGTTGTCATAGCCAGTTAAAGATATATTTGTTGTCTCAATAATTTTGAACGCAGCTTGTTAGGATTTAAATGGTATTTAGGCAACTCGAATGGTCAACATTATGAGGGATGTTGTGACCGAAGTTAAAAAAAAAGTTAGTAGCAATGATATTGTTTGGTCATCGACAATGTGGTAGAATTTGATCGTTTAAAAGTCAGTATCTGTAGGACAATTGATACAGTATTTTTCTCTTAAGGATTCAATAGTTATTTGCTTGAAATATTCTATTGTACGTCAATAAGGATTAAATAAATGTTGAAAAACTAGGATTTCAGATATTGACAGAGACTTAGATTATCAATTTATACTTAAACTGTTTGATATCACTTTTCAATATTACAAACTGTTTACTCTTATAAATATATTCTTGTTGGAAACAAAGGGATTGAATCAGTTATGAATATATATATGAAAATTGTTGATTTCGAAACAGTTTATATGCATTATTCTGTGTTTAAAATATGCTTTTCGAAAGGTGAAAATTATCTTTGTATGATTTGGGATTTGTTATTCTTTATATGGTTATCCTGTCTATTATTGAAGACGAAAATTGATGTAAATGAAAAAGGTGGACATATGATTTTGTTTGACATAAATGTTACTTGTTGAACATTATATATCATGTGAGATAGGATTCATTATCGTGGTCTTTTCTGAGTATGATTTAGATGATTAAGTGGCAGGGATAAATGAATATATTGTTATGATATTGTATATTTTATTAATCTATGTAAATAGATTAATAGGATGCACATTATCTGATTATTATATGATTTATTCTTGGTATTCTTGATTATCTATATTTTCCTCTAATTTGACAGAATAAGATTTGTTTCAAACGGATGAAAGAATGCAGTATCATGTAGTATACTGATTTATATCTGTTACATGAACATTCTTAAGAGATATATTTGTTTGATGTGTATTTTAAGAATACTTGTGATGAACATATATCGGGGTGGCTGAATTTAGTTTATCCTATTCAATTAAGTAATTCAGTGAAAACTTTAAAATGAACTAGGTGGGAGAATACATCTAAAAAGATAATTAAGCCTTACCTATGACTTAAACCAATATGGTTAAGTACAGAGAACAAGGCAAATCTCTTTTACGTTATTTGACGAGTACAATGGAGTTATCCATTACATCATCTAACGAGTACAATGGAGAATTCCACTATGTTGTTGTCTATGAGCATGCCAAATATGGTTGCAGTATCTTAGCGCCATAGTGATGACACCTCAATATATATATGATTCATTTACAGGTTATTCTTAGTGCGAGTTTAATTTCTGCATTGATATCTATTAGTTACTGGATTAATGTGGAATTTCTATTATTGAAAACTGCACTATGTTGTGAATGATCTTATTTCTGCATTATGATTGTTTATATGTCATTCTAACTTGTATGCAGATGGATCACGCTTTTAACTCAGCATTTGCTAAGCCCCCTTGTGTTTGTGTTGTTTTACTGTCTATGTTTTCAGGTGCTTCTAGAGATTGGATGAATATCAGTTAAAGGTTCTTGCTGAAGATTTCTCTTAGGAGAAGATTCAGTTACTTTGATTAGGTCCTAGAAGTTGATCATAGACATTTGACATTATGATATATTTTCTAAGTGAATGGAGCTTAAATTGTATTAAAATCCAAATGTTTGTATATGTGGATGATGTACTAATGGATATTGTAATTGAATGTCCAAGAGATCTTAAATTGATGTATCTTTTGGAAATAAAAAAAATATTGGTGCTTTGTTATTGTTTTGGTGTTTGTTCTTGTTTCTAGTTGAGGTGTTACAACAACTCCTATGAGGCCATGGAAGGGACGAATGTAAAGAGATATCATGCAAGAAGTGAAAAGAAAGTAACCCTTATGAGGGATAGCAAAATATTCTGTTTCCAAGGTGAGAGATATATCAATCATGGAAACCCAATGTCAAACAACAAAAGAGGTTATTATCAAGGACATATATCCTTAATGCAAACCAAAATTTTCATGTATGATTAGATATCACATAATAGATAAATACTGCTTAACCAAGGAAAGAGGTGAATCTTGGAAAGATAGAAAAAGAAGGAGATGGCATCCTTGCCCCCCAAGTGTAGGAACAAAGATGGAAGAGGATACCTACTTCACAATGCAAGGAGATATCCTGTTTAGCGACAATGTAAACCATATTCTTAGCGAGGGATATTGACCCCTACATCCAAGAGTATAGATAATCGTGAAAAGGATATGTCACTCATGGAAAATGATCCTCAAATGAAAGAGATCTTATCAACAAGACCCCCATCATAGAGGAGTGCTTTAGATAAAATATCAACTTTCAACAGTGGGAACAAAGATTCGATCATCAAGCCCCCTGCAAACAAGAGGAAGAGGAATCTTTGAAATGAGGGAAACAACTCTAACACCAAAGCAAGGGTGAGAGTTTATAAAGAACATAATTTGCAACATAGAGAAGAAATGATGACCTAGGACAACAATTTCTCATCTAAGAAGGTTATCCATAGTCAAAATATCTGTCAATATGATGAAATAATATTGCAATATAAACAAATACCAATAAGCTAAGGAAAGTAGTTCCCTAGACAAAGAGAGAAAAGGAAGAACCTTGCCCCCTAGGGATGAAAGGCAATGGATACCTTTGTAAAACACATGTCCTAGAAAAGATATCTTGAATAATAGAAGAGAGCAATAGATGAAAAACTATCATAATACAAACCTAAAAGAATAACCAATTAAGCTCAAATCAGGAACATAATGGATTCTAAAAGACAGGAAGAAATATACCTCTTGCCCCCCAATCTAGAGGAGAAAAGATCTATGTTATATTAGAGTGAGGAGTAAAATTATGAAGAAATCTCAAAGGAGAAGTTTCTTTTCTCTTATCTTTATGGATCAGATAATAAGGAGAAGGTACTTCGAAGAATCTTTGCACATCTACATCATGAACCATAGTTTTAACCTCAACATAAGTGTGGGAAGAACTAGGAATAGCAGATGGAGAATTAGGAATCGGATTAGGAAAGATTAGATTAGGATTAGGAAAATTAGGAACACTAGTAAAAGTGTAGGAAGTGATATGAATGGAAGACACAACCGAAGGAACACATGGAACCACATTTAGAAAAGGATTTGAATAGATATAAGTAATATTATGGTAAGAAGGTTGTAAGGTAGGATCTTGATTTCCCATAAGATCACCACTAAGAGGAAAAGCATTAAGGGAATTCTTATCTTTCTCTACTAATGCCTCATCATTAGAAGAAATCCCAAATGGAGGTGAAGGATTTATAATGTCATCTTCTTTCGCATAAAGGAAGTGTGTTTTAAAGAATATGTCATCTGCTTGTATAAAAAATGCTTCACAAGGAGGGGACAAATCAATGTATTTATCCAAGGGTTCATCCCAAAAAGTAGAATTATCCACAATGGCTTCATGAGGAAGAGAGTAATTAATATCCAAAGGTTCCTCCCAAATAGGAGGATTATCCACAATGGTTTCATGAGGAAGGGATTAATTAACATCGAAATCCAAAGGTTCATCCCAAATAGGAGGATTCTCCATAATGGTTTCATGAGGAAGAGAGTAATCAACATCCAAATCCAAAGGCTCATCCCAAATAGGAGGATTATCATCCCTATCAATAAAGCACATTGTAGGATCATCAAAACTCACTAAAGCCTCATCCCTAAAGGGGAAAGAAGGTAAATTATACTCTAAAGTAGGCTCATAGAAAAGACATATATTAGGAGAAGAATTAACATCAATCCCTAACTCATCTTTGTAAATAATTAAAGAGGTTGTGGAGGAGGGTGAAATAGGAATAGGATCAATGGAGATCTCATTCAAACAATTTTCAACCTCACTTCCATGTACCTCATTAAGGTATCTATCATCTTGAACAACAAAAGCCTCATCAAAGTACTCAAAAAAAGAATCATACATGTTGAATACTAAAAGCATGAAAATGTAAATGTTTTTGTATTTTTAAAGGAATTTTGCAATTTTTTTGTATTTTTCAAATCTAATTACCATGCAAGATTTAACACAAAGGGAAAATCTAACATCAACAAGATAATATAAAAGGAAATCTAACACCACAAAATACAATAGGGCATCTAATTCCACAAAAGAAAGTAGAGTAAGTATGTCGGGTTCACCAAAATGTAGAGTGAAGGTGAAAACACAAGGGAATATAAAGGAAGATCTAACACAATAGAGCATCTAAATCCATAAAAGAAAGGAGGGTAAGCGTGTCAGGTTCACCAAAATGTATAGTGAAGGTGAACACACAAGGGAATATAAAGGAAGATCTAACACAATAGAGCATTTAAATCCACAAAAGAAAGGAGGGTAAGTGTGTCGGGTTCACCAAAATGTATAGTGAAAAAATATGGATGGGGTCCTAGAACAATGGTTTGCACATAAAAGAGACCCCAAAACCAATATTTTACACTTACATTTGAATTGTATTGATATGGAAAGTAAATATAAATGACTAATGTTGAAATGAAGAGATAAAGGTACTTACCTCTGAAAAAGAACCTGCTGAAAACCCTATCAAACAGTCTCAAAAATTGTTGATTTTCACAATCATAAACCAAAACTGCGAGATCTACAAAACCCAGAAATCTTTTCCAATTCTAAGGGAGGTCATCTTTGACCCTCATAAAAGGTCAAATGCTACATTTTTTGTTTGAAGGTCGATTCTTACTTTGTTCGCAGATCCTGAAAGTTCATTGAAAAGGGTATCCAAATCTACTCTCAGATCTGAAATTTCGCACCTATACCTGCAAGAAAAAGAGAGTTTTTGTTATTTGTTTGAGGGGTTTGCTTTGGTCAAACCCCGATTTGGAATTAACCTTAATATTGAAATTGAAATGGAGAATGCTAGCAAGTAGTAGAAGTAGATCTAACAATGAAGCTATGATATTCAATAGATATGCAAATTATATTTGGAATGTAATCAAGTATGTTAATATGAAAGCTTGAACATAATATCAACAAATGTAAATCAAACCTCCATGATTGTATGCTTGGAATCCACTCTGAGGGAAGAATGAATGGATCTTGAAGATGAACAAAATGATCTTGAAGGAAGATCACACCATCATGATGGCTAGATCTAGGGTTTGAATGATAAATCTTGAATGCTTGAACCAAATCCCTTCAATGGCTTGAATGCTTGAATCCTTGATCTTCAATGGAGAACTTGGATGGAGAAGAGGACTTGAATACTTGAATGGATGCTTGCTTGATCACCTTGAGAGCTTGAGAAAGGAGATTGCAAACTTGATGCCTTGATCATGAGATTGCTTGGAAACTTGATGGAGAAAATGAGAAGAAGGCTTCCTTTTATAGTGATCTAGGGCACAATCCTCTAGAGGGGCCAACTTGGGGAATTAAATTCCAATTAGGCCTCAACCCTATAGGAATGGACTTAAATTAAATATAATTTAAGAATTTACCGTTTCAGAGACCAAAACAACGGACCCGGAAGTGGGAAAATAATTATTTTCGAAACCCGACAACTGAAGATCCCGTGACCTTGAAATTTAAACCCAAGGTCAAAGATGAGCTTGATCCTAACTAGGTCAGGGTTGAGGTCGACTTTGACCCCTTTAGGTCAACTTTGACCTTAAGGGCACAGATTTCAAGGTCTCAGTCAAAGTGAGAAACAAGAGGTCCCAGAGGTGCTCGGAGACCTCGAAATGATGCCAAAATAGGGTAGAGTGCCAGGGAGAGGCACAAAATCCTATGATGAACATGATGAAGTCCAAGAGGACCTATTTGTAAGTCCTACCTAGAAAATAGACTCATAGAAGAGGGAAATTAAGGAGAATCCTTGGGATCCTAACCATTATTTCACCTAGAATGAAGGAATCAAGTGCAGAAAAAGAAGTGGAAAGTGGGGAGAAAATGAGATCCAAGAAAAGATTAATTCAAGGCATTCGACATGACCCCAAACCACTTACTCGGAGGGCTAAACGCTCTTAACATGGAAGTGCTTCCATTTTAAGATGATACAATAATATGATCATTGGGACATGCATTTATTACTTGATACTCAATTCCAATATTTTTCATAATGGCAGATAATTTTCAGTATGAGTGAGGTAGAATATTTGATGGTGGTAACAAAAATTCACCTTTCAATCTACAACGATAAAAATAATTTGTTAATGTAAAGAATATTAATGGTACATTTTTCACCATTTATTTACTAGTGATGAAATAACAACAAAAATAGATGAAAAAGGATGACATATATGACATATGTTAACATACATGAGATTATTATATTGGATAAACCATTCATAACCTTCAAATTCACCAACAACAATAAAAGAGAGAGGAGAGTTGTTTGTGAGCCTTCATAAAGGGGCTCATATGCCTTCTCAAGTACATGTAAATCATGAACAACATCAAAGTCATCTCGATCATCATGATTAGTTGCACTAGTACTAAATGTGTCATGGATCAATGTATTTGTACCATCATCTTCAACTATGTTTTCTAGCGCATGATCATCTTCTTCCATAGGATCATTAACTTCATTTTCGATATTCACACCTCCATATTCCTCTACTTGGAAAACCACATTCTCTGGGTCTTGATAGTCCATATCATGTGCCCTAGGGTGCCCCACCTATATAATAATGATCAACACAAATAAATCATGATCATGATCTCATGATCAAGTATTTTTATAAATATAAAATGTTAAAACAATATAAACATTTATAAACACAATCAATATAAACACATATAATGAACAACTTACCAATGGACGATAATCATGCCCCCCTTCAATGTGACCATATTGCCTACAATGTTTCTCAGTTGTTGTGATTAAAAGTCTTCTCGTCTTTAAGCCCCTGCAATTATTGCAGGGACAGTAACATTCCCATCACCTTTTTCTTTTAAATCTAGACCACAATCTAGCAATTGTCTCTTTATTTTGTTCTTGACTAATATTATCTGACATGACTTTTCTTCATAGGCAACAAAAACATACTATAAAAAATTTGGTCTATAACCTTTACCAACTTAGTGAAATGATTCCACAAGTACGAAAAACACTTTCTGCGCAAGTATATATATATTTTACAAGGCTAATCCTAAGGTTTTTTTTTAAACTTTTTAAAAAACGTTTTGTTATTTGTCAAACTTCCGACGACCGTTTGTCAGACTTTCAACGAAATCAAACAACGTCAAAATTTTGACGAACATCGGGCAACTTTTTTTTTAAATAACAATTTGACACATTTAACCTCATAAGATCCGACGATACAAAAAAAATCACATAGCTCATCAGAAATTTTCATCAGATTTTGATGTCAAATGAGTTAGTGTTCCTTTCTTCCATGTGCTATATGAATAATATAGGCACATAACATTAGGATTATGTATTCACTGAACTTTTCAAGTTAATCCCTAGAACTTGCATAACCATGAGGCCTTGCAACACCTTTCCCACATCATTATAGTATGCCATAAGAAGGCACAACTCCCCTCACATAAATGTTCTATTGCATAGGCTCTTTATATTGTTTTCTAATCCCAATCTTGTGAATGGACCCTCTCTTAAATATTTTTTTTCATCTTCACAATTATCCTCTTCCTTCTCTAAAAGCTTCATACTAGTAAATTCTTTTATAAAAACATTTTCAAAAGCTACACATTCAACTTTACATTGGGTAACACCCTCAACAATATTGGTCATGAATTTTTTACAAATCATAGCTTGTGTTTTTGGCACACTTCCTACACTTGAACCCTTTGTAGCAACCACCACTTTTGTAAACCCCAAAGCTACTATTATTTCATAGGAGAAAATCACCTTCAAGTGCCCATTTGATATCACCCCTTTATATTTTGGATATCTTACAAGTGGATCACTTTTCCTAGCCACACTGCTAAAGTAAAGTAATATAACTAGTAGCACAAATTCCCACACATTGTTGTTTCTCTCCAAATTGTCACTCTTACCCCAATTCTATATGGAACCACCCCCACAACATTAATAAAACATAAATTGTACTTATTAGATATAATAATTAATAATCATAATTCCCACATGTGAGAAACACATGAACACTCCAATTGAACCTCTTCTTAATAATAAAGTCCCCATACAATCTTCTCCAACTCAACAAACTAGCATGCAACTTCAACAAATAAGCTGGCATGAATGACAAACGGTAGTTCGACCTCTCTTAGGCACTTTATAAGTGACTATACAATGGAGTTATAAGAGCTTGATCTATACCAAGATTGGCCAAGAAATCTACAAACAATTTTAACACTCTTGCAATTTTGAAATTTGAGACAATCGAAATTGCTCCAATCTTCGAAACTTCTTCTACACAACATTAGAGTTTCTAATTCATATTATTAAGTTTTTACGAAGTAATTATCACTACCATATAATCACTTCCTACCATCAAGATTTTAATATCTTAAGAAGTTACAATTGTCAAATATATCGATATTGCCTCCCATTCCATCTCATTTCTAATCCTTAAGAAATAAATTCAACATATAAAAATTTACCTTCTACATCTATTAGAGTAAAATCTCCTACCACGTTTCCCAAATTTCCTCTGAAAGCACTAGCAAAATTCAATTTTATAAAATTATAAAAGAACCAGAGCCCAAAATTTATGATCTTGTAAGCCTTGTTTCATTTCACTTAGTCCCTTAGGGTTCCATGGAGGGGGCTTTTGAAAAAAAAAATTAGTGTGTGTTGGTAAGAGTTTTTAGGATTATTTTTAAGCAAGCAATCCCATGAATTTTGTAGTGAAGTTTATGCTGAAAAATTTAAGCTCCGCAATTTATGAACATTGTGGTCTGTGAAATTTTTATTTAAGTATATTCAATTCACGTGACTAAATAAATTAAAAAAATATATATATATATATCAATAAGAATTAATTCTTTCTAAATGATTGACAAGTGGCAAAAAAGCCTAAGGTGGTGGGGTAATTTCTAGCCCCCACCTTTTCCACTTACTCAAATCTCCAACCATAAAAAGTAGAGGCCACTACTTTTGAAAAAAAGATTCTAATTAATCCCATAGATATATGTGATATTACTATCAGATTTAACTATGTATTTTTTCGTGTCAAACTCATTGACCCTTGTTTCATGAGTAGTGGCTCACACAAACCCATTTCTCATAAGAATGAATAGAACACTTAGCACTCATTGCATCTAGGTGATGCTCACACAAGTGAAGTACTGAGACTTCCTCGGAGGTCACCCATCCGAATACTACTCCAAATCAAACACACCTAACTATAGAATACCCATACTCCATAATTAAACCCACTCTCTTTGTCCCATAAAAATCTTTTTTAATTTTATGAAACCTCTTGCTCACCCTTAACCCTTGACCACAAGGCACATTGAATTGTACATGAATGAATATCATCTACTTCCAACCAAATTAATTGAAAAGATTTTAAATGCCCATAAACAACTATGCAAACAAAGTGGGGAAAGGAACCCTCGAACCCCCACCTCCATGGGAAAGGAACCTTCGCATGACTTTTAACTTCATCCTCAAGAAATCCAAAAAGTCAAATGAGTCTTGCAAAAAAAGTGCAGGGAGTACGTGGAGAAATAAATAGGCATAGGCTCTAGCAATTACTTTCTCTTAATGGAGATAAGCATCAAACGTACTAAAAAGGAGACCCAAATCAGTCTGTAACCAATGTACACGCGCCATTATACATGTAAGCCTATTGTGTGCTTCTCTGCTATTTTAGCGGGTGCTGTCAAAATATCGGGTCAGTTAGATCAGTCAAACATCTCAACTAAGTACACTGCCATTGCAGGCGGAGAGATTAAAAAATGGAGGGCAGACATGTTTAAAACAAGAGCATAGCAAACCAAACTGGGATGAGCGACATCATTTTTAAAAGAGAGATGGATTCACACGAGGTGTTTGACAAAATGTCTGCATGCCAACTGTTTGACAAAATGGGCGAGTGGCTGCCGACCGGGGGGATGTAGGGATATCCAGTGTACGATGCCGATAAGAACTGCAGCAGCTGCCTCTCCCACCGTCCATTGCCTTCGTTAAGATGAGGTCTTGTAGGTAGCTGCTGCTTTTGTTTTTTAGTGGAGTGATAATGATCCCAATCGCAGTCAAATTGCGAAATAACTAACACACTGTCGCCCTCGTTGAAATCCTTCATCCCTGAAATTTCGCCACTTTTTGGTTGTGTTTAGGCTTATCAGCAAAAGTTGAAGTTTTTCCCGTTTTCGTTTTGTTGCACTAGCTTAGCCTGCCTTTGAATCTTTCAACTGCTCCATACCCACATCTTTTTCGTTCACGGGTTCATTCATTGCATGTATGCCGGGTCTGTTATGGATGCGCGCAATGAGGTATCAAATCCTGTGGCTTTTTAAATAGATTCCGGATAATACTAATCTCTCGTCTCCTGCTGTTTTTCAATTGTTTGTCACTGGATCTATGGAGAACACTGAAGAGGGTTTTGTTGGGCGCCTGCAATCTGATCCATCCGTTAAAAATTCCAACACCCACATCAACAACAACAATAAAAATATTACTAATAACAATAATAATGCGCACCCACTTCAATCCCAAGCTCCTCAGCCGCCACCGAGGTATGGTGCATACCCATCTACTACAAATGCGTTCAGTGTAAAACGAGAGCCATCCCCATCTGCGTCTCCATCCCCGTCGTCTATGTCCTCTGGGAGATCCGCTGCATCCCATTCAGTTGATGCACAAATGCAGGACTCTGCCTCCTCAGCAATGTTTAGTACTGATGTGAACAAAATGCCTGACATGCCCCCTCGAAAAAGAGGCCACAGAAGGGCACATTCTGAGATTGCTGTTCGCCTTCCAGATGATATAAGCTTTGATCGTGAACTGGGTGTTGTGGGTTCAGATTGTCCCACTCTCTCAGATGAAGCAGAGGATGATCTCTTCTCCATGTACATTGATATGGACAAATTCACTTCGTTTTCCAATTCTCCATCACAGCCACTCCCTGCTGCTCCTGTATCAAGATCTGGTTCAGAAGGAGGTCCAGCGCTTCCCCCACAGCCCGGTCATCACTCTAGAAGTGTGTCTATGGATGGAGGTTTCTCTGGTTTTCAGAGCAACAATGGTGCATTTGGTGTTGGTGGTGCTAATTCTGCTGATAGACCTCGTGCACGGCATCAACACAGTCAGTCCATGGATGGGTTTACATCCATTAAGCCTGAGCTTCTCGGAGCTTCTGGGGGGGAACCATCATTGGCGGAGACAAAGAAGGCAATGTCAGCTGCTAAGCTAGCTGATCTTGCACTCATTGATCCTAAAAGGGCTAAGAGGTAGGACTCTTATGAAAAACTGATACCATTATCAATTGCAGCACAGTCAGTGTGACAAAATAATAGTAGACATGTGGACGAGTCGGTTTGTTAAAGTTTCCTTATTCATTTCACTCATCAATTTGTCTTCAGTAACCGTTCATATTATTCAAAGATGAGTGTGTTTTAAATAAATGTTTTTACATTATGGTAAAATGCTTACACATAAGAGAACACAAACAAAAGGTTTCAAGTAAAACAGGAAAATGCTAATAATTCTTCTGAAGATGATTATTTAATTAATAGTTACTGGAGCACAGATGTAAATCATTCTAATTATATCTAGTCATGGAATCCAGCACTAAATTTTCTTCTGTTGACATTGTGTCAGCTTCGTTTGATTCTGCTATTTCATTTTTCCTTGCATTTTGGTCCACTGCTTTTGCAGGATCTTGATAGTCTAATAATTAATTTTCTCAATCCTTGTTTATTTTCTGTTGTTTCTAGTCTACTGTTCAACCACGCTGCGGGATTTCGTTTCTCTTGCATTTTGTTGCCTTATCCGGTTTTGCAGACCTTCCTCGTACAATTGTATTATTGTTGTATAAGGCAGAGTCCCTCTTTCTGAATCTTGTCTATTATGCGTGAAAAATACCAGCTTCCTATGGATGGGCTAAAATTTTCAACATTAGTGTAATAGCTCATCAAACCCTACATTTACCAGCATAAGACTTAAACAGACTGTTTAATAGCAATATAGATATCCACTGTTTTGCAGGGCATTTGACATCCACATAAACACATTTAAAAATGGCTATTAAGGATTTGCTATAAAACCCTTATTCTAGATTCTATTCTTTGATTTAGTAAAGTAAAGATTCTTTTGCTCCTTTTCTTATTCTCAGCAACTGGTCATTGATCTGATCATCATTGCTTTATTGCAACTGTTTATGCAAATCGTTTTGATTGCATTTGTTATCTCGCTGGTTTGAGTTTGATCTCCAAGGAACTGTGTTCTTTTGCACATCAATATTTAAGCATATATGTGGTTTCTTATACATATAGTTTTTGTACTCAGCTTGAGATGCGTAGATTGTGTCTAGCCTTCAAACATGGTTATTATACAATGAAAAAATAATTTTATCTGCTGTTATTGTTTAACAGAATTTGGGCAAATCGCCAATCAGCAGCAAGGTCCAAAGAGCGAAAGATGAGATATATATCAGAATTAGAAAGGAAAGTGCAAACATTGCAAACAGAAGCTACTACTCTTTCTGCACAGTTGACCATGCTACAGGTACATGCTTATTTATGCACTAACTTTAGCTGGTAAGATTAAATCACAGAAAGCGGAGTTGTCTGTTGTGTGTAAGCATCAAATATCAATCATATGACGGTTAGAAAAGTATTGTCGATCACTAGTATTGGCAAGGAAACTTTTTTGTGCTTCTCTTGAATTAGTTTAATGTTTAAAATTTTTTGTGGACAGAGGGATACAAATGGGCTAACGACTGAAAATAATGAATTGAAATTACGATTGCAATCCATGGAGCAACAGGTTCACCTGCGTGACGGTAATTATTTAGTCCAATATTTGTTAGATATGTTCACATTTTAAATTGTATATTCACATAATACCCAGAGAGCAAAATCAACTCTCCCAGGCTGTAAAATCAGTTTTTGATTCTCTGTCTAAATGAAATGAAATTCCTAGAATGTTGTAGGGCCAGAGATCTACAAGTATAAATACCTGAAATGACTTAGACAATTTCGGTATCATTCAGGGAGTGGTACGAGGTCAACTCTGAACAAGTGCAATGTCAGGCTTTTAATCTGCTCGATCACCTGGTTTAACTGAATAATCTTTAATTTCTGAGCCCTAGACAGCTGAAACCATAGTCTTCATGCAGTATTACTGAATAATTCCATTTCTTGAAACAAAAACGATGAGCAAAGGAAATTATGGGCGGCAATGAATTTTCAGAGCCAGTGCCATAAGCAAAGTTTCCTTGATTCAGGGTAATGGCGAATGCGAAGTATCCAAAATCATGGTTGTCTGATCTGTCTTTCTGACTATTATTTTCATGGGCAATGTTTAGTTTCTTCTAGCTTGCCTTATGAGTTATTTTGTACAGAGAATAGATCTTCTGCTACCACCTTTCTTATTTGTTGAACTGCTATGGTCCATAGTTAGTAGGAAGTGCAGATTTACTGATCTCATATTAGTCAGTGTACAGGAGCAACGGAATAGAGCATTTGCCTTCAGATGCATATGCAATTCTAATAGGTAGTGATGATTCATCCTCATATATTTGCTCTAACCTTCCGATGAAATTGTTTAGTAACTGACCCTTATGCCCAACCCCATGGTAATAAAAAAATGCTAGAATACAAGTGAAAAAATAATTGTCTGCTGCTCTTTTCTCGAGACCTATGTATCCAGATATTGATTTTTTTTGTACTATCATCTACACAGCTGTTGAAGTGCGATATATTAAGTGAAACAAATTAAATTTTTTATGATCACAGAAAATTATTTCAAAAGCTCTGTTTCTTTTGGAGAGAAATCTATTTATTATCTTTAACTATTGCTCTTCACATAATTTGTTAGATCTAATATTCATTTGCCTGGCAATAAGAGGGATTGTATGATTATGCTCATTTCAATTTATGCATATTGGAACTTGCAAACACTGTCACAGCTCTTAATGATGCTCTAAGGGAGGAGGTACAGAGGTTGAAGCTGGCAACTGGTCAAATAGCCAATGGTGGGCATGTGATGAACTTTGGTACTTCATCGTTTGGGCATAATCAACAATACTATCAGGTCCAGCACCAACCCTCACACACTTTATTAGCAGCTCATCAACTTCAACAACTTCATTTGCAGTCACAACAATCAGCTATGGAGATACGTAATGGAGGAACTGCATCTTCACAAGGCCATAGGGATAACCTTTCTGACTTCACCATGACTTCTGAGGGATTACCTGTTTCCACTGGTCAGGAAGCAGGGTGTAACTACTGAGGTTATGGGGCCATAAAACTTGAATAATCCTGAGAATCGTGGTGCAAGTTTTAGCAGTTAAATTATTTTTTGAACTTCTTTGGACCAGCAACAATGTTTTAGTATGTAAGGCATGCCTCTAAGGACTTGGCCTGCTTTAGATATTTGACTTTGAAAGTATGCGAACTTTAATTTATCTTTTTCTCTATTCCATTCTTTGTGGGGCATCTGTGTTAAGCACATTTGGACTTAATTTACTTGGTTAAAGTAAGAAGTTCACTTGCAGCTTGAGAGATGCAGGTTGAAAATTCTTGTTTGTTGGCATTTGGCAGTTTCAAAGGCTTCAGACTTTATAATCAATGCTTGATGCCCTGACCCTGAAATTGTATTCTTTGCCTTCTGAAGTTTAATCCAATGGGCAATGATTTGAAAACATCTTTACTGTGCTTCCTCTAAGCTATGTTCAAATTTTTTCCTCTACTAGCTTTGTTTTGGAGGGAGAATGGATGCTGTGGGATTCACCGTTTGCCTTGCCAGATTGGTCTTGGTCTTGATAGATTATATGAAATTTCTTGAGATACAATAGAAAGATATATACAATAGAAAGATATATGAAATTTCTTTCTTGAGATACAATAGAAAGAAAGGTTGAGATACAATAGAAAGGAAGAAAGATTCTTTATAATCTACAATACTGAGTGGTCAGTATATGGGTGTCTATATGACTCTGGACTTGCAGGAGGCATCTATCTATACTGCTACAATGAAACGTCTATATGACTCTGGACTTGCAGGAGGCATCTATCTATACTGCTACAATGAAACGTACATACCTTATCTCCTTTAAAATTTGATTAAACTAAAAAAAACTTTCATATAACAAACGCTAGAGTTTCAAGTGATACATAGGTTGCTGTAGTAACAAACGCTAGAGTTTCTACAACGTGGTTGGTATAATGAATATATCATTTTCCTTATAACTTTAAAATTAAATAAACCCCTGCGTACCAGAGTTAAGAAAATAACTCAACACCTTTCTAGAACAATTAATTAACAACCATAAAACACTGCCCCGTATATATTTGGGTTTGAAACAGTGATTATATAGGTAATTTTTCCCACTTTTCCGCTAGAATGCAGCCTGACAGACTTAATTTATTTAATATATTTGTTCTCGAATTATATTTGTTGGGTTTTTTCTACAGAAAATCAGTAATGATACCGACAGTTTGCACACAATTCAAGAACCTGGAACAACAAAAGGATACAAGGATTATGATCAAATACAAGCTTCCAAAGTGCACATAAATAAGCTCCCAATAAAAAACTGTTAATTTCGTTATTAGAATTCATTGTTTTGCCGCATTATCCTATAGGTTGTTTGGCCTAGTAGACTTACTGATTGTGTCTTCTACCTCTCCCATAGAGGAATGCATTTCTGTTTGCTGAATGCTGACAACTCTATTTAGCCTCCTCCGAAGATTTGAACCAAGGGTTGCCTTACCGATTCACTTTTTTTTTTTTGCTAAAATCTTCTGTCAGGTAAAGAAAGCTCAGCACGATTTCTCTGATTTTTGTTTCACCGATTCACTTTTTTTTTTTTTTTTGGCTAAAATCTTCTGTCAGCTAAAGAAAGCTCAGCACGATTTCTCTGATTTTTGTTTCTTGATCCATGAGAAACTCTTCAGGCATTCTTTCGTGAGGTTTTTTATAATCTCGAGGCTATATATTATAACTCATTCTCCTCTTGATAATATGTTATTCAATGGAATTACTGTTAGTGTTTGCCATTCTCTTTTTAAAAACTATTTCTGTTGTACTCTTTTGATTTTATCAATAATTTATATTTAATAGTTTAGTTATCTATTAATTTTTGTGTTATTATTTATTTTGTACATTTTAGTATGGTATTAGAGTTTTTGTGTTAGGATAGGTTTTAAGTTTATAGTTGTTAGAGATTCATAGGTGTTTTTTTAAAATCTTGCACATAAATTTTCTTCATATCTAGTATGTTCTCTTGTATATTTGGATGATTTGGAGAACATGAACAATTTGTTAAGAAAAAATTAATCTTTGAGGGATTACATTGGCTTTTATTTGAGGATTGGAATGATTGAAATTTTTTCGCCACATCTTGCCTTTGATTGTTCGACTTGACCAAACTTGTTTCATCAAGTTTAGGTTTATTCTTGACAACATTATTGTTGTCTGGGAAGGCATGAAATGGGCTCGGAGGTCGAACTAGAAAGCCGTCTTCCTCAAAGTTGATTTTGCTAAAGCCTATGATCGGATTGAGTGGCCTTTTATTTTGGCTATGCTTCAAGCTCTTGGGTTTGGTCCCAGATTCATACAATTTGTTTAGATGTTGTTTGGGGATGTCTCTGCTTGCCTCACTATCAATGGCCGACAGTCTGAAGCTTTTGGTCTCTTCAGATCCATTTGCCAAGGTTGCCCTTTGACTCCTTTGAATGTCTTGGCTATGGAAGGGTTTGGTTATTTGCTTGCCAATGCCTATTCCATTGGTCTCGTCAAAGGAATTTCCTTGCTTGAGTCACCTGCTCAGCTTGTCAATGGTCATTTCACTGATGATTCTTTTCTCACTCTCATTGAGGATGAAGCTAATGTGAAGGCAACTCTTCAATGCCTTGATACTTTTTGTTTAGCTTCTGGCTTTGCTATCCAATGACACAAGACTCAATGTTACAGACAATCCACTCTTCCGGCTTCTCCTTGGATTGCTCAGTTCGGCTGGAAATGGATCAAGCATGGAGAGGTTTTCAGATTTTTGGGCATTCCCTTTGCCTTCTAGGCTTCGCCTGTGGAGTTATGGAATGTTGTTCTTGCTAGAATTGAGAAGCTGGAATACTGGATCACCAGGCCCCTATCCCTGATTGGTAAGTTCTAGATTTGCTCCAAAGTGCTTGTTGTTACTCATGTTTACTATTCCTCTTGCTGGGTGCCTTCTAAAGCTTCTTATATGAAGCTGGAAAAGTTGTTGCGTGACTTTCTATGGGCGTTTGGAGTCGATTCTCATGGCTTCCACATGGTTGCTTGGGAGTATTGTTGCCTCCCCAAAGATTTTGGTGGGCTTGGCCTTTTGTCCACCGAGAAACAAGGTATTGCTCTAGGAGCTAAATGAGTGCTCAGAGCCTTGTTTGGTAATGAAGCTTGGAAGGTTTTATTGAGGCATTGCATCTCTTTAGGCTTCCCAATTCATAGATCGGTTTGGAAGGGGATTGGTTTTCAAACCCTTATCATGTCGGAGCCAGTTTAGATCAAGGGCACTTTTGTTGTTAAAAGCATCTGGAGAGCTTGGGAGGCTATTAAACCTTGGATGCGGTGGGCTGGAAATGGGTTTCGTGATGGCCTCTTTTTTAACCAACACAAGATTTGGTGGTCACCTCTTTTTCATCAACAAGGGCTCCTCTAGCCAAGATTCAGGGTTTGCATGCTTTGCATTTTCACAAACGTGGCATTCGATCCCCCAAACATCTTTTCTCTAGAGCCACCATGAGTCTTCTCTCTTGGGATGACCTCCAAGTGCAGTTGAGACTTTCTCGCCCAGATCAACAAACTTTTGACCTTTTGGTCTTGACCATACCTCCTCAGTTATTGCATAAGCTTGGCATGTCTTCGGTCAAGCCCTGGTGGAAAGATTGGAAGTGGTATCCTTGGACTTCTCTCACTAATTACAAGCCCAACAAGGGTTATGCTTGGTTGGTGCACCATCTGTTGATGGTTGACACTTTGAATCACAGATGGCACTTGTCTTCTTCCCAGAAGACTTGGTAGTTCCATTTCCTTACTGTTTGGTCTGCTATTACAGAGCCAAAATTTGCGCACTTTGCCTGGTGTGTACTTTTTCAAGGCCTTCCCCTAGTGCTAGGCTCCGACATTTAGGAATCCTTGATCCTACATGCCCTTTCTGTGGTCTACCAGAGACTTTCATGCATCTTTTTTTGGTTTTGTTGCCGAGCTCAACATTATTGGAGCTGGATTCATGATTTTTTAAAGCCTTTTTGACCATTTCCCTTTTTTCGACATATGATTTTGTTGGGTGACTCACCCAGAATGCCTTCTAGATTTACCTAGATTTGACATGCTTTTAGGATGGAAATTCTTTTCGCTATTTGGAAGGATAGGAATGTTGTTATTTTCACTCACAACTATTTGGATATCAATGTTTCTATGTACACTAAATCTTGTATTTGTAATAATGTAATGATGTAGATACAAGTTTAGATCGATAAAGTTGCTCTTGAAGTGGCCCACTTGCAGGAGTTGTTACAACATTGGAGCAATGCCCCATGTACGGTTGCTAGAGTGTCATTGGACTCGCTATCCGTTGATCACACTTCGCCCCGTGGCCATCGCCGTGGTCGGAGCTCTTCTGCTCAGCGCTCCCAGACCCCCAGGTCTCAAGACCCTCGTCGCTCTTCCAGCGGCAGAGCCAATTGGTGGCATCGCTCGACTTCCCCTCATCGGAATTTGTCCAGCGGTTGGCCTATTGTTCTTGCTCCCTTTGTTGTTGTTACTGGCTGGCCTCCGACCAATGTTTTTGATAAAGTTCCTCGCCTGGCTCTTGCTATATCTCCCAGGCAGGAGGAAGGTGAAATGGAAGAAAAAAAGATGATGGTTGGTCTATTCTTGACCTGCTTCCAGATTGCAATGTGTGGGCAAACCTTGAAGACAATGATCCTCCTCCCTTAGCTGTGACTGCTCTTGCTGCCTGAGGGCTTATATTTTTATTTTATTTTATGAATAGTTGATGTATCCGTCTATTGCCGTGTGACTCTTGCGGGGTGATCTTGTATCCCTCAAACCCTTTTTTGTGGATAGTGTACTTATATTTTTAAATTAATAGAAAGACCTCTATTCATCAAAAACTTTTGTGCAGTCTTAATAGCATTTTTAGTTGTTCTATAGTGTCCAAAAGGTTAAAGAAAGTCAAAAATCAATATTTGTATTGTTGAAATTGAAAATTGAAAGTCTAATTTGTAATTTGGGGTCGCTTTGCAGCTTTAGGTGAATGATTGATTTTTTGGACATTTTAAAGCCAAATGGATTCTTTCATTGCCCCTTGAAGCATATTATACTATATAGACTAATATATCACCAACTTTATCATCAAATTAAAAATTTAAAAA
The DNA here is from genome assembly GCA_027943335.1 of Chamaecyparis obtusa. Lineage (NCBI taxonomy): Eukaryota > Viridiplantae > Streptophyta > Pinopsida > Cupressales > Cupressaceae > Chamaecyparis > Chamaecyparis obtusa. The sequence goes on along the minus strand of BSBK01001224.1, from coordinate 856,589 downwards.
ATTGTAGGTTTTGGCTACTGTGGCTAGACTAACCAACCATTAGTGGTTATTAGTTAATTCTTAGTAGTTATCAGTTAAGAATTGATGCCTTTCAAGGCAATAGTAGCTCAATGCTACTAATGTTGTCCAATGGACATCGACAAATTGTCTCTCATAATGTCATAAATTGCACCCTTCACAATTCCACTGTCCAGGCAATACTTTCAGTAGGGTCCCCACCATCAGGGGAGGTGGTAGAACCCTCTTCTCAAGACAATCAACACTAGGAACAGAGTGCTAGAAATGCTATGTCTTAATAGTCGAAGGTTGTTAGAGGAGGGTTTTTGCAACCAGAGGGGACCATAGTAGCAACAAGAGGTGGAGTCGGGTCCACCAAGTTTGAGGAGGCCAAAACAACATGAGCATCACTCTAGGGGAGTCATCATCAGCCTAAGAAGAGTTATTAGAGGAAGAATCAGAGGCGAGGATGATCAAACGATCATCATTTGCATCCTTCCACCAAGTGTCAACACCTTTGTGGTGAAAGAGGAAACAATTAGTAGCAAAATGACCATTAGAGAAGCATCATTGACATCGAAAGGGGAGGCCCTCAAATCCAACGATTGAGTCCAAGGCTTTTCCCCAACCATGAGAACCACATCTCCCGGAAGGGGTGTGGAGATTTCAATGTCCACTAGAATCCGAGTGAAAGTAGAGAGGCCCATATTGTTTGTAGTCTCATCCACCTCTAAGAAACAACCAATAGAGATTTCAATGGCCTCAAAGCAAGAATTCTCCCAAAAATAAAGGGGAACATTTGAGAGACGAACCCACATTGAGCGGTTCAGTAAGAGGGTTAAAGGAAACTGTCTAGGGTTTGACCAAGAGAGAGTGATTCCCCCAACCTCACAACTTGCTCAATACCAAATCACGGTCTTCAGAGGAAATAAAGGAGCAATAAAAAACCCCTTTAGAGAAGGGAAAAACTCAATGTTACTAGAAACAGAGGATATCCAATAATCTGACACCCAATGATGCAGATTTGGAAGGGAAGGCAAAAAACTAGCGAATCTACAGACCAACCCATAACGTTGGTAGAAATCCGCATTTTGCACCACATCTAGACCACACACCACCACAGGGGATGTCTTGGCACATGCAAGAGGTCGAGATTTCTCCTTTGAAGGAATAGTTGCAATAGATTTGGCAACGCGAGCAAAACTCCATCCACTAACAACCAGATCCCCCAAATCACCAACAACAAGGTGTGGAGCCGACGACAGCTTGAGAAAAGAAGAGGGTACAGGGCTAGCCCCACACAACCCATCAGAAACGACAGTAGGAACAACTACCACAACAGGTGAAGTAGCCGAACCACCCACAAAATAGGGTGGAGTAGTTGTTCTAGAAAGCACAAAGGCTTTCAAACTCTATTTTTTCGCATGGATGGGAATACTCGTTGGCACAACAATGACATTTTAGAATTTATATTTCTAATGTTATTTTATGTATAATATATTATTTTTTTATTTTTATATATTATCTATTATCTATTATTATTATTTTTTGATAGGTAATAGGCCGAAGCCAGAAATACTTTTAATACTAAAAAATAAAAGGTACAACTTTGTTTGGTGCGGACATTGGTAGGAAAGAACAAAGTGAAGGAAATCTCCAGTCTTGCTTGGGACTCGAGAGTCCAACTAGAATAGGATACAAGTAACGCTATGAACATATGAGTAAAACCTGATGATGGCATCCCCTCATTTACAAATGGAAAAATCTTCTATAAAGCCTAGCTTCTGATGATCATGTTTTAGCATGTAGATTGTTTACATACTATTAGATCCAATTTTATGAGAATCTTATGTTACAAATATTTACATTATTTCTGCTTGATTGTACTTCTTGCTTCCTTGTTGTGTTGCCAGATATAGTCCTTATGTTGTTATCCTTTGAAACCTGCCAAGCTTCATATCCTTTTAGCTAAGATCAAATCGTTAGAAGTTCAAAATAAAAGATTTAGATATAATATTTTTAATCATTCAGGACACATCGTTATCTAAAAGAAAAATATGCAGGGTTAGTATAACCTTACCAGATTAAGATGAGAGAGGATGGTTTTGAAAAAGGGAAACTGGTTAAATCAAGCTCGCATAATTCCCTGTTTGAGGCACTTGTTGAGGCATCTTCAACCAAACACAAACAAACTACAATGCATTCACCTAAAAGGAATCATAAGCATTTGGTAATAGGAGTATGATTTTGTTAAAACTTTCTTCCTATCAAACTATAACATATTCCAAATGAAATAACTATAAAATATCCAACACACAAATAACAGGTAATAAACATTAGAGTAATCTCCGACCTATTTTTTATTGTAAAATTTCAAAAATTTAATAATTACTAAAATTATCAATGAAATGTTTCCAATTGTTTTTAAAAACAACTTAGAAGAACAAAAATAAAAAATATATTTAAAAAAAAAGGGTAAACAAACGTTAATTTCAAATGTCGAGTCTAATAACAATGTGTGGAAACAAAATGTCATATTCAAGAATAATTTTATAATGGAAGGACAAAAATACATCATAATAATAATCAATCCCAAGATTTGGCCATGGTGTGGAAATCAAATCATAAGTTAAGGAGCTCTTAAAGTCCATAGTTGTTCAACCTAATCAACCTACTTCATGGTGTGTTATTCAATGTTTGGTCTCCAAACCTCATTATAAAAAAAAATATCATGTACATCATTAGATGCTAATTGGGTATTTATTATCAATTATTTAAATAATAGAAAAAGTCTCAAACCTAAATAAACTTATATAAGCATGTTTGTTTCATCATGAAATGAGAATTGTAAAAAAATATAAATTAGTAATATATGCAAAAATCTCAAATTAATTAAGGCAAGTTTCTAAGTTCATATGTTTTATTTCAAAATATAAGCAAGTTTCTAAATTCATATATTTTATTTGAAAAAAATTCTAAATTAATAAAAATATACAATCAATTATATAAAAAAATTTATTTGTGATAAAAATAATATAATATTAAAAAACAATTATAAATTATTAATATGTAAAAAATAACTAATTAATTGAACAAATTTCTAAATTCATATGCTTTATTTTTTAGGAATTCTAAATAAATATAAATATATAAAAATAAATAAAATATGTATATTGTATAATAATAATAATAATTTATTTATTAGTAAAGAAGTTCTCTTTTATAAAGACTTTAAATTAATCTTAATATATAATAATAAAATAGAAGCTTAATATTTTCCTTTAAAAAGATTATATATATATATATATAATAATTTTTTTTATATTTATCATACATATTATAAAATAATATATTTATATTATTAAATAAAATATTATATTACTTATAATAGATTTTGATGGTTTATTAATAAATTTAAGTGTCATACTAATGGTCGATCTAATAAATTTCTAGCATGTCAAATTCCAAGCCTATTCCCAAATCATGAAAGACCATGACTTTACCTATATATATATATATATATATATATATATATATATATATATATATATATATATATATATATATATATATATATATATATATATTCTCAAGAAAAGTAAAGTAAGTTAATAAATGGTATAGATCTTAAGATCCTTTGATGGATCCATGTGGACATGAAGAGTCTCGCTCAAATTGGGGAAAAGTTTATTAGTTCCTGTTGTAGGCTTTTGAAACTATAGGCAACGAGTAGATTTTAACAAGTGATTAAAGTATGCAATTTCATCGAATCAAATTTTAGTAAAGTTTTTAATATCATATTTTGATATTTGATAAAGTTAAGTTGCAAATTTTTTAACAAAGCACATTTTACAAATTAGTTTTCTAAATCTAATTGGCTAAAAACTTTTGAGTGATAAGAGCCCTTTTTGCAGAAAACAACACAGAGAAATTTTCCCAAATAGAGGGAACTAGAATACTAAAGTACATGTGAATAATCTTTTTGATTTATAAAAAAATGAAGACAAAATATTTTTTTGGATAAGGTGGAAAACTTTACAAATTTATGCTATTTTTTAAAAAAGCTACAATGAAATGTTTTAGATAATATTTGATAGGCAATGTTTTAGACATTGTTTGAAACTTTTAATAATTTATTAGAAATGATTTTTTGATAAAAAAAATATATCCACCAGGTTTAGATTTCAAAAATTAAAGAACAATATATTTTTTCCACTATAATTTTTTAATATAGCACTAAATTAATTATTATAAAAAAATACAATAGTTTCTAAATATAAAATCATATATAGATAAAATTAGTAAATATTTTTTATTAAATTTTATGATGTGCATTTTATTTCAAAAAAATTAAAAGAGGTAATTAATTGTAAAATGTTATATTTTTCCTAAGAAATTATTTTATTTATTTTATACATTTATTAATTTTTCTTAAGATAAATATATAATAAAAGATGTTTTAGAAACTAATTATAAAATTTATTTTACAAATTTTATTTGAAAACTGAGGTTTTAATTAAGAGAAGGGAATATGTATAAGGGAAATAAAACTTAAATTAAACCAAGTTGATTATAAATACGCGGATTTGTAGGGGGTGTACATCTTCACGTAAAGAGAGAAGCATTTTGTGCAAGAAAAGTCATTCTTATCGCTCCACGACGATAGTTATCACATCAACAATTATCACTACTTATCTAAATTCAAGGAGAAAGGACTAATTCATAAATGTGATTATGAGAATAGAAACCCGTTGATGGGATTTGATCAAATGAAATTAAATTTCACGCAAATGGATATTGTTGAGGTAATCGCCTTGATGAACTTTATCAAAATGCTAGGAGATGAGAGAAAATGAAATGTGAGGCTTAATAAAGGATGAGAGTGGGGCAATTGAGGAATTAATTTTGGATATTACTTTTTAAGAAAGGAAGAAGAAAGAAGAGACGACTTTAGGAGTCGTGTTTTCTAGTGATAGCATAGTATTTGCCATCTACAAAAATGAATTTAGCATTTGTTTAGGCAACATTCATTCCTTCTTTTGTTTTTTAACTTGTTAATCCCATATCACAATTTTTTTATGAGCAATGGCTTTGACTTTAAGGTTTAGGGAAGAGAAAGGTATGCAAGTTCATAGTGCTAGCATAGAGTTGTTTTGTAGCTTACCTTCAGTCATATATGTATGACATTACCTTTTATTTTACAATCTTTGGAAATTTGTTTTCGATTGAGGTTAAATCAGTTTTTGAAGGGAACTGTAACCCTGTACACTGAAGGAACTTAAGATAGAGCAATAATAGTTCCCAAAACAAAAAAGAAAAGCCAAAGCTTTAGAGGAACAAACAACACCAAGAACGAAACTGAATCAATCCCAAGACGCAAAAAAAGATACCACATTGGAGATCAACTGTGAAAGGAAAGAGAGCTATCCATTCGTCCCCCTTTTATGGGACTGAAGGGTCATGTCAAACGAAGAGGAGGATCTTTTAGAATTTTTACCTTTGACAGTAACCCAACCATCTTCAACCTTAGCAGCCACCGCCTGCCAAGACAAAAGATCCAAAGAAGAGGACCCAGTACCCAGCACAGAAACATCATCCAACACCAGGCCAATAGAAGCCTTACCAAAGATCTATCAACTGGAGGAACCACCGAACCAGAGCAGGAAGGACCCAAAGCACCAGCCTTACCAGCATCCCGAAACCCACCAGCAACAACAGACAAAGAGGGTTCAGCACCAACGGGCACAAAACCACCAGTAGGTCCATCATCAACAGTAACCAGCAGAGAAAGGGTAGAGATAATTCCAACAGTCTCAGAAATATTCCCAGCGGGCATAGAAGGGGCAGCTGGAGGAAAAATGAAATCGTCCTTCTTACCAGCTTGAGAAGATTTTTTTAGAACAATATAGTGTTGTGAAGAGGCTCCCTTCCACCAAGAGGGATAATATTTCTTTTTCTTAATTTCTAGGCCACATTGGGAGGAGACATGGCTAGTTTTAAAGCATTTACGACATCTGAAGGGAATACCCTCATAGTCTAGTTGTTGGATCCAGAATCCTAATGATGATTCGATTTTTATTTCAGCAGGGAGGCCCTTGGAGATGTCAAGATCTACTAAAATACGAGCAAATGTGGAATGATAAATATTGTATGAATCATGATCCAACATCAAAAAATCCCCCAACGCCTCCCCCACCTCCTCAAGGATGGAGTCCTGCAAGAGGTGAAGAGGGAGGTTCAGAAGTCTGACCCATATAGGAACTTTATTGAACACTTCGGATGAGGGATCAAAATTCGGATGCCAAGGTTTAATCATATAAGCATAAATTTATCATCCTCCTAGCAGGAAAAATTATCAAATAGAATCTTCGTTCTATCCTCAGCTAGTTCAAACTTAGCGATGAAAAAAACCTTTGCCAAAGGGAAGATGTGAATCGTATCAAAAAGTAGAGGTTCCTATTTACGAGTAACCCACTCATGCAGAAGGGGGAGGCTAGGCCAGAAACCCCTAAAACGACATATCAGACCATGTTCTTTAAAAGTTTCTATACTGTTCTCTAAATCCTCTTCAGCCTCCGAAGAGAGCCTGACCAAAAGGGAGCCACACACAGGAATAGTGACCTTAGGTCGCTTCTCCACCACTGAAGGCTTAGAGACAATATTAGCAAAAGACTTCCCCTGAGAACCATAAACCATAGGGCTAGGATCCCGGACAGGAGGAGAACCAGTCTCCAAAACCCTAGCCAAGAGCACATCATGGATAACCGTCCCCACAGGACCAGGAAGCACCATAGAAGAGGGTGTAGGCTGAAGAGAAGCAGAATCCGCAGTAGGAAAAGCAGAGAGAGTGCCTCCAACAAGGATGGAAGCAAGATCTGTTTTCTTGCTCGCAGAGAAAGAAGCATTTCACAACGGATTTAAGATCATGTCCCGAGCAGAGGAAGGGTCCTCACACTGGACAAGGGGAGCTAGTAAGAGAGTCAAAGAAGAAGGATCCATCCGGAGGGCAGAGGGCAGAGAGCATCCCACAACAAATAGAGAGCAACTCACAACATGCAGAGAGCTTCATGCTATAGAGCATCGCACTGCAGATGGCCGCCCCATCTATTTTTTGGTTGGATTCCTTGTAATCTTTAGAAATCTGTTGAATTCCTTGCATTTTAGTAAAGGCAAAAATTCTAGCATTAGGTGTACACATGTTTGCAACATGTGGAAGTACATTTTGGACACATGAAGTGTCTACAAAATGCCACATAAGTTATGACTCAATGGACTATTGTATAGAATGTGTTTTGTATAGGTCCATTACTAAATTTTGGAGCAAAACTTTAATATTGTTCTTTGGTTTTTTGGATCCTAGGAAAACTATTTTACGAATGCGTGTGTCTTATATTGAGATCATGAAAAACTTCCATCTAACTTATGAATGAAGAACTTGTCATTTTTCATAAACAAGCAATGTAGAAAAATATTTTTAAAGACAATACTTCTGACTGTGTTTACATCCCTAGCAACTCGTTTTTTAAATTGACAATAAAAGTTCAATTTAGATTTTGTAGTGAACGCTCTATCTTTTCAATGCTAAAGTAAGAAACAACCCTTCCAACGTTTTGGCAGGAACTTCGCTGCTCTGCAACCTTGTTTATATGCTAAACATATTTAATCTCTCTCACTATTTATACCAAGTGCATTATATCTTCAAGTTATGTCAATCTCGTCGTGGGTAATGCTTATATTTGCTTGCATTATAACATTCTTTTATGAAATGCTCAATTTAAAAGAATATTCTCCTTGTATCATTCACTTCAAATATGCATTCAACTTTCTTAATTGACTTAATATAAAATATGCAAATTAGAAATATGGGCGTTAAAACTAATGTTGGATTTAATTCTCTATGATGGTAATATTTATGCTTATTTTTTCTCTTATATTTAGAATTACTTATTAAATACCTATTTTTGTGATTAATTTTGTATAAGTAAATTCTAATCTTCAGATTACTATATATGTACCATAGTTTTGAAAATCCTTACAAATCTATATTAAATATAATTAAAATGTTTGAATTTTGGTTGTATGTATAAACTATTTTAATGTTAGAGATTTTGTAGTATAAAAACTTTATATATATATATATATATATATATATATATATATATATATATATATATATATATATATATATATATATATATATATATATATATATATATATATATATATATATATATATATATATATATATATATTATAAAATAGCAAATAAGATATTGAGTATAAGGATGATTGGTCTGCTTTAGATGTAATTTTGGTACATTGCAAATAAAAATCTCAAGATAGAAGAGAGACATTATATATTTATTCATTTATTTAAAGATTTTATATTTTATTTTATAAAATATAACATCATAGCCATAAACAAAGCCAAAAATGATTCAATTATTTTATTTTCTTTGAATTTTAATTTGCTTCTTTTCTTTGATCATCTCTAATTTTCAAATTTTTACTATGTAGAAATCACAACATTTCTTCATAGAGCCAACTTTTTACATAAACTTTGCGCCTAGTATGAGTTTTCTCTATTTTTAGGTTGGTGAATTTCTAAGCTCTACAAATTATAATATGAATGTTTATTTCAAATTTGTAAGGCAATGGCATTTATCATCTACAAGACAATGTCGCTAGATATATGTAATTGAGACTTTCTAAATGCATATATAAAAATATAATGTTTATTTCCTATATGGAAGGCAATGTCGCTAGATGGATGTGATTGTAATTTTATAAATGAATATATCAAAGTATAATGCTTATTTCTTATCTAGAAGGCAATGCTTCCAGATGGATGTGATTGTGATTTCTAAATGAATATATAAAATATATAATGTTTATTTCTTGTCTACAATGCAATGTCACCAGATAGATGTAAAGTCAAATTCACAAATGAAAATATGCTCCCATCTTGCCCCTTGAGGGATCTTGATTATCATAAAGTGTTAGATAATAAGAGAAGCGAGTCTATTTAGTTTATTAATTTTTTTAAAAATTGATACTAGCTATGGTGCGACCAAGACAAAATTTTGAATCCAATGAGAAAAGAAGACAAGATCAAAGAGAATAACAAAGAGAGTATCATGTTGGAAAGGGGTTTTGCAACTGGATGGTGGTTTTGCAATTAGGGTGTCGTTATTCACAATAAGTTCTTTGACAACCCTTCTAATACCAAGGGGATTTGGAATAGTTCAACTAGTAGATTGATGGTTGAGCATTGTATTTGGCCTTGTACTCTACTAGCATCATTTCTATAGAGGTTCTTTGCTGACAGTGTGTCGCTTATGGCAGTTCTTATTTTTAATGCACAATAGTTTGTGCTATTGTTTTCTTCACAACCCTATGATTGTTGCTTAGTAAGGGTTAGCCCCCTTGTTTTTGACTGCTGCTAATATAAAAAGAAAAGAGAGTATTGTAGATGTCATTGAGAACAAATGACAAATGTTGAAATAGAAGAACAAAGAAGAAGATGTGATGAAGATGATAGACAAAGATATGCTAGAAGAAGGGCAAAGGTAACAATGGAACAATTGGAAGTTGAAAATAAAGATGAAGCAAACATGCATAGAAATAGTCACCAAAGAACATTGGAACAAATATCTTATTCTGAAAGGCAAGAAAGGCAACATGTTGATCCCCAATCAAATGATAGATACAATCATCCATTTTGTGGAAATATTGAGTTGAATCTTGGAAATGAAATTTCAAGATCAATTGAATGTGTACTAGAAACACCATAGCATGAAAGTCAATTAGAGATGAATGTTGGTGCTCAAGGTACTATACAAAATATACCAAACCCAGACATTATGCTTAATATGATTTCAAAAGATTCCATAAGCAGTTTAGAATTCAACTAGACAAATTTAGAACCCTAAACACATGTTTTGTTTGTCAAGAATCCTATCTTGGAATCAAAGTATATCGAAGCTCTAGAGGGCCTATATGCCACGAATGTCAACAAGAGAGAGGAAATCATAGATTTGTATCTTTAAATAATATGGATCCTAGACCACAACTTGATGAGCTTGCAAAATTGACTCAGGTAGGGGAAATGTTGATTGTGTGTATTAGCCCAATATTGCAAGTTACACATGCAATAGGTGGCCAATACAAATATAAAGGACACACCATAAGTTTTCCCGAAAATGTAGAGCATGTTTTAAAAAAAAATCATTTACAATAGAGAATTTGTCAATTATATATGTTGGAAGAAGAGATCAACCTGACATCAATTATAACTTTACAGTCAATAGGGATCGTGTCTGTACAACACTCAAATACAAAGTAGAGCATGCAATTTTTTACTCAGATGTTAGAATTGATGAAAATGCTCTGAATGAGCTACTAAGGAATGTTGATGAAATATTTTTAGTGAATTGAAAATAGGGCAAATGGAATTTGATTCAGATGCAAATGAAGTCATATTTGTTGGCCCACTCATGGGGATTGATGAAGGGAATTGAGTATACAAGATCAATGGTTTTGCAACCACCAAATGCCTAGAGAAAAATGGAATTAATCCATGCATGGGTTAATAACCCCAATGCAAAACCAACAACAATTATTGATTGGTCAGGAATTGGTGCATCTCTTTTCAATGAATATGTCACATTTGGGTTACTTGGTATGACATTTCCAACATTATTTTCTGATGGTAGACATGACTGATTGGAACCAAGAATGAGGAGAGTGTATCTACATGAATTTTTGTAGCATCTATTGTGGTATAGGGATCATCATTTTGGTTAACATCCAAGGTTTAGATATGTAACAATGAACATTGTAATGAGACAATGTGCACAAAATCCATCTACAGTGTTTGCAAAAAGAAGTTTCCATGGCATGTATATCACCATCAATGCATTATCTCAACATATGGAAAAATATGCCACAGTCTCATCTGGCTAATAAATTGATGCATTTCAGAAAAAAACATTGAGGGGTAGAAGGTCATATTAGGCTAAATATCATGCATAATTGAGAGTCACGCTTCACCAAATTGGCTCGTCAACAATATTCTTTATATTAAATCTAGAAAATTTCTATTGGTTCGATTTGCATGCCCTATTGCTAGGAACATCCCTGACCACTTCATGGGAAGCTCAGAATCAATGAAAACACAATTTTATTGAATATCCTCATATAGTCGCATATTACATGCACTTAAGACATACAATATTTAGAGAAGAAATTTTAGAAAAAGGAATGAATGACAAAGATTATTGGTGTGGATACGAGTGGCAACATAGAGGTTTGCCACATGTGCATGGATTTGTGTTGATCAGTGGAGCACCCAATATGGACAATATTGACTGGAGAAATGAGGAAGAATGGAAAAATATTGAGAGATATTTTCATTCCATTATTCATGCATGGAATCCTCGAGAAGATCCACATCGGATAAATATACATGAAAGTTCATAAACATTTGGACTTACATATCTAATAATATATGAGATTAATTCTTTATAGCTAATGATAAAATTGATATATCAATTTTTTGTATTTCCAATTGTATGCATTCTAAATTTTTTATCAACATCCATATCTCAAAAATAGAGCACAACTTGCAAAGATGGATTTTGACTATGGTTCCAATTGTATGCATTCTAAAATTTTTATCAACATCCATATCTCAAAAATAGAGCACAACTTGCAAAGATGGATTTTGACTATGGCTATGAAGAGCCACTAAACTATGTAGAATGAGACACAATCTATAGAGAGGGTGCATGCCTACAAAAAAAACAAGGAAGGATGGTTTGCAAGTAATTATTTCACCAAGCATTATTTGTATATCAACATTATATATCTACTTAAGAAAGGAAATGAAATGTGCACTTTGTTGATATTTATTATAAGTATAATGCTCATTGGCCATGTAATTTGAGGGAATCAAAATTATAAGAAGACATAGAAACAAGAAAAAAGAATTGGATCTAGCAATAAATGATGACATGGTGAATTCACATAATCGTCACATATTGCACTTATGGAGATCAAATATTAGATTGACAACTTGTTCTTTCCAAGCATGTAGCAATAAAATACATTGCAAAGAATACATAAAAAGCTAAGAAAATCTCAAAATCATATCACCAAATGTTGATGTGTCTTTCAAACGTGGAAAAACCTGATGATTTAGCTCCAAGAGCATATAGAAGGGTTATGATATAAATTGTTATAGAAAGAGACATTGGAGCTCAAGAAATATGTCACATGTTGTTAGAACTTTTGTTGATGGAGAACAGTAGTTGTCAATCTAAATGTCTCACGTGAAGTTTTCAAACCTGTAATTGTAAATAATGAGGAGAACAATGTTGAACACACAAAATCTTTTATTGATGGATATAAAACAAGGCCACTTTGTATGGAAGATGTCACATTAATTAATGTAGCCACATTATAGATATATAGTTCTGAAAGAAGAAAAAACAACAAATGGGAGCCAAGGGAAAGAACAACTATTGTCAGAGTTTTTCCAAGGTTTACTTCCATTCCTCCACGTGGGTTATAAAATGGATTAACTTTTGTTTATCTTGAAGTTATTACTATACAAAGCATTTTGTGACATAGAAGTATACAATGGTCAGAATAATGACTCCATAATATCAAAGTGGGAGTCATTCAATTATAATGCTTAGCATGTGCAATGAACAAAAACTACAGAATATGTTTAAAACAATAATGAATATGAAATTGAAGAAGATAAAACTATTCAAGGAAACACTATAGAGCATGAATGAGAAATTATATCTAGCCTTCATAATGGTCAAACTATGCAAGTTTTAGAGATAGATATGTTGGGAAGAAGAGACATTGATAGAAAATATAGATTGGTCTAATGGATATCATGGTAAAGAGTATACAATGTGAGAAATCAATCTCATAAGAAACATGAAGGATCATGGATGTCTCAAATACGATGATATGCCACAATGCATCAACTACACAACCCTCAATGATAAACAACAAAAGGTAATCAACATAATTGTGACACATAACTATAGCAATCAAAATAGAGTGATTTTGTTAATGATAATTCAAGGAACAACAAGAACAAGAATGTCATTTATGATTGTTTCCATTAGTCAAACTCTTCAAAATGCAACAATGCCATATCCTTCTCCCCTTCTTTTACTTGCACCAACAGGAGTTGCAAGCTTCACTATAGGAGCTTCTACAATTCATTCAAAATTGAGAATCCCAATAAGAGATTTTTCTCAACTAGAAGGAATAAGAATTACAAGTTTTCAAGAAGAAATGAAACATATCAAATACATTTTGATTGATGAAATGAGCTTCATTGGCTAGAACATGCTAAAAAATATAAATTCTCGACAAAGACAGGCATTCCCACAAAGTGTAGACTTAAGCTTCACATGTATATTTTTGTTTTTATCAATGAGGGAAACCATTTTATGTCATTTTTAATACACTTTATATATAATATAAATTAAAATAATATTAGTATTAAATTTTAAATTATTTTTTGTTGATTATATTTTAGGTATATTTGTCATTTTGGTTGGAGACTTGGGTTAGTTGCCTCCAGTTAATGATAAACCAACATATGATAGCAACACATGAGGAAATTTATCTCTGGAGGAATTCATAATGGTGGTTACTTTAGATAAATATTTAGACAAGATGGCGAAAACAACCAACAACAAATATTTTATCAACTTTTGACAAATCTTAGAGATGCAAACCCACAAATTGGTGACTGGAAATTGCTTATGATGAGAATCCCTATCAGTATAAATGTTGCAAGTAATGAAGAGTTTGAGAATTTTGTCCATTTATTCTCCATAAATGACAATGTTCATAATCATAACAAGAGAATTTTATATTTGTTGAAGCATCCTATTGCACGTAGTGTTGCAAAAAAACCAAGAAGTGTTAATACAATAGAATATTTTTCAAATGATGAGCTTGATCTAGAGTTATTGATCAATAAGAATTCATGTGTGATGTTGACTTCGAATCTTTGGGTACAAGCAAGTCTTGTAAATGGAATGGTTGGGTATATTCAAAGATTATCTACAAACCAGGAAGTGCTCCACCTAAACCACCAATATATGTCATGGTTGAATTTGACAATTACTTTGGAATATCATTTGAAAACCATCATCCAAATATAGTTCCAATAACACAAATACAACGGTGTAGAACACTTCAATTACCATTAAGATTGGCATAAGAATTAACAATTTATAAATCTTAGGGATTGGCATTTTCAAAAGATACTATTGATATGGGACCAAGAGAGAGAAAAAAGATTTACATTGGTGGCAATGGCTCGTATAAGGTCTATAGAAGGTCTTAAAATAATGCAACCATTCACATATAACTAATATGAAAAATGAAAAATGACAAAAAACTTTCTAGGTGAAAGGCTGAAGAAAACATACTCAAATGTTTAAAAGATAATCAAGGTGCACTCATTTTTTGGTCAAATGTGCTTCAATGACTATTGATGTAATACATTATGTTCAAATTTTCTTAAATTTATTTTGATGTCTATTAAATGTTTTCATATATCAAGTTCAAATTTGATTCAATAACTATTATGTGTTGTATAATATATTATTTTTAAATTTGCTTCAATAACTATTAAATGTTTCACTACATTAAGTTTATATTTGCTTCAATGACTCTTAAGTATTTTAGTTATTTGTTTCATGCATAATTTTTATTACTAAATGTTATTATTTTCTCATTTTACTTTTTCAGTATTTATGGATAAATTTATTCTCATAACTCATCAACACTAACCTTAATTTTATTGCTTTTTTATATTCAACAAATAATTGAAACTATGGATCTTTCTGAAAATGAATAAAAAATTGTTGACACAAGCCTAGATGCCTCTATAAATGGTTTTTTAAAAACCCATATTGACAAATGTGCAAGATCTATTTTAAAGTGCTACAACAAAATCATTGAAGATATTGAAAACACAACCTTACTGATTGATTATATTGAAGAGCTTGAAATGTTGAAAATGAAAGATGTTACAAAGAAGGCTAAGGAGACATACAAAAGTAGTTCCATTTTCAGGTTTTATGGAAGAAATATATTGTGATCACTCCTAAAATAAAGATCGTAATACCATTTCATTTGTGAAGAATTTAGTTTTCAAATGATTCAAAAATTGTTTTTATAATAATGCTAATGTCACAAATAATCGTGCAAACAAATACGAGTTCTAATTCTAACATTTTTAGTTTTAATAATATAACCCTAACCATGGCCTGTTTAGGGGGTGCGAAGGGATGATCCTTCTTTGGAGAAGATTAGTGAGAAGTGGGACTCTCCGGATCAGGAATGGGTTAAAGTTAATTTTGATGGGGCTTTGAAAGGAAACCTTGGTAGAAGTGGCATCGGGTTTATAGTTAGAGATTTGATAGGGAACACCTTGGCAATAGGAGCTAAGAGAGTGAAGGACAAGACTAATAATGAGGCAAATATTCAAGCTTCCCTTTTGGCAATTCAGAGAGCAAAAGATTTAAATGTTAGGAGGCTCCATTTGGAAGGAGATTCGTTGATAACAATGATGGCTATAACTAGCGGGGCATCACATGTATGGTATTTGAATAAATATGTTAAGATTATAATGAAGTTGTTAGAAGGATTTGAGGACTATAGAGTTAGTCATGTTAGAAGAGAGAGGAATATGGAAGTTAACATGTTATCAAAGGTGACAATCAATTTGTTTGAGATTGGGAAAGACAAATTCATGGAAGGCTATAGGGAACTAGATGAGACCCTTGGTGCATGGAATATGAGCTCTAATTCCAGAATTAGATTTTCGGATAATTCAATTCCATGTTTGTGTCCATCCCAAAAAGCAAGAATTGGAATTTCGAAATTCCAATTTTGCCCACAAAATAGGCATTTCATCTTCCACTTGAAAAGGTGGAATTAGAATTTGAGGCTCTAATTCCACTTTTCAAATTCCAATTTTGAAAATCTATTGGGTCCGCGTGAGGTAATAATTTTTTAGGTTCGCATTTTCATCCTTTCGACTGTTCGCATTTTTTAGGTCCGTGTCCATGGAAGCCCTGCAAATCGGTCTCTGCAAGCATTCAGTCTTGACAAGGTCGTTGCAAGTGCAATTTAATAGGCAGATCAATGCGTTTGAACCCTCTATATTTGCTTTTGTAGATTCAACATCTTTCCTGGCTTTCCTTTCAATCGCAAGCTCCAAAATAGTCACTTCTTTTTGCTTGTCTACGTCTTCTTTCAATCTCAAAGCTTCAGCGAATTGTCTGGCAATATTTGTCTTTTTGCGAAAAGCTTCATCTCTTTGCCTTTTGAGTTCATCATTTATCAAATAGTCAACTAAGCAAGATGATATTTTTTACCTTATGATGAACATGTACATCCGGCATTCACCCAAGAAGAAAGTATCGGCAATGTTAGGCCCCGCTCCTCTTCTATTAAAGGCCCCTGCAAAATGCCGTCATGGATACCCAGGCTGAGAAATTTGACAGTACTTCTTCAGTCATCTTCCGAGTGAACCAAACAGGTCATCCCATATTCCGAAAATCATTTTCAGGATTTTTATCTTCCAAAATTGCAGTATCTTCCAGAATTGACTATATCTGGCATTTAGTATTCCATGCACCAAACGGGCGTCCTTTGAATTCAATTTCATGCTTGTTAAAGAGATGGAGGCTGGCATGGGTATGCCCGAGTGTTTACATTAGCGATGATTTGGGGGTTGAATGATATCTCTGATTATTTGTTCGATGTTGAAATAATATTTAATTAAGGTGAGTTTGAGATGAGGTGAGGTGAAGGACTGTTGGCTCGTGTGGGAATACTTAAGTTTTTATGACTGGTGGTGGTAAAGACAAAAGGATCTAGAGCCTTGCGCTTGATCCTCAAATACTTTACTTCCTTAGTTTGGTGCAATCTTTGTAATTTCTCTCTGCTGCGTAAGTGGTTTGGGGTTTTAATGGAGGCAAATTTTTCTTTGAAGACACTACATTTTCAGAGAACCTTCTGTGGTGAGATTTCTCGACGGAGATTGAAAGGTCTGTTCCATTTTAAGGATAAGAAACTCATGGAGATTTTGGAGGAGTTGTTTGGGAAGGAATTCATGGCGTTCAATTTCAGGTATAAGGTGAACGCAGTTGACATCACTTCAATGTTAATGGCATGGTCTCTACTACTGGATTCAAGCGAGAAAACAATGAGAATTATGAGGGTGCTGGTGAAGCCAAAATGGATGGGCGGTATGGTGCATATTCTCACATATGCACTGCTTGGTAGGGGCGTTCGGGTTGTGAAAGAAGGTTGGCGTTTGGTTGATGGTGCGACAGAGGACTTCCAACCTTTCACTATATGGAGTATGACTATGTAAACAAGGTGCAACAAATGGCTAGGGCAGAAAGGGTTTGGCCTTTACTAAATGACTATGTGCAGAGTAAGGAGAGTAAGGAGATTTGATGAGCCCCGACTAGAATGATGGGGAAACAGACCGCTCAAAAGGCCGTGGGGGTTATGCGAAAAAGGAAGAATGTCTCAGATAGTGCGGGTGGCATCTTTGTTCTCGAGGGATCATCTTTTTCAAAAGAGATCAAGAAGTAGAAGAAACAAAGGATTCTTGATGCAAAGGTAAGGGACCTTATGTAAGGCGTGGAGTGGCGGTATGAGGACCTTCTTTTTGTCTAGTGTCGATGTTCAGTTTCTTCCATGGAGTTTTTTTTCTTGCTGTTTAGGTTAAGGTTTTTTATGCTAAATCTTGTTGTTTAGGGCTTTGTTTTGGCTCCCTAATTTTTTTTATTTTTATTTTTTACTATAATGGGAATGCCCTCTTATGTTACTTTCTCGGAATTTTCTCGATGAACTATTAAGTAGATAATTAGTTAAGAGTAAGTAGATTTGGATGTATATGTTAAATAGAGAGACTGTAGATAGCATAATGAAACTACCAGATGGATGCTGATGATTATTGTGGATGTATATTTTCTAAATTATAAATTAAAACTATTATTATTACCGATAAAAAATAATATAACCCTAACCATAATTCTACTTGTAAGCTAACACTAACCATAATTCTAATCCTCACCCTACCTCAAACCCTAACCATACCCTTAACTATAATTAGCATTGGAACCCTAACATTAATTTTATCCTATACTAAAACCTATCATTCCTATTCTTTTATCTCTAATAATATCTTTATTTGCAATGTTAACCCTAACCTACATAAGACCAACCTAATAATAACCCTAAACCTAATTATAACTATTATCCAAAACCCAATCCTATGCATAATTAGACCATGATATAAAACCCAAACCTAATACTAATGATAACCCTAATCCTAGGCTAAAAGCTATGATATATATTACTCTAGATCACAATCATAATTCTAATCCTAACCATAACCCTAAACATAATGTAAACTCTAACCCTAACCCTAACCATAAACCTAACCTTAACTCTAACCGTAACCCTAACCCTAACCATAAGAATACATTCTGACCATAACCCAACTCTAACCATAATCCTAACTTTAACTTTAATTGTAACCCTAACTATAACCTTAATCATAATAGTAATCGTAACTCTATCTCTAACTCAAACTCTAACCATAGTCCTAACCCTAACCCTAACCCTAACCCTAACCATAATCCTAAGTCTAAGCATGACCTTGACCCTAATCCTAACCAATATATAACCCAATCCATAATTGTAATCCTAATCCTAGCCATAATACTAACCATAACCTTGAATCATAAATGTAACCATAATCCTAACCACACACTTAAACACTAACCTTAACCACAATATAAAATATATAAATATATATAATTTTAAACCTAACCGTTATGCTTACCCCATTTTAAATGCTAACGCTAACCATAACCATAAGTACTATTCTAATCCCGAGGTAAAAATTATCATATCTATTACTCTATCTTAATCATAATCCTAACCTTAACTCTAATCCTAACCCTTACTATGATGTAAACTCTAAGCACAATCCTAACCCTGACGTTCAACCTAAACTAACCATTATGCAAACCATAATCTTAACCTTGACCTAAAAATAAATCCTAACCTAACCATAGTGGGAACTATAAGCATAATTTAACCCTAATCCTAAACCTAATTATAATCCTAACCCTAAACTTTACCCTAACCAAACCACGATGTATACCAAAACCATAATTCTAACCCTAACACTAAACCCTAACCCTAACCCAACCATGTTGTAGACCATAATCATAATTCTTACCTTGACCCTAATCTTAACCCTAACCCTTATATAATCCTAACCAAATCGTAAATCATAACCTTAATCTTAACCCTAATAATATAATCATAATATTTTGTTATTAATATATTAATGTTAAAATAATATTATAGTTAAAATTAATAAAATAGACCAATAAATTATTATAATTAAAAAAAGAATGTCTTTCATATTGTTGCGATTGCTACTAGTGTATGAAAGACATTCTTATTTTTAATTAATATCCAATGGTTCAATACTTTTCAATGATAGTGCACTTCTTTTAGCAAATCTGGACCATTGATTTGAAATCTCAGATCTTCCTTTTGAGATAGGAATCACGTTTAACGTATAAATAATGCTGAGAGATATCTTTCTCTAGACACTTATTAGTACTTGCCGATAGGCTAAGCAAGTACTATTGCATCTGTTTTTAGATTTCTTCCATTAACTAGTGATTAAAACTAATTTTTTCCACCAATTACAATTTAGTTTAATTTTATTTTGTGAAAAATAAAATATTTTCTATAGTCTATATGTAATTTTTTTAAGTTTATACATTGTAAAAAATATTTTTTAATGAAATGATTGGCTAAAACATTTAAGGTCTTATAGACCTATTTTTTAGGTATGAATAGATTTTTTAGAAGTTTTTTATAATTTATAAGAGTTTTTTTAGGATTTGTTTGTTTTAAATTATTTTGTTAAGTTCTCATGAAGGTTTTTTTAATTTTTTATTAATATATTTTTAAATTAAAAATTATGTTATTTGAATTTATTCGAGTTTATACTATTAATTTTTACAATATATTATAATTTAAATAAAAACCTATGATATTATAATATATATATATTTTTATTCATATTTTTAAAGTTTTTTAATTTTAATTTTTATTATATATTAATTATACATTAACAACTATTTATGTAAAAAAATTACGTGATTTTATTTGCTTATAATTTTTATTTTTTCTTTACAAAATATTAATATTTAAATTAAACTATATTAAATTAATATTTAATTTGTTATAATAGTTTTATTTTAAATTTTTTATTAAATTTAGTTCAAAATATTGATTTATTTATATATAATAGTTTTAATAAAAATTCTTCATTATTATAATTATAATTATATAAATTTATATTAAATAAAATTATATTTAACAAGGTTGCAGAGCAACAAAGTTCCTACCAAAATAACAATATGATTGTTTAAATTTAGAAAAGAGTTTGGAAGTATTTTTTAAAAAATTAGAAAATTTTAACTTTGAACTCTATAAATTTTAACAAAAACTTAATATTTGTTTTAAATAAAAAATATTTTCAATTTGATTTGTTTAAAAAGTAATATCAAAAGTTAATTTTGTTAAAAAATGAAATGTAATAAGTATAATAAAAATTTAAAAAATAACTATCACATACTATATAAAACAATATCGAACTAAATAAATGAATATACAACCATTTTTTTCTCAAAAAGTACTCAAGCGTAGAGAAAAAAGATGGAGAAAGAGGAAGATGAGATATTAGAGGGGCTTCACATGTACTACCTTGTCAAATTTTTTTTCTCAGTATAGTTTCTTATTTGTATTATTTTATTTTTCTATCTATTTTATTATATTATATAGTTATACTAGCACTTGTACCAATCGGGTGCAAGGTTTATGCCGATAGTGGCTTATATAAAACTTTATATAGATTGAATTATAGGTATATAATGACATTGTGTCATTGCTAACATTAAACATCTAAATGATAAATTTTGAAAGCTGGATAGGGGAAGTAGACAATACCCTATACAAGATTACAACCTGCATAGAAAAATGAAAAACAAAATACTAAGTGAAACGTAATTGAGACACACTGTCATTGCATCAAAATATTCTTGCCAAACACCTCAAGATTACAACCTACAAAAAAATGAAAAACAAAATACTCAGTGAAACGTAATTGAGACATACTGTCATTGCATCAAAATATTCTTGCCAAACACCTCACGTCATTAATGTTCACATATGGTGGAAGAAGGTGTTCTTTTTAACAGAAATGGTCACATGGCCTGCATTGATATTTTTAAAGGTGCTGCGATGATTTTCAAATATAATAAAACATTGATGTATACAACAAAATTTAAAACCTATTTAATATAGAAAGGGTTGCATTCACTTTTTAGAATTGATTAACAATTTACTGTGAAATGATTGGACAATTTGATTTATCATCATGATTGATATTTCCTTGTTTTTGTGCAAAGGACTAGTCTATAAATTGACAAAGTTTGTAATAGATGAAACAAACTATGATAAAAAGAAATTGGAAATTTGTTTTCCTTGTTTTTTACAACATATCTGGCAGAAGATTTGTATATTTATTCAGAGACCCCTGTTCTATATTTTAATCAAATTTTAGCTTTGTACTCCTGTACTGGGCTATTCTTCTTTAGGCCTGTAATTGTGGGTTGGCAAAATTTTTCATAATCCCTCTTCTGACGATGAGTCTGAAAGCTATATTAATTGTGCAAAATTTTGAACAATATAAAAGATAAACGAAAAGATAGATTACTTCAGTAAACCTTATCCTCATTCTACAGCTTAAAACTTTGTACAGATTATAACTTCAAGATTAAAACTATTTCCAAAAAATTGAGTTGTGAAAGAAAATAGATAGAAAAGTTCGTTACAACAAACCTTATCCATACACTACAAATAAGTCTATAAACCAAGCTTTCATACCTTGAATTATTGTAGCGAAATGTCAGCAGGGTCAAAAAAATAAACAAACAATTCTCTAAGCTTCCACGACAGAGAGACAAGGGGGGCATGGAACAGAAAATGACATTTTCCCTGTGCGCGGCACACTCCACGATTGTGCCCTTCGCACCGTGCCCTCGAACACTCTATAAAAAATTTCTATATGACTACTATATAGTTTTTTTTATCTTTTAGAAAGGTTATTAACCCCTCACAATGCATATCATGTCATTTTAGCATGGACGAGCACACATGCAAACTGGTAAAATGAAAATGCTATTTAGATAAAAAAGATAT
Source organism: Chamaecyparis obtusa (assembly GCA_027943335.1). Taxonomy (NCBI): domain Eukaryota; kingdom Viridiplantae; phylum Streptophyta; class Pinopsida; order Cupressales; family Cupressaceae; genus Chamaecyparis; species Chamaecyparis obtusa. The sequence goes on along the minus strand of BSBK01001224.1, from coordinate 834,230 downwards.
TTGATATAAACGTCACATATCAAAACTATAGCCTGCAATGGATGGCTAAAACTAAATTTCAAGATTGGAGTAATGAAGTGATAAATGAGTGAAGAAGATCTTTCTTTGTACAAAGTTGATCATTGCATTAAAAAAAACTCTTCTTGAACACTGTACTTGCAAACCTACAACCAATAGCACAGGAAGCAAAAGGATATACACAGGTGGGAGCAGCAGGGTTAGAGGGCAAGAGCATAGTCATAAGTAGCAAGCATCAAGGTGGGAGAGAAAGCATATCAATACCCAGATTATTTAGGTACTTTCGTGCAAAAGCCAAAGCCCACCCCAATTCCATTTGTTGGCCTGGAACCTTATGGAGTAGATTCAGTTACCAAAACATAAGATGAAGATTCAGTTCGAGTTCGTTCCTTGGGTTGAGATGGAGACCCCACGCCAGAATCGGCGAATGACCCTACGAAGCACCCTTAGTAGTTTTTACCCAGGTGACCCAGCATCCTCACCACCACCATTTCACTAAATTAGGTATAGAGAGAAGCTCACTAAGGTTGATCCAGATCTAGAAGATCTTTCCACAACACAACAACCAGGGGGTAGCTAGTATATCGGTAAATGGTCAGAAATAGGTCCACGAATCAAGCCTTGAGACTGAACTGTCTATGTTCAGTCCAAGCTAAAATTTTAATTATACTTCTTAGCATTTTCAATCGAAAGTTTCTAAAGCCTTTTCAAGCAATCTATTTTTTACATTGTTCTAAAGAAATACAATGTCTTTAAAAGATGTGTCTTGGCGGTTCAAGCAATCCGTTATTTTTTCAGTTCATGCAATCACAAACCATTCGTTTAATTGCTTGAAACCGTCATTTATTCTATTTTATTTCATTTTTGTTGAAACCTTGGACGAAACACACTTTGCTGACAAATGGGCAAAGATTTATGCTACAGCCTACGCACATCCAACAACGTGCCTCCTTAATGCAGTGAAGATGGTGAAGGTGTTTCAAGATGTTTCAAGTGTCGAAGAAAATTTATGCATCAGACATTTTCCGTCAGCTGACACTTTTCCCATCAGCTGACACTTTTCCACCAACTTAATAAGTTAATGAAGAATTAAATTATTTATTATAGAAAAGAAAATAGTTTTTGTAACATATATAAATAAGATTTTGTAATTATTAAATCTTATATATGTTAATGGATATGGGTATAATTTATAGATTAAATTTATATTAACAGTTTCTATTATTAATTATATTTTAAAATTTCATAAATTTATTAAATAGATATATTAAAAATAACTTTTTATCCCAAATAAAAAAATTATGTAACAAATTATTCAGTATAATATCTTAACAAATTTTAATACAAATAATTTTTTTTAAATTTATCTTAACAATTTCTATTATTAATTATATTTTAAAATTTCATAAATTTATTAATAAATATATTAAAAATAACTTTATATCACAAATAAAAAGATTATGTAACAAATTATTCATTGTAATATCTTAACAAATTTTAATACAAATAAATTTTAATATCTTAATTATTTTCATAAGAACTAATAATAATATTATTTTGAGTACAAGATTTTTGAATTTAAAGAAAGACTTTATAAAACCAAAGTTAGGTATTATAAATTTTATTTCATGTAAGTATGGAAATGTTCAGCTGAAAAATGCCTCATATGAAACTTTGCAATCTTGAATAAATATTTCCTAGAAATCTGCCCTTATCCTCAAAATTTTTCAGCCAATAGAATGAATGAAAACTACTACAAATTAGAAAAGTTAAATATCTTGTAATTTACTTAATCAAATATTAAAATATAATATAATTTGAAAAATACTAAATTTCGATTCGTTCATATTTACTAGTTTAATCACTAGTTAAATATATGTCGATGCCATGAACTAATAAAATGTAATAAATTTATTAAAATTGTAATTATATTTCACAATATAATTACAATTGATTAGACAAGTACTAGCCACTACTAGAAACCACCACATAGTGTAAGTTGCCAAATGGAACTTTGATCACCATTTCTTTACACAATCAATATGATATATTACATTATAAAAAATATAAAATTAATTTTAAATTGTTTAAATTAGAAATATAATAAAAATTTGAAAGCTGAAAATTTAAATTATATAAATTAGAAACATAATAAAATTTAAAAATTTAATTAGATTGTCCAATATTAATTCTAATATATATATATATATATATATATATATATATATATATATATATATATAACAAATAAACTATAATTATTATAAATTTCTTTTTTAAAATAAAAAATATTTTATTATCATTTTAACAAAAATCATTCTTATTAGTATTCAAATAATAATCATTATTACTCAATCTAATTAAATTAAAGGTAAGTACTAGCCACTAAGTGGCACTTGACACTTGTTTTAATCATATTCATATTAATAGATACCTCAAATAGAATATCACTCAACATATTTTATATATAATAAAAATAAATATATAAACTAATTTCATCTTTTAAATTTTTTTAATTTATTTTTATCTTTTCTAAATTTTGAAATTAAGCCAAATTAAACTACTAAATTCATAAAACCACAAGCTTTAAAATATTCATAAAGAACTTGGAACAGCTGTGGATTTTTCTGAGGAAATCCCCATCTAGGTATGGGACCACAGCCTCCTCCTTCCGCACCTTGATAAACTTGTCTGTCTGGAGAAGGACAAACAGAGACAAGGTTTTTCTTGCCGAGTTATACAAAACAATTCAGGTAGAGGAAGGAACAAAATGAAGTGACTAAAATCCAGGTCAGCTGCCATGCATATCCATCCATCTATGTCTCCTCTCGCGATCCGAACTACAATAATCCTTTTCCCCGTTTTTTTGTACTCTGATATGGATATGTAAGTCAGGCCATCCAGCGAATTTAAGCAATAATGCCCGCTCTGTGAAAATCAAGGTTGCCCAATCGGTTAAAGACAGAAGATCATGTTGCCACTCCTCTCTCTACAAAAACAGTAAAATGGATCAATACAATATCGAGTGCTCTTATTTGCTTATCCTTTTGCTTTGCATGCTGTCGCTGGGAGCCCTTGCACAGGTAAATATGTTCTTTAATTCTCTACTCTTTACTTGACTGTTTGATTTCTGATTTCTGCATGCAACCATTTTATTTTCCTCTGAGGTGTCTTGGTTTAGATGTCACGATCCTAGGGCTATCCCTTGCAACAAATTTATTTGAGACTCGAATCTGACCTTGTTTAATGGGCGTGTTACATATAGAATCAGGCGTAGTCTTTGGGTTGAACATTCAACATTTTCTGCAATTAAATATGTAACTAAATTTGAACATGGATCTCTACTATGAAAACCTAAATGATTCACCGCGTGAGTTCAATCCAGTTGGCTAGTTTTTGCTTACAATTAAAAAATACACTGAAAATAAATACCGTGCCTTTCTTTGATGCAGCACTGTCCTCACACCTGCAGAAATAAAACTATAACAACAGGAGATTGTATTGTAGTTTATTCAAATTAGATAAAACTATCATTCCACAGCAGAAAATCACATTCAGGAGTGGTGAAGATCACTCGGATTTCATCTTCTTCAGAAAAAACATAACAAGAGGTCCTCTTTTATTATATATCCATTACCAGAAGATTAGCACATAACAGGGAATAAGGAGACTGCTGTCCCCGTAACCAGTTTTTTTTCCAACTCCAAGAATTCCTAATAGTTGTTTCCCCCCACACTACTCTCCTTTCCCCAACTCATTAAAGACTCCTAAACAGACTCAACTAAAAAGCTAACACTAGTGATTACTGGACAGATGTCTAAAAGAGTAGTAAAGAGATCCTAATAAGGTGGAAAAGTCACCCAACCAACTGAAAGTGGGTGGACACTCCGCATCATCCTTCCCTTGCCCTGAAAAGTTTAAACATTCCAATCCTCTTGGTTTTGGCTCATAAGTTGGAACAGCTTGGCTATACTTAAGCAAGTCAGCTTCTAAGATCCAAGACTTATAAGAATCTGGTAGGCCTTCCCACTTAACAAAATACAGCTTATAAGATTTGGATCGCGTAGCCACCAATTTGGTATCTGGTACCCGTTCAATCTGTTCTCTTTTCTTCTCTGGCAAGTCTTTTGTCCAATTGTCATTTTCCTTAACATTTTGCTGATCTTCTATCTGATCATCACCCGTTCCAGCTGAGTGTGAACAAAGGTCAGCGACATTAAGGATAGGACTAATGTCCAAAATTCCAAATCTTCAGGCAATTCAATTTAATAGGCATTGTCATTAATCCTCTTCAAGATTTTGCAAGGTCCAATTTTCTTGGGCTTCAACTTGTTGTAGGCACCTTGGGGGTACCTTTCTCTATGTAGATGTACCATGACCATTTTGCCTTCTTGAAAGACTTTTCTCCTCCAACACAAATCAGCTTTTTCCTTATATTTTTCATTCATGGACTTCAATTTGACCCTAACATGCTGATGTATCTCTTTAATATTCTCTAAAAAAAGTAGCTTCTTGGTTATTATGTGGTCTTATTGGTAAATCAACTAAGTCCACAACTTCTTTAGGATTTGCACCATATACAACTTGAAAAGCTGATTTACCTGTTGATCTATTTATGATGGAATTACAGGCAAACTCAGCTTGAGGTATTATCAAATCCCATTGCCGAGGATTGTCTCCAACTAAACACCTCAATAAATTGCCTAGGCTTGTATTCACCACCTTTGTTTGACCATCAGTTTGTGGATGGTACGCTGAACTGAATTGCAACCTGCTATCTAACTTCTTCCGCAAGAGCCTCCAAAAGTGGCTTAAGAACTTGGTGTCTCTGTCACTAGTTATTATTTTAGGAACACCATGCAGCCTCACAACTTCCCTGAAGAACAAATGTGCCACTTGGCTCACATCATTTGTCTTCTTACAAGGTATCAAATGGGCCTTTTTAGAAAAACAGTCCACCACTACAAACACAAAATCATTGCCTCTTTGGGTTCGTGGAAGCCCCAAGACAAAATCCATAGAAATATTAACCAATGACTCTTTTGGCACAGGCAAGGGCATGTATAAGCCTGTATTTTGGCATCCTCCTTTTGCTATTTGGCACACTCTACAAGCAGCAACAAACTTGTTCACATCTCTCCTCATATTAGGCCAAAAGAATTTCTCACTCACTAGCCCAAAGTCTTATCTCTTCCAAAATGTCCACCCAAACCATTTGAGTGCATCTCTCTCACGAGCCTTCCTCTTCGTGATCCAAGAGTAATGCAAAGTTGAGATCCCTTTAACAAGAATCCATCCAACAGTATGCAGTCTTCAAATGAGTGCATATGGTTTGGAGTAATAAGAATGGCCAAAATGCTGCTAAAATGTGGATCATTTGCATATTCACCCTTCATCTCTTCAAAACCAACCAATCCAAGACTCATTACAACCAATAAATGGCGTCTTCTACTCATCACCTTCTCGAATCCGAATTTGATGGTAACCACTTCTGAGATTAATCTTGGAGAAGATCTTAGCACCTGACAACCAATCCAATAAGTCATCCATTCTGGGTAGCAGATAATGGTGCTTCACAGTGATTTTGTTAATGGCTCTAGAATCCATACACAATCTCAATTTTCATCCCTATTTAGGGGAGAGTAGAGCAGGCGTGGCACAGGGACTCATGCTTTCTATCACAGATCCTTTCTCCAACAACTCAGTATTTGTTTCCTCATTTCCTCATTTTCTAGAGGATTCATTCTATAAGCAGCTTGATTTGGAAATTTAGCACCAAGAATTAGATCAATTTGGCGAGTAATGCCTTTAGAGGGAGGCAAACCAGCTGGTAGGTAACTCGGTGTCAAATCAGAGTATTTTTGCAGCAATTTCTGCACTTCCATTGGAATTTTTTGCCGATCTGATCTCTCTTTTTCTTGTGGGTACAGCAGATAACAAGTCTCTCCCTTAGATTTTCTAAAAAAATCTTTTCACCCCACTGTAAATAGGGAGAAAGCTGCTGTTTTTGTTGATCCTTCTCCCTAATAAGGCTTCAAGATATGGAGTTTACCCTCATGATGCATCTCATAGGTGTTCTCTCTATCTTGATGAATTACATCTATCATATAGCTAAGGCCTACCCAATAATAAGTGACAAACATCCATTGGCACTACAGCACACAGCACTTTATCTTCATATGGACCAATTTTGAATTAAACAAAGCAAGATTTGTTCACAAGCACACTATGATCCTTTTTCAACCAGGAGGTTTTATGAGGGTTTGGTTTCAGTATGCAAGTAAGCTTTAATTTTTGTACCATCTCTGTAATTACCAAGTTATCAATGGATCGTCCATCAATAATCATCTTGCACACTTTATCTTGGCACTTGCGTTGTGTTCAAAATTACACTGTTTCTCCTCCAATCAGCTATGGTGGTTTCTTTATCTCCAACGATCATAGTCCTCAGCATCAAACTCTCACCTGTCTTTGCTTCCACTTCTTCTATCAAGGGCTCTTCTTCTTCTTCTTGAGTCACTATTGTTCTCTTGGGTTCTGTGGGCAATCTACAGCTCTATGGGGCTCACTACAAATATAGCACTTCAAAGGTTTCCAACCCCCATAAAATTGTTGTTCTTGCCCTCTACCTCTAAAGCCACCCCTCCCTTGGAAATTGGGCTTCACATTATCTACTGGTTCGTCCTCATTACTTGATCTGTAGGAACTCTCTCTTCCTCTATTTGAATTACTACCACCTCTTTTGTTGGCCACTCTGCTGACTCTATTCAATTTTTCCTTTGTTTTTAAAGCTAGTTGATATGCTTCATCCATAGTATTTACTTTAAGTAGGGCTAATTCAATTTGGACATGGCATCCAAGCCCATTAATGTATCTAGCCACAGAGTGCTCATCATCTTCTTGCAAATTAGTTCTAATTTGCAATTCAAAAATTTATCAGTATAGGCTGATATAGAGGTGGTGCAGGAGCACCCATGGGTCCCAAGAGACCTATTGAAAATTTGTCATTATAATAATGTGCATGGTTGTAATAAGGTCATTCAGGATCACCTTGAAACATTTTGAGTCACTTTGAGTCATTTTGTAAGGCATCAATGCCAAATAGTCCTTATGTTGTCATTTAGGACCTAATTGGTCAAATATGGTCAAACACTTCAAATATGTGTAAATGTGGTAGAATGGGTCAAATCCATGTTGGAAAGCCATAATGGCATGTTAGCAAGATCCTTGAGTTGGTTGAAGTCATTTGGTCAATAGTTGGCATAAACTGTAAAAGTTGCTTGAGCAACTTTTCTTGCAAAACTAAACCACTTGTAATCCCAATGGTCAAATGGTTTGTAAATCAGTTGGGATCGGTTGAGGAGGTGGATTTAGTCTATTTATGCCTCTTTGGGTCGAGGCATGCTTGGGTGTGGAAGATTTGATGCCATCAATAAAACATTGCTCTGATTTCCTATTGAATTCATGGTTTTCCTGTAATCAGTAAAATTGTATGGCTTTGCATGGATTTGGAATGGTCTGCAACTCGCATGATTAGATAGGTGGATGAGTTACCTCTCATTTGCATCTGGTTTGGTTTCATTCTATTAAGTTTGGGCAAAGTTACAATCAGATTTGCAGAAGGAGGTCTGAAACCCTCACTGGTTATGGTTCGAAGACAACAATGTTAATAATCTGGCATTCCACTATACAAAATTTCTGATCCTTGGGGGAATGTTAGGTTGTAGAGTTAGTTTGAAGATTCTGTTGGTTTTGGGGCAATCCATGATCATGGCTAGAAATAATCTGATGCCCTAGGCCTGGTATCTCAATGTGACAGGCCTAGGAAGGGTTTGAATTGATTGTGAAGGCTATGACAGTGGGGCTTTTGAGAGGTTTAGGAACTGAAAAATGGTGGATTATGTAGTTTTGACATGAACCTGATGTGTTCCAAGTGGTGGTTGGGTTGGGTGAAGAGTTTGGAGAGTGATTGCTTTGGAGAGAGAGGCCTACTTGACCTATTACGTCACTGTGATCAGTAAGTCTTGGCCCTATCTGTCCAAAAGACCCCACACTGATTTTGATGAATACTTTGGATCTTCCAAAAGGGTATCTGGAATGGTCCTTTGTTTGTGCCCATGATCAACAGTCTGAGAGTTATGGTCAAAATACATGCTGATTAGGGCTACAAGGACTAGGGTGCATTTACAAAGCAAGTGGTATAAGAGGAAGTGGTGGGTTTTGTTCAGTGGTTGACATAAAATTGTTTTTGTTTCCTGATGTGGAAAAACATTTCATTTTGTGCCTACACAACTTCTGTAGTGTCGATGTGTCTAAACCCTCTTGGATCAAGGGTTAGTGCAAGTTTTCCTTATAGAATATAAACCTGATTAATTGAAGAGTTGGTCTGTGACCAAAGAGTCGATGAGTTGTTTGGAATCTTTTGAGAATGGTAACTTCATTGTGAACACTTTCTGTCCCTTGCATGAGTCAAGTACCTTATGAACCAAAAGGTCATGTTGGAGTCCAAAACCTTGCTATGAAGGTCTAGTTGTTGAATGCCCCATGAGTAGGAAGGGATGTGTGAACTTTGTAACCATATTTGAGTGAATTGTTCCACCTTTCCAAGTGCCTCTTCATCAAGAGGACTCCGTTTGCTTCAAATTTTGGAATTCTCTTAAGAGCTTTTGCTGATAATCAGAAGGTAAGAATTCAACCTTTAAACATTTTAACATTTTTGGCAACAACTTGACTTTCTCCTTCCCTTGGCTTCTACTAGGATTTTGGAGATTCTCCCACCATAGAGTAGCATGAGATTTCATTTTAGATGCTGCGACCTTAACCCTTCATGGATCATCTTCTTCAATTCATTCAATGTCATAGTATTTTTCTAACTCTTGAATCCAATCCAAGAACACTTTAGGATTCAGTTCACCTTTAAAGTTAGGTACCTTAACCTTCACTCTAGTTCCCTGCTTTCTGATAGCCTCAATAAGTCTTTCCATTGGATCTATGGCTGCTACCCATCCCCTATGAACCTCGTGTTCTTCCTTGGAATCTTCAAGAGGTAGCCTGGCCTCAAGGGCCTGCAACCGTCCAAGTACTTCATCAACTGCATTACCTCTCCATCTAGCATTCCTCCCACCTCTTCTTCCCCAGGCTATATAAGCTCCCCTTTGGGCCATGTTCTGTTTTGCTCTGATACCAAAATGATGCGCACTGTCCTCACACCTGCAGAAATAAAACTCCAGCAACAGGATATTGTATTCGAGTTTATTCAAATTAGATAAACTGTCATTCTACAGCAGAAAATCACATTCAGGAGTAGTGAAGACTACTCAGATTTCATCTTCCTCAGAAAAACATAACAAGAGGTCCTCTATTATTATATATTTATTACCAGAAGATTAATACATAACCGTGAATAAGGAGATTTCTGTCCTTGTAACTGGTACCTATGTAAACTCCCCAACTTGTTGAAGACTCCTAAACAGACTCAACTAAAAAGCTAAAACTAGTGATTACTGGACAGATGTCTAAAACAGCAGTAAAGACTTCCTAATAAGGTGGAACGCTCACCCAACCAACTGAATGTGGGTGGACTGTTAGATTAAATGCTTCGCATCATTCTTCCAATAATTGTCATTCCCCAGTCTGTAGAAGTGCCTGTTCATGATTAGCTCCGCACTGAATTTGTCCCAAACTTTAGAGCTTTTTTGGTTTTCCTTTTGTGTAACAGAATTTTCAATTTTGTAATGCTTGTTTGTATGATTCCACAATCAATATGGCCAAGGACCAGGCTATTATTTAAATAATTTCACCACACTGAAATCTGCATGCCAGATCTGACCTTGAATTTTCTCTTTTGGTTGCAATTTACCTTAGCTGCTTCATGTTTGAGATCAGTGAGGGCAGAACTATTTGTTTTCTTAAGGTAGACCATCTGAAACTATATGCCAATATAGCTGAATGGCTTGGGAATGATGCTTGTAATTGAATGGATTAGTTCCTGTAGGGAAAAAGGAAAAATCTAGAAAGAAAAAATTGTAATTTTTTTTTCTGCCAAAACTGTGACAACTCTTTGAAGATTAACATCTTGGACCACACTCTGTGTTCCATTAGTCAGGATTACAAAAGGTAATTAATTCCATAACTTAGATATCCTTATATAGATAACTCCGCGAAAAACATGCAAGAGGGAAAATTACCTTCATAAAGGCTATCATCCCATGGAACTCTAACCAAATCAAACAAGAGGGAAAATTACCTTCATAAAGGCTATCATCCCATGGAACTCTAACCAAATCAAACAATAAACGATTACTAATGTTGCTCATCCATAAGAGTTTGAATGATGGGAATCCAAGATTGATTTAGTCCCAAGCCCTTGTCTCTATTCAAATTATCTGGTCAATTTCAACAGCATTCCTGAGGTAAAGGTTGATTTTAAGGTCACTGCAAACTGCAAAGACAAACATCGAAGGTTGGGTTTAAGGAAGAATATGTAAACAACTTCAAAGAATTTTTGGAGTTAACTGGTTCTCAATAGGGTTTCACTTGGGTTATTGTGGCTGTATGTACACCATATTACTGCTAGATCGCAATCTGAACAAACTTTACCTTAATGCAGGGTCACAGCCTGATGGGCTAGCTTTTGTGTAGACTAAAGACCATCAATGTTTCAAAATCAGTTGACTATTTGGACAATGTTATCACTTTTCATGTTAGCAGAGAACTATAGGCACATTTAGGTCAGAAAATATTTTCTAAATGTTTGATTCTTGAAAATGAGGGAGTACTGCATGATCAATTGAATTATATAGGCTCCATTTGTGCAGTAGAAGACAGAATAGAACATGTATATATGAAGGTATGAATAGGTATTTAATTTATCTATTTGAAAGAAAATGATGATTTGAATCGGTCCTTGGATGATAATGAGGTTTGCTCTCCAAGTTTAGTAAATTGTTCTTTTAAATAAAAATGTTGTTGGCATAAGGTGGGTGAATATTCATAAAAATTCAGAAGAAAATATAAATTTTCTTATCTTGACTTGTGCTGCCTGTATCTTAACACTGCATTTGAAAGTGTTGCAGTTGTTTTTCTCTCTTTTAAGCTCTAGACTTAAATGCTAGCTATATTCAGCAACATCTTTATAGTTGGTCAATTAATATTAATCAATTATTTTTTAACTGGCTTCTAATATTGCCCTAGAATCACAATTGCATCAAATTAGGGTTAGGGTAACATCTTACCAATTAAATATTTCTTTTAATAAGGTGATCGTTAAATTGAATCCTGCAATCATAACATAATGTTATGACCCGTTGTTAATGTTTGTAGCTTCAGTCGTATGATCACTTAGAATACATATAATACTTAGATATTGATTAATAATATATATATATATATATATATATATATGTTATATTATATATATTATTATTAATATATATTATTCAAATTTACATTATTCTAATATATGATTGATTAATGAAATATTATAAAATCAATAGACATGTCCCATGAAGGGACATGTATCTCATAGCCTCATTCCCAATATAAATAAGAGAGATTGTTGCATTTGGAAAATACATACCGTATACAATACAGGCAGTGCTATTACATTTGCAGCGATCCTTAAAATCTCAACATGGTATCAGAGCGGGTCGATTCCTACTTGTTGGAGGATTTCCTAGAGAAATGATTAGATTTTAATATTCGATATGTAGTATTGACTCTGTTATATACTATTTATATAATATGTGGTGTCTAATATTTTAATCTCCAAACTATACAAAATAAGATCTTATAATATATCATCCCTTTGATGGGAGAAGTCATGGAAAGAGATATTTATTTTAGGAGCAGATATATTGCGGCACTTAAATCCAACTATCAAAAGCTTGAATAATTTGAGAATAATTTGGCAGAGACTATAGTTATTCATATTTGCCAAAAGCGGCTTATTCACTGGTGTATTCTCACAGAATAAAGCACAGGTCCGGAAATAGGAAATACAGTCTCTCATATTGCATTTTCCTGTCAACCGAGCAGAACGATACCAAGGAGCAGAGAACATTGATTCTTGTCAACAGTTAAGAGCGTCCTCCATTCATAGTTCAAGATCCAAACCAACACGGACAGCAATGGAATGATAGTAATTTATCATAATGATGATTAAGCAGGATTATCGATATTTGAAAGATTATCAATATGCTTAACAATTAAGCATCTTTATTGATAGAGGATTAATATTGGGTTGTTAACGTTATATACAAATTAATGATATTATAAATAGACACGAAGACAATCCATCATTAGATATCATGAACAATAAAGGAGTGTGTTGATTAGATCTGATCTGGGCTAAGGCAACAATCTAAAGACAAGTTATTAATGAAATAACCGATGGCATAAGAATTGAAGTGAAATATACACACTATAAAAATATACGAAACATTATTAATGCCAATGAGATAATACTTTATTGGACATAAAAGATACTGGATTGGGTATCTTGACTAATATTTATTGAATTTATGAAACAAAGATTATGATGTAGATATTGGTATACGAAGCTACAACTGCTTGCGTGAACTGGTAATCTGGGAACATTTTTTAACTAGTCTCAGCAAAATAATATAAATTTCAAAGCTATAGTTTGAAAATGATGTTACAAGGCTCGACTTTAAGAGTATTTCCGCAAGGTATATATGGTTAATTACATTAGGTGATTAATAATAAAATTGCTTTGAAAATGATATAATTTTTACTTGGGCTTATAATAGCGTTGAGTCAATATATTATATCTTTGAGCATCTATATGTTGCCACATGGGTAGTATGAGCATCTTTGAGTATCAATAATGGAGATGAATGTGGCAGTTGACAGTCAAAGGTAGAGGAGTTAGCATTTGAAAAGAAGACATTCCTGACCGATGTATCTTTTCAGTGATATTAAATAAGGGATAAGTTCATCAACAACAAATATATCAACATAGTGCCTTGTAGAATAGCTAATTTCAACTTGTCACACTATGGTGACCTGAGACTCACACTGATTGTCCTTGCTGCTGCGACTATTTGGTTTTATGCATGGATTATGTTAAAGATCATGACCTACTTGTATATTTCTGAACAAAGAGAGTTCTTTGATTAAAAGTTACAAACATTTTTATAGTGCAAATAAGAAAAGGATCATTACATTAATCAAGAGATAAGTATTCCATGTTGATTAATGTTCATAAATTTTTTATGCAGTTATTGATTCATACTATAACATTGGGATAGAAAATCTTATATGCTTTTATCATTAACATTTATTTGGGATAATTTAGTTTTATGAACTATTTGTAATCTCTTTCTGAAATACTTTCAGGATGAATCAAGAGACATATGTGATTGCATTCAAGAGAGAAAAAGATTGATGCTTGCAGTCATGGGATTGAGTTGATGGCTGAAACATTTCTTCAAATAAAGAAAATATCATTTAGAGGGACAAACCTACAGAAGGCAACCTTGGACGAGAAGATCAAAAGGTTGATATCACATTCAGAAGAAGTCTGATGAACCATCAGAGGAAACCTTGGACGAGAAGGTTAAATGTTGATGTTAGTACTCAAAGATTCACAGGGAGTCAGTGCAACATCTAGAGGATCTACCTTATTTGATTTCCAAGGATCTTGGTCATATTGATTCAGAGGGAGTAAACCATATCAAGATGGTTTCCCTAGTGATCAAGAAACTATAAAAGGAAAAAGAATTGCAATTAAAATGATGTAGTTCCATGTAAGTGAACTAGAAGTCTTTATGTAGATATCTAGGTCATGATATTCCTAGATAGATGGTTGGGCATTCAACAAAAGAGCTCAATGCAAACTAAAGAACAAGACATGACTTGCTTGCATAAGGTTGATATTAGATTCAGAGGGAGTATGATAGTTCATCTAAAAACAATCTTGGACGAGAAGGGAGGAGATTGTTACAAGACTTTAAAGGAAGCATCTAGAGGACTATGATCATGAGATTGAGTCTCATGTGTGCTGGTTGAAATGCCTTTATGCTAACTCCTACATAACTTGGGGTTCACCTAGAGTGATGCAAACTATATAAGAGATATAGTGCATAAGTATGTTATTCAAGGTACATTATCCCTACAGAACATATGGCTGATATTCTCACCAAGTTTCTTGCTAGAGGTAAGGTTGTGTACCTTCGAGATAAACTTGGCATGTTGAAGAATGAAGCCTTAGATGAAAAAGAGTTTCATCTATTATCTTGTATGTTATTGCATTCTTCTCCTTGAGAGAAGTCTAAGGTGAAAGCCCTTGTTTCCACCCTTTGGGATGAGCCATGATGGATCCACCCTCTGACATGAGTCAAGGTGGATTTCATGTGTGTGACTCCAGGACCTATGGGCCCTCTTGTGAACACTGGAGAAAGGTGACGACTTTTCGACAATGAACACTTGTATTTGATGTTACAAGGTGATGATCTTGTAATAAAGATTTGTTATGGTAGACAGTTATATGTCTGTGCACATACCATAATAGGGTTATATGTAAATGGAATGTAATGTTCTTATTTACTATATCCTTGTATCACGCTGAGGTGATATGAAAATTAGGTATCACGATCTAAGGTGATTCCTCATATCAAGGTGGTATGAAAATTAGGTATCACGATCTAAGGTGATTCCTCATATCACATGTTAGGTGATATGTAAAATTGGGTATCACATTTCAGGTGATTCCTCATATCACATGTTAGGTGATAAACTGGGTATCACATGTCAGGTGATTCCTCATATCACATGTTAGGTGATATGTAAAATTGGGTATCACATGTCAGGCGATTCCTCATATCACATGTTAGGTGATATTGAAAACTGGGTATCACATGTTAGGTGACTCCTCATATCATATGTTAGGTGATATTGAAAACTAGGTATCACATGTTAGGTGATTCCTCATATCACATGTTAGGTGATATGTAAAGCTTGGTATCACATGTTAGGTGATACTTCATATCACGAATTATGTAATAAATGATTTCTTAGTATCCATATGAATCATATTAGGATCCTTTTAAACTTAGTATTACATATTGATTGGACCCTATGAAACATATCACATAGTGACATGTCTCTACGTAAACTTAGTATCCATATGACAGACATCATGAGACGTATTGTCATTAGACATACCATGGATATTTATGAGCTATGGTGAACATCATGTGACTTGATATTCTTGCATATACCATATCTCCTGATATCACAGTGGGGTGATATCTCCTCTCTTTCAAAATTAATGATTTAGTACTTTGATGGATTTTATCTTCTCTAGCTAAGAGGGAGTGCTAATGTTTTGTATGGCTATAGTTAGGGTCATATGTGTTGACAAGGGAGACCACAACACATTCTGTTTGATCATCCTCCCTAGCTACGAGGGAGTGTTAATGTTTGTAGCTTCAGTCGTATGATCACTTAGAATACATATAATACTTAGATATTGATTTATATATATATATGTTATATTATATATATTATTCAAATTTACATTATTCTAATATATGATTGATTAATGAAATATTATAAAATGAATAGACATGTCCCATGAAGGGACATGTATCTCATAGCCTCATTCCCAATATAAATAAGAGAGATTGTTGCATTTGGAAAATACATACCGTATACAATACAGGCAGTGCTATTACATTTGCAGCAATCCTTAAAATCTCAACACCCGTAATTATCATATAATCAATATTATATACATATTTTTTAATGCATATATAATTTAATTTAAATATAAATATAGAATTAATTCTTTATTTAATGAATAAAAGATATTAATCAATGTTATTAATAATAATCAATATTTAATATAATTTTAATTAATAATATTAATCAATATTATATTAGTCAATATTCTTAATCAATAATATAAATCGATAATTATAATAATAGTGAATGTAATCGATACTCATATCTAACAATAATATATCTCCAAGGAGATATATTTGAAAAGTATAATGCTCCAAAGGTGAATATAATCAAAGGCCATGTGCTGGACTTGCCATGTATTCTCCTAGACAATGGAAGGAAACGATGAAGGGACATCAGCAATGATGAGTTGTAACTCCTCCACCCAGGGGATATATAAAAAGATGGATTACAACAAGGACCGGGGGAAGAAATAAGAGGAGCAGCGATCAATATAGGATCATTGGAAATCGATCTGTCCTGGAGACGTTGGTTATTGCAGATTGGAACTTGTTCATCCTTGACCGTGGGTCTCAAAATGCAAAGCAAGACCATTAGAAAATAAACTGTGGAGACCTTATAATACTGTTTGTGTGTTACAGGACAGCGAACAGGTAAATAAAAATAAAGGAATATGCTGAGATTATATTGTGGAACGATACAATTATATGATGATTGACATTGGTAATATATATATATATATATATATATATATATATATATATATATATATATATATATATATCTATGTATGTATGTATGTATAAGTGAGTTTTATTTCATATTTATATATATCAGAGATAATATATAGGATATTTGATAATATATAATATATCACACACACACACACACACACACACACACACATATATAGGTATAACTATGAATATATGTATATAGAATTCCATCTATTACAAATAAGGGTATGTCAAGTTATGCACATATAGAAACATAAATCTCTTAATAATATTAATAATAAGATATATATATATATATTTCGAATATATAGTTGTAATACAAAGGAATTAGAATGTTTGCAGTCTATTCCTTAATCACTTACTATAGCCCCCTAAGAGGATAGGTTTCAGTCAATCTGGGAGAGGTGGAGTAAATCCTCACAAGATAGGTGAATTCCAAGATGGGTAAGGATATGTATTTCCATTGCCTTGAGGGAAAATCCCGAGATGGGTGGGAACATGCAGTCCCAATGCCTTGAGGAAGCTAACTTGTAGATTGGTGTCAAGCGCCCTGTGACATGGAAAGTCCCATCCTCCATGTTTAAGAGAGAAGGAATTGGGCTCAAATGTGTTAATTGTTAAATTCATTATGAGTTATTCATCATTTCTTAAAATAAATTCAATTTAGATGCATAGTAATGTACGTTAATCATTGAAAATTGGCAGCCTCCGAGTAGGGGACATTACACATAAGCAACATACACAAATCACACACACACACACATACATGTACAATTTTTATAGTTGGATAAGATCACACCATAATCATATTGTATCAATAATATTATGCAAGCATATTAGAGATTGGAGGAAGAAGTATGCTAGGTTGCTTGAAGCCATTTCTACTCTAAGCCCAAGAGTGGATGTCTGCTAGAGCCCTCTTTGCTAACTTAGTGGTTTTCTTGTACCTGCTTTCCTCATCAATGTCTTATCCTCCCAAAGATACATTCTATCTTGCAGAGTTGGGCGGAGGTCGCAAGGGGGTTTCTTTGTTCTATGTAAGTGTCCTCTTGTCCCTAGGAGCCAGTTTATGGTCAATTCTAGGATGGCCTCCTTACATGAATCTCTTGTACCCTCCTCTTACACTCTAGGCCCTTCCTACGAGATGAGTTGCAGTATCCTATATTCTATCATTAACATTCACTTGAGCATACACATGAGCAACATGTATATGTAAATATACCACAATTGCTTGTGAGGAGGAAAAAATGCTGATAATGGCAGATCTGATATATTATCAGTCTGTCTTTCTGAAGGTAAATTTCTTTGGTGTAAATGCTGATCAACCTCTATGAATCGATCTTAGACCTTTGTGCTCTTGTGCTGACTGCTTTGATATTCCTTGGTAATTGTATTTGCTGCTGAAATGTCTGCTGAATATATTTGATTGATTGGATGATACTTGATCTGCTGATCATTATTGCTTCTGCACTTTTCTTTCCTCCTTCAATCAAGTCTTCTACCTTTATATCTCTATGTCTCTTTGAAGAGGGACAACTATGGAAGTTCGCTGTCCTTATAAGATGGTCACACCTTTTCACAATCACGCCTCTTCCTAAACAGAACCAACCACTGCCCTATTTTGTTTACTAATTGCTGACTTGAGTATGTTTATTTATTATTAATAAACTGCCTTCTTTTATAAGCGCTTCCTTTGTAAAACACTATACATATAAATTACAGCACTCATGAAAACCATGATCGCTATCCTTTGCTATTTTCTAGTATATTCGCTGCTTCTCCTTCCCTCAACTTATAACCTTTTTCCTTGTTTTATAATGTATTTTAACACTGCATTTGAAAGTGTTGCAGTTGTTTCTCTCTCTTTTAAGCTCTACACTGAAATGCTGGCTATATTCAGCAACATCTTTAAATTTGGTCAATTAATATTAGTTGATGTAAAAATCAAAAGATATTCATATTCTCTATATTCTTATTGTTCTTTTAATTCCTTTATGTAGACTTTTCTCTGGTATACACAATGGGGGTGAATTCTATTAGATCTTTGAGAGTTGAGAGTTTTCCTATGATATACATTTTCTTTCTTCATTCTCGAGAGTTTGTCTATATTCATATTCTCATATCTATAATCTATATTAACACACACACACACACATATAATCTATATTCAAATTCTCATATATATAATCACATAGAATAGCAAATAGATTTGCAGCATTAAAAGATTCAACTTGTTCGTTTGGGCCGTTGCCGTTGCCCTTGCCTTCAATTTTCTTATACACTTTGTCTATATTCATATTTAGGTTTACAAATATACATTTATTTTGATATTTTTCTATAAATTTTAAGGTTATATTAAAAAAATTGGCATCTCCAAGTACCCCCATCTTCTATTTTAAAATATAGTCATACCGGTACTTGTACCAATCTCAGGAGTCTCCAAGTACCCCTGTCCAAACCTTATATGTATTACTCTAGAGCTTTTGCAACCATATGTTTTTTCTTGATAGCTTTAACATAAAAAATGTTGGATATCAAATCACTCTTTGGAATCACTTTGATAGAAAAAATAGCCATCTTCACCTCATGAATGAACTGCTTCACCAAATGGTGAGCTAAAACAGTTGCATGGTGCATGAACCCTGTGATTTGAGCTGCATTGGTATGAAATTTGTTGAAAATGATGCCATCATGTATATGCCCTTCCAAATGATGCTTGCCTATGATTTGCTTGATAGCCTTCTCTGTTTCATCTTCATTTGCCTTGAATAACCTACGCAATTGCTGATCAACAGACTCCTCGCACTTGCAACTAACTTCGAATTACTTCCTTGCAGCCAATATTTTGCAACTAACACCAATTCTGGATATAAAGCAGTTGTACTGAGCATTTAGTAGGGAACAAAATCCCAAAGCCAATAATGAAAGGGACAAGGGAAAGAGAACACATGCCACCTACCCTTCAATCGAACATAATACAGTCCAAAAGTCTAGAGACCAACGCCAAAAATCTTGCGGAAATCCATTTTCCCAAAAATCTACCCCTCACTCTTCTACTTCAATTCGAGACCTCTAGTCTGTCATTGCTACAGACAAGAGTGGGCCTACCATCATATCCCATTCTGCATCTATGAGTATCCAATCACATCTTGCATCTAACTACTATCCCAGTCCCTTTTGATTACCTTTTGCAATCCATCCCAACATTCAGAATTATTATCTGTAACACGTTTCAACTCATCTTGGACCACACCTTGGTTTGCCAAGAAGTCGACCACTTTGTTGGCCTCCCAATAAACATGCTTTATAAAAAAATCTTACAGACCATCCAAACATTCCTAGATCCTCCTTATCCATCCCTGCAATTTCCAATGGGATATCTCCTTCGATCCATAATCCGCCAAATCTTCAAATTCAGCCTTGTTGTTGGTTGCCTTGCCTATTTTCATTGAAATAGGCCATGTCAACTTGCCATTTACATCCCTTAACACATCTAATTCTAGCCGGACTAGAATTTCCTTTCAAGGTTACATAAGAGCTTCAGCCTCCTGGATGGAGGGGCAAGCCACTCTGCCCACTTCTGATCCACCTTCATGTTGACCGATTTCATCTCCTTTGTCACCTTCAGCGTAGGCTACTACTTAACCATATCATTGTCCCATGAAGCGAGCTTGCCTTTTACAAAGACCTATATTTTATCATTCATTAGTTTACACAAGGTTGCCTCAATCTTTTGAATAACATGCCCTACCTCTCTTTTCTTGTTGCAAAACACTCTCCTATTTGGCTCTTTCCATGTATGCCAAACCACAGTTGTTGGCACAAGACACCACATATTAGCCCATAAAGATTTCTTATTCAACCTTGGCCAATTGTGGATGAGATCCACAATGACACTCGATCTCTGACCCACCCAACCCAACTTCTCCAACAACCAATCCCAACATTGGGAAGCAAAGGCACACTGCTCCAAATGACAGTTCACCGTTTCAGCCTCTTCCTCGTTTCAGCCTCTTCCTTACACATGAAGCATCAACTAGGGCCCTGAATTCCAAGAGATTGCAACCTCTCCTCCATCAAGATACATTTGTGTAGGGTAGTCCACAAGAATGATCCTACTTGAGGCAAGACTGTTGGGTGCCAATTAGGAATTCACTGAACAACTTGTTGTATCAAATAGATGAGTTTCATTGAATATTAACCATACTTTGAATTGCATCAGGAGATGGTATTATTCTCCATATTTAATTATACTTTTTTTCTACTTACTTCGGTCTAGAAGGCACACTTGAAATCCTGAGAAATTGGGAGGTCGTCAATGTTTTTCCAAACAAAATCGACACCCATGTAGGAGAGGACTGAAACGATGTAGTCAAGCACTTTTTTGCCAATACTATTTTTTAACATATCCACCCCTTTGATTACATCAACAACCTCTCTCATGGGAATAAACCCTTCCCACAAGTCCTCCAAGTTTGCTAGCTTCCCATTATTGATCTTCCAAGATAAACGATTCATTATATGATTGATTTGCAATCCTAGATATATTTGCACATAACAAATCCTCTATTGAAGTTAGCAATCATGAGAATATGTAATGCCCCGCCAAGGATCCTTCGAGGATGAGAGCTAAAGAAACATAAAATAGTATGGAATATTTTTTTGAAACACTAAATTTGTTCACATGCAAATATGCAAAGTTCTAAAGCTCAAACCTCAAGACTAGATCATATTGTTGCCAAGCGACACTGCACAAGTAGAAGACTAAAACCGCGAAACTAAATTGATCAAGGGAAAAGGTCATCTAACATCTTAAGAATGATATACTGGATCCTTCAAGTCACCCAAGATCTTGCCTAAAGTTTCAGATTTAACTCAATAAACTATACCATTTCCTAGGTCCTAGGCATCGCGGATGAGCTCCGTCAAGAATTGACTTGCACTCCAATGCCTCAACCACCATCCAAACTGACTCTAAACTTTCCTAAACCTCCTCCAAGGGTTCTATGACTATCTTAGCTTCACAACACAATTAGAATGGAGGCTAATAGACACTTCGAGCTCTCAGAATCCTCTTTGGAGTAGACTGTTGGCAGAGGCGTTAATTTGGAGGCAGAGGTGCCAATTAGTGGAGGCGCCAATCAATAAAGGTGCCAATTTAGTAGAGGCACAGATTTGTAGGCGGAGGTGTCAAGACAACGGATATTCAATTTACAAATCATTGAAGTTACAATGCTTGATCAAGAACATTTAGGATTACAAATTGCAAGAATGAGAAAGTAAGACAAAAAGAGAAGGAAATGATGAAGTAGACCTCCAAGATCTATTTCTAACCAAGTCCACTTGTCCCCAACAGTGGTTTCCAATGCTACCCGACCATGTGGAGCCCTCAAGTCCACCCCATCTTGCTCTTGGAGATAGTCACATGGCCCAAATGGTCATACAATGAAAGTGTATAGGGATAAGGTTTACACAAATGCCAACATGGAGTAAACACTAAATATGAACACCACATTCCAAATATGAATCACAATGCACATGTAACACAAAGATGCCAACACTAATACATCATTGTATCATAGAGCAAAAATAAGAAGGAAAAGGTTCTGAAATGACAATAATCATCATAAAAGAATGAGGATGCATCCTTGAATGGCAACACTAAGGATAAGGAGGCAACAACAAGAGCAACACCAAAATTGCTATTCGACATATGTCACAACACAATAACCAAAATGCTTAAGCAACAATAAATCCATAGGGTGCTACTCAATCTATCAAGACCTAGATACTAGAGTGTCAAGTGTAGGGAGTGTCATCATGTGTGCTTGTGGGGACACACTACACAGAACTGTGCTTTCTCTCATACAGACAAGAATCCTGATCATGCAAGATTCGACGCCACATGTGCGAGCATATCGCTCCGAGTAAGATCCAATGCCTACATGTGCGGGCATGCCTTCCCAATACGTCCTTGGCTTCATACTAGTGCCAAAGGCATGTTTGGGGCACCATTTATCTTAATTATGTTTAATCCCAACCCAAAGTTTTAGTTAAGTAACCTAAGTTATGACTTGATTAAGAGACTCCCCAAACATGATTGCTAGTGTGCCACTTATTGGACGTGGACATGTTGGGAGCCACTCCCTAGACCCACTTTAGTATCTAGACCTAAGCTCATCCCATGCAATTGAATGAGGAATTAAAACAAACACAATGCCACAAATCTTTTTGCCAATTTATATGTTTCAAATATCATTTCCATGCCACAGTTGCCCAAATGAACTACCATTTTCACATTTACTCAGCTACAAAATGCCAATTCCATGCATAATCATGGTATACTCAATTGGACATAATGCCAACAGAATGGATCCAATTTGATCTCATAATAAAATTTCTATTTATAAAGTCATGATTCCACAATAGAATATCATTTTTAAACGATCAAATTCCACTTTTCACAAAGTGCCAATATGAGACAAGAACCAGTCATGGAGGCCATGCATCCACCATTGCTGGACCTCCAAAAAGCTCAAAATTTCAAACTTCACAAATAAAAAATTCGAGAAAACCCATTGGTCCCCTACTACACAACACCTAAAAAATGCATTCAAATCAACATTTCACCCATCCAATAAGAGTTGGGCAGCATATCATTTCATAAAACTATGTTTTCTAAACCAAAATTGGCATCTTTTAAATTAAGCTACGGAATGATTTGATTTCAAAAGGAAATATGTTCTATTTGATTAAACTAATCATTTGCAACAAATTTCAAACAATAAGATGGAGATTTGAGAGAGAAATTGAATTTCCTACCTCTCAAGTTGCCAAAACTTCAAATGGAGGACAAATTCCACATACCAAAAATGAGGCATGAAAGCAGAGCAGAATGAAGCATTCCCCAAGGCAATTCCAATGAGCCTTCACCTATAAAAATCTACACAAGAGATGTCCCAAAATCATCAATTCAAAATTACCATGTAGGGTTTCTTGAGAGCAAAATGAAGTAAAACAAACTGTGTTGAAAAAGAGTTCTAATTTCACAAGATAAACTCACTTTTGAGTCGGAATAAAATAATGTTAAAATCTAATTATCAACTAAACCTCAAAATAACCCCCAAGCCAAAATCACACAATTCCCTTTAAATCAAATACATTTAGGGCATATTTCACATTCAAATGCTAAATTACTTGAACAATATTAAAATATCATTAATATATGCTTTAAAATGACGACATTTCACAAGCGACTGACCATGCACAAACAGTCGTTATGGGTCTTACACAACTATGCATTGGGGTAATCAGACATTACCAAAATGATAGCCAGAGGTTTAAACACAAATAATTAAGGAAAATCATCCAAATGAGGAACGATGGTTAGGGTTGGGTGACCTAAATGGCCACTGTACTATCTTCTGTAACCATTCTTGGGAATATGGGCATGCTTAGACCTGTAGAGCTAGGTGGAGTCAACACTCGGTACCTGTAATCACTAAAATATTCATACGTCAAGTGTATAGTAAGAAAATAGTTGAAGTAACTGGGGTCATTGGAAGGGGATTTTAACATTGCATGCATCCTCATATATTCGAATGATACGATATCATCCCTTTCACATCTAATCATCAGTTAGAGCACAATAATAATAATAAGTTAATCTAATTATCTGCATTAAATAATGACATCAATATTATTTTACTGCGACAATGAGCATATAAATATTCCCTGAACAGGGTCAACATCATAACATCATCATCATCATCATAATAATCCACTGAAACTACCATGTATCTCTAACTACATCCATTAGCATTTAATATCATCATTTACATTGCTAAGCATTTATAAATTTTAAATTAAGTAAAATAATATAAAATATCACTGGATGCACTTTAATAACTGATCAAATCAACCTTTCAATTCAGCATTTAAATCAATCTCTCCATAAGCTAATTTTGACTCAAGACATCATTCTTTCTCAACAATCATTGATACCAAGAGAACAATTAGGTCATATTCAGTCATGACAACAGCTCAACAGGTTAGCACCCAAATTAGGTATGCAACAAACAACCGCACAATGGTTTACACAACTGGGCACAAGGAATTAAACAAGCATGCTTGCCAATGCAACCACATAATCCAGATCACCATGACGAAATCCAAGCACAAAGAGGCACAACTACAGGCACAATGCCACATCTACATCAAGAAAAACACAATGCAGAAGAGAAAACAGGAGAGGCACTACAAAATCCTGCTAGGCTTATCATTATCTATGTATTTACTTTGTAAAACTTGACACCACAGTTTCTGAGGTTCTCTATACGCCCAGGTTAGTTTTGCACCTAATGCTGAATTTTGCTTTTTTTTATAAAATTTCCTCAAACCTATGCCTCTCATGTTCTTTTGTAGACATGCTCTATCCTAGTTGATCAGTGGTAGTTTCTTCTTGTCCTTAGCCCCCCCTCCCCCCTCCCCCCCCACAACAGACCAACCCTCTAGGAGATCCATAGGCTTGCTGGTGAGTTGAAAACATGATTTTAGGAAGCTAGGGATGGCAGTCAACATAGATTTAATCATCATAATCCTCACTGCCAAAGTTAACCACTTACATTTTCATGTGGAAGCACAGGCTCTGCACCTAGAAATCATCTCCTCCCACTGTTGAGACCTACTTGCACCTCTAAACATCGACACATCCAAGTATTTTGAAGTCAAGTTGCCAATTCAAAATCCCAAAAAGTCCACAATTCCATTGAGCCACTGCCTTGGTATTGAAAAAGAAAATCGCCAACTTGTAGCTGCCCAAGATAACCTTATTCCCCTCTGCCTCTCTCATGGTAGCATCTCCTAAGAGCGCTGTGTTATCTGCAAACTGAATATGCATGATATTCTTGACACAAGCTGTCACCTGCA
This sequence comes from Chamaecyparis obtusa, assembly GCA_027943335.1. NCBI lineage: Eukaryota > Viridiplantae > Streptophyta > Pinopsida > Cupressales > Cupressaceae > Chamaecyparis > Chamaecyparis obtusa. The sequence continues at coordinate 808,839 of BSBK01001224.1, read as the reverse complement.
CACCTCTCCACGTGTTCATTTTTTGCCAATTCTTAAAAGATCTCCCCATGGCCTTGATCGTGATGACAAACAAAGCCACGTGTAAAGGGTCGCACTGCTTAGCCTATTGGCAGAGTCGAAAAACCCATATAGGGAGCCATTGACAGAGATGGAATTGAATGCAGTTGGAACACATTCAAACATCCATCCAAGCCAAACCTTTTCATAATCATAAATAAAAATTGCCACTTCACTCTGTCATATGCCTTACATCAAGCTTTATGAGCATGCTCCTCATTTTATCTTTAACAATTGAGTGTATCATTTCATTGGCCATTATTATGCTTTCCATAATGTCTCTAGTCGGAGTGAAACCGTGTTCTTCTGAGATCACCGAAGACAACACCAATTTGAGTTGATTTGCAAGTACTTTTGTAAGCATTTTGTAAATTGTATTACAAAGGGAAATAGGATGAAAGATTTGCAAATTTCCTTTTTTATTATAAGTAAAATGATCATGTTATTGATGTCTTTGACAAACTTCTTCTTCAACCTAAGATGCTCCACCAACTCCCACACCTCATCTCCCAAAAAAATGCCAGCACTTTTAAAAGAAGAGTGTAGTGAAGCTGTCCAGGCCAGGCACCTTGTTAGGATGTAACTGGAATGCCACAAATCTAACCTCATCAGTAGTGAAAGGGGCAATCAACATCCTGTTCTCATCCTCAAAAACACACCTTTGAATGCCATCTAAAATTGTCTCAGCATTAATGACATTCGTGGCTCCCTCTAAGTCTAAGAGGGACTTGAAAAAGACAATTGCCTCCACTTTGCCTTACTCCGATCTTTGAGCAATTTTCCCATCCGAGCTTTCAATGTGTCTCACCCTATTGAAATTCCTCTTAGGTTTTGTTGATCCCTGGAAAAAATTGGTGTTATTGTAACCAACCGAAAGTCATGTTTGTCTAGCCTTATCTCTCTAAAATGCCTCTTCACGGGCCAATAATTTTGCATGTTCCTGTTTCAACTTCTCTAATTCAAATCCTCTACAAACATTCCAAACTGGATAAGCTTTTCATTGAGAACCTCTAGCTCTGTTCCTAATTTCTGCTTCTCTTTAAAATTATTCTTAAGAGGCAACATTCCACTCTTTCAGCTTTTCCTTTAAATATTGGAGCCTCTTGACAAACCTAAAGCTCGCTGTGCCCCTAACATCCTTGCATTCCAACAATCACTGCTCCAGATTGCTCACAAGTTCTGGGTCCTTAAACTACATGCTCTCAAACTTAAAATAGCCTTTATTGGGAGCAAAAGAGGTAACAATCTTGAGAGAAATTTTCTAATGGTCTGACACTGATATTGGCAAAATCCTTGTTTCTAACAATTCTCCAGATTGCAGCTAGTTAAGTGAGAACAAGAAACAATCCAGCCGCTCAGAAATGGAAGTAAAACCTGCCCTCCGATTAGTCCAAGTGAAAACTCCTTTCTTGGGGGGACAATCACACAGGGCAGCACCCTCAGTAAAATCTCTTAAGTTTAAAATTGCCTTATTGATCCAGTTATGCTCCCCCTTCTTTCTCATTAAGATCCAAAATGGTGTTAAAATTGCTACCAAGTAAGATCTTGGCGTCTACCAAAGCATCGATTTCCCCTGATAAAATTGTCCAAGAAGCTTTTTTGTCCGTTGTCCTAATGGATCCATAGATGTTAAACAAAAAAAAAAAACTTTAGGCTGGAGGGCTCGTCCTCACGAACCAACCACGATTTTTCTTTCCTCAGGACCATCAAGAAATCCTCCTAGCGTTACACATAACTCCCAGCCCCCCAGCCGAGCTAGTCACATTCTGAAAACAACCCTTGCAAACCTCACAATACTTCAGAAATTTGACACCCTCCTTCGATTTGATTTTTGTTTCTTGAAGAAGAATGATGTCTGCTTTCAAACTATCTAGCTGACACCTCATAAGGCATCATTTGTCAGGGGCGTTTCAGGCCCTGACATTCCACAAAATGGTCTTTTTTGGCCTCCAAGCTAGGCATTTGTTCACATGGATTGAGTCATGTATGCTTTGATGCTGGCGAATTTCTTCTTAGAGGCCTCCTTCTCTCTCTTTTGTTTGTTAGGCTTCCTTCTTGTTTTTTGGTCCAGCTTTCTCCCGTTGCCCAATGCCTTTGAGGCTGATTTGCTAATGCAACTTGGTTCAATAATCCCCAATTCATCTCTAGCAGAGCAGTTGCTCTCAAAGTCTGAAGCCTCTATCTCTCCTTTGAGTGTTACGTTAAAAAAATCGTTGTGTTCAGAGTGGACAATATCATTGACTGCCTCTGTCTTCTCCTCCCTCACTTTGAGCCCTGGGCTAAAAGCACTAACCGATGAATTACCTTTTCTAACCTTGTTGATCTCTACAGTCTTATCTTCCGATGGGATTGACCGAGCAACAATAGAGGTTATCTTTGGCCACCCATTCCTAATGTTGTTCTTTGTCTGCAGCTTAGATCTAGGGATCACAGGGATCTGGTACTTCCCATGTTGGTTCTGGTGGAGGCAAAGCTAAGCCAATCATTTTCTTGGGCGTCCATCTTTGGTTTTGGGGCCCTTCGTAATTAACCAAATTATGACTACTGCACCTAGAACAATAAAACTACTTATCTTCAATCTCAATCTCTTTGATCCAATTGCCATCTGCAGATTTCAAAATGATATGCCAGGGGACTCCTTTGACTGCCAGAACCTTAATTCCGAAGAAGACAAAGGCACCTTCCCCCAAATTGACATTGATTGTCGTTGCCAAGAAATCACTGATCTTGTACAAGCACTCCCCAAGCCAATATTCAAGAGGCAAGTTGTATAGCAGAGTCCAAATTGGGCCGTTTGTGGGATTCTTAACCTCGAATTGAAATTAGGGATCCATCTTTTGACATATATGTGTTCTCACTCTAATTTCCAAGCTCTTCCAGAATCTAATCCCTGCTATCTTCACAATCAAAATCGGCCAATAACTGCCACGCGTCCAAGCTTCCCAGCTTCGCACACGACGACATCCCCAGCATCCACACAAATCTCTGCTGCTTGCTCGCCATCTGCTTGAATGCACCTTCATGCCCTAATTTCCCTTCATCAAAAGAACTTGCCTTTTTTCACATATTAGCTAAATAGAATAATAAATAAAATTATTAAATAAATAATAAGTAAAATTATTAAATAAATAATAAATTGAAATTATTAAATGAATAATAAATAAAACTATGAAATAAATAATAAATAAAATTATTAAATAGTTTTTACCTGGCCCGACTTGTTTAGTGTATTCTGGGCCTTTGCAATCTTGGGCTGGCATAAGGAGATAAATGGTGTTGATAAGGTGGGTTTGTGTGAAGAAGAACATGAAAGTTTTGTTACTGGCCTTAGCATTAAACAAATTCTTTGATGTTGGGTCAAAATGTTTAGCAATTTGTATAGGTGGGATGATACCCCTGTCTATAGTTTCTTCATAGTCTCATTTCATACATCAGCCAGTTTAATCGGCACGGGCTTGTAGGCTGGAGGCAACAGATAGGGTGCTTACATATCTTGTTGTGTGTCCGGACTGGAGGCTTGTGCACAGACTTCCTTTGCTGTGTGCCTGGGATGACAACAAGATAATAGTTTCTGACAGAAGGAAGGCGACTCCAATAAGTTTGTAATAGCATCGCCAAGGGTCTAAGAATCAGATCGGGGGCAGCATTAAATCTGTTGGCTCTGTTGTGCCACTTCCAAGGCACACAGTCCTTAGTTGTTCCATTAATCTGAGTGAAGAGTAAGTTGACTATGATCCGAGACAAGATTAAGCCTGTATTTGTTTTCTAAAGACTGTGTGTAAATTATCTATATTTGAGAACTGAGAACAGTTAATGAGTAAATCTGCATTTAGAATTAATTCTTGAGGACTGTTAGAACTGAGCTTTACATTTTCATATTGGAATGGTTTAATTCTGGAACTACTATTGATGAAAATTGTTATCTATATTTGCAAAATTACTGTTTTGAGCAACTGAAGAGTTTTTAAAATAATTCTGGATTTTCCTATGTTTAATATTTGATATCTGTGCATATAAATCTGGAAATTTTGAGTGGGATATTTCATCTGAACAGAAGTCCGAATGTGAAGCCAAATAAACTATAACTTAAGAAATATGGACGTGCATTTCCTTGAATGTTTGACTGTATCGATAAGTAATTTCTAGATCTTGGACACTTGCTTCAATGAATAAAAATAATCAAGGGTATTTATATTGAAGGGTTCTTAGATGAAGGAAACCGTATATAATTACCAAGAATGTCTAAGGTTTTTAAATAGTGCAGGTGGCACTAAGATGAGATTTATGATTCACTTTCTTATCTCAACTCTATCCTTTAAATATAAATTGCTTTTCAGGCAAGTTAATACACTTGATTTTTAGCCAAGCAGATTGAATATCATAAATAGCTTGGAAATATTCCCCTAGAATTCCAGACATGACCTTATTAAACTTGGAATTGGAGCTTACAAATAATTTTTTTTGATGTCAAATTCAGGGAGGCTTAGATGTTAAAAAATGTATACCTAAATTTTGCTTCCTGTAGAACAAAGCCTTGAAGAATACATTTTAAATGGCATTAAAGGTTTGCAGGAAGCTGTAAAACGTGGTCCTCATGCATGTTGGTAACAGTGTTTCTAGCGATCTATAATTTACTGTACCGAATCTATTTAAACAATCCACCAGGATTCAATTTTAACTAAGCTGATCAGGTCAATTTTAACTATTTTAACTAAGCACTTTATTCAATTTTCTTTGTTAATGAGGCCAAAAAACTAGTCTAACTGAATATCATATTTGTTTTATATCATTAGCACAAATATATTTTTAGGTGTGAATAGGAATTCTGATATAATTTTCTTTTAGTGTATAGATACATACCGATCTTTTGTAATAGGCTTCCCTAACTGGTACTTTTCCATTATTTCATGCTGTGATCCAGGAACTACATGACTTCACAGCTGTCAGGTACAAAATGTCCGCTGGTGTAGCTATGCCACATATTAATCAAAACTCTTCTCATGGTGCTGCAATTAGGACGTTTGAAACCTCAAACGAACTCAATATGTTATTTATTTATTACTTATTTGCATGGATGTGGTTATATAATTTTGGTTGGGTATTTTAGTTTCTGTCCAAGTTGCTACACTACAGGATTAGCATGAATTCAGAATATGAGGAATATAATCTCACTGTAATCTACGATTTTTTCCTTTGGAGTTCATATTTGTTTACGTTGCTAGACTTAGCATGTAAGGACTAGGAAAGCACAAGTATTCTTATGAGTGCATATTCTTTCAAATTCTTTGGTGATTGGTCCATTGGCTAAATTTTGTCTTTTTCTGCTAAAGACAGACTGAAACACCAAGTATCATATTTACATAAGACTATTTAATTTTCATTTGACATATTAGCTGTTGTTTTAGTTTTGAAACAAGACAGAAAGCAATATATTTGCCCCAATGTAAAAGTAGAACCATAGTTGCATAGAAGCTGAGCTGTATTTATGTCAGTAACAGAAGCTTGTAGAAGTTTAAATCTTTTTACTAATGGTTGTTTTTGGTGTTCTGAAGAAATCAACAAGGCAATGCTGAATATCATTCTAAAACACATTGTTCCAGGGAAAGAAGCAGGATAGCTTGGAAAATTATTGATGAGGTAACCATTAGACACTATCAAATATGTGTAAATTTATAAACAGCCTCTGCAATGTGGGTAGAATGTTTACTTTTTTGTAACAACCTTTTAGATGCCAATATAAATATTATCACTTAATAAATTTATTTCTATTTGTTTGGTATAGTATTTGATGCCATTTGTGGAAGAAGAGAATTACAACCTCTCAAGGACCTGTCGGCTTCATGCAGAAAATGACATGTTTAGAGAACAAGAGCTACACAAGGATCATTTACACATTAATGAATGGCAATGTGGGTTTTGCCAAAAAGTATTTCTTTCAGAGAATTATCTTGAGCAACATTTTGACAATCGTCACCAAAATCTTCTGAACATTGTAAGTCGATATGCTTGTTAGAGATATGAGAAACTCGTATGCTAGATGTGGCCTTTTTAATGGTAGGCACAGTTACTTTGAGATCATTTTATGTCAATAGAGTTTATAGTAATCAATTAGATGCCTGAAACAAATTACATTGACTTTTTTGTCAGTTCCATAGAATTATTCAAATTGAATGTAGCTCTATTTGTATAGTTATGAGTTTATTATGACAATTTTCACATTGAATTAGTTATAGTCACTATAGTTTTGTATATTTCTACTTATTTCATGACAAGAACAAATAACTAAAAGTTTCATAGGAAAATCAGGGCTTTAATGGTTTAATAACTAGCCAAGTCAACCTTGTGTATGTTTATGGCACTCTTATGAGCTAAAGTTATTTAACTATAGTCTACTCTGGAAGCCAGTAGTTGGCCAGTACTGCCCCCTTAGCTTGTTGACACATGTCCAAGGTGCATTAATTAATAAGAGTGCTCCATACTTGGAGAAATAAGCACATTACGAAAGTTGACTTTCTCTAAATTTCTATCACCCCCCAGAATTCAACTTTGATTTTGATGAATATGGAGGGCATGATAATCCTTAAGTTTCCAGTTTGTTGTCTCTAATTTCGAATTCACAAAATTAGAGTAATCCCTACGAATTTGAGTTAAAATCATAGTTTAATCTCTAAGGCATGCTTTATGAGGTTTAATTTCATAAGCATAAAGTTATGTATTGTCTTGGTCATAGTTTCCCACTTTCGTTCTATCAATTTTCAAGTTTTGCTTAAGTTTTTGTTGTCTTTTGTTCAATTTCGGGTTTTGGGTCACCCTTTGCTAGTGAAGTCTTTGCAAATTTATGTTTTATGTCTAAAAAGAAACTTGCAAGTTGATTATAAAACCTGAAATGTAAGTTGCAATCCTTTTATACTATTACATGTCTTTACAAAGCTTGTAATTTAATACTCAATACCCAAAATTTCTTTTTTAAGTTATTTTTGTTAAGTTATAAAGGCTTGTATATTGGCTTTTAAAGCCCTAATTACAAGTGCCATTATTTTATAACTAAGTTACTGGGTTCGCGCTTTGGACCCTCAAATTGGGTCCGGGTGCGAACCAGGTTCAGGTTTGCGTGGGGGTCCGCACCGGTTCCTGGCAGGGTCCGTGATCAGACCTGTGGCCCAAAAAAACATTTAAAACACATTTTTTAATTTTTTTTTTCCTTTCTAACCCTAAAGCGGCCCCATATGAAGCCTCCAAACACATTTCATTTCACAATTCTGTATATTTCTCTTATTTTTTGTATATATAATGCATATATATATATACACACATGAACCCATACAAACCATAATGAATTTTTTTTTTTCACGAACCCACGTACTGGGTTCTCGTACCTGAACCCGTCCCCGAACCCAAACTGGTAACTTAGTTTTATAACTTACAAACAAAAATTGAAATTTGTAGTAAGAAACCTGAAATTGCAAATAACATGATTTTTTAAAACATTTTATAAACTTGTAATAAGACATTTCAACCCTGACCTTAACCATGTATTTTCATTGTAAAAGGTAATAACTTGTAAGTCGGCTTTTTATGTCAGAAATACAAGTGCAAATAAAATATCTTTTTGAAAAGCAACTTATAAGTTGTTTTACAAAATCCGAATTGCCACTTTGTATCATTTTTGCTAAGCTTTTTAGTTATGAATCGGCTTTTGAGGTTCATTTTACAAGTTTTATTCATTTGCGATTCACTTAAAGCATTTTATACACTTGTGATATGTTTTACGGGCTGTGTATTCACAAATACAAGTTTCAAATGTTTGCAAAAAGACTTGAAACATGGGCTATGAAACCCGGAATGAAACCTAAAATGCTTGTTTCATTTGTTCTGAAACCTGAAATACAGCTCGAACTGAAAAAACGTATTTTAAGGAGAGAATGCAAGTCATATTTGGATTGTTTTTCTTCCTAACGGTTTAATAAATCTACATTTCCAGGTTTTGTAAGCCGTTTTTAGTGTTCTTGCTCCCTTTTCTGTAACTGAATGAATTTTTGTGTGAATCCAATGAAAGACGCATGCCCTAGTTCATGTTTTTCATGCGTTTCTAATGAGTTTTCCATTGTTGTTTCTCAGTTAGGGTATGCATTTTTCTGGGCATTGTTAGCGTCTTATCTAGCCTTTTTTCTGTGCATTTTTCATTTATTCCATTTTCATGCTTCTTCAGTGCGTTTTCTTTTTCGTTTCTGGTTTTGCTTTGTTTTCTTTATGATTTGGGGTCTTCATTCTGTGTTTTCGTGCTCTGATCACAGTCTCTTTCATGGCTTCTTCAAAAACTCGTCTCTACGCGCTCTTATGTTTGTGTTCGATTTCCAAAGGTTAGGATTTTCATGTTCAATCTGTGTCACATTTTGTTTTCTGGATTGAGAGGATCTAATCAATATTTCTATTTTCAATGTTTTTCTGAAGACCTGAAGGAAACACCGCGATGGCTTTACTTTTTTTCAACAACATTGTTGCAACTGTAACTCGAGATTTGAATTACAAGGGATGGTGAATTTGACTCGCACTTCACGCCTTCATATGGCACTCCATGGATATTTTGTAGACATGACACTGTTATCAAGTTCCAGAAGTGCATCAGACGGTAAAAATGCTGCCCTTCTTGTTTTAACAAATCCAGGCCATTTACAAGCATACGATGAGGTTATCATATCAGAGGTTTCACGTAGCTCAGAAGAAGACAAGTGTTCCATTCCTTCCCAGTCTGTTGCTGTACAAGCACCATTTGCTGGACCATGTGTAACTAAGGCAACATTTGTGCTTAGACCTAAGAATGTAAACACTTTTAAGTTACGACGAACCATGCAAATCACTGGATCATCTAGTTTCCCTTTGGGTGCAAAGTGGCCTGTCACTGGGGGAATTCATGGGTCATCATCGTTTGAGAAGAGTATGAATCTAGAAATCATTTACATGGCTGGGCATGAAAATGGGTCTGTTAGAGTTTGGGATGCTCTAGTGCCATTCTCATGTCTTCTTTGCTCTATAGAAAATAAGACAAAATCTCACTTTACCTGGAGGTTACTAGTGAAGATGTGAAGCAAATTCATGTTTTGCAATGGGAAAGAAGTTTCCAATGTGTTGCAATAAGTTCTTTTCCTTCTGCAAATGGTTCTTGCCTAAGTATTGCTTCTGAAGGTGGTTTGGTTTCACTCGTCAATCTGGATTCATTCACTATTTTGATCCATTGTAAGTGCTCAATGGATAAGAATATAAAGACTATTTTAGTGATAATGAAGTAGTTGCAACATCGAAGGGTCTGCCACCTTCCTTGACACAACAAAAATCAACGGCTTCAAGGTTGATGGACACAAATGGATTAGAGGAAGGACGTTCATGTCCAAGCAAAAATGTTCCCATACTCTGAGTTTTTCAATCTCAGCTATGCAGAGAGAACTTCCCCTAAAGAACTAGTACTACCATCCCAGGAGATGGAAGAATGTTTTTCCAAATCAAACACAAAGACCATCAAGGGTGCAGGTCTTGTTCCTAGATAAAATGCTTTCACTAAGCCTCGATTCCTCGAAGGGCCATCATCTTGAAATGCAGCCTTATGAGGTATAATTTACACTTGCAATACCCAACGTTCTTCTCCCCGCTTGTAATATGTTCCCAGGATGCGAATTTGGCCTTGTAAGGCATATTTTACACTAGTAAAATATAAGGTTCTTCCCAAAACTTGTAGTTGATCTTCTAAAATCCTATTGCAGTCCTAAAGGCATTTAAAATCACTTGAAATCGGGTCTCCAAGACTCGATTACAAGTGCAAGTTTGCTTACTTCCCTTGTATATGTAAAGTGCAATAATATCTTCCCATTTGCAAATGAAATACCCATGTTCTTCCTAACTTGCAATACGCTTTTTAAGATCCGAAATTCACTTGTGATCCCATTTTTGGGCATCTCTTTATTTCTTCCTTTGACAGTCCTGTTTGCACACATGACCTACCAAATCAACAAATCAAGGTATGGGCCGTATTTTGCAAGTAGACTCCAAGACTGGAGAATGACACAATGTAAAAACAACATGGTAGAGCCATACAAGGAGGGGGATAAATGACAGGAATTATTGAGAGCATAGAATGCTTTCAAGATTGAGATGGTTTCCCAATAAAACCACTGTGATGCACAACAATCAAGAATGCAAGTTCCTGTTCTGGTTCAAAATGCTTTCACCAAGCCCGGATTCCTCGAAGTGCCAGTATCCTGTAGCAGCATGAAGACTGACAAAGGATGATGTAAATAGAGTTGTGTCTCTAGACACTTACAATAGTTTTCAGTTATACACTTGTAATTTCTTTTTGACAAATTACATGTAAAATGAAAAGATGTAATTACAGCTGATCATATCACTTGCAAAGTTGTAACTTGTAATTACATGTAAACAAATTGCAAGTCAAGTTACATTAGGACCGCAATTTGGAAAAAGTCATAGTTAGTTGGACTTTCCCCACCTTATTCTCTCAGCCCCTCACCTATAAATATGAGAGGGTGGTCATTGTAATTTTCATCTTTTGGCAATGCAACAAAATTTTGTTAGTTTGTATGTGCACTCTAAGACTTTGAGCTTAGATGTAAATCAGATTGCTTTCAATAAAAGAGGCAGGTTGTTTTGAGACTTTGTGCCAATTCAAGTTGTCATGTGACAACATTTTGTAGAGTTGGTTGTGAGTTTTATGTTTTCATTCAAGAGGGTTTTGAATTCAATCTTGCAGACTTTGAGTTGTGTATTGCATTTAGAGTTATAGTTTGGTTTTGGATTTGGTCTTGCAGACTTTGAGTTGCTTATTAAATTTGAAGCTATTGTAGAAAGCTCAATCAAGGAGGTAACTTGCAGACTTTGTGCTACTTTTATTTTTTGCATTTGTGCATACAAGGTGAAATGCGTGTTGGAGACTTTGAGCTGCATGCGTGTTTCATTCTTGTTCTCGAAATCTCGTAAGGAGTCATGGAGAGACTTTGAGCTTTCGTGAACTCCTAGGTTACTAAAAGTTGCCTTTATGCTGAAGGTTATTTTTACGTCTAATCTTCTATTTATTGGGATTGTTGTTCGGAGTTCCAACTGATACTTTGCAAGTAAATTAAACTGTCAATTAGGGATTGCGTTGTGAAGGTAACATCTATTCTGAAATAAGAGAATAGGATGAATGTAATGCCCTGTTTTAGCTTAGTGTAAATTAAAGTACTTAAGTGTTTTGTTGATACAAGTAGCAATATGAAGGGGGTGCTGTGGTTGGAACCACTGTTTTGCTATTGATCCTTCAAACTGTCTGTTGCAAAATATCCACCCAACAGAGTTTTGGTTTGGTTTGTGGATTTGGCTAAATTTTATTTGAGGTTGGGTTAGTCCATACAAAAACAAAAAATGTATAAAAAGCATGAATATACACATGTTTTGAGCAGTAATCAGTTCCGAATACCACACAGCATTGTATAATAAACAAACTGCCATAAAGATTATAAAACTACAATGTCAATAAGTTGAACTTGAATGCCACAATATAATATTTATTATTCAAACTTTAAATATTAAAATTAACAATAATCAGCAAGCAACCGCTGGGCTTGAGTGTCACACGGGTCTTCAAAATAATATTAATGAAGGTACTGGTATAAAACTTGTTTATTGTAGTATTTCAAATGATTTAGAAGTTGCTTTTAGGGTTAAGTATATGTTTATAACTTTTTATTGGTCACAGTCGGCAAAGATGGACCCACATAGCAAATGCTGCACACTGATCAACTCTCCAACCAGACCAAATCAGATCCCAAACTGAGTACTGATCACACCTGGATCTTCGGCCCCTGTACAATGAATTGTAACTTAGGATGATTCTAGTAGTCTATTTTCAATTATAGGGTGGTGGTTGTATTGCACTCTACTGAAGCTTTTGTCCCTTCACCGAGTACTACTTGTGTTTACATAACTTGTGCTGTGTGCTTGATATATATTCATGAATATTAGTTTGCAGGTACAGGCTTGTGTGGAGATAACGCTGTTTCTGCTTTTGATTGCAAACATTTGTCAGTCCAGTACATCTATTTTGACAGTATTGGGCATTTCTATAAATGCTATTCTTCATTCCAGTAGTTGTGGCCACTACTCTAAATCACTGCTTTCATTGTTCTCTTGGATGTTTTTCAATTTGCTCATTTGGTAGATGGGTAAACACGATTGATGTTTAGAAAATTGTGAACTAGGATGTTAAATGATAGAAGTTTTTCTATCTGAAGTGATTATCACTTTACTTGTTTTCTCTTAATTAAATTCTATTTATCTTGCCCAACTTGAATTTGTCAAGGAATTTGGGAATGTGGGATTGAGATCATTCTATGTTTTCTCAAAAACTGTTCGAATTGTATTTTTCTTGTGCATGTATGAATAATCTTTTGCTGTAGAAGAATTCTCAAATTTTTGTTTCTTTGGCTCTCAAAGTTGGAATTCAATAGTAACTCCTAGTGCTTTAAATGCATTGGAATAAGAATATAAGGCAAAACTGAAACTGGGTGCAGAGCCGGGGTAATTGCTTGGCAGATATGTGTGGTGCATTACACTGTGATGTTATGGACAAATCTAAGCCACCAAAGACAAAATGCAATCTTGCTGCTGTGGACAAGAATCGTCATCTCTGTGAGGTTTTGATTGGCTACCACCCTAGATAGGTTTCATAGTTTTTGTATGAATGCCAGTATACTTCAGCATAGCTGTCTTTGTAATGAGATTTTTGTTCTGCAGAGCCTTGCAAATACTTGCTTCCCTACTACTGAGGGTCCTTCTGCAAGGAGACTTCATGGTATGATTTCCAGATAATTTTCATATGTTTTTTCTTGAAATAATAATTAATCAGTTAAACATGATTAAATTCCACATTTCTTTAATAGGTTTCTGCACTTTATCTGCATCTCGTTTTTTTTATGTAATCTTTGCTATTTGATGTCTTAGCATAAATACTCTTCAAATGTAGTAAGAAATTGTCCTTAGAAACAAGGAGTAGAAACTTATTCGGTTCTCGGTTTCATGTACAGCTAGAATATAATTATTAGTGTAACGAGGCAAGGATTGTTTGATAGGTTGCATGTAACACAAGTGTGTTAAAGTATCAAGGTTTCACATTAATTGATTTCTTAATGCATCAGAGATTCAATCCATGTGCTTATATCTAATAATTCCATTAGAACTACAAATAAAAATATGTTTTGAGTCGTTTATTTGTCAATTTTCCTATGATGTATTTTACCATTATAGAATTAAAAAACTCTGACATGTACAAGTTACAATCTATCATTCCCCATTCCAGAAATTCTTCTTACGAGTCAATTCTACTGTCATCTAAGTTGTAAATCCCTTGACATCCTACTCTCTTTTGCATATTATTGTAGAACATTGATTCTTGTTGTGCTGGATACTGTGATTCTTTATTTTGTCTTTTCATAAGGTCTTCTCTGTAAAAAATAATTCTTGCAAATTTGGAAAACCTTTACAGACTTTGACTTACTGTTGATGTATTTGAAGCAGGTTTCTTTGACAATTGAAAAAAAAGAAACATTCCCTTTTTGTCAATTGTTCAATCTTTGACCTTTCTTGGGGCTTGGCAGATTCACTCAGAGTGAAGCCTATTTAATAAATTAATTGATTGTTCATCCATACTCATTGGCTTTTTGATAACCTATTTATTGGCAGAGATGCTTAGGTCTAAGTGTACGTGGTGGATTGTTCATGTTTTTTAACGAAACATATCCTGACCACTTTAAATGTTTAACTTTATCTCTTTGTATATCTTCTGCCACACTATCATAATTATCATCTTTTTTTTATAGATCCTTTCTTTTTGTGATGATTTGATTTGTGATATTAATTGTTTTTCATTAAACTTTTGGTCCCATTGAGGCTTCAATCTAGTCTCTTGAGAACTTTTAAACTTGATTTAGGTATTTGAGATGCTGCCATAGTATTTCATCTTATCCATTTGTCTGCTTAGTATGGTTTTATAGGAGCTATTAGAATGCAGTCATAACCAAACTAATGAAGTTTCAATTCCATTTTTCGTTGTTCCTTGTTAATTTATCCTTGCTTCCATACTTCTAACATGCAGGGTTGACATGTTAAGGTGCCTTTTCTTCAAATACCTAACATCTCTATAGCTTGCATGTTTTTAAACTTATTTTGTTGATGTCTCTCCTCTTATGGACTTGGAAGACTTTATATCCTCTCCTCTTATGAACTTGGAAGATTTTTTATATGGCTTTTATTTACTAACTCATTATTGTTAAGCGAAGTAGCCGGAAACTCCTCTCCCCCTCCTTGGGAGCGTGCATCCCTGTATCTGTATCTATATCTGTATCGGATATGGATACAATATGGCATGGATACACATCAGTTTCACTACCCACGCATGCCCAAAAATTCTTGATTTTTGGACCATGCCAGATATTATGTGATTTGATTTTTTTAAAAATTTGACATAAATCTTCCTAAACTTATTTTAAAACAACTTCAATCATTCATTTTTTTTTGTTGGTATAAAACAAAAACGTACCCCAAATGAGGAAGAGAAATGAAATTTTTTTCTATTTCAGCTACCCATTTTTGGGTTATCTTCCAAAGCAATTCTACCATTTTTTGAATTTGTAAATATTTAAATCAACTTTCAATTATTTATGTAGCAATTGTATGTATTGCTTTTAAAGCAATGGAAATATCCTGTATTAACTTATAAAATTTTGTTAAATATAACATGTATTGTTTTTTATGAATATTGTATCCAAGCGTATCCATATTAGGGTTCTTCAAAAATGGCTTTATCTGTATCCGATACCGTATTCATATCCTTGCAACTTTGGTGTTAAGGTTAAATGGAAGATACACAATAATTTTCTCACAATTCCATCTTCTAAGAATTGGTTACACCATTGGGTAGCACATGAAGATATATATTTATTCATTAGAGTTTATTCTCTAACAACAATTATTGTAAAATAGATCCAAAGCACAAGTGTCTCTTGATGACGTCGACAAGAGACTTTCTCTATCTAGCACCATTATCTTCTTTTCTACTGCAACGGGGAGATCAATCTATTGAAAAGATACAACCCCTTCGCTAGGTGTGACTCAAATATTGGTGATACTTTTCTGAAGGTGTCACACAATTGTAGGCAATTCTAAGTGACATTTGATTAATTGGGTTGTCGGCATATATGTAATAAAGCTTTATGGGTTGTGGGCATATGAGGAAGAAAGCTTTGTAATTCATAAAATCTGGCTAGTATTGGTGTGCAAGTAGAACTATAGTGGCCAAAACGAGCAAAAGAAATTGTGGCTGATCTCTCTTTCATTGTAGATGTAGTCTCCATAGAGCTACCTCTGAATAGTTCATACTAGATCTCTCTATTCTCAAATCTTAATACTTATCTATAAAATGGTTTTCTATAGTCACTCTATGTGAGATTATAGAAATGCACTAGCAGACCTGTGAATGTGTATCATGTAGTTTTCTTCATGAGTAGTGTACAATAGGAGCATCATAATTTGTGGCTGATAGCTTGTTTTAAATAAAATTTAGTTTGTATAGAGTCACTCTACAAGTAAAAAGAAGACATTTTTGTTACAAATTCCAGCATTGTGAGCAAAGAGAACCTTTGTGATAATGGGTTTGAAGTTCGGTTGTTTTTTCAAGAAAGCTTAGAACAAAAGGAGCTATCTTAATGCGGAAAATAAGAGAGGTTTCGAAACCAATAGTAAATCTTAGAACCTAAGTGATTTCTGACTCTTCCTTACGTTATATTTCAAAGAGAAAAAAGAAGCGTAAAGTGAAATTTAAAAGGAAAACCTTGCTATTAATTAAGGTGCCATTAATACTGTGTCAGAAGTAGTACAGGATCTAAAATTAATGCACTTGGATATATATTGTCGTAAGGCATAATTGTTATTTACACAGCATTTAGAAGAAGAAGAAAAGAATAGGATCAGTCAGAAGAAAAGCTTTCATAACTACCAGAGTCCATAAAATTTCAGCAAACATATTGCTATAGCAAGTTAAGTACTCTAAGATCATCCTAAGTAGCAATAAAATTTGAATTTCTGAAAGTACTTTTCAAGTTCAGTTACTCGAAATCGCTTCTTACTAGCTGAAGCCCTGCCAGACTTTTCTTAAATTTGGTAAACCCCTTAAGAGAATTAACACTTTAGCCAGGATGAATCTCAACTATGAGGGGTATGAGCATTTATTTGGCCTTTTAGCTCAGTGCCTGGCATAGGGGATACAAGGTTAGGGCATGTTAATTTAGATGATTTTTGGAGAAGAGTAAACAACCCAAATAAACACTACATCACTCAACATGTAATTTAGAGCGGACTACTACAAGATACCACATTCCCTGTTGCAGTTCAGTGTCCAAATTGATACCAGATTGCATAAATAGGTATAATCCTGACACCAAGGAGATTATAACTGTAGACGATGAACTTTTAATTACAGTTAGCAGAGAACTATGCAGATTTTGACATCACCAATTCCTATGTGTTGTTCGGTGAGAAGCAAACCTTGTATAAGAACATCATAGCTAGATTGCATTTATTAAAACCCAAGAAGGGGAGCTCACAACTTCCTAAGAACATGCAAAGAACTCACTTCTCAAATGAGATGGCGGACATTCTAGTCCTACTACGCATAGTTAAAGGAAGTCAAACGGTTCATTTTTGAGAAAATTGGATGTACATCTTTATTCAGACCATCATTGAAGGGAAATAAGACCTAGATTGGGCACAAATTATAAATGACCAAATTCATTTTTCAATCATGAGGTTTCCCGTGAACTGAGAATTTTACATGTCTTCATACTTGTTTTACTATTTAGTTTGTATCAAAGAGTGGCAAGGTCTCAAGAATATGCAATTAACTCAGGATCTTTATATATGATTACTATCCTCAATTTTAATTGAAAAAACAACTTTTATGATTATCGGCAAGTGAATGATGTATTCACTATGAGGCTTGTCAGGGAAATGTAGGGTAATATTGCTCAGAGGTTATCTCTTGAATCTATGCAGCTGATTAAGGAATATGATAGTTATTTCATATAGTACCCTACCTTCACTTTCATCAGGGTAGGCGGTTTTATGATTCTCTTAAAAAATTACCTCAATATGTGGAAGACAGGTTTGTACTAATTGAACTAATGCCTTGGCGAGATTCATGTGGATTTGCCTTTGTTGCTCTGCCTCTCTTCTCAGGGATTTGTTTATTGCGGTCTGCTGTTTCCCCCGGCCTCCTCTTCTTATACCCTCTATAATGGCACTGATGGTGACCATTACAGTGATTTGTTTGACAACATATCTCAGTTTTCTGCTGATGGTGACATTATCATTCTTGGGGATTTCAATGCTTGTACTCAGATTATGCAAACTCCTCTTCATGATAGTCATTGATTCTTTATGTAGGGAAGATTAGGATCCGGCCTTTTCAGGCCTTCTTAGGTCCTCTGAGGATTCCATGGGCCCTTTCACTAAGTACAACAAGCATCTTCTACAACTTTGCGAGTCCTTTGGTCTGGTAGTTTGCAATGGGCTTCCACGTTTTCCGGGGTCCCATTTCTTCACTTGTAGACCTCACTGTGGCGAGGCCAGTGTTGTGGATTATGTTCTCTCCTATCAGTCGTTCATCCCCTTCATCCATCATTTCTCCATCATCACCCTCCCTTTGGCTGACCACTCTCTCCTTTGCCTTTCCATTTTGTGCGCCCACTCTCCCTCTCCCCCTCCCTCCCCCTACCTCCACCTCTCCCCTGGCCCCTTCCACTTGTCCTCCCCCCGCACGCTGTCCCATTTTGACGATGGTGACTCCGACCTCTTTTTTTACATCTTAGACAACTCCTTCTGGGGATCTTGTCTCCCCTCCCCATGCCCGCGTCTCCACGTTGTTCTCCTGCCTCTCTGCTGCTATTTGGGAGGCTGTACTTTTATCTTTCCCCTTGTTCCTTTACCCCTTCTTGTTCCCCTTCCAAGCCTAAATGCTCTTGTCCTATGAACCTCTAGTTTGATGATGACTACAAGGCTTTCCATTTACGCCTCCGCCTTGCTTTCACCCACTATCACCCTTCCCTCCCCTTCTTGCAGTTGTCCTATTGCCTCCTTCGCTGTAAGAAACACCTTTTCATTTCCTAGTGTAGAGTTGCCCTTTGCTCCTCCCTCTTCCATTCCCCCAAGTCCTTTTGGCGTACTCTTTTCCCCCGTCACTCCATCCTCCCTCTTGAGCTTGATCAGAGTATGTTGTTCTCCCATGTTTCCACTCTTTACAATATCCCTGATCAGCTTCTTGTCTTGATCACCGCCCCCCCCCTATGTGCTATCTTTTCACTTGTTCAACTATTTTGGAGGCTATTAGGAATATGAGTCTCAACAGGCCTTTTGATGAGGAAGGTTTTCAGGTTGAGATCTTCAAGCATGGTGCCAAAGTCCTATGGTCCTATCTTTTTGAGCTCTTCAATAGAGTGGTTTGTTTGGGTTTTCTACCCTCTTGGTCTCATCATATTATTCACCCGATCCACAAGGCAAGCCCTACTTCTGACCCCAATAATTATAGAAATATTATGGTCGGCCACACTTTCTCAAAGTTATATGCCATTGCTCTTAATATTCTCCTCTCTGAGGAGCTTGATCAGTGTCGTATTAGGGCCAAAGGACAGGTGGGTTTCAGACAAGACTATCAAACTATGGATCACATTTTGACTCTCCGTTCTATTATTCAGGAGGCTCATTCAAGCTCCTTGAAGGTCTATTGTTGCATTGTTGACTTTCACAAAGCCTTCGACACGGTTCCTCAGTGGGCCCTTTTTCAGAGGCTTCGTGATATTAACATCTCATCTCCTCTCCTCACCGCCATTATGAGGCTCTACGAGGTTGTTTTGGGTCGTCTTAGGACTTCCATAGGTTTCTCCAACTTCATCAGTAGTTCTATTGGGGTGAAACAGGGATGCCCCTTATCTCCTACCCTGTTCAGGATTTACATTGATGAGATAGAGTAGTTTCTTCATGAGTACCTTTCTGTGGGTGATGGTTGCCTTCTTCACTAGGTGTTGATTCGTATCTTGCTTTTTGCGGATGATGTGGTTCTTTTGGCCTCATCCCCCGAGGGCTTACATAGACAGTTAGATTGCTTGACTTCTTTTTGTATTTTGAGGAAGTTGATTGTGAACTTGGGTAAAACTAAGGTAATGGTCTTCAATTGCCTTAAAACCACTCATCTTCACTTCACTTCTAGTGGCTCTGATCTTGAGATTGTTTCATCTTATACCTACCTGGGGGTCAAGTTTTCGAGTCCTCATTTCAGTTTGAGGCCGGCCAATCAGCCACCCATCAACAAGGGGTTTGGGTCCATTGCTCTTCTTGAGAGTGTTTCAACCATCACTCTCAGGACATCTCGTCTAAGATGACTCTTCTTGACACTCTTGTTTGGCCCAGTGTTCTTTATGGCTCTGTGGTCTGGGGGCCTTCCCTTATGGACCCTGATTGGGGTTCCATTGAGCGGCTTCAGATTCTCCTTCGGCGGTTCATCAGATGTCGATAGTCGACACCTCATAGTATTGTCCTTGCGGAGTTCGGGGCCTACCCTTTCAGGCTTGAGGCCATATTTGATCATGTCTGGTTCTTACACCACCTTCATGGTTTTTTTGACTCGTGTAAAGGTTGCTTGAGGTATTCATACCTTGCTTACTGCTCCTTGGGGTACCTTTCTCTCTCGGCTGCTCCCTCTTGTCGGTCTCGCGGTTGGCTCATTGGGGCCACGACCCTTCTAAGTTCTATTGGGATTGATATTAATTGCCTTCCCCCATTCCAGTGTTCTTTGGATGCCCCTCCCCACCTCCTACCCTTAGGTAGGAGTTGAACCGGTGCATTAGAGATGATATTTACAGGCAGTACATTCATACCACATGGGTTAACCCCCATGGGGGGCTTTGCTCGAAGATGGCTTTCTATGCTGAGCACTGTATAGAGATTCAGGATGGGATCATTGTTTTCCCTTTATACACTTGTCGTCATTGGCAACACTCCCTCAGGATTCCACTTAGGTCATATAGAGTGGGTTCCCACCATCTTTGTATTGAGACTGACCGCCTGCTAGAGAGGTGTGACAGGATTTGCTGGCTTTGTACTTTCAGTGAGTTGGAGTCTGAGGAGCACTTTATCTTCCACTGTCCTATTACTATGAGATCAAAGGTAGGTTCTACTGTCTTTTTAGAGAGGCTCGATCTCTCTCCTCCTTCAGTTACACGGATCAGAGATGTGTTACTCTTTATCTGCAGGAGGCCATTCGTTTGCGGGATCACTCTTGTTTGCGCCCCTTGCACCCTTTGTCTGATCAACTCATTACCTCTTTTTAGCCTATGATGGTGCGTGGCACCAAAAGGTAGTTAGCCTTGCCTTCCCTATCCAGGTCTGTGAGACCTCGTAGATCTCACTCGCAAAGATCCACTCCTACCAGCAGGGTTGGTTACCTCCAGTTGCAACATCATCGACACTGCCCCCCCTCTCTTGTTTGGGTTATCCTTCAGTTTTGGGGCTTTTCTCTGTCTCCTCGAGCTCCTTGGGTTCCTAGTTTTGTTTGGTGCCTAGAGGTCACCTTCTTGCCCCCTTCCACCCTCCTGTGTTTGTCGAGGCCCTGGTCTCTCTTTCCTTCTTTTACTTGTACTTTGCTTTTTGGTCACCATTTGGTGTTCTTGTTGTTGGTTGTTCTCTTGTTTGGCTCTTCAGTCCCTTTGACTTGTTTGTGGTCACCTGTTGGACATTAATAAAATTTATCTTTTATCTGCAGACAAATAACAGAAGTTAACTGTTGATCCCTAAGAGGCTCACACCTAAATAAGGGTAGTTCGGAAGCTCTGCATATGGGGGACCTGATGCGCTTTATAGAGTGACCTTTGAGATTTTAGAAGCTAGCTGTTCGTTCCTTAGGCTGAGAAAAGTGCAAAGGAACAAAACAAAAAGAAATCTACGCTACAAGGCGATGCGCCAAGGTTTTCTCAACAATTTTTCGGCTCATAGTAAAACCTCAACATAACTTTGGATCCTTCAACTCTAGGAAACCTGCCCTCAAAGGTAGACACAGTGTGAGTGCAAGGGTCTGAACAAAGGTGAAGGGGATACCTGCAGGTGTGAAACCCACACAAGCAAGAGACACAATGTGGGCAATAGCTCTATTTAGAATAAAACCACCTCCACTAGAGGCCCATTACGAGTACTGATGCTTGATTAGCTCACTATTTAGGGATGCAGACCTTATATGGCACAATGCATACTTTAAACGAAGGCAGAATGGAAGAGCAAAGAACCCACATGTTCCACTACATTCCCACGTATACAAGGGATGTAAAGGCCAGTGTCTCCAAACTGGGCTAGGCGTAAGGAGGATCAACACAATACACCCCAGTTAACAAGAAGAGAAAGGCGACAAAGACATAGTCTCAACCTTATTAAGAGTAAACATGTAAAGGATGGGAGCCAAGCCACAAATCACAATAAGCAATGAAAGAAGGTTCCTCTATATTTTAAGAAATTTATAACTAATGAACTAGCTCAATGCCCATAGATACAAAAATGTGTATGTAAATCTCTCCTTGTTTTACAAACGCTAGGGGTTTAAATAGGCCCTCCGCCCCTTGGGTTTGGACAGGGTGCACCTTTCGATATCCAACACGATCTGGCAAAGGCGACTCATGCAAGTCTTTACAATTGACCGATGACAAGGGGAACAGGTTGGCCACACTTTTTTTCGACCTTTCACTAATATGGAACTGATAGTGGTCCTCTGTTTTCTTGTGTAGTCAGTGTTTTCCAATTCTGGAAAGATTTTCTTGGGATTCCCTCTCTTGATGTAGCCACATAAAGATTGCGCATCGAAAAACAAGCCACACACCTGCATTTGAAATAGGCACGACCGTGTAGTACATGTGCTAGTTTGGCAGACATTCTTGATGATTGTTTACTTTAGCTTCTTAGGAGATGTGCGTTGACACCACGTGTTTGGGAAGGTAGTAATGAGTGGTGCTCACAAGTCTTGGCCGCGACTATATGAGGAGCTTGTGCTTGCGGGAAACCATTGTGGAAATGGTCTACAATTTGGTGACTTTGGGGGGAATCATGTCTACTTGGTTGAATTCCAATTATCTTTGGTTGTAGACCGGTGTTGTGTCCATTGGGCTTATGTGGGTATCTCGGATCGATTATCTTTGCAAGATTACCCAGATCAATTATGAGCAACTTATTATAAAGAAAACTATACAAGAGAGTGAGCTTTCTAGCACATGGAAGTGACATCAAGTGGCCCAAAAAGCATAGGGAAGAGGAGGTAGAGAAGCCAAAAGATGTGCCTTCAGGCAAAACCATAAGCCCTACGCAAATAACCAACTCAATTAGTGCCAACAAGTCACAAACGATCAACTGTAGGAATGGCAGAAAGATACAATAAAGGAAGAAATAGAGAAAATTCAACATTTAATGAACAAGATTTAAGAAAGAACATTAAACTCATTAGAGCTTTCCAAGATACTGGGCCAACAGAATCTATCAAGCAAGCTGGGTCACTAATTCTTCTGTGTGTGCATGCTTTGTATTTATCCTTTGTCTAGGAGACTTTGAGGATGGGAAAACTTTCCACATTAAGCTAATTAGTTTGGCAGCCTCCATAGCTGATCGGATAGAGCCTTGCTGGTAGTTAGGCATTCATAGCCTTGGCAAGGTTATTGTCCTGGCTTACATCAACATTGCTCTACTGCCAACTTGGCGTCTATAGCCTCGGTAGAGGTGCTGACAACACCTGGGGTCCAAGTTCGACTTTTCCTTTCTTCCTGTTTTCTCTTCTCTTTTTCTTTTTTTCTCTCTGAGAGAATAATGATGACATGACCTGCTAGGTTGGAAACTAGGGTGGTAGCAGGAGCTGCCCTTAGACTTCTCACTAATGCGTTATGATTTACCACTTCATTTCTAGGAAAAGACATGAAGTGGTAAATCATAACCTTTACCACTATTCTAGGAAAATCTACACCTGTCCCTGAAAAGACATAACCTTTACCACTATTCTAGGAAAATCTACAAAAATGAACATGGCGGGGCCGTCTCCTAGAGTCTGAGAGAAAAAATAGTTTGTCGGGGTGCTAATCTCATGTCCTGATGTGGACACAACCGGGCTGATTTGGTGATCAAAAGATCTTGCTCCGTGCCTAATTGGGCATCAACGTCGGTAGGGGAGAAGTAGGGGTCTGGCCATATTTATTTTTATTTTTCTAGGAAAATCTACAAAAGTGAACATGGTGGGGCTGTTTCCTAGAGTCTAAGAGAAAAAATAGCTCATTGGGGTACTAATCTCGTGTCCGGATGTGGACATTACCGGATTGATTTGGTGATAAAAAAATCCTGTTGTGTGCCTAATTGGGCATCAATGTGTTGGTAGCAGATATTCTCAGACGCGGCTCCGGATTGGGGCCTCGTTTCTTGTGTTGTTTGGGGTCAAAGTTGACGTGCCCGAGGTATCTTCTTTTGGCTCCTTTTTTTTAAGGGCAACTTGGGATCTAATGATTTGCAAAAAAGCTCGAGCTCGTCTTAGAACTGGACATCACTATCCTCCCATACATCTTCGATAGGTTCTGGAGACATCCTGCCATCGGTTTCCATCTTTTCTGAGATAGTGAGCAATGTTTCTGGGGCTTGAGTGGTGCAACAAACTCTGGTGGGCTATTCTTCCTCAGGCCTCTATTTGCGCTTGATGACTGGACCGCTTTCGTACAAGGAGAGCATTTTGGGGAGGAAGGTTGAGGGTAGGAACAAATCCTCCAAGTGAGGCATACAAGTTCTTTCTTCGAAAGCAAGGGATGTGATATCGTGGGTGAAAAAAAGCCAACTCACCTTTGCTGGTAGGACGTAGTTGCGGCCTAGGTCTGGGGAATTGTAACAATGGCACTCCGCGTCAATCTCCGTTATTGCTTGCTGGAAGTCATGCAAGATGTCTCGTGCACTATCACTATGAGATCTCTCCGTGTAGGGAAAAGGGGACATTGCGAGCCATGGGGAAGCTTCACACCTTCTATTGAAATGTTGTGCGAGGGAACAATGCCAATCATCCCGGTGCCATGAAGTTCAGAAAATGACCTTATCTTTATGCATAACTTTTGTTATGACGCAACATAGGGTGCTTTATAGAGACATCTTTGAAAGCTGATTCGCGAAAGAGAGCACCAACTTTTGGCGATATTGAATTTGGGTCCAACTAGGTGTGCTAGAAGAAAATGTTGATCCCTTAGAGGCTCACGCCTAAGTAAGGACAGTTAGGAAGCTTTGAATATGGGGGACTTGATGTGCTATATAGGACAACCTCCGAGATTTTACAAGCCAACTCTTTGTCTCTAAGGCTGAGAAAAGGGTAAAGGAACAAAACAAAAAGAAATCTATGCTACATGGCGATGCACCAAGATTTTCTCAACATTTTTTCGGTTCATAGTGAAACCTCAACAAGACTTTAGATCCTTAACTCCAGGAAACTTGCCCTCAAAGGTAGACACGGTGTGAGTGCAAGGGTCCAAACAAGGGGAAGGGGATACTTGTAGGCGTGAAACCCGCGCAAGTGAGAGACAGAGTGTGGGTAGTGGCTTTGTCTAGAATAAAGTCACCCTCGCCAGAGGTCCATTACAAGTATTGATGCCTGATTAGCTCACTATTTTGGCACAATCTGCAATATCCCCTTTTTGAGATGACATGGTTTGTGGTTTGGTTTAGCCTATCATTGGCCCTCATAGGCTAAGTTAGTTGGTTAGAGGGTCCCACTTGGCAGTTTAGTGAGCCAATTCACTTTCAGAGGTCAGAAGTGTTAGAATTGCTCTTTGTTTGGGTTAGTTTGGTACACTTACTATTTATAGTAAGTCAATCATCCAACACTTCTATATTTGGTAGGGAGCCTAGACCAGCCTCAGTTGCAGTGATGACCCTTGGCATCTTGGTTGATTAGGTATTCAGGGATTTACTAATTATAGAAATTCAGGGGTTGATAGAGATGTACCCTTACTATTTTTATTAAGGCAGTTGGATGCACAGTGGAAACATTGGTTGACCTCCATGTTCAGACGGAACAAAGAGATAATGAGTATTCAATGAGATATTAAAATTATAGTGGCATTAATGATAGTGTTATTAATTAACTTTATAAAGTTTATAAAGTGTTATTAATTAACTTTATAAATTATAGTGTTATTAATTAACTTTATAAAGTTTATAAAGTGAAAGGGGCCAAGGACATCATTAATGTGCATTAAATATATCATTAAAAGTGGGCGCCTAAAGCAAGGAGGATATAATTTTATATTATAAAGTCAATTGTGCATCAAAAGGCGAATGTATATAAGTCATTAATGTGACTTGTTGGAGAAGCCTTAGGAACCAAACCTAATGAAAGAATTATAAAAAGACCAAGGTGAAAATTGGTTCATTATGCTATAGATTATTTGCTTTTGTTATTGAAAGTTCTTGGGATTTGTGTGCATGAAACCTAGGGTTTCTATCATTTCCAGTAGTGGAGGACGATAATTCTTCTGTGTATGTTCAAATTCTGAAACTGTGAAAGACCAGTTGATTTATTGCTTATTTGTGGGCTTCATTTAGAGGTCCAGATTGTGCAGATTGGTTGAAGTTTATGGAAAATTGAAGGCCAAATCAAAGATAAATCTATAGTATATTTATTACTGCTGTTTACAGTATTTTGTGACTGAAATTATTGGATCTCAAGGGCAGCCGTACAACATTTTTGGCCCATGTGAGACGCAAAGCCTAGGCGTTTGGTTTCTAGAACTAATTGTCTACAGTTTGTGCGGCCTGTGTTTGCAATATTGGGCCTCTAGCATTTGATGTGCATTGCATACTAGAGTTGAAGGGTTTCTGACAACATTCCAAGTGCTGCATTTGGACTCTAGGTTTTCTTTCAGTTGCAAATTACATTTCCAAAATTTAATAAATAAATTCCTTATGATTGTATCAATCTTTCAGTAAATAAAATAGCATTTTCCAAAGCAAGGTTCTGGAAATTAGTTTAGTTTCCTTCTATGCAAGCGTTGTATTTGTCAATACAAAACATTGTAGAAACAAATCAAAATTGAGACATTTACAGGATTGGCCAGCAGGGCTCATTACAGTAATATTAGAGCGGTTTCCTGCCATCCTTCGGAGTTGGGGTTTCATATGTAGCCACAACAGATTGGTCAACACAAGATATGATGAGTGATAGAAGGGAAGAAATACTTAGCATGTGTGAGGAATATAATACTCTCCCTCAATATGTTAAGAAAGATTTATCTTTCTATCATTTTATGGACTTTCATCCAAGGTTATGCAATAAGATTGGTTTGGTAAAAAAACAATATCTCAGGATAGCTCGTGATCTATTTGCAAGAAGAGTTGGTTCACGTAGTGACAAGTAAATGGTGTTTGGTGATAGGAAGGTGAAATTCGAGGAAAAAGTGGACATTAACATCGCCCAAGAAGTTGTTATCAGCACCGATAACAGTTCTGATTTTTATG
Source organism: Chamaecyparis obtusa (assembly GCA_027943335.1). NCBI lineage: Eukaryota > Viridiplantae > Streptophyta > Pinopsida > Cupressales > Cupressaceae > Chamaecyparis > Chamaecyparis obtusa. Next base: position 782,187 of record BSBK01001224.1, on the reverse strand, counting down.
ACAGTAGTCATAATGTTGAGCCTACCCATGAGGTAACATCCATTCCATGTGTTGACACTCAAGATTTGGGTGTTAGAAATGAATTATGTGATGTAGATTCAGGCCACAACAAGTCTGATTCCTTGGAAAATAAATTAGAAAATTAATTGATTGGCAATGAATCCCAGGATTGGGTTTTGGATGGACATGCGGCTATCTTGGAAGAAGTGTGCGAAAACATTGTCAAATCAGCAGTTTCTACAGTGTCTTTTGAGCCATCCCATGAGGTACACAACAACAGTACCTTAGTTATTGATGGGTGCACAGTTGATTGCACCCATGATGTTGCTTATCATGAGATGAGTGATGTGGATACAACCTCATATCATAGTGCAGATTTTGGGTGAGAGAGCTTGCATGGGAGTTATAAGTTTTAGAGTCCTCATCATTTGGATGGGCAACTTAAGGTTAGTGGCAATGTTATTGCCACAACCATAGAGCACTTTGATGTTGCTCATTAGATGTTGGCTACATTTGGTTGGGGTACTACTATGGCGGTTGAGCACGGTGGTAGTGGCCTTTATCTGGCAGAGTTTCATGCACTTCGAGAAGTTATTGGAATAATTAAACATATCTATGTACAGTTATTGGTTGACAAAGACTATCTTCTCGAGTGAGATTGCACTTGCTATGATGTGCTGTGGGGAAAGGAGGAGATAGATGAGCTCACCCATGAGATGGAGGTGACCATGGATTCATTGAAGAGTGCCTAGTTGGTCCTCTAGGAGTCATAGTGACGATTGGATGAGCTTACCATGGAGTTGAGTTTGGCACAATCTTCACTAGCTATAGATACAATACAGTCTTCTATAGTGGCAATTGGTGATGTTCTTATATCCACAGATTGTGGTTGTGAGCAGGTTGAGGATGTGGCTACACCTATCATAGTTACAAGTGTAGTTGATACAGATGGGATGAGTGCATTTGTTGAGAGAAGTAGAGAACCACATGTTGCACCAGGTTCTCTTGTGGTTACATCCATTGCAGGTGTTGTTGGCGATGAATCAGATGACAAAGGTTATATTTAGAACTATGACAATCAACCATTGATTGAGGTAGGAGCTTTTTATTGTGATTGCATAGGGAGTACTCACCACTTCTTTTCTAATCCACACACGAAGGATTTGATGATGCATTGGTGTGGATTGGCTTTGAGGTTGTACCATCCTTGGTGGGATGGGTACTCACCATCTTCATTAGATGGAAGCAGTACTTGCAAGTATTTTACTCCATCTTTGATGGGGAATTACTTGCAGAGTTAGCACACCCATGGGAATCTAGCAGAGGTTAGAGATGGTTGTGGTGTTGCAAATACCATGAAAGGTTCGTATCTCCACATAGCATATGGATGTGAGTTCAGTTCCTTTTGGACCCAAGTGAGATAGGGTTAACACTGAAGTTTGGATGGGTCTCATTGATTGGCTTCACCATTTTTGGCATGGTGAAGTTGAGGTCAGAGTTGAGCAACATAAGTCAGAGGATGTTCTTCTTGGTAGGCTTCTATTCAGAGTTTGGGATTCTTACAGTGCATCAGGATTTCAAGCAAGGCTCATAGAGGAGTTTATGGGTGTGTACGTGGTGCTGAGTATGTATGGTTTTACTTTTGACCTTCACGTGCATGACCTCTTTTAGATGCATAGTTCAATGGCGCATGGATTAGATAGCATGTATGACAGTTCACCCTGCACAGTTTTGTATTTGAAATGCTAGTTATGAAATGTTGTTTCAGTGTAACGTTCCAAGTTGAAATGCTTGAACATAGTAAAATTGCAACAGGAACTAGAACCATTGAATATTCAACATAGTAACATAGTACATACCCAATAATAACATTCAAAAATCAAAATTCAAATAGAAATTCAAGTACCCATCTTGGTAGTAGCGTGGTTGCGGAATGGTAGAGGTGGGGGTACTCAGGTACTCCAAGTACCTAGTGCGGGGACGTCTCGGGGACAAGTACTTCAATGTTTTGGGGGGGGGGTACGAGTCCCCGGATTTCATTGATAATTTATTAATGGTTATATTATAAAGTTATTAATTAACTTTATAAAGTTTATATAGTGAAAGGGGCCAAGGACATCATTAATGTGCATTAAATATATCATTAAAAGTGGGCGCTTAAACCAAGGAGGATATAATTTTATATTATAAAGTCAATTGTGCATCAAAAGGCAAATGTATGTCATTAGTGTGACTTGTTGGAGAAGCCTCAGGAATCGAACCTCATGAAAGAATTATGAAAAGGCCAAATTAAAAATTGCTTTATTATGCTATAGATTATTTGCTTTGTTATTGAAAGTTCTTGGGAGTGGTGTGCATGGAACCTAGGGTTTCTGTCATTTCCAGCATTGGAGGACAATAATTCTTCCATGTATGTGCAATTCTGAAATTGTGAAAGACCAGTTGAATTATTGCTTATTTGTGGGCTTCATTTAGAGGTCTAGATTGTGCAGGTTGGTCAAAGTTTTTGGGAAATTGAAGGCCAAATCAAAGATAAATCTATAGCAGATTTATTACTGCTGTTTACAATATTTTGTGACTGAAATTATTGGATTTCAAGGGCAGCTGTACAACATTCTTTGACCCACGTGAGATCCAATGCCTAGGCGTCTGTCTTCTAGAATAAATTGGTTACAATTTGTGCCACCTGTGTTTGCAATATTGGGTGTCTAACATTTGATGTGCATTGCATATTGGAGTTGAAGGGTTTCTGGTAACATTCCAAGTGTTGCGTTTGGACTCTAGGTTTTCTTTAAGCTGCAAATTACATTTCGAGAATTTAATAAATGAATTGCTAATGATTGTATCAATCTTTGAGTAAATAAAATAGCATTTTCTAATTCAAGGTTCTGAAAATTAGTTTAGTTTCCTTCTATTATGCAAGCATTGTTGTATTTGCCAATAATTTTATAAAATCCTAAATGGCATATATTCGCAAAAACCACAAAAAAATACAAAACATTGTAGAAACAAATCAAAACCGAGACATTTACAGGATTGGTTAGAGGTTGAGCTAGAAGGGATCATCCCACAATCCATATTTTAAATGAAGGCAGAATGGAAGAGAGTAGAACTCGCATGGTCCATTACATTCCCATCTATACAAAGGATGTAAAGGCCAGTATCTGCAAATTGGGCTAGGCATAAGGAGGATCAGCATAGTACACCCCAGTTAAAATTATGCATGCATGAACAATAAGCAATGAAAAAAGGTTCCTCTATATTGCAAGAAATTTAGAACTAATGAACTAACCCAATGTCCATAGATACAAAAATGTGTATACATCTCTTCTTTTTTTACAAATTGTCAGGGTTTAAATAGGCCCTCCACCGCTTGTGTCTCGACAAGGTGCACCTTTTCATATCCGACACGATCTGACAAAGTCAAATCATGCACGTCTTTGCAACTTGACGAACGACAAGGGGAATAGTTTGGCCGCATTGTTTTTTTGACCTTTCATTGATATGGAGTTGATATTGGTCTCCAGTTTCCTATGTATTTGGTGTTTTCCAGTTCCCGAAAGATTTTCCTCGGATTCTCTCTTGATGTAGTCACATAAAGATGGCACATAAAAAAATGGGCCCCACGCCTGCATTTGAAATAGGCGCGATCATGTAGGACACGTATCAGCTTGGCTTGCATTTGAAATAGTCGCTTGCTTTAGCTTCTTGGAGATGCACGACAATGCCACATGTTTGGGAATGTAGTAGTGAGTGGTGTTCACAAATCTTGGCTGTGAATTTATGAGGAGCTCATGCTTGAGGGCCAACCATAGTGAAAATGGTTTACATTAACAAAAAGTGTTTAGAGAGGAGGAAAGCAGGAATACCTTTTCCTAGTGGACATGGATATTATTCTTGTTAGTCTAATTCTGATGCACTAGATCTAAAGAAAAGCATGGCCAAATACCCAATGGAGTCTAATGACATAAGGGTGCCATTTTATAGTAAAAAAAAAAAAATTATGTGAAGGATAATCTAAAACTAGGCACAATGTTCACCCATTTGCCCCATTTAGAAGACTATTGGGCTGATTGTAATGATGATTTCAAAGTTAGGAGGGGTTGGAGTAGATTAACCCTTGGACAAATTATTTCTTTTGGATTAATATAGGATATTACAAATGTTGAGGATGATGGACGTGACCTAATAGATCCTCTTTACACTAATCAAGTTCAATTGCAACCTCTGAATTATCTCTCTGTGAGCTAGATTATATAGCATTCTCCTCAACTTTATGTGGTATTCACTTCACAAAAGTGGTCAATTGTTAATCGTGTGACTAGCACTATTATGGTTGTTGGCATCGAGGATCATGGTCTTTACAGATTTGTGGATTCATGCGATTCTCTTGAGCTCGGCTTTGCAACTAAATCATCTTCCATTAGTAGTCTTTGGCATCAACGGTATGGTCACTTGAGCATTCATTATCTTGCTCAGCTTTTTTGGGAGGATCTAGTTCGTGGCTTTCTTGAGGTTGAAAGTTAGCATCATTGAGTTGGTGGAGCTTGTCAGGCTGGGAAGCATTACAAAACACCATTCAAGGATGGTGACTCATGGCGAGCCTCAAAGGTTGCAGTTGGTTCACGCTGATGTATGTGGTCCAATGAATACTTCTTCTGTTACCAGTGCCAGGTATTTCTTTCTTTTGTTGATGATTTCAGTCTTAAAATGAGGGTGTACTTTCTTTGATAGAAATTAGATGTGTTAATTGTATTTTAGAAATTTAAGGCCATAGTAGAAAAAGAGTTAGGCTGTCCTATAGTCACTCTTAGGTTAGAGAATGAGGGGAGTTTTGTTGTAATGCTTTCTCTAGCTTCTATGATACACACAACATCAAATGCCGGTTAACCACACTTTACTCTCTACACTAGAGCAATGTTGTTGAACGTTGAAACCGCACTATAATAAAATGACTAGGTCAATGATGGAACACAAGAGTGTTCCTAAGAAATTTTGGCAGAAGCAGTATTCATTGCAGTTTATCTCCTTAATCGTTCTCCCACATAGGCTGTTAAGGGGAAGACTCTTGAGGGAGATTGGACTAGTCGTAAGCCTAGGATTAATCATCTCAAAGTCTTTGGCTCTTTAGCATATGCATGGATTCCAGATGCCCAACACTCCAAGTTGGATTCCAAGAGTCAAAAGCTTATATTTACAGGGTATAATGACAATCACAAGGCTTACCAGGTGATTAATATTGACACTAATCGTCTTATCTTCAATCTTGTTGTTGTCTTTGATGAAGAACAAGGACCTTTTCAACTTTCCTCGTCTGTGCAGAAATCTGAGGATCAACCTTTGAAGGCTGTTGATTTGGGTGTTTGTCTTCCTTTTGATTCACCTGACAGGAGGGCTGATGCAAACTTTGACTTTGATGATGTACTACTTGAATTTCCTCTGGATGATGCTCCTCTTGTTGAACCTATTCCAGTTAATCCTCTTGCATCTGATGTTGGCTCTTCTACTCTTTGGCTTGAATGGTGGGCTAAGACCTTTAGTGATCTTTGTCCTAATGAGCTCATCGAGGGTAGATCTTCTAGAAGCAAGAGCAAGCAACAAAATATAGTCAACTTTGGTCTCATGGCCAACATTCATAGTATTTTTGAGCCTCAAACATATACTAAGGCTAAAGGGATTCCTGAGTGGGAAAAGGCTATGGAAGCTAAACACTAGGGTCTTCTAAAGAATAACACTTGGGCCCTTCTAATCTTCCTCTAGGCAAGAAGTCCATTAGCTGCAAATGGGTCTATAAAGTTAAGTACAAAACTAACAGAACCCTTGACAAGTTCGAAGCTTGTATTGTTGCTTGGGGCTTCTCACAGAAAGCAAGCATGGATTATGAGGAGACTTTTGCTCCTATAGCCAAAATGAGTACCATACGACTTGTCCTTGCCTTTGCAGCTCAGTTTGGTTGCAAAGTCCATTAGATGGATGTTAAGAGTGCCTTCCTCAATGGTGAGCTACAAGAAGAAGTCTACATGACATAGTCTCCTGGTTTCAAGATTGCTGGAAAAGAACATGAGGTGTGCATACTGGTGATAGCACTCTATGGCCCGAAACAGGGTCGTCGGGCTTGGTACATAAAAATTGACAAGTGCCTTTCAGATAATGGTTTATAGAGGAGTCCATTTGATTCTAATCTGTATGTCAAAAACATTCGTGGTGATATTCTTCTTGTTGTCTATGTTGATGAGCTGACTATCACTGGTAGCTCGACACTTTTGATTGATTAGATCATAGTTTGTGTCAATCCTTTGACATGATAGACTTGGGACTTCTGCACTATTGTTTAGGTATTGAAGTTTGGTAGACTGAAGGTAGTATCTTCTTATCTCAGTCTAAGTATGCCCGTAGTCAGCTTGATAAGTTTTGGATGCAAGACTACATCCACACCTATGGAGAAAGGTTTGATGTTACCAAATTAGATTCTCCTATGGTGAGATAATCAACATTTAGGCAATTGGTGGATAGTCTCACTTCCTTACTGCTACTAGGCCTAATCTTAGTTTTGCAGTGAGCTACATTTCATGCTTCATGACAGCCCCCAAGATTGATCATTGGGTTGCACCGAAGTGTGTGCTGCGTTATGTGAAGGGCACTTCTAATTTTGGTCTTTTGTATGATAGAAGTCACAATCCTAGACTTATTGGTTTTATAGAGTCAGATTGGGGAGGTTCCATTGATGACAAAAAATCAACATCTGACTATGTTTTCGGTTTGGGATCTGTTGCAGTCACATGGACTAGCAAGAAGCAGTAAGCAGTGGGTCTTTCCTCTACAAAATCTGAGTATTGAGGAATAGTTAAGGCAACTTGTGAGGTAGTTTGGCTTTGAAGGATGCTTTCAGACATGTAGTTGTCTCAAGCAAGTCCTACTTGCCTTTATTGTGACAATCAAGTGGTGCTTAAACTGGCCAAGAATTTGGTCTTCCATTAGAGAACCAAGCATGTTGACCTTCATTGTCATTTCATTCAACAACTGATTGAAGATGGATCAGTTTAGTTGCCATATGTTTCGATTGCAAATCAGACAACATATATTCTGACCAAGTCTCTGAGCCCGAACAAGATTGTAAAATTCAAGGGCAACTTGGTGTAGTTGATAGATTGACCATTAAGGGAGGGTATTAGAATAATATCTCTATTGTTCCTTATTTAATAGTCAATATTGTAAATATTAGATGTTTCTAAATTTTCTTCATTTATTGATTGTTTATTAATAAAAACATCGATCTTGTACATCTATTAATGATTGTTTGATCATTCATTCAATATTTTACCAATTACTTGTGTAATAAAAACTTCAATTGCTATTGTGTAATTTAGTGAAAGAATACTCTTGTAAATAAGTTGTATTTTTGGATTTGTTATTCTTTTGGGTAAAATTAGGTATATTTTAAAAGGGGACATTACACATTACTTTCTTGGACTGTGCATTCTCCAATCCACCTTTTCCTCTTCTTGCACATTATGTTTAATATCGTCCACATGATAGGAATGTAAATTAGAAACATGGAAGATTGGTGAGATATCCATCTATTCTAGCAACTTGATTTCATACACTTTTTTTAATTTTTCTTTTAAATCAATAAGGACCAGTCATCTTAGGTTTCTATTTATTATGTGTTCCATGTGGGAACTTTGCTCTTCTTACATGTGCCATGACTAGCTCTCTTGTCAAGTAAGTCTTCGATGTTCATTTGTGTGTAATTTATGTTTTGCATCACATTCTTCCAATTGTTTAGTGACTTGTGCTTGAGTCATGTGTTGTACCATGTCTTCTGCCTCTGCACTCATTACATTCAATTTCTAACAAGTTCGTGACACCCTTTGGAGATATCCATACACCACATGGGACAATGTCCTTCAAGTAGATCTGTTTACCAAATTGTTGTATGCATATTTTGCTTGTGCTTTTGTAAAGTCCTACTCTCTCACCAAGTAGCTTAGGAGATTGGAAGACTTTGATTGACAAATTGTATTTGACCATTTGTCTGTAGATGGTATACCAAACTATAATTCGACTATGTACCCAACATCTTCGACAATGTGCACCAAAAATGATTGAGAAATATAGCATCCCTATTGAAGTGATAATCTGTGACAACCCATGTGATTTGACTATCTCCTCGAAAAATAAATAGGCTATCTTGGATGGAACATTTGGCTTTTGACAAGGAACATAATACACCATTTTACAAATTTTATCAATTAATAGGACGATAGAATATTTGGCTTTTAAAGTGCACGATGATCCAAGAACAAATTGTATGGGTAGTTCCTCAGCTTATTTGGTGCGAGCAGCAGCTTATATATGGTCATTATGATGCAAATCTCAATTCATCCCACAGCTTCCCTTTGTTTAGAAACCCTTGGTTTTTAACATTCTCAACTTTGCTCAAATGAATCTTAACATCTACTCTTAAAACATGCTCGCTGGTGGTCAAGTCCTTAAGGGCTCACATCCTCAGCATTCCAATCCTTAAGATTTTAAGATAGACTTGGAGCAATCAGTGGACACTTCTATTCAATCCCCTCAGTTATAACCATCCTCTTCTCTGTACCATATTTACAAGCCATGATTGCCGATAGGATCATACCATGGCTATCTGTAGTTACTTTTCTCTTTAAATTATTCTCATTGTTCAGTATCTCTATAGTTACAAGATGATCTGTCATAATTGCTAATTTCGGTATGATTCATTTCGTAATTATCTTTGTCTCTATATTATTAATTTATTGTGTTTATTTTCTTTTTGATAGCAAAATAATGGGGCTATAACTATTTATGAGTAAATGGATGATTGTTATTGAAGGAGAAAAGAGAAATGCAAGAAATGATGAAGGGAAGATTGAGTTAACTTAAGTGTTTAGACAAGTTTCCACGGGAATAAGTACATAAATACTATTGTACATACAAAATTTATCCAACAAAGTTTTGGCAATAATTTATTTGTGAAATGTAAACTCCATCTTTAGTTTCAAAAAAATCTTCTTAAAGGCCATCACTGAGATTCACATTTCAGCTGATAATTATCTATGACTTAGGATCATAGTGCCGGGACTCTCCAAGACTCTTCGAGTCTTGGCGAGTCCCAAGCCGAGTGACCCTGGGAGTCTCAGGGGCTCGAGACACTCCAGGAACTCGCTCTAGACAAGACTCACTAGAATCTGGTTTTTGGCTGAGTCCTGCCAAGTCTTGGCAATTTATTACTGAATCCTGAGTAGGGTCAGCCTTGCTGAGTCCGAGTCTTGTTTCTATGCTTAGGATACAAACCAATCATTCATGTCAGTTGTGTTCAATGGTACCAGAAAACAATTGAGACATTTATCATCATCTTCATTCTCAACCATGCTAGCCTGTTTCTGAGATCTTTTCTTTTTATTGTTTTAGTAGGTTATTTTTTTTTGGTCTTTCAGAAGATAACCCATATTACCACAAATATATAACCTTACATTCTTGTTAGTTGGTGTGCTTGTGGTAGATGTTGGAATTTCACCTTGTTCTGAGGAAACTTTTTCCTTCATATTTTGGCTGAAAATTTTGCATTCCTTTTATTTTGGCAGCAAATGCAGTCTATGAAGTCTTTCCACTTGTTTGAGACTGATTCATCCATCCTTCTACAGGAGCTTCCTACCTGCCAAATGTGATGTCCTCAGAAGTGTAATTAGTTTGAAAATAGTTTCAAATGAAGAAGGCATGATTCCAAGTCTGTCACAACCAGATTCTACTCTTTTATGTTCCTGTGAGTATCACCATATTATTTCCCTGCAATATTTTATGTGTAATGGATACTGCCATGCAAATCTCCTTCATCCAATTTCAGGGAGAGCAGCAGGTTATTAAGATAGACCCTTCCTCAATCTAAGTTCTTAACATTTCCATTTAACTTGCTTGAAATGTATTTGAATCAAGTCTATGAAATGTCACCATTGGCAACAACCTCTGTCAATGGAGTATCTGAAGATCAGAGTTTTCTTGTTTTCCTCAACTTGTATGTCATTTACCTCTTTTACTCAGACATTCCATTGTCTGTCTACAACTTCTGTTAAATCCTTACTAAAAAATCAATATCATTCAACTTTTCCAAATAGTGAAAGATATTGAATTTATGAGCCTCAGCAAGGACCAGTTATGTAAGTTGGTGAATTAAAATTCTGGTTTTTACTTCTCATTTTCCACCCCTATAACCAAATTTCTATTTTTGAGAAATTATATATGCTTGGGTCAAAGTTATAAATATTTTTTTTTTTGAGTAACTTATCAGAGCTACATTTGTTTAAGGAAAAATTGTATCAATTCATCTGAATGGGAAATAATGCCCGTCTGTTTCATAAAAACCAAAATCACTGCTCTATTTCTGCATGTCACTTTTATGCAAAACACTTTAGAAAGCTTGTACCCTTCAGGAATACAGAGTTGTTATTTTTCACAGCAAATTCCTCAATATAAAACAACCACCTTTATTTGGATGTCAAAAATTGTCTGACTGTTCCTGTGAAAGATTAGAATTATCTGTTCTAGCTGCTCCAAAAGAAAACTGAATTATCTTTTACTGTTTATTCCAAAAAAGAAATAGAATTTCAGTGATTGTTTTGGACTATAGCAGAAAAGAGCCCAAAATGTCTGTTTGATTTGTTTTTAAAAGTAACAGAAAACTCTGTTTGAACTTTGAATGTGATGTCCCCGTTCCGATATAGAATTTAATAATAAATAATATTAAAATAGTGAAATTTTATCACAAAAGAAAGATTTAATAAATAAATGATATTTAAAATAAATTAATAATATTATTCACTAGCAATATTAATTCCATAAAAAAATAATATCCAAAAGAATAAATAACAATAATAATATAATACATTTTCAATAATATCAGTTAGACATAATATCAAAATAATATAATATAATTAACCCTGACAGAAATAAGAATCAAGCAAATAATTAATCAGAATAATACAAAGACGTGGACAATGCACCCGATGAAGGCAACGGATTATGATTGTAATCAGCAACACCAAACAGTAACATACTAAGGAGTCATTAGTCAGCGATCTAATAAGGAGCCACCGTTAATATTATTTAGACAACCAGTATCATTGCTGAAGGGCCATGTCCGCTGGGAGAGATCCACCTCTTCGACTCCATGGAACATACCAATGTGAAAGGTTGTAATTAGAAAAGAGGTTGATGTGGCGGTTAGGCAGGAGTCGTGTCTCTTGCTACGTAACTTATCACATCCACTGCATTATATTTAAAAAGACTCTCAGTCATTCTAAAGGGGGGGGGGGGGGATGATATATGAAAGAGACATTATATAGAGGAATCTACAAGAATGTTGACAGATTAATAAATCTGTATTCAGCGTCTGGCAACAAGTCTAACAGCCAGAACACATTGGATATATATATATATATATATATATATAGAGAGAGAGAGAGAGAGAGAGAGAGAGAGAGAGAGAGAGAGAGAGAGAGAGAGAGGCATCTGTTCATAATAATTAATCAGAATCATTTATATTATATTAAATGTATACATATGTAACACACACACTAATAATAATGATGAGAACTATATATATATTTATATTATATTTCAGGTGTTAATATACATATATATATAATGCATAAGATATAGTCTATTATATACATTATATGTTAATAAGGATGAAATCATAATCATCTATATGTAATGTATATATCTATCTTTGAAAGATCTAATATTTACATATGTAATATATATATTCATTAGTATTAATAGAGTCATAATCATATATGCCCATGTTCAGATTCGTTACTATTTAGTACCTAAAGAGGAAGGGACTGAAGTGTTTGCAAGGAGAGGTCTGTCTAAATCCAGCCAATAGGTTGATTCCCAAGATAGGGTAGGGGTCAGCGACCCTGAGCGCCTTGCGTGCATAGTCCCAAGATAGGATAAGGGCTTGGATCTGTAAACTTTGGGGGAACCTATTGTGATTGGTATCTAAGCAACTTGGTTACGTCCTAATCTTCTTCTTTTCAGACTGAAATGGTAATAAGGGTAGTATGAACATTAAGGATCATAAGTAATAAGATTGCTTAATATGTTTGGTGAATGTATAACTTTCCTTAATTTGGATTATGAAATAGTGTAGTTTGAATCAATATGTCTTGATCAATTCAGTTCGAGCTTTGAGTATATTAAATATTGGTTAATGCTAGCCTAAGTCTAGCAAGGGACATTACAAATGGTATCAGAGCATGATCCTGCAAGGTGAAAGGTGAAACAAGGAAACATTCTGGTCAATAAGAAGGAATCTATTAATGTGTGTATTGTGTGTATACTCCGTGTCTTCATACATTTGTGTGTATACTTTGTGTATGCTTTGTGTATTGTTGTGTGCTTCTTGCCTTACATGTCTGACATGTACTTATGTATTGCTTCATACATTACATATTTGATGTGTATTTATAGCTCCATTTCTGATATATTTGATGTGTACTTATGCACTGCTGCATATCTTATATGTTTTGTGTGTAATTAAGTGTGCTACCTCATGCTTTAAGTGTCTGACGTATATTTATGGCCTTGTGTGCTTGTTTATGGCTTCACGCCCGGTTTGTATCCATACTTCATGCACTACTTCATGCCTTATGTGAATGTTTAATATACACTTATGTATATTGTTGCTTCATGCATCATGTCTTATGGGTTACATGTGTGCTTCAAGTGAATCCATATATGTTTTTTTATATGTCCCGACTTCAGCAATACATGTGTATGCTTTGTGCTGTATGTACTATGTGTATTCACATATGTGCTTCTATACTTAAGTGGATTCATATGTATGGTTCATGTCCTATGTGTACTCATGTGTATGCTTCATGACTTGAATGAAAACATGCTTTATGTGCTACGTATACTCACATGTATGCTCAGTGACTTAAGTGAACTCATGTATATGCTTCGTGCTTTATTAGTATGTACGTGTATACTTCTTGACTTGAATAAATTATGCATGTGTATGCCTCATGCTTTAAGTACATGTATCATGTGTGTAATTCATATGTATTCAAATGTGCGATTTGTGCCTTAAGTGTGTGATCCTTCATGAGCATAATTTATGCCTTATATATTCATGTGCTTCTCGCCTTAAGTATTCGGGTGTATACTCCACGTTCTACTTGCATTGGTTTGTATAATTTATGACTTATGTGTATTCATGTGCTTCTGGCCTTAAGTGTATTCAATTGCATACTCCATGCTCTATGTGTATTGGTGTGTACGATTCATGCCTTATGGGCATTTAGATGAATGCTTCGCAGTTGACATGTCTTATTCATGACTAGTGTGTTTTCAGCACAGTTACTTCTTGAGTGTGTGTGCCTTCCTTATGTGTGCGCTTCATGTTTGATATATTTCCAAACAAACTTATAGAATGAGTGTTTTGTAAGTGTTTCAATTACTACATTCTTTCATTCCAAGGTGGAAGGTGCATGTTTAACTTCTATCCGTGAATATGATTTATAAGACATAAGTACAAATGTATAAGGAGTGTTGAACATAACCATGATGTATGATAGGGAGGTGGATAACGGATGGGTCTCTTTGATCATTCAATCATTGCTTGAGGACAAGCAATTTTGGGGAGGGTAGGACTGTGATATCCCCGTTCCGATATAGAATTTAATAATAAATAATATTAAAAAAATAGTGAAATTTTATCACAAAAGAAAGATTTAATAGATAAATAATATTTAAAATAAATAAATAATATTATTCACTAGCAATAATAATTCCATCGAAAAATAATATCCAAAAGAATAAATAACAATAATAATATAATACATTTTCAATAATATCAGTTAGACATAATATCAAAATAATATAATTAACCCTGACAAATATGAATCAAGCAATTAATAAATCAGAATAATACAAAGATGTGGACAAGGCACTCGATGAAGACAACGGATTATGATTGTAATTGGCAATACCAAACAGTAACATACTAACGAGTCATTAGTCAGCGATCTAATAAGGAGCCACGGTTAATATTATTTAGACAAACCATATCATTGCTGAAGGGCCATGTCCACTGGGAGAGATCCACCTCTTTGACTTCATGGAACATACCAACGTGAAAGGTTGTAATTAGAAAAGGGGTTGATGTGGCGGTTAGGCAGGAGTCGTGTCTCTTGCTATGTAACTTATCACATCCACTGCATTATATTTAAAGGACTCCCACTCATTCTATAAGGGGGGGGGTGATATATGAAAGAGACATTATATAGAGGAAACTACAAAATGTTGACAGATTAATAAATCTGTATTCAGCGTCTGGCAACAAGTCTAACAGCCAGGACACATAGGATATATATATATATATATAGAGCGTGCGCGAGAGAGAGAGAGAGAGAGAGGCATCTGTTAATAATAATTAATCAGAATCATTTATATATTATATATATATAATAAATGATTAGAACTATATATATTTATGTTACATTTGAGGTGTGCATATACATATATATAATGCATAAAACTTAATCTATTATATACATTATATATTGATAAGGATGAAATCATAATCATCTATATATAATGTATATATCTATCTTTGAAAGATCTAATATTTACATTTGTAATATATATACTCATTAGTATTAATAGAGTCATAATCATATATGTCCATGTTCAGATTTGTTACTATTTAGTACCTAAAGAGGAAGGGACTGAAGTGTTTGCAAGGAGAGGCCTGTCTAAATCTAGCCAATAGGTTGATTCCCAAGATAGGGTAGGGATCAGTGATCTTGAGCGCCTTGCGGGCATAGTCCCAAGATAGGATAAGGGCTTGGATTTGTAAACTTTGGGGGAACCTATTGTGATTGCTATCTAAGCAACTTGGTTATGTCCTAATCTTCTTCTTCTCAGATTGAAATGGTAATAAGGGTAGTATGGACATTAAGGATCATTAATAATAAGATTGCTTAATATGTTTGGTGAATGTATAACTTTCCTTACTTTGGATTATGAAATAGTGTAGTTTGAATCAATACGTCTTGATCAATTCAGTTCAAGCCTTAAGTATATTAAATATTGGTTAATGCTAGCCTAAGTCTAGTAAGGGACATTACATTGAAGTTGTGTCTGACTGTTCAGGCAGAACCATCTTATAACATTGGTACTGCTCTATTCTCGCCTATGTAACATTGATTTTGTCTCTAATTCCTATCTTATCCATAAGTGCCTCAATCCAAGGTGCTGGCATGTTGGTTTAATGCCAGAAATGACAATACAAAGAACAGATAACTCAAAATACAAGACATAAAAGTTACCCTGGGAAAACCCTCCAATTTGAGGCAAAAAACCCAACCACAACAAAAAATGTTACTTTATTGAATAATAGAGGAGTCTGAATTTTACAATGCTCACAAACTGAATCAATAATAATCTCTCCTCTGAATCCATCTACACTTACCAAATGAATACAAAGAAACTACTCTCGACAAGATAATAAAGAATGCTACAGATCATTACTACTTCAAAGAACATCAAAGACGATAACCTCCACATGGCAACATGACACAATCTACGA
The DNA here is from genome assembly GCA_027943335.1 of Chamaecyparis obtusa. NCBI lineage: Eukaryota > Viridiplantae > Streptophyta > Pinopsida > Cupressales > Cupressaceae > Chamaecyparis > Chamaecyparis obtusa. The sequence continues at coordinate 766,568 of BSBK01001224.1, read as the reverse complement.
ATGTTTTTTAAGAACGAACTCCAGCCAACATACCAAAAGATCAATCTCGCAAAGTTAATCTGCCATGTCAAATAAAAAAATGACAGCGGTTACACAAGATAGTGTCTCTTCACTATCTTGAATTGGCTGATCATTCAACTCCTTTATTGTCCAGGTATATGAAAAGGCTTGTCCATTTGATGCCTTAAACTGACAAAACATACGAAGGAAAATTGCTAACAATAGAAGCAAGACGACCAGCTGAGAGAACAATCATCTCCAAAGCAACTTGCAGGTAACGATTTCTATCTCATATAGAGACAACTATGGAAGAAAGATATCCTCCAAAGCTACATAATGCCGACACTCCCTCTTAGCTAGGGAGGTATCTTTTCAGATATCCATGTCAACCACAATTGCTACACCCATTTTTGGAAAAGGTTTTTATCACAAAATCTCGCAACGTGATAACGTCGTGGAATCACTCAACATGACGTCCACCAGTGCTACTCTCATGTGTGGAAACAAACATATACACAAGCTCTCATCACAGAGTCACTCAAGGTGATTGCATCATGGGATCTCTCAACATGATGTCCATCGTGGCTATTTCCATGTGTGGAGAGAAGCGTATACACAAGTGCCCATCATGGAATCACTCAATGTGACGTCGTGGAATCTCTGAACATGACGTCCACCATGGTTACACCCATGTGTGGAAAGAAGCACATCTCTCAAGGGCTTTCACCTCATATTTCTCCATCTCAAAGAAATATGAATTACAGAGCAACTACTCTAGGGATTTCACCTCATATTTCTCCATCTCAGAGAAATATGCATTAAAGAGCAACTGATGTCGAGACTCCCTCACAACAGACACTCCCTCTTGGCAAGGGCAACATTCTCACAACTTTGATTATCACAATAAATTACAGTTGGCTCCAGTGATAGTCCAAACAAGGAGCTTTCGAAGCCACACTGCTTCACGAGCTTGCTCATCCTTTGTAAAGGACTTGACACTCTCCCTCTACTGCTCAAGCTCCCTTTGAATATTCTTGAGCCTAAAGAAATCCTTCCTCTTCAGCTTATCAATCTTGTCTGTAGTACACTATATCTTATAATAAGTAGTCGGAGGCTTGGGCATAAACTCAAAACCTGTAAGCTCACTCCTTTGGCACATCTCCTTGAGGGTGGAGAATATATCAACACATCATAGAGCAAAATGTTCAAGGCCAGGGCCCTCATTGTGCTCCAAATAAGGCTGAATTTGAGACTAACTCTTAGTCTTGAACACAGGTTCATTCATTGACAACAACACCATCTCATTATTGCTAGCCAACATCATATTTGAAATAACTATATGACCATTCAGTCATTAATAACGATCATCATAAGCTGGACACCCATGACTCGGGTGGTCATAGGGCGTTGGTCTTTCTCTATAGCTTCCTTCATAATGTATAGGGTCACCGCAGACATAACGCTCACTTCCTACTAATAGAAACATCACGATCATATCCCCGTTCCTTTCCATATCCATTTGGTGCATAACAATCACTCCAATGTCGATCATGACTATCAACACAACGGTTTCTTTCACCATAATGACCACCACTATAGCGGTTTCCAAGAAATGATCTCCACGATAGTACATTCTCTTGCCCAATGTCCTATCTCCTTGGGTCAGCTACAACAAAACACAAAAAGACATCGTCAGCTTAATCATATTTTCAAGAGAAGAAAACATTTGCTAGAAGCAACTCATAGGCAACTAATTTAATCCAGGCGCAAATCATACAAGTTCTAAAAGTTGTGGTTTTAAATAGGTAATACTTAGATTAGAAGGGAAATAAGAAACTAATTCAAGAACAAATCTATATACTTCAAGAGTGCCTATACTTATCTCTCAAATGCGCCATTATCTCTTCCCATTGCGCAATGCACCACTCGATCAGTTAAATATATGACCAAAGCACAAAATGTGTAGAAAAATTCATAGGATTTGAAACTGAAATGAAAACAAGTATTCCTTCATATTATATTTTCTTGACAATTTGGATTGAGCCTACTATGAATGTTGGCATTAGTTGTTTAACCGGTAAGAATGCAACCGGTATATGGCAAAAGAGGGATTGTCATTGATTGGCAAAAAGGTGTTGTCATTATGACTAAGGATACCAGTGTTCGATCTGTGAAGCCAGGACAGACACAACCGATAATAATAAGTGTAAGGAGAGACTGGTTTGGAAACCGGTGACACTGTACAAATAAAAAGAGACTATATCTTCTATTAATAATGCTCTAACTGATTATCAGAGCAACCGATCACCAAGGGAGACACAACCGGTAACCAGTAAGAAGAACCAAGGAAAGGATGCAACTGGTTCAACTAGTGAAAGGGACGATGACAGGTTAAAGTTCTTACCTGTGCACAACCCAAGGAACTTAACTGATCAAGTGAAGACTTCGTCATGATTGATGAACCGGGAAAGTCATAGTTGACAAACAGTTGTCTGACTCATTGACCGGGATTTGTTGCACAAAATCCTGGAGACTTTGAGTTATCAAGATGATCGGTACAAGGGGCGATTGAAGGTTTTAATGCCAAAATCTTAGGCATTAAAACATGAAGATATCTCTTGTGAAGGAAAGCTTTTGACACGCGTCTGTCGTTTCTTTCATAAAGTGGATAAAGCATGGCATGCATCGGATGTTCTTTCAGTGAATTGATACTCCACTGGGCAATGGATCCAAAGGTGATCTTTTACAGGTCATGCATGTAAAAAGAAAATAGGGCAAGAAGTCTATATATTCCTTGGCCTGACAAGAATATAGTTTGCCCTCATTCTGCCAAAGAAAAGAGTGAACCTGTAAGCTAAAGAAGCTAGGGTGAAAAGAGGAGAAAGTAGAGTGTGCAGAGAAGCACAACAACGAAGGAGAACATACGTGCAGTGACCAGTGATGTTTCTCAGTTGAGTGTAACAACGATCTTATCAGGCTCAACAAAGCCATCTTCAAAAAGATCAAAACCCTCTATTGCTCTCTAACAACTGCAATAGTAAATCCCAGTATTTTGGGTGGACATTAATAGGTCCCTTGTGACATCTGTTTAGGTGTTTTAAGTCCTCTAACTAGGCGGGCTCTAACATGCCTTATTGTATCAAATCCCTTAACCGGGTCTCATCTAACAGTGCGTTTGTAATCCTTTAACAGGGAAGGCTCCTTATAGGGCGCACTTCAGAAGAGTGCAAAATTTGTGAGGTTTGCTCACACCGTGGTTTTCTCCCAATTTGGGTTTCCACGTGATAAATCTGGTGTTACTCATTGTTGATTGTGTGATTGCTATTCTTGTTCTAAAATCTGGTCTACGTACAGTTATAGATACACTATATTAGACTTATGGATTGAAAGTTTTAGTGGGTGTTGATTCACCCCTCCCCTCTTAGCACCGGTTGGGACCATCAATTGGTGTCAGAGCTGAGTTTCTTTCCTTTGCTGCCTAAATGCAACAAGAAAAAGATAAGATGATGAGAAAGGAAGGACCAAAGTTTTCCAAGGAAAATCTTACTCTGTGGTGCAGCAGGATGAAGCTGTACATGAAGACCACCAGAGATCAATATTGGACTCATGTAATCCATGATTACACTGAACCCACCGGTACCCTGACACCTGACGAATTAAAGATCAGGACAGAACATACAACTGCAATGGATATGATAGCAAGCACGCTACCTGATTATGTCTATGCAGAGATTGAAAATCTAGATACTGCTCACAAGATGTGGGCTAAGCTTCAAACAGTGTATGGTGGTGACCCACATGTTCAAAGATCTAAGGTAGAAAGCCTTGGAGGTAAATATGATGATATGAGAATGAACGAGGGAGAAGATATTGATCAATATAGCAACATAATCAAATAAGTGATGAACTCCATCAAAAGCGTTGGAGGAACACTAAGTGAAGAAGATGTGATGAGCAAAATATTGAGACCGCTGAGGCCTCAATATTCTATCAAGATCTCAGCTATACAAGAGCTTAATCAGTGACCACTGCTCAAGTCACTCTTGACTCCCTAATCGGTAAGTTGACTGCATTTGAATTAAGCAATTTCGATAACAACTTACCCATGCAAGAAGCTGCTTTTAAATCTTCTGTAAATACCTCTTCCACCAAGAAAGGAAGAGAAACTGATAATAGCTCTACCGGTAAGGGTGGAAGTTTTGTGGAGAATCTGCTCTTTGAAGAGATGGAGCAAGATGAGTTTGAAGCACTCATAGCGAGGAGATTTCCAAGAGGAAAAGGGATGTACAAAGGTAAACTTCCACTAAAATGTTTCTCTTGCAATAAGATAGGACATATTGTTGCAAGATGTCCAGACAATGATAATTAAGAAAAGAGCAACCAATTCAAGAACAAAGCAAAAAATGAATGCTACCTTGTAGAAGGAGTCACAGACAATGAACTGAAGACTCTAAAGATCAAAAAATTGCATTTGTTGCAATAAACGAAGAAAGTTAAGTGATAAGTGAAATGACACTTATCTCAAGGTCTCATCAGCATTATGACTGGATCATTAACAGTAGATGCACTTACCACATGATTGGTGATAAGAACAAGTTCATAAGCCTAAAGCTCAATGATGGTGGATCAGTGACCTTTGGTAATAATGCTCCATGTGCTATCAAAGGTAAAGGCTCTATTGCACTTAACAATGATGCTGTATGTGAGGATGTGTACTGGGTAGAAGGACTCAAGTACAACCTAATGAGTGTTGCTCAACTAAACAAGGGATACTTGTTGGAATTCGGGCAAGGCTCTTGTGTTGTCAATAATCAATCAGGAGCTCATGTTGTTACCGATAGAGAGAGTAAGGGGAACCTTTTCTATCTGGACTCAATGGAAGGAGCTTGCCTCATTGCATCAATCAAAGGAGAAACAAACAAGATCTGAAGATCTGTCTTGTAACCAAAGAGGACAACAGTTGGTTGTGGCATAAGAGGCTCTGCCACAAACTTTGACAGTATTGTCAAGGTGAACAAGAAGAAGTTTGTTAGAGGACTTTCTGAGATTACAAAATTTGACAGAGGTATTTGTAAGGATTGACAGTTAGGAAAACTGACAGGAACAAGTTTTAGTAGTAAATCCTTTTCTGCTGAAAATGTTTTGGATCTTGTACACACAAATTTGTGTGGACCTATGAGAACAAAGAGCTACCATGGAGACAAGTACTTCATGCTTTTTGTAGATGATTTCTCAAGAATGATGTGGACATTTTTTCTTATAGAAAAATTAGAAGCTTTTCACATGTTCAAAATCTACAAAGCTCGAGTGGAGAAGGAGACCGGTAAAAGTCTAGAGTGTCTAAGGTCAGACAGAGGAGGTGAATACACCTCTCTAGAGTTCACTCACTACTATGAGGAACAGGGAATAAAAAGGCAGTTGTCTGCACTGAGAACTCCTCAACAAAATAGAGTAGCAAAAAGAAGAAACCAGACGTTGATTGACTATGCGAGAACCCTAATGATTCAAAAGGATCTCCCCCATCACTTTTGGAGAGAAGTTATCAACACTGCTATCTACACACTGAATCAAGTTCAAGTTAAGAAAGGAACTGGTAAGACTCCCCGTGAATTATGATTCGGGCACACTCCTACTGTAGGCTACTTCAGAATTTTTGATAGTAAATGTTACATTAAAAGAGATATGTATTCTGGCAAGTTTGAGCCAAAGAGTGATGAAGGCATATTTCTGGGTTATTCTACCAAGAGTAAAGCATACCGGTGTCTAAATAAGAAAACAGGAAAAATAGTTGAAAGTATCAATGTGAAGATTGATGAATATTCAGAACCAAGAGGAAAGATCAGTCATAATGATTATGACTGTCTGTAGGATCACAATGCTGATCAATGAAATTATTGCTGCTGATGAAGGAGAAGAGCATGAAAACAGACCCTTGGAGCAGGATGTTGTACCTGAGGATGCTAGATCAACTCAAGAAGATGAACAAAAAGTTGTTCATGACCATGCTGAAGAAATTGCTCAACCGGAAGAATTAGACCGGGTACACCGACCGGTTCTTCCAAGGTATGTCACATATCATTCCATTGAGAACATTATAGGTGACAAGCATGCTAATATTTTTACTAGAAGAAAGGCTAGAGAAAATATTTGTTTGCTTTCTTGTACAGAACCCAAAACCACCAGGGAGGCTTTACTAGATGGATGTAAGGTTTGCTTTCTTGAACGACATATTAGAGGAAGAAGTTTATATTGAACAACCGGAAGGCTTCTCATCGACAGAGAAGAGTGGTATGGTTTGTAAGCTGAAGAAGACTCTCTATGGGCAAAAACAAGCCCCAAGGGCATGGTATGAAAGACTGCATTCATACCTCCTAACAATAGGATTCACAAGAACTGGAGATAATAGCAATATGTATCTTAAGACGGGAAAAGAAGGGAACCTGATTGCTGAAATTTTTGGGGATGACATCATCTTTGGAGGAGATGTCAAGATGAGCAAAGCCTTTGCTGAAGAAATGAAGAAAGAATTTGAAATGTCCATGATAGGAGCCATAAAATTCTTCATTGGACTACAAGTCCATTAGCTAAGGATGGTATTTTTATTTCTCAGTCCAAGTATGTAAAATAAATTCTTAAAACGTTTGGGCTAGAAGAATCCAAACCGGTTGGTACACCTATGATAACTAACCTCAAGTTATCAAAGGAAGATGATTCAAAAGAAGTAAATGAGACACTGTATCGGTCTTTGATAGGCAAATTACAGTATGCAGTACACAGTAGACCGGACATAGCACATGCAGTAGGTATTGTAGCAAGATTCTCTGCAAATCCAAAAGAGACACACCTAATAGCGGTAAAGAGAATTTTCAGATACCTGAAGGGCACTGAAGAGTATGGCCTATGGTTTCCTTCACAAGGGAGGATTCCAAATAAAGGTATTCACTGATGCGGATTGGGTTGGTAATATTGACGACAGAAAAAAGCACAAGTGGTGGTGCATTCTTTCTTGGAGAAATGATTGTGTGTTGGACAAGCAAGAAGTAGAATTGCATTTCACAATCCACAACATAAGCTGAATATTTAGTTGCAGCAATCAATTGCACACAGGTGATCTAGATCAAATAGATATTGGAAGGGAACTAAGAACAAATACCTGAACCGATTGCAATTTTTTGTGACAGTACAAGTGCAATAAACATCTCTAAGAATCATGTCATGCACTCCAAAACAAAGCACATTGCTATGAAGTATCACTATTTGAGAGAGTAGGTGCAAAATAAAGAAGTTAGATTGGAGTATGTTCCCACAAAAGAACAGATTGCAAACATATTCACAAAACCATTACCAAAGAGTACATTTGAATATCTCAGAGGTAAATTAGGGGTGACACCCCTTCTTGATCATCAATAAATAGGCAAAAGTGTTCATCAATTCAACAGAGGAATCAACCTCATCTTAACTGGATTGGTGAATAAGACTGCTGCTCGTAGGGGGAGCAGATCTCATTAAGGTAGTCTTTTTGACTAGCCTTTGGCATTATTGTCAAAGGGGGAGAATATGACCGGTAGAGGTAGAAACTAAGTTACCATGGCTCGCCCTAGACCCCTCCAAACTGGCCCGGGTGCGAATTGGTCCGTGGTCTGGGTCCAGTTCGCCTGTGGATTCGGGCAGGGTTTGATTTTTCAGACCCAGTTCGAACTGGTTGTCTGGACGTTGAACCCGGGCAGACCAAGATGAAACCCGCGAACCCCGAACGAACTTGGGCGAGCCCCGAACGAACTTGGGGCGAACTTCGCCTCTTGGACGTCACTTAAGTGATGGAATTTGCAAAATTTTAATTTTTTTTTGCGTCCAAAACCCTAAAATTTTGTTATGAAAGCCTAATTTGCACTTCTCATTATCATTTCTTGTGTGCAAGTAGGCTATTTGACTTGAGCAAGAGCAAAAGAACAAGTTCTTTATTTTGCAAGGAGGAGTTGGAAGATTCTTCAAGATTGGTTTTTTGAGCTTTCTTCAAGAGTTTGTGCCTCATACGGACACCTTTGCAAGCTTACAATGAGTAGAGGTAAGTTATTGTTTCACTTGTTTTTTGTTTTTGTTTAAGTTTTTTAGTTTTTTCATTTTTCTTTCATTCTCCATAAGATATTTCATATTAGCCATTTTTTCGATAATTTTTCATTCTCTTGCTTTTAAACTTTAAAGTTTTAAGTTTTATATTGAATAATGAATATGTATACAATTTGAAATTTCCTCGCATAGGAAAAGGAACTACAATGGCATCTACCTCATCCTCGGTAGGCAATATGGAACAAAGAATAGAACCCAACTCTGATTCTCCTTTGTGGAAACATGTTGATATTATAAGAGCCCTTCCTGGAGGTGGTGCATTCCGTTGGAAATGTAGGGATTGTGATGTAGAAAGAAATAGCTCATAATTTCATGTAGTAGGCCATTTGTGTCAAGAAATGCCCTGGAAAAAGAGGTGGACCTGTACCCAATGAAACTGTACTAAAGTATATTCAAGAGCATGAGGCAGCAAAAGAGAGAGAAGGACGTAGGCAAATTTCAACTGATGGCATTGGCAATAGAAGTAAAAGTAAAAAAAAGGCAAGAGTAACACAACCCCCCACAGATGTTGTGATAGAAGACCACCCCTTTTTTACTACCACAGCTACCCGTGAGCCTGAAAAAGAACCCCTTGGCCTTACACAGAAAAGAAAGGGACCACTAGAAACTGCATTTCAAAATCAAGGTCGGGAAATTGCCAACATTGATGTGGGAAGATGCTTGTTTGCAAATGGGCTGACTTTTAGTGTTGCTCGCTCTCCATATTGGAGATAGATGTTGAAAAGTGCCAATGAAGCTCCAAGAGGGTATCAGGGCCCCGGTTTTGAGAAAATACGAACCACCTTGTTGGATCAAGAGATCAAGTGGATTGATGATCAATTGAAGCCCATAAAGGATTCATGGATCGAGACAAGGGTAACAATTGTTTCAGATGGGTGGAAAGATGCTAGAAACCGTCCCTTGATCAATGTCCTAGCGGTGTCCCCTAAAGGGGCAATGTTTTTGAAAGCGGTGGATTGTGAGGGACAAGTAAAAGATGGGCAATTTATAGCTAATATTCTCATCTCTGTCATTGAACAAGTGGGTGTTAGTAATGTTGTCCAAGTCATAACAGACAACACAAAGAATTGTAGAGCTACTGGTTTGTTGGTTGAAGGGCGATATAGTCATATCTTTTGGACACCTTGTGCAGTCCATTCACTTAATCTTATGCTACAAAAGATTGGGAACACAATTGGGTGGATCAAGGAGGTGTATGCAGAGGCTAAGGACATCCAGATGTTCATCACAAACCATCACATAACTCAAGGAATATTCAGAATGTTCTCACGTTTGGAGTTACTGAAGGTAAGTGAATTTAAAAAAAAAAATAGTATCTTACAATTTCTGATTTTTATTTTTTTAGTGTAATGTGTATTCTTTTATAAAGCATGTATCTAATAGTTGCATTTTTTTGCTCTAATTTATGTTACAGGTTGTTGAAACTCGTTTTGCATCAAATTTAATCGTCTTAAGACGACTTGTGCAAGTGAAAGAGGCACTTTGCAATATGGTAATCAACAACAATTGGGCTATATGGAAGCAAAGCAACAGTGAGAGGGCAGCTTCAATAAAGAGAAGGATATTGGATGACATATGGTGGGAACGTGTGGAATATATCATTAAGTTCACTGAGCCCATTATGAGCATGCTTAGGTACGCTGACATGGATAGGCCTTGCCTTGGAGAGATCTATGATGGCATAGACTCAACGCTTGATAAGATCAAGCAAATTGTAAATGAAAAAGAGCAAGATCCCGAAGAGACCCTCTTCAAACAATTGCAAGCAATTATTGTAGAACGGTGGAACAAAACGACCACACCTCTATATTTGCTTGCCTATGCATTGACACCCAAATATTATAGCAACCAATATCTTGATCTATCGGGAAGGCTACCACCCTATAGAGATTTAGAAGTGTCTAATGGATACAAGGCATCATTTGAAAGACTCTTTCTTGATGATGATATGAGAGATATGATTACAGATGAGTTCATAGATTTTGTGAATGCAAGAGGTCTAAGTAATGATGCTCTTCATCATCGGTTTAGGAAGGATGCTCATAGTTGGTGGTACCTCCATGGCCAAAGATTCCAAACATTGCAGCCCCTTGCAATAAAAATCATATCACAAGTAAGTTTTATTTTTAATTTACTTTATCTTCATGACTAGCAAGTAATTTTTATAATTTTATTTTAATTGCTTACCTTGTCTTGTCTTCATAGGTTGCTAGTTCATCTGCATCGGAAAGAAATTGGAGCACATATTCTTTCATCCACTCAGTGAAGCCCAATAGATTCCAATAAAAAAGAGCAGAGAACTTGGTATTTGTGCATTACAACTTGCGTCTTCTCTCACACAAGACTAAAGAATACAAAGAAGGGGACATGAAGAGGTGGGATGTAAATGCAGAGGTTGCGGACTTGGATGCTTCCACTTCTCGGCTTGCACTTGATGATTTTGCAGATTTTGATGCCAATACTATTGCTGCCGCTGCTGATCCCATTGGCCTTAGCTCTATTGCCGAGTCAACAGATGAAGATGAAGATGAAGATTAATACATTTTTAATTCATTAGTTGAACTTGAAAGTTTGAAACAATGATACTTGAACAGTTGAACTTGATGTTATGATAATTTTAGTTTTAATGTTTTGAAAATTTGAATCTTTGATGTTGAACTTGATATGATGGTATGATCACGATTCATGATGCTATGATTATAAGTTCATGGTGTTTTTGTTGTTTAAATGTTGTTTTTATGATACTATGTGACATTCTAATTTTAACTCATGCTTCTCAGCTTCATAAATATGTATATATATATATATTTTTAAAAATCTTACATATTTTTTCGAACCCGAACCCAAACCCCTTTTCAAAATTTTGTCAAACTTGCGAACCAGTTCTTTGAACCCGAACTTCAAACCGAACTCGAACCGGTAACTTAGGGTAGAAATCCGGTATGACATGATTTGTTATGGTTTTGCCATCAATGCCAAAGGGGGAGATTGTTGGCATTAGTTGTTTAACCGATAAGAATGCAACTGGTATATGGCAAAAAAGGTATTGTCATTGATTGGCAAAAAGGTGTTGTCATTTATGACTAAGGAGACCGATGTTCGATCTGTGAAGCCAAGACAGACACAACCAACAATAATAAGTGTAAGGAGAGACTGGTTTGGAAACCGGTGACACTGTACAAATAAAAAGAGACTATATCTGTTATTAATAATGCTCTAACCGATCATTAAAGCAACTGATCACCAAGGGAGACAAAACTGGTAACCAGTAACAGGAACCAAGGAAAGGATGCAACTGGTTCAACCAGTGAAAGGGACAGTGACAGGTTAAAGCTCTTACTTGTGCACAACCTAAGGATCTTAACCGATCAAATGAAGACTTCATCATGATTGATGAACCGGGGAAAGTCATAGTCGACAAACAATTGTTTGACTCATTGACTGGGATTTGTTGCACAAAATCTTGGAGACTTTGAGTTATCAAGACGATCGGTACAAGGTGTGATTGAAGGTTTTAATGCCGGAATCTTAGGCATTAAAACAAGAAGATATCTCTTGTGAAGGAAAGCTTTTGACACGCATCTGTTGTTTGTTTCATAAAGCGGATAAAGCATGGCATGCATCGAATGTTCTTTCAGTGAATTGATACTCCACTGGGCGATGGATCCAAAGGTGATCTTTTACAGGTCATGCATGTAAAAAGAAAATAGGGCAAGAAGTCTATATACTCCTTGGCCTGACAAGAATATAGTTTGCCCTCATTTTGGCAAAGTAAAGAGTGAACCTGTATGCTGAAGAAGCTAGGGTGAAGAGAGGAGAAGAAAGTAGAGTGTGCAGAGAAGCACAACAACGAAGGAGAACATATGTGCAGTGACCGATGATGTTTCTCAGTTGAGTACAACAACGATCTTATCAGGCTCAGCAAAGCCATCTTCAAAAAGATCAAAACCCTCTATTGCTCTCTAACAACTGCAATAGTAAATCCCAATATTTTGGGTGGACATTAACAAGTCCCTTTTATCAAATCCCTTAACCGGGTGACATTTGTTTAGGTGTTCTAAGTCCTCTAACCAGGTAGGCTCTACCATGCCTTATTGTATCGAATCCCTTAACCGTGTCTCATCTAACAAGTGTGTTTGTAATCCTTTAACAGGGAAGACTCCTTACAGGGCGCACTTCAGAAGAGTGCAAAATTTGTGAGGTTTGCTCACACCATGGTTTTCTCCCAATTTGGGTTTCCACGTGATAAATCTGGTGTTGCTCATTGTTGATTTTTTGATTGCTATTTCTATTCTAAAATCTGCTCTGCGTACAGTTATAGATACATTATATCAGATTTATTAATTGAAAGTTTTAGTAGGTGCTGATTCACCCCTCCCCTCTCAGCACCGGTTGGGATCATCAATGAATGCAGCCGTACTTGAAATCAGACAGATATTTGGAAGATCGAGGAGGGTGGGATCTAGTGCTCTATAAATGGGGAAAATTATTGAGATTTAGAGCTGTAACACCTGCATATTTTAATTAATGCAATTATGATTTTTTATGGGCCATCATAAGCATTAAGCAAGAGAATCCCAAGTTAACTTTGGTAATCGGTGTGGGCATCCAAGACCCTCCTCCGTCAAGTCCTAACTATTCAAGATGACCCAATACTACATGCAGATACATTCTCTAGCACAAACGGTTTGGGTCAAACCATATGTTGACCACATTTCTTGGCCCCTCTAGATCGATTAAATCTTATACACATACAACGCACGAGGATTACCCATAAGTTCTATCGATTTGTTGACAACAATGAAGGAAAGGTTCCAAAGCAACAAACCATCTTGATGGCCTGCAATGATTTTGTGTCTTTCGCTTTTATCTCTTTATTCAAAATGCTTGATGCAAATAATGAGAAAGCATCCATATTCACCGCAATTGACATGGACTACCAACTAGGCATAATCAAATACTAACTCTGGCAACAACTATAACAAGAAGTTTTTGATCCCATAGAGATATAGCCGACAGCGCATGAAGATACTAGAGAAAACAATTTGCATTGTGAATGTAACCGCTCCTCAGGAAAACCAAATGTTTTCACCAATACCCGACAATGTGATGGTTCTGAGACGTTACACAACACAGAGATTTCATGCCTAAAACTCCCAATGTGAGTATTGCAAGTTATAAAGAATTCTCACCATTTCAAATAAAATTTTCCACTCCTATAATATCATCGATATGAAAGTTCTATTTATAACATAATATATAACAGCCCTTAGATGAGAAGGAAAGAAGACTTTATTGCATCAACCTGACTCTGATACCATGTTGGTTTTGTGCCAGAAATGACACAAGACAAAACATATTACTCAAAATACAAGACACAAAAGTTGCCCTGAGAAAACCCTCTAACTTGAGGGAAAAAACCCAGCCACACTAAAAAATGTTACTTTATTAAATAATAAAAGTAGCCTGAATTTTTACAATGCTCACAAACTGAATCAATAATAATCTCTCCTCTGAATCCGTATACTCTTAACAAATGAATACAAGGAAACTACTCTCAACAAGATAATGAAGAATGCTACAGATCATTACTACTGGAAATAACATCAAAGATGATAACCTCCACACATAACATGACACAATTTGCGAATGCTTTTTCATAATGAGCTCCAGCCAACATACCAAAAGATCGATCTCACAAAGTTAATCTGCCGTGTCAAATAAGAAAAACGTTGTTGGTTATACAAGATATAGTCTCTTCACTATCTTGAACCGATTGACCATTCAACTCCATCGTCCAGGTATATGAAAAGACTTGTCCATTCGATGCCTTAAATTGACGAAACATAAGAAGGAAAATTGCTAACAATAGAAGCAAGACGACCAATTGAGAGAACAACTATCTCCTAAGCAACCTGCAAGTAAAGACGTCTATCTCAGGCAAAGACGACTATGGAAGAAAGATATCTCCCGAAGCTACATAATGCTAACACGACATTCTTCTTGTTTTTTGCATTCTGAAGTTTGACCTCAATTTAAGAGATTGTATGGTTTTGGTTTTGTGATAACATCATAGAAGAATGGAATAGAATTACTAGTCAATGTATTATTATACAAAGTTGTCGGTTTGGGTTCAAGTTTAGATACGGGTTTGAAGAACCGGTTTGCTGGTATGGCAAATTTTTTGAAATGGGGTTTGGGTTCGTTAGTACAAAAACATATATATATATATATATTATATATGTATGTATGTATGCATATGCAGCCTATAAGCATGAATTAAGATTAGAATGCCACATAATATTATATAAACAACAAAAACACCATTAACTTGTAATCATTGCATCATGATCATACCATCGTAGCATCATATACTTCCAGTTGAACATCAAAATATTAAAATGTCAAATGATAACATCAAGTTCAAGTATCCTTGTTTCAACGTGTAACAATGGAACTTTATACTAAGTTTCAATCATCTAATTTATTATTAATTTCTTCTTTGTTTTCTTCACCTTCTTCTTCTTCAAAGGCATTAGTTGATTCACAAATAGTGCCAAAGCCCATTGGATCAGCTGCACAAATAACATTATTGCGTCCAAGTCCTCGAATGCATCAATTGCAAGGTGAGAAATGGAAGCATTCAAGTCCGTATGCTTTGCATTTATATCTCACATCTTGGACTCCTTTTCTTTGTATTCATTTTGCTTGTGTGAAAGGAGACACAAGTTGAAATGCACATATACTAAGTTTTCCGCTCTTTATGATTGCAAACTACTGTGCTATACTGAGTGGATGAAATAATATGTGCTCCAATTTCTTTTTGATGCAAATAAACTAGCAACCTATGAAGACAAGACAAAGTAAACAATTAAAATAAAATTATTAAAGTTATAAAATTACTAGCAACCTATGAAGACTAAGTATTTTAAAATTATAAATAAAACTTATGATATAATTTGGATTGCAAGAGGCTGTAGCAATTGGAATCGTTGGCCATGGAGGTACCACTAACTACGAGCATCCTTCCTAAACTGATGACGAAGAGCATCATTACATAGACCTCTTGCATTTCACAAACTCTATGAACTTATCTATAATCAAATCTCACATATTATCATTGAGAAAGAGTCTTTCGAATACTGCCTTGTACCCATCAGACACTTCTAAATCTCTATATGGTGGCAGCCTTCCCAGCATACTAAGATATTGGTTGCTATAATATTTTGGTGTCAATGCATAGGCAAGAAAATGTAGAGGAGCTGTCATCTTGTTATATCGTTCTATTGTACACCTCTCCAAGGCAAGGCCTATCCATGTTAGTGTAGCGAAGCAAGTTCATGATGGGCTTGGTGAAGCAAAGGAGATACTCCACACGTTCCCACCATGAGTCATCCAATATCCTTTGCTTAATTTTCGTTTCCCTCTCAGTGCTGCTTTGCCTCCATATAGACTAATTTTGCTGATCACCATATTGCAATATGCCACTTTCACTTTCACAAGTTGTCTCAAGACGATTAAGTTTGATGCGAAACAGGTCTCACCAACTTGTAATAGAAATTAGAGCAAAAAAATACAATTAAATAGAGACAAAATTTAAAAACGAATATGCATTACACAATCAAATTATGAAAATTAGAAAATGTAAAATACTAATTTTAATTTTTTTAATTAAATTACTACTTCAAGTTCTAGTTCACTTACCTTCAATAGCTCCAAACTTGAGAATAATCTAAAATTCTTTGTCATGTGGTAGTTTGTGATGAACATCTATATGTCCTCAGCCTCTGCATACATCTCTTTGATCCACCCAATTCTGTTCCCAATCTTTTGTAGCATAAAATTGAGTGAGTGGACCGCACAAGGTGTCCAAAAGATATGTTGATATTGCTGCCCAACCAACAAACCAACAAGTCTACAATTCTTTGAGTTGTCCATTATGACTTGGACAATGTTTCTAGGTTCCACTGATTCAATGACAGAGATGAGAATATTAGCAATAAATTGCCCATCTTTTACTTGCCCCTCACAATCCATAGATTTCAAAAACATTACCCCTTTAGGGGACACTGCTATGACATTGATCAAGGGATGATTTTTTGCATCTTTCTAGCCATCTGAAACAATTGATACCCTTCTCAATCCATGAATCCCTTATGGGCGTCAATGCATCCTCAACCCCCTTGACTTCTCTTTCGAACAAGCTAGTGCTTATTTTCTCATGACCGGGGTCCTTATACCCCCTGGGAGCTTCATTGACACTTCTCAACATCTTCTAGTATGGGGAGTGTACAAAATTGAAAGGAAACCCATTTGCATATATGCATCTTGCTATTTCTTGGTGAGCAATGTCCCGACTCTCATTTTGAAATGAACTTTCGAAAGGTCCCTTTATTTTGCATGGAATGGGTGCTTGAGTTTCAGTTTCAGGCTCAGCTGTGGTAGTATAAAAGGGGTGGTCCTCTATAACAATATTTGAAGATGGGGGCTGCATTCCCTTTGATTTTTTTTAGTGGTCATATTTTGTCTACATGCTTCTCTCTCCTTTGCTTCTTCATGCTCCATGATATATTTTTATACTGTTTCATTTGGTATAGGTGCTCCTTTTTTCCAGGGCATTTTAGGACTTGTCTTCCAGGGTATCCACACAAATGGCCTACCACCTGATAATATGAACTATTATTTTCTACATCAAAACCCCAACATTTCCAATGGATCTGCCACCTCCTGAAGGAGTTTTTATAATATCAACATACTTCCACAAAGGAGAATCAGAATTTGGGTCTAAGTTTTGTTGTTCATTATTGTCTACAGAGAAAGAGGTAGATGCCATCATAGTTCCTATGGCAAAAATCTTATACACATTCAAAATAAAATCAAGAGAATGGAAAAAAATAGGTTGATCTTATGGACAATTCAAGAGAAATGAAAAAAATTTAAAACCTTAAACAAAAACAAAATCAAATGAAAAACTTACCTCTTTTACGCATTAAAAGCTTGCAAAGGTGTAGGAATGAGGCACAAACAGGCAATGAATATTCACAAATCAATCTTCCAACTCCCTCTTGCTCAACCACCTATTTGCTCCACCTCAAGAGAAAACAATCTATTTGCACACCAAATGAGACATAAAAGCCAACATAAGTCATTTTAAATCCACTTTTTAGGGTTCCAAATGTGAAATTTTAATTAAAGTTGCAAAAAAATCAATGCTGGGCCACGTCACTTTTCCGCCCTTGTTGGATGTTGGTTCGACCAAAATGTCTTGGTCCACCCAGGTTCGAACTGGGTTTGATTTGCATCGAACCATATGCTGTGGTCATAGACCCTGTTCGGACCCACAGGTGTATTTGGGCCGGACCCAGGCCCTATATGGCCAAACCGGACTTCATAGTTATTCTAGATAGAGAAAAGGGAGCAACAATTCATTAACTGACACTCAAAACTCCATTCTAATATTGTAGATTGAAGTTTACACATGTTAACTAACTCTTGACCATGGATCAATTAGTAACCACGAACTACCTTAAAACTGGCATAACCATGTAATATGACTATATTATAATCTAGAAAGAAAGAAAGAAATTCTATTGATGTCCACAAATGACCAAAAGTAGGTCAATGGGACTGAGAACAGAAATATATGAAAGAGAGTTAAAAGTTCCACTAAAGGGAAGATTAAAGTATCGATAGAGAGTTAAAAGTCCTGGTAAGGGGAGGAATAAAGATGCAAGATACAAAACAACAGGGGACCACCAAAACGAGTGGTCAAGAAATAGGTACACATAGCTAAGAAAGGGGAATAGAATCTAATGGAAGTAAACAGAGGTTCTCTAGGCAAACTGAAGTGGATGCTTGGTGCTTTGGAATATTTCACTATTTTATTTACTTTGAAGGAGACAGATAAACACCATTTCAAGGTGGTCCTTGGTCTATCATTGCAATAGTCTTTTTATTAAGTATTGGTTTAAGGATTTTGATTCCTTACTTTTCAGGGATGAATGTGTAGATGCATTTCATCTTTCAGAGGACCTCATGATGCTCTTGAAAATAAGTCCATGTTATAATTTTATAGTTTATACTGGATTCTAGTATGTAGTATGATTATATATGCTATACTGTTTGTTAATCTTGACTTGGAGAATCTACTCCTAGAGAAAGATAAAGATTATACATGGGACTTGCCATTTAATTAAGAAAATACTCCTTTCAAATGTTTCCAGTTCTTTGAATGCTAATAATTTTAAATTATACAAGACATATACATGGATAATTGCTTTTCACTACTTGCATCATTTCCAAGTGCAAAATGATTTTATCTTATAGATCTAAGATCACATTAAGGACAATTTTAAACTTGTCAACACTTCTTGGTCACTAACTTCACGAGGATACAACTCCTGAAATAAGTGCTTTTGTTTCCATTGTTTCTTCTGTATAGATGTTATTAAATAGAAAAATCTTTGTCTAAGGTGCATTCAATGTTATAGGAGGGAATGACTATTAACAGTATTGGAACCAGACATTAAGCAAATGCAGATGAATTTAGTCCCATGACAGGAACCTCATTGTTGCCAAAATATGTTTATGGAAGTTTCTGCAACAGTAGAGAAGTGCTATAGGATTTGCATAGAAGGATAGGGTCCTCGTCATTCAGAATGACGGCTGTTCTTCAATGAATGGCAAGTAAGGAGAAGAAAATTAGGCATGTTTTATAGATTAATAACCACATCTTTATAGTGAAACACTTAATAGGTGTTGAGGATGGCATTTTAACACTTGAATAATTCCTCTATCTGCAAGTGCTAGAAAAACTATTTCAAAATTTGATATGACTGATAAAATTTCTTACCTGGAATGTGCATGAATTTATCCATGTTAAAGCACAAACTTTGAGTTGTTAAATTTGTTAGTATTTTCCAGATTTATCAAGGAATGATCAAACTATAGAGGTCTTTCAAGACAAAGCACAGGATAAGAAGAAAATAATAACAAAGAAGGAGAGATAGTACCCGCATTGTAACTCAGAAATCCGTCCTTGGGGAGTCTTTAAATCTGATCCTTTAAATCCTTCTAGATATGACCCGAGTTAGCCCACCTAGGGATTCTCTTAGTTCTTCTCCAAGTGTCACCAATCTGTAATTGACTTGTAATATATAGATCAGATCCGTAGGTCTACAATATAGATCTGTAATACAAAACAGCTACAGCCAAATGATCTGCTGCACTTTTATATATATTCGATCTGCTGCTCCTTGTATTTATTTTCACTGTTCATATCTTGATCCTGAATAGGAGTGAATTCGCAGCCTGGAATTCACTCTAAGATTCGCTTTATAGAGCAGATATGTTTGACCTTGGATCTGTCCAATAGCTCTTGCATTCGCTGCTCCTAAGTCCATTTTGCTCCAAGCTCTCACTCAATAAATTCGCTTCTGCACTCTACAAATTTGTATATGAGGTAAGGATTTTGATCCTTGAGGGGAGAGAGTCATGTTATGTTTTTGATGTCACTTCTCCTCAAGACTCAATCCAAATATACATGAGAATGAAAACATTCCCCAAGAGGCCGACTTGCATTTATTCGAAGAGGTCGGCTTGGGCCCTTTGTTTATTTAATTCATTTTAATATATAAGTTAAATCGATCCACTAAATAAACAATAAATAATAAATATCTCTAATATTTATTATTATTATTTATGCATATCGATTTATAAATATATTCTATATATATATATTTATTATTATTATCCAAGGTAGAGATATTTGCCGTAAAGGCCATAATATCAACAAAATTCAGCAAAGTAAGTTGTATTTCTGGGTCCTGAAACAAAACTGGAATCAGCAGAGTGATAGTATGGCTATGAGTTCTAGGTTGTTTTATATTTTCTGCAATCTATACAATATAGATAACATTTGTCTTGTCCTTTTTGCAAATAATTGAGAGTGGTGGTCAAAATATATTTGTATTTTAACCAAAAGCTTAATATTTTTAATGTGCATGTACCTCTGGGTTTGTATTGAAAGTTGTTTGCCAGGAAATCATTACCAAGTTGAGGCAGTCTCAACAGATCTTGGATCTAAATGATGCAGTACTGTAAGTGGGTCAAACGAACAACCAGCTGATGGATATGCAGAGTACATAACAGAAGCAATAGGAAGAAATATGGAGATTCGGAAACAAACTTACTTTGTTAATTCATAGAAGATTTATTCAAAATCTGAAACCTGACATCTTAACTACTCAACCCAATGTGAGATACCCAATCTGAGTATGGATGTGCTGTGTCACAGCCCACTCAAATCCTAAACTTAGATATTCAGAAGCTTTCACTGTTCTTCAACTCGAACTCCCAAAACTTGAATTTGTTCTTCTTGAAAGAAAATGCTTCTATAATGGATTTTACATGTTTGTCTCGTCCTTCATCAGTGAACTAAATGGCTGGAAATGGTAATGCCAAGTATTGCTGATTTGCACTAATCAAATTCTATAAGCATGGATCTTGCGTCACCAAGTGAACTTTCAACCAATTCTTGCCGTCAGATGAGAGTAGACGATAGTTGGTGAGCTTTTTCTTTTAAAGAATTATCCACCTACGGACCCAACGAAAATAACCAATCGATGCACCACTTGTGTCATATGATTTTTAATATAAATTGATGCAGTACTGTAAGCAGGATAGATGAACCACCAGTTGAGAGACACCCACAGTACATGACCAAAGCAATAGTAAGAATTGGAGATTGAAAAGCATACAAAATTCATAAGCTTACAGAAGAATTTTACAACTATGGGCCACTCTAAAATATGGAACCCAACAATCTAGTGACACAAACCAATGACAAAAGCCCATCTTGAGCAGAACTCTTTGAAGTTTGTGTTAAACCTACCCAAATCCCAAAATCAAATATGCTCTCTCTGATTCTCTATACAACCTTTCTGTTCTTTATCTTGAACTCTAAAATCCGTATCTATTCTTCTTGAAATTCCATACTTCTATAAAGGATCACACGTCACTCTTGGCCTTCACCAGCAAGCTGAACAGTTAGCAATAGTTATGCCAAATTTTGTTGATCTTGTGCACAACTACCACTCTAAGAAATGAGTGTTAACTAACAGTCAACTGAAGCAAGGATCATGCCAATTCAAATTCCATGGAAAGTGGGTGTTGTGTCACTAAGAAAGCTTCCAAATATGTGGCTATTAGATGAGAGCAATTGGTAGTTGCTGGATACTTTTTTAAAAATTACCATCTCACCAATATGATGGTAATACTTGCTTGATAAATCTGCTAAAAATGTTCACTTGTGGTGAGAAGTTTTGTGCTCAACTACTTGCATAGAAAATTAGAAATTGAAACACAGCAAAAGTGCACGGAAACATGAAGTAGTTAAATGTAGCAAGAAATGATTGCTTTTGGACATAATTAACCATTTAGTGTCATCGGAATTTATTGTTCAATCATACTTAATAATCCAATCTTATGTGAACTTATGCCAGCAATAAATTAATTATAACATCACCATAAGATAGCAGCAATGAAGCACAAATCATCAAAATAAGAACACCACATAACACAAGATTTATGTGGAGAAACCCTTGTGGGAAAACACTCTACCAAGAAGAGAGGCCAAGTATGCATTATCAACAATAAATGTGATTACAATTCATTTGTTTCCGTTCTCCTTATTGCCTCCAACATGGCAACACTTGTGTACCAATAAAGGTGCACAAAGAAGGCTCTTCATTCAAGAGGAGCACAACCCTTGGAATGCCTCCACAAAAGCTGAAAGGACACCAGTTTTGGCTCCAATACTTTCCTACAACTTGGGTGCCTGATCTTGCAAGATAAATATTACATTAAATGTATTAAATGACAAAATACCAAGAGACACCTGTTCCCTCTTCCAAGCCCCCACTTGGAGAATCCCAAAGGTCATTCATTTGTCCACTTCCTAATTCATATTTTATTTCATTCTAGGCTTCCACATGTGGGAAAAATAATATTAAATAATTGTGTTCACTACCCTTTGCCACTGCTTGTGGAAACTATCACCCTTTATGAATGTATTACAAACAATAGTGAGAATAAATATTAGAAAATATTTTCCCAGTACATCCTAAGTGCATGTTCCAAGGATGTTGGAAGTTGGAACCATGCCACAAGATTTACAAGGTAGATGACACCTTAATCCTAACATACCAAATAAGAACTGACAACGACCCCATTTGCATCATTCGGACCTTGGACCCTCGAACCGAATCTAGGTTCGATCTAGGTCCGGATTCGCAAACCGGTTCACGCTAGATCTGGACAGGATCCGCGTTCGGACCTGTGGGTCCGTTTGGATCCGCAATGTTGCGGATTTGAACGGACCCACAAGTCCGAACGCGAATCTTGTTCGGATCCAGCATGGACCCGAGGGAATCCCACGCGGACCACCAAGGACCCATGGCCCAAAACAAGTTAAAGTGGGCCCAAAAACAAGTTAAAAATGATTTTTTATTATTATTTTTCTCCAAACCCTAAAACAACTCTAATATGGAGCCTCCAAACACATTTCATTTCACATTTGCTATCTCATTTTGCTCTCTCCATCTTGCAAGTTTGAAGTGAGGTGATTGTATTTGAAGGAGATCGATTGTGAAGTGGCAAATACCTTCCAAAAAGAAGATTTGAGTGTTTAAGGTACGCATTTCAACCATATTCTTTAGTTTTTTGATAGATTATTTCAAGTTTTTGAAAAGTTTTAAATTTTTTTCAAGTTTTTGTTGAAGTTTTGAAGTATGTTTTTTTTTTTTTCATTTTTGTTGTAGATTGCAACAATGAGTAGTCAAAGCTCAGTGGGTGGGGAGGGGTCTCAAAGATTTAAAATTGATAAAGGTTCTCCTTTATGGAGACACACTACAAGAATTTCTCAATGCCTTGGAGGTGGGGGGTTTATTTGGAAATGTAATTTTTTTAACGCACAATATAGAAGCTCCTATCCTTGAGTCAAACTTCATTTTATGGGCCCTAGGGGTCAAGGGATTAATATGTGTGAGGGTCCAAGGCCAGATAAGAAGGGGTTGTCAGCTGTGCAAATAGTAGCTTTCGTAAGAGAACAAGATCCTGACAAATTAGTTGCAAAATGGAAACAAGGTGCTTATATCGGGAAACAAAAAACAATACCACCACCCACTCAACAAAACTCTAGACATCCCTTCTTGCCTATGCCTTCTAGGGAGGATAAAGATGTAGAACAACCACAAGTCACCACACGCAAGAGAGGCCCATTAGATAGGGCATTTCAAAATGAGTTACGAGATACTGCTGATAAAAAAATTGGACGTTGCCTCTTTGCGAATGGTCTTCCATTCAACTTAGTGAGATCACCTTATTGGAGGGAGATGTTGCAAGCAATAAATAATACACCTTTTGGTTTCCAAGGCCCTAGATATAAAAGGGTGCGCACCACCTTATTGTAGAATGAGAAAATAAATGTAGAAGCCCAACTAAAACCAATAAGAGATTCTTGGGTTCAAATGGGTGTGTCTATTGTTTTTGATGGATGGAAAGATTGCAAAAACCGTTCATTAATCAATGTAATTGTTGTATCCCCCAAGGGGTCAATGTTTTTGAGGGCGGTTGACTGTGAAGGGGAAGTAAAAGATGTAAAGTTCATTGCCAGGATTCTCATTGATTCCATAGTCGGTGGGTCATGACAATGTTGTCCAAGTAATTACGGACAATGCAAAAGTTTGCAGGGCTACAGGTGCTTTGGTAAAGGCTAGATATGATCACATCTTTTGGACACTGTGCACCGTCCACTCCCTCAATTTAATGATGAAAGCAATTGGCACCCAAATAGAATGGGTGAAAAAGATATGAGGGTGAGGAGATTCAAATGTTTGTGACAAATCACCATATGTCACAAGCAATTTTCAGAATTTTCTCGAGATTGGAATTATTGAAGGTAAATTTTAAAATTTAATTTATTTAGTTTCATTGATCATTTTATGTCATATTTTACATAATTGAATAAAATATTGTTTGTGTTGTTTACATATTTTAAATGTGTTATTAACTCACTATTAACATGTTCTTAGGTGGTTGAAACCCGGTTTGTGTCTCACACAATCGTGCTTCGACGACTTGTGAAGGTGAAAGAGGCATTGTCATAGATGGTTATTAGCAACCAATGGAGTATTTGGAAGCAATCTAGTACAGTGAGGGCCCAAAAGGTAAAGGCATTGATATTGGATGATGATTGGTGGGCTTGTGTGGATTATGTATTGGAATTCATTGAACCTATCATGTCTATGCTTCGGTTTGCCGACACTGATGAACCATGCTTGGGGGATGTCTATGATAGCATGGACACAATGTTGGAGAAAATAAAATTGGTAAGTTATAATACATTCCTCTATCCTTGTTTATTGAGAGATATCTAAATTGACATAACTTACATCAGGATAACTTACATGAACATCATTTGATATCCTAGGTCATACAAAGGAGAGAGGATGATCATGAGGACACCTTTTACAAAAAGGTGGAAGCAATTGTTCTTCATCGTTGGAACAAGATGACCACACCTTTGCACCTCCTGGCATATGCTATATCTCCTAGGTACTATAGCGCATAAGTAGTTGCTATTCCAGGTAGAGTGCCACCATATAGAGATGCTGAGGTTGCTAATGTGTATAGGAGGGCATTTGATAAAATCTTTTGCAATCCAAATGTTGGGGTAAGTGTTAGTAGATAATTTGGATCGTTTATCTTAGGAAAAGATCTCCACCCTACTGCTATCAATGACCAAAGTAGAATGGATGCTATTAGATGGTGGTACCTTCATGGGCTAAATTATATATACCTCCAACCTCTTGCAATTAAGATTCTAACACAAGTTTTTAAGTTTTTTAAGGTTTTTTTTGGTCACTTGCATTGTAGAATTAACACTTAACACTATTGAATTTATCTTGTATTTTTTATTTTTAATTTTGTCGGTTTTCTCTCTAGGTTGCGAGCTCTTCTGTCGTTAAGTGAAATTGGAGTACATACTCCTTTATCCACTCAGTGAAGCGTAACTGGTTGGAAGCAAAAGACTTGGTGTATATTCACAACTTGCGCCTCCTGACACATAAGGATCTAAAATACAAGAAGGGGCTAGAGAAGCTTTGGGATGTAGCACCATTCAGGATCTTAATAGAGCCACTTTGGTTGATGTGGATGATGATGATGATGATGATGACACAATACCCTCTAGTGCTAGTCGAATTGGTTTGGGTTCCAATGATGATGTTGATCTACCACTTGCAGCTGCTGAAGACCCCATTGATCCTCATTTTTTTGATAATCCATATGATGATTGATGAACACTTTCATGATTCATGAACATTGAATCATGTTTCAAACTTTAATGAACTATATTTTGAATTTTCATTTTGTAATTCAGTAATTCAATGTGATGATTTTCTTTAGAATCGTGAACATAGATCAATGGTCAAGTATTTAAATTTTTAATGTTTATCTTTGACATTTGGCATTGATCAATGATCAAGCATCATAGATTCATACTATGAAATGATTTAGTTTTACAATTATGTATATTTCTCTTATTTTTGTGTGTACACGCGCGCGCACACACACACATGGACCCATACAAATTATAATGGATTTTTTTTTCACGAATCCACGAACTGGATTCTCGTACCCGAACCCAAACCGGTAACTTAGGTTGAAACATTTGTAGCTATGAGAAAGAGATTGACATTTCCAAACAAAAGAATAGAGAAGAACAAACATATCAAGGACATGTTACGTACGTTCTTCCTTCTTCCTTATTCCTTTGTCCTTATTTGTTTTCCTTCGCTTCTCAATTTCAGTATTTATAGCCCTTCTTGCTTGCAGACCCAAAATTCTGAAAATACAAATGAGAACATGAAAATGATAATGGGCTAGGGCATATAAGAATAAAATATCAATATATATTTTATGTTGAGGGGCCTTGTGGGGCCCTCATAAGCCTTTAGGGTTTTTAAATTTTATAATCTGTGTTTTAACTTTTTTTTTTGTAAGCAAAAAATAGGATATTGTGGGGGATGCCAAGACATCTATAGTAGGTAGGTTATGTCCTTGTCTCAATGTTGCTAAAACATCCAAAATACCCTAGGGAAATATCTCTTGGGGGTATTGATGTTAACTAACACTTGATTAACACATGGATAGCTTCATGAATCCAACTTTCAGATAGAAGTGCATGAAAACACGTAGTAGCTGTCTGTGGTGTGGAAAGATTGTTCACAGACAATCAACCATTTGGTGGGTTTAGAATTCACATTCAATCATTGTGCGGGATTGGGAAATTCACATATGTGTTGTGTGGAAACTGAAGAATGGTGCCATAACTTTTGTGGCAAGACACAGATCTGCATGGAGACTTGTGCAATGATCAGAAACCATCCACCAACTTGTGCAGTAATGCTGAAGATTGCAGAGGTTACACAAAATCCCAAATTTGCACTCACACAAAGCTTGTGCAAGGAATGCAGACCAAATAAGTCTAATTGACTTTTGTACAAAATAACAAAGTACATGAAATGCAATAACTGTGTAGATGTAGTCATAACAAAACTGCCTCTTAACAAACATATAGCAACACAAAACATCAAAACACACAAGTACAAACTAATCTTGTATGAAGAAAATGAAAACTAGGAAACAAAGCAAGAAAATTGTGGGCAATCCAAAATTGGTTGATCACCATGATGCTCCTGCTTTATAAATTTGTTCCATGAAAATTTCAAAGCTGAAAATTTGATCAAAAAAACCACATGTGGATGGAAGATTCCAGAAAAATGATTGAATTTGTAGCCAAGAAGTTGCAAGATAAGATTAGTTGATTGCTGGTTTTTATATTTTAGAAACCAGTGATGTTTATCTCATATGCATGAAGGAAAAGAAGCTAGAGCTTTACATAAATGGTTTTGTATTTACATTAGGGAGTCTTTCATACCAAAACCTTTATTTTTTATGTTAAAACATGTAAACAAGTTCTTTGAGGGCAGTTTGGTGAAAGAATGACATGAAATTAGTTTTGTGTTTCTCACAAGTTGTGCACAGTTTTATCATAAATATGTCTGTTCTTTACGGTCTAGCACATTGACTTTCAACTGAGATACCACAGCCTTCATGTGATAAAAAAAATTGCTCTCACATTTTGAGCCTTCTTGTAGATTTTTTCTTGCGGCAGTTTTGTGATGCTCATACTTGCAAAAAAGGCAGTCGGCCATTCACAAGGGGTGCTGGGGTAAGATTATTCATCTTTTGTCAATTATTTTAGGGTTACTGTCATGGTTTGGCTTTGGTGGATGACTCTTTTCTGTTTTGATTTTCTTTTGTTGCAGAAGAAGAATAGTTTATGGTATATTGCAATTTGCATCTTGATAATGATGATGCTTCCAATATTCTATTGTATAGTCTATATGCATAAAAGGTAATTGCTATATTCCTTCTGTTGCCATTTATGGCCAGCAGGTAAATCGTAAATCTGGGTTCTTCTAATATATAAGATTTTCTTTGCTTAAAATAAGGGCTGTTGAATAACTACTTTAAAATATTTTTAATTGCAAACAAACTACTAGATATGCAAAAGGATTCATTCTCAGATAATAGGCCCTTAATAATGTTGTATACTTTTGAACTCTTTATAACTTGAACTAATTCTTCTTAATGTATCAGGGAAATGAGCAAGAGTATCAAAAATATGAAGCGGATTTCTAAAGTTGATAAGAAGGGAAAATCCTATTGAGATTTATGAACAGATTGTTTACTATAATTTTCCTCATGTATCTTATTTAATTGTTTTTGTTTGAAACTTTTTTTTTCCTTATTCCAAAAACTGACTTTATTCTGTAGGACTTCGGAATTTGTCAATATAGAGGAGGATGTAAGCACAATGACTTATGGATAGGGTTTTCAAAATTGATACCTATGAAAAGAATCACAGAAATCTAACTTCAATTTTGATGGTTTTCAAGTTCAATTCTACAATATTTCTTATAGCTTTTTCATCATCCTGATTAGAATTCAACACCCTTTCACCATGTAAAAACATTTTGAATGGAGCTGTTTCAATCTATTGTCATGAAGTTATATGTCCAATGGGACAACATGATAGCTTTTTACATAACCTGTCCGAAGGTCGTCTTGAACTGCCATTTATATTGGTCACCTTAGTTTGAGAAGCAGTGTACCTTATTTTTCTGGTTCCATTTTGAGAGATTCTGAAATATCCCGGGTGGGATATTGTTTTTTCACAACTCCAAATAATTTCCAAAAATTATTCAATTATAAACTTTGCAACAAATACCGAGATTTCAGTAATAAACTAGCAATTTACTCAAATCAAACCCTCAAAAATAATCATTATTGTATTTTACATCAGCAATACAATAACTAAGAAAATAATCGAATCTTATAAACAGCAAATACAGTCAGATTGAATGCCTGAAGAACCTGAAAATTCAATGGTGAATCCTGGTGTGAATCCACTCTGCTGATGAATAGGGACTACGTCCAATCCACCTTTAAGCCCAAAAGGGTTTCCGTCCTTAAGGCTGAAAGAAACTGAAGCTGAGAGCTTCCAATCTCCAAGAGACAATTCCAAAATCAATAACCAAGCATATCCAAATGAGTCTCCTTTCCCTCTTTTAAAGCATCAAGCTGTGACTCTTCAGTTTCCCCTTCTCTGTCCTTTCATGTTTTCTCTTTATGTCTTTATTAAACCACTTTAAATTAATATATCCATTTTAATAATAAAGTGGCATAATAAAAGACTATTAAATCTTCTGGCATTAAAATAAATAATCAAACGAACTTAGAAGACAATGTGTGATAGCTTGCCGGAAAGCTCTGGGCGATATGCTCCAAGTCCAATACTGAAAATGCAAAATGCCAAAAGACTGAACCCTGCTGAATTACTATAATTAGTAAGTTTCGAGGTACCCTACCAAAACAACTCCAATTGGCCTAGAATCGGAAGTGCTTAGGCCAAATCTCACACTGACCCCTATACTATCCTGGTTAGCCCGTGAGACCATGGCAAAAAGGGCTAATGTTGCATCAGAAAAGATGGCTTAGAAAAATGGGACATTATAGTCCTCCCTTCCCAAAGATTGCTTGCCCTCAAGCAATTTGCATCTGCATGTTGTGACTAAAAATACCCGGATCCCATACCAGCCTCAAAGGAGTTGCACCACTCTGCTGCTGTGCTACTTTGATACAAACAGGTCCTGAAAGGTGAAGCCACTCATTACTCCCCCACATCAGCAACGCATCAGTCATACTCATACCAGGATGCCAAACAATTAGACTGACACGATCATCAAATATGAGTGAATAGAAATGTCTCAAGGTTCTATCAATACTAGACAACCCTCCATCAGTAAGAGATAACCTGTGGAAAATCATATCACCCATCCTACAATAAGACATAACCGACCTTCCTGAACTGCTGATGTAGGAATCAATTTGCTCAATAGCTGAAATCAATACCAAGGATGCGGGAAGACTAAAACTACCATCATCAATTTGAAATGCCCCTAAGTATATAGGTGTGATGAGTAAGGACATGATTGAAAACCCATTCCCTATGATCATGATAAAGCTCTCATCAACCCACAACCAAGATCTATTCAGTTGCTCAAGCATAAAATCCATCCAACTTATAAGCTAGAATTTGAAACCGTATATAAGTTGATTGAAGAACAGACAATAGTACTAACCCTGGAAATCACCTAGTCACTCCAGTCCTGTGACCAAGACTCATCACTAGTAACTGTGCTTGGGTCCCAAATCTTGCAATCAATCTCATCCTCATCATGTGAATTGGAAATATCTTCCTCATCTAGCTCAAAAAGTGGATTATCAAATGTCAAATCAGCATCCACCTCAAATAAACAATTGTTAATCCACTGAATGTTTTCCATCTCAACTTGTTGTTCTAGTGGTTCCAACAATTTCTTGGGGCAGCTATCCAAGACATAAGTTTACTGAATGCTATCAAGTTCCTTGATCACCTCCTTGGAAAATTCAGACCTTCCCTTGTTCTCTTGTTCCCTGAGCCGATTAGTGACCCAATTTTGATTTTTCGCTTCTAGAAGGGCAACCCGAATATTATCTAATGTCTCTTGAGCAACATTAAGCTCCCTATTGAGCTTATTAACCTCATCCTCTTTTTCCCTCAATTGTTTAACATATATTTCAGCAACCTTTAAGAGGTAATCGCAGTCTGAAAGTCGACATAAATATTTTGATTTCCAAGTCTCAAAAGCTGTTTTGACCCCTTGTAAATCTGCAATATAAGACTGACTTCCTATACCAATTTGTTCTTTTTCCATCCGAGCCTTCCTATGAAGATCTTCAATGATCCTGTGAGTGTTATCATGATGTACAAGAGCTGCAACAACTGCATCATCATTAACTTTCAGCTGATTCTCCAAAGAATCATGGTCATTTTGGCATGCATTTTCTAGTTGGTCATCCACAACACCATCATCCTGAAATTCTATTTTTGATTGCTCCTCTAATTCACTATCATGTATGAGTGAGCTATTGCTATAAGAAACACATGATTCAGTACAACACTCAAAGGTGTCATTAATGTCATCATAGGCCTCAAATCGATTTGTATGTAAAGGTAAGGCTACTGTTATGTCATCCAACAATTACTCATGACATGAACTGTTAAAGGCATCCACCCTGTCACTATCCTTAACAAGAAATTTGTCAATTTCAACTTCTAAGTCACCAAAGTAGAGTTTTGAACATTCCATACCTTTGAAAATTATCACCAATAAACGTGTCATTTTGTGGGGGAAAAATAGTGAAATTCTTATCACTTTCCTTGCTGGTCTGAATTTATTTGGCTGTCTTATCTTTATCCCTATCACCACAAACATGATTAGGTGTCCAAGTTTGTTGACAGGTGAAACAGATTTGCTCTCTTCTCATTCGGTTCTTGCTCATTCCTGGAGATCCCGTAACTTGTATACCCATTACAATCAACTCACTATCCGTCATGAGATCACCGAACTTCTCAATCTTACGTTCAATCAATTCTTTTGCAAGCTCATAAGCAATAGGGGAAATTTTTATACTCTCCTCTCCAAAAAGCTAGCAAATCTTATTGTACTTGCTTGCACACATCTTCTTCCTCATCTAGAATTAATGACATAATTGTTTTTATGCAAGCTTTCACATGGTCTGGATGATGTTTTTTGAAATTTCCTAAGAAGCACTGAAATAACCGTTGAATCATCTTTTCACAATCGAGATCCAACATGGGAATGAAAAATCTAGTTTTTTCCATTACTCCCAAGATTTTTGTCCGCTTACCAAAGGTATGACCTTTGTCATTATTTAGTCCACCTACACTATCCATAATCAGTTGTAATACCTACTTCAAAATGTTATCAGCATAAGGTGTAATAGGAGTTGTAATCCTGATAATTTCGCCAAGGCATGTGGAAAATGCGAGTCTAACTTCTTTGTGAGGATGTTCCATAAACCCAGGTTGAACTAAGGCAACCATAGAAGGCTACAAGGCCCAATTGAGGAGCCTACAATCAGTTTGGTCTACCCTAGATAGATATGAATCTATCTCTTCCAATTTTACAAGCACACCTACCATACATTTCATACTCTCCAATCGCCATCCAAGGCAATATAATTCATTTCCTATTTCTATTTCTTTTTGTATGTCTCTTAGTTCACAATTAAAGGTGTCATTAAATTCTTTCGAGAAAAGAGAACTTTTAAGATTTGCCATTGACTTCATTTTGTTTTAAACTAAATCTCACAAGATCTGATGAACACTCACACAAATTGTAAAATGCCACTGTAAAAAGCTACCCTTGTTCTGAATCTTTTCCTACTACCTTTGTCGTTGAGATGAGAGTTTCCAGACATTTGCATTCATCCACACACTAGATTGTCTGTTGAGTCCCAAATTTATTAATGATGTTTGATTTAGTACACAATACAACAGAAGTAGTGCCCAATCTGATTCAGCTCATAGGAAGTTTGACATAGTTGTCTAACAGTCTGACTCTGAAAGGATACTTTGTGACCACCTACCTGGCCTACGAAACTCTTCCTCTATAACTTATCCAGTCTTCTCCAGGAAATGCAACTTTGTTCTGTTCATATAGTTAATATCACCCAAATGGACTACTATCTCTGGCCTTTGAGGACTTCCTGACTAATATTTGGAAAGGCTACTGCTTTAAATTCACACCAGAATTCCAATGTCAACACAGCTCAAGTGCTAACAACATTCTATAGTTCTAGTGCTTTAATTTACAAGGATGTGACTAGTCCTCTAGTTCTAATTAAGCATACAATATATATTTGACCTTAATCTGTAGCAACAGGACTGATACAACAACAACAGTCTGAACTCTTTAAGTCAATCACCAACTTCTTAATTGCTTGACCCGCACAGTTAATGTAAACAATGGATGCGGTTCAACATTTACAAGAATTCGATAAGATTCAGAACAACTTAATGGAGATACTACTACTTCAGATTAGAGCATTCAACATCTTGTTCCTTTTTACGTCTCCAAAATGTTCTGAAAATCTTCCGTTTCTATTTCCCCGTGAGACTCTCCAATATTTCGTTGAACGGCTTTAGAAGCATCCACAGCTTATGAACTCCTTTGTCTTCTTATGCTACCAATTTGGCTGTGTGCATAGAAGGGCGATGCTGCTCTTGACAATTTAGTAAATGTATCCTTGATACCGTAAAGTTTCAAATGACACTTTAATTACATTACAATATGTGTTAAATTCCACTTTCGACACTAATGTTGGCAGTCCCCACTTGTTGTTGGAGTAAACATAACTTTCCATATACACTACGAGGAATCACATTCACCTCTACATCTTTTCTAACACCCAATGTCATCCCACACACAATTGTCATTTACTGCCCAGAGGGAATAGGAAACGAATCTGTCATGGTAGCATGCGACGGTAGTCTTCAGACATCCAGACTAAACTGATGGATCTTGAAATGTAACCGATGAAGGCCAGTTTATCAGTAAACACTAAACTCCCAGCCCGACTCACAACTTTGGTTCTGGTATTGTTTGTCCAATCCTCAATCTTGGAGCCACAACAAGGACGTTATTAACTTTCCAAGTATTGTTCTCAGAAAATCTTCAGAATAAGACTACTCAATAGCCACAGATTTCACGCCATGAATAAATGTCAAGGAACAGTCTTCGGGGACTAATCCTTCTCAGTTGTGTTATTTTAAAGACTCGTTATTTCCATCTAAAACACAATACAAACCGTGCACATACATCCAATTTCAGCTCGAACGAGTACCTCCTTGTTTTGTCTGGACACTCATGAAAAACAATATTGTTTGTTCAACCAACGAGGAGGCTCCTTTTAAGGAATATTGATTTCCAGACTATAGTCTAGTCACAAATATTTGTATCTCCATATTCATCCAGCCGCTAATAATAACGGGCCTGATAACAATATTTATGATCAAATATTTGATCAGCTATGTTCCCTTAATATGCAATGTCGATATAAAATTTGCCAAGAATTTCTCCAGGTGATGTAAATAATTATTTCATAAAACAATCTTTAAGATGAGTCGGGGCCACCCAAATGTTTCGTAATCTTCAGCTTGGCTAATTATTACAAACTTCAACATAAATCTGAAGAAGCCGATTAAAGGGATCGGGGCCCAGAGATTGTCTCCAGCAAAAATTAAAACCCTTCTACAATAAAGTTGAAGCTCTGAATATTTTAAGACGAAACTCTCCTCAACTTTATTAAATCATAGATTAACATACATGGAACGCGTAGCAATTGTTCTTCAAATTTCAAGCACAATAATATCCATCCTGAAGACAACAATATTTTCAACAATATCATCATATGCGCATAATAACCATCATGCTTCTCCTTTAATCTTGTCCAATATCTTCAATAGTTTGGCATATGCAAAATTTTCACAGCTCTAGTCACCGAGGCACTGTAAAAGAAAACTTTATTTCTACAAAATTTTAACCCTTCAAGCTGGTAGGATACACGGCTCTCATACCACTTAAATATATCGGGTGGGCTATTGTTTTTTCACAACTCCAAATAATTTCCAAAAATTATTCAATGATAAAAGTTTGCAACAAATACAGAGATTCCAGTTATAAACCAGCAATTTACTCAAATCAAACCCTCAAAAATAATCATTATTGTATTTTACATCAGCAATACGATAACTAAGAAAATAATCCAATCTTATAAACAACAAATACAGATAGATTGAATGCATGAAGAACTTAAAAAATCAATGGTGAATCCTGATGTGAATCCACTCTGCTGATGAACTGGGGCTACGTCCAATCCACCTTTAAGCCCAAAAGGGTTTCCGTCTGTAAGGCTGAAAGAAATTGAAGCTGAGAGCTTCCAATCTCCAAGAGACAATTCCAAAATCAATAACCGAGCATATCCAAATGAGTCTCCTTTCCCTCTTTTAAAGCATCAACCTGTGACTCTTCAGTTTCCCCTTCTTTGTCTTTTCATATTTTCTCTTTATGTCTTTATTTAAACCACTTTAAATTAATATATCCATTTTAATAATAAAGTGGCATAATAAAAGACTATTAAATCTTCTGGCATTAAAATAAATGATCAAACAAACTCAGAAGACGATGTGTGATAGCTTGCCGGAAAGCTCTCGGTGATACACTCCAAGTCCAATACTGAAAATGCCAAGAGGGGTTAGTGGTTGATCTGTAATCTGTAGATGCTTTTTGAACTGGTTTGATATTGAGGAGAAAATAAGCTTAATTCTTGAAGATGGAAAAGAGGCTTCAATTTATTGTTGCTGTTGGAGATTCAGACATGATATCTATCATGAGTAGACATATGATGCTGTCTAGGGATTAGAGGCAACTTTAGAGGTGTTTCGTCTTCCTGAAGTGTGCTTGAGTTGTGAGGAAGATTAATCAATGAGAGATAAGTATTTTCTGATTATACCTTTGAATATTGATCATGAATTTTATGTAGTTAATTCATGCATTAATATTGGGAATCGTGAATCATGTATATCTTTAGCATTGATCTGAAATTTTCTTTTTAGATTACTTTACTTCCTTGAACTACTACTAATCTCTCTAAAATGCTTCTAGGATGAATCGAGGAGTTGAAGGATCATGAGAGATTGTAGCCTGAGTTGAGTTGGTGGCTCTTGAAGAAGTTCCTTTATCTTGCGATTAGTTTATTCTAAGAGGAGGCTATGAGATTCAGAGGGAGCTTGTGTAGCAGAGGAAGAGTGTCGAGTCCTTTTGCAGGGGATCAACAAGCTCATATAGCAGTATGATTGTTAAAGCTCTTTGTGTGGTCAACATTGGAATCAACAATATTTTGTTATGTTAATCAAATCAGCGAGAAGGCTGCCCCCGTTGAGAGGAATTCTTATCATTCAGTTGTTCTGATTACTGGAAAAAATAGGTTTTGAAGAGACCCGAAATCCTTTACAATTCAAGCTTCAAAGGATCGAAAGTAGAGATCATTACACCAAAAAAGAGGCATACAACATCGAGCTGCCCAAAATAGGGACTACATAGATAGCGACAAAAGGGACAAAAAACTAGACCAAAAGACAACAAAGAGCACAAAAAACTAGCAAAACAACTAGACTAAACATCCACATACATAACCCTTGTTTTCTCATCCAACGTCTTTTCCATCTTGGCCTAAATGTTGTCCATCCTACCAATGACACTTTTCAGCTCGTCAACATTCTTCTTCATCAGAGGGGACTTTTTCTTGTTGCTCCCACGGGTACTAGAGCTTGGGCCACTGCTATCCACCAGAGGAACATTCCTGATATCATTATCTTCCTTCGAAGCATTTTCCAGCAGATTGACCAGAGCCTTTAGGTTGGTGTTGGAAGCCTTCATACTGTCCATGCTATGCTGGAGGATATTAATAAGAGTTTTATCAACTTTATCCATTCTTTCATTAATATCCGCAACAAGGGATTTAGAAGTGCCCTCTTTGAGAAATGACTCAACTTTCTCATTGAGGATAGCATTATTAGCTTCAAGCTTCCTGCATTTCAAGTAGAGCTTTTTTATCTCATGGAAGCACCATTTGTTGAATTTGAAGGAGTAGAGAGGCTTAGCTTTGGCAATTTGCAGCACACCAATGGTAACTTCTTCCCTGTCATTAAAGTCTTCAAAAATCAGCTTAATGGAGGACTCTCTAGCTTTCTGTTCACTGGAATCCTCGCTCCCCTCTTAAATATTGTCCTCAAAGTCGTGAGAGACAGGCACATCGTGCCTCATGCCATCAACAAAATCATCCAAGATGGGAACCTCCTCTTTATTAAAATCCCTATCAGTCTTTTGCTTCTCAGCATACTGAATCGCTGTGTCAACAAGGTCTTCAAGACTGTGAGAATTGTGTGCCATGGTACCTTCTGAATTGGCTTCTTCCACAACTTTATCTTTCTGCTCAGCCACACTTTCCTGAATATTTTTCTCAAGGTTCTCTGTTTCAGGTACATCGTTCTCCTCAGTACACATAGGATCAGTCTCAGCTTCCCTAGGCTGAGAGTCTGCATTTCCCTTCTGGTGAGCCTCATCATCCCCTTGATCCTTCATCTCAGTCATCTCTTTGTCATCCTTCTCCGAGTCCTTGCTGTTAACCTCCTCCTTGTTATCTTCGGGGGTAGACATGGCATTAGAATCATCAGTTTCTTCCCTTTCCTTACCAGAACTTTGCATATCTTTAATCTCTCCAGTATCATCCTCATTAGAATCTTCAGTCTCGGAACCCTCAGAGTAGTCCTCAGCTTCAGTCTCTTCATAGCAGATTTTCTTCGAGCTACTACCCATAATATCCTCCGCCTTCCACTTAACAGAGCCTGACTTAGGAGTCATAGGACTCCGTTTGTTCTTTCTGGATGAAGGGGTGGAGCTAGGGTCACTCCACCTTTCCTTAGCTTCCGCCACACCATAGCCATGTCGGCTTCCTTGAGCTTCTTACAATTATCAGGTTCCTACCGCTTCAAGTCACCACCTATGTTTAAGAAATTCAGCAGCACATACCTCTTGTTAAAATTAGGACAATGTTTTTCAAAGTTGTAGTCCTAGTAAATAAAGAGATTAACGGAAGGCACAACCCAAAAATTTGAGGTGAAAGCCCTTGTTAATGCATTCTTCTTTGCAAGAGAAGTTTTAGGTGAAAGCCCTTGACTCACCCTCTGCGAGTAAGGCAAGGTAATTAATGCATTCTTCTCTGGGAGAAGTTTAAGGTGAAAGCTCTTGACCCACCCTCCACGAGTAGGTATGGTGGGATCACCCTCTGCGAGTAGGCAAGGTGATAATGCATTCTTCTCAGGGAGAATTTTGAGGTGAAAGCCCTTGATCCACCCTCTGGGAGAAGCCATGGTGGAAGTTGTTCATGTGAATTCCATGATTTTGTTGTGATCTTTAAATAATCATGTTAAATATTTTGTGATCTTTTATATCCGTGCTCTAGATGCAGCTATAATGGATGGTTTGTTATTTTCACTATCACCCTCTAGGAGTAGCTATGGTGAATATTGTTATGTTGAGATAACAATTTTGAAGAAAATATGTGATGAGATTTTGTTATTAACATGTTTTTGTTGCAGCTTCATTGTGCTTGTCAGGTTGAGACATACAATGACATTTGAATGATCTCTCTCTTGCTAAGAGGGAGTATTAATGTATTGATAGCTGCGAGAGAGATTTATGGACTCTTCTTATGTTTGGCAATAAGTATTCAATGTTGGTTATCGTTATGAGATTCTCATCACAGTTATGAGATTCTTGGCATCATGCAATCACATATGCTATGTTAGCAAATTAGTATGGTTCTACGTGTCTCAACTTTCACACCCCATTCATTATGGTTGATGGTTTATGAATGTTGACATTTCCTTCTTTATGGAGGTCGGATCAATTTTGTATACATCCATTTTTTCTACAGTTGTTGCCGCGCATGTTCCATAAGGATGGACATTTGGTATTCACGAAGCATCACCTTTTGTTTTTGGCTTTTATGTGTGTGAGCTACCTAGCTACTTGACCATTGGGAGCTATGTGTATGTGTGCTCATTCTATCAGGAGCTATGTGCAAGTGTGCTCATTCTATCGAGAGCTACCTGGTTGAGTGTCTGTTGTGAGCAACTTGAGAGTGTCAATTTTCATACTGTTTAGTATTGCAAAAATACATTTTGATCATTGTATATTCGATCTGTTTATAGATTGTGATGTGTTCTGAGAATTGTTTTTGTAATTCTATTTATTCTTAGAGACTCTGAGTTATCTGAAGAAAATTCAAATTATGCTTATTGATTGACTGAGATATTAGTCAATCATAAGCAAGTGACTTTGTATTCGGTGTTTTTGAGAGCTTAATAAAGGGATCTATTTTCGGGTGTGGCTGGGTTTTTCCCTCGAGTAGGAGGGTTTTCCTAGGGTAAATCCGTGTCTGGTTTTCTTGTGTTTTTCTTCAAGGTTATGATTATTGTATTGTATATATTATGGTTCAAAATATTAACATGTTGAGGATTATAAATGTGATATAGATATTTTGAAATAAAGATAATATTGTGTCAATAGCTGGGGAAGATATTTATGAAGAGACATGTGTCATGTGAAGTATCATGCATTTGGAATATGAAGAGACTTGTTTTGGGAAATTGAAGAGACCTTCGGTTGTGATATGAAGAGTCTCTCAATTCTTTATATATACGTGATTGCTTTGTGTGTGTATGCACTGCATCAAGTTGAAAGCATTGTACTTGAACTTCTATTATTAATAAAGAGATATTTTGCTGGTGTGGCTGGGTTTTTCCCTTTACGTTGAAGGGTTTTCCCAGGATAAGTTGTTGTGTCCTTTGTACCTTTTTTGTTCTTATTTGTTTATTGTTGTTTATCATTATTTCTGGGTAAAACCTTAACATGGTATCAAAGCCAGGTTGGATAACAACAAATAAGGGAGTTTCTCTTGTTCATTAGTTTGTATCTCTATTGCAGATTGTAATGAGTATTTTGTAAGCAATCTTGAATTCAAGGGATTGAAGTCTAGCGATGGCAACGATTTCAAATCGAGAGTGTCGGACTTCTGAAGCTTGTTACCCAGAAGCAGACATGGCGGTGATGTTTTAGGTGAAGAACATTACAGACATGGGGGGCTTATGTATGCATGATATTGTTCTCAAAACTGTCGTGGCAGCGCATTTGAAGCATGAGTAGCCTCATAATGGTGGAAAGGCAGGAGCCCGTTTTGTAGCCGCGTGAGAAATCATTCTCACCTATGTTATTCGGGAACTGTTTCTTCTTCTACTAAGTCTTCTTCATATGAATTTTCGGGCATGTTGTTCCCTACTATTATTAACATTGCTCGACGAAGAGTCTTCATAAGTTTTCTACCGTGTTCGAGGTGCTCCTTCATTATATTCGAGCGTTGATTCTTTTCATGTTCAGGTTGTGTCATTATGATGACCCAACTGTCTCATACCATCGTAGAAGTTATGGCTATTCACCGTGAATATGTGGAGGCGTTGTCATGTCTATCATTATCGTATTGATGACAACGGTTAATATTATTATGCCATGTGTTATAGCTTTCTTTGTATGCAGTCTTCAGCATCATGTTCATGTCGTCGTATGTTCATCTGCAGAAGAGATTTCTTTTATATATTATTTGCACCATTAATATTGTCGAGTTGTTTGGCGTGGCACCAACAAAGATGGTGATGTGTCTCTTATAATCTGACATGGTTCCTTGACGACATGTATTGATGTCTTCCAATTTATTGATAATGGTCTTGCCTCTTCGTATGCAATATGGAGACTCCTTGTATTCCATGCTTTATTTCAAGAGCTTAGGAATGGTTACGGGTGATATATTATTCGACATTCTTTCCGTGGCTGCAGTCGTCTTTAGAATTGGTATTTTTTGAGAATACTGAGTTTGTTGATTCATATCTTCATAAATTGGACTAAACTATGTGTTATTATTCTGTTCTATGGACATTATTGATTATTGTATATATTTGATCTGTATGAGATCTATATTAGAGGTCTTGAGGTTGCATCAATCTCAGCAAGTGTTGTATCTTTGAGGAAGATATTCAGGGCTGTGAAGAGAAGTACGATAAGAGCAAGCTCATGCATTCCATTATGTGTCATCTTGCAGAGACCTTGTAACGCTTGTGTCCCTTGTGTAACCCGGAAAGAGCCCATTCAGACAGTATTTCAGAATTGATTGGAGAGCCCCGTGGGTGTTGGTGATTCCTTAGGTAGAATATTATGGGATTATTGTGCATCGACAAAATGTAGCAGTAGGAAGAACTCTGTATTTGGAGTAATCTGTCATTTCTTTCGTGTCTGAAGCACAAGTTTGTATCTTTCGTAATATGTATGAAATATGCTTCATAATCATTTGATGTTCGTGTATGATCAATTTATGATTATAGGATCATTTGTGCCGTGGGAAGCATATGCACAATGATGATCATTCAAAGGTGTTCATACAAAGTCTTGTGGCCTGCGTCTGTGTTACAATTGATGGCATTGAGGCTCATGGGTGATTGTATTCACTTGATTGCATATTTGGTTATTCTGATGCAGTAATTCATTAAAATAGACTGGTTCGAGCACCATGTGGAATCTTCATTTTCTGGGTGGAATTTGAAACAACAAGTGTAACTGCCGTCGACCTTGGTAGATCATCGGTCTTGTTTTAGCACATGTTGAAGTTTATGGGTGTTATCAGGAAAGTGCAAGTTGATATGTTATTATTGTGACAAGCGGATGATCTCCTTTAGACATTCTGATCAGTGTGTTCCTTCTCAATCATGATAGATGTGATCACTGTGTGATTATTCTGCTGACATGACAGTGATAGTTTGTTTAAGCTTATTCAGCTATATAACATTCAGTGTGAGAAGTTTGTGATTCTGAACATCTGAAAATGACTTCTATAGTTCCCTGAGAAATTTTGGGCTTTACCGTGAAATATAGAGGGGCCCACAAATATTTGGGAAGACATATGTTTGATTGTTGTTAGCTGGCATAAGTATGAACATTCCCAGAATAAGGAGTTTGATGTTCGCTAGCAAATGATACTCGTTTTTGGGAAGGAAGATGTTTTCGTCAAAGTGATGCTTCTGTAAGATTGGTTGCAGCCGCTGGTGCTGATAGCACGGGAAATGATATTCAGAGGGAGAATATTTAGATTCAGAGGGAGGTTGCATCTAAACGCTTTGTATGCTTATGTGGCAGTGTAACCGCTAAAGCTCCCTTTTTGGTCAAAATTGGAATCAGCTATCCTATTGTGGTGATCAAGGCTGTCCCTGCTGAGAGGGAATCTCTGTTGAGAGAGAATCTCAGACATTCTTATACGTCTTAATGCATTATTCTTTGGGAGAAGTTTGAGGTGAAAGCCCTTGATCCACCCTCTGCGAGTAGGCATGGTGGAAATGCATTCTTCTCTGGGAGAAGTTTGAGGTGAAAGCCCTTGTTCCACCCTCTGTGAGTAGGCAAGGTGGTAATGCATTCTTCTCTGGGAGAAGTTTGAGGTGAAAGCCCTTGATCCACCCTTTGCAAGTAGGCAAGATGGTAATGCATTCTTCTCTGGGAGAAGTCTGAGGTGAAAGCCCTTGTTCCACACTCTAGGAGTAGCTATGGTGAATAATGTTATGTTGAGATAACAATGTTTTATTGAAATAATTTGTGATGACAATTTGTTATTGACATCTTTGGTTGCAGCTATGTGTGCCTGCCATACTAAAGATCTCTCACTTGCTAAGAGGGAGTGTTGAGGATTATAGGTGTGATAGAGATCTTTTGAAATAAAGATAATATTGTGTCAACAGCTGGAGAAGATATTTATGAAGAGACATGTGTCGTGTGAAGTGTCATGCATTTGGAATATGAAGAGACTTGTTTTGGGAAATTGAAGAGACCTTTGGTTGCGATATGAAGTCTCTCAATTCTTTATATATAGGTGATTGCTTTGTGTGTGTATGCATTGCATCAAGTTGAAAGCATTGTACTTGAACTTCTATTATTAATAAAGAGATATTTTGTTGGTGTGGCTGGGTTTTTCCCTTCAAGTTGAGGGGTTTTCCTAGGATAAGTTGTTGTGTCCTTTGTACCTTTTTTGTTCTTATTTGTTTATTGCTGTTTATCATTATATCTGGGTAACACCTTAACATTTTTCACAACTGCAAATAATTTCCAAAAATTATTCAATGATTAAAGTTTGCAAAAAATACAGAGATTCCAGTTATAAACCAGCAATTTACTCAAATCAAACCCTCAGAAATAATCATTATTGTATTTTACATCAGCAATACAATAACTAAGAAAATAATCCAATCTTATAAACAACAAATATAGTCAGATTGAATGCATGAAGAACCTAAAAAATCAATGGTGAATCTTGATGTGAATCCACTTTGCTGATGAACTGGGGCTACATCCAATCCACCTTTAAGCCCAAAAGGGTTTCCATCCTTAAGGCTAAAAGAAACTGAAGCTGAGAACTTCCAATCTCCAAGAGACAATTCTAAAATCAATAACCAAGCATATCCAAATGAGTCTCCTTTCCCTCTTTTAAAGCATCAAGCTGTGACTCTTCAGTTTCCCCTTCTTTGTCCTTTCATATTTTCTCTTTATGTCTTTATTTAAACCACTTTAAATTAATATATCCATTTTAATAATAAAGTGACATAATAAAAGACTATTAAATCTTTTGGCATTAAAATAAATGATCAAACAAACTTGGAAGATGATGTGTGATAGCTTGCTAGAAAGCTCTCGATGATACGCTCCAAGTCCAATACTGAAAATGCCAAAAGGTTGAACCCTGCTGAATTACTATAATTAGTAAGTATCGAGGAATCCTGCCAAAACAACTCCAATTGGCTTGGAACCGGAAGTGCATAGGCCAAATCTCACACTGACCCCTGTACTGTCTTGGTTAGCCGGTGAGACCATGGCAAAAAGGGCTAACGATGCATCATAAAAGATGGCTTAGAAAAAGGGGACATTATATATTCGTAGTGCATAATTAATTTTACTTTACATAGACAAGTTCACTTGTCTAAGGTTAATTTTTGCTAGTTGTGAAGATTTATAAGCAGGGATATCACCAAACTGACTCATGTATTCATAGTTGGTTGAAAAGATTCTTGTGCCCATGGTGGAAATACGTGGGCTTGAAATTTTTCTTTAGAAGTTTCCGAGTGCCTTGGATCTTTGACAAAAACTCGAGTCTTGCCACTTTTTCTTCGACTAGGTGTGTTTTTCAAAACTTAGTGAATCTGATGGCATTCAAAGGGTTGAATAGTAAAAGAGAATTTATTGTATATCTCTGTTTGGGCATCTTTTGTTGAATTCATCTTTGTCTACAACTTTTCAAGTTTTTTCAACAGTTCAACTAACATTTCATCCTCAGTAGCTAATTCTTTGTGGGGTTTTGAGTAGCTTGATTGCATGTTTCCTATTTTGAGAGCAATCCCTTAGCAATGTAGTTTTTGAGTTTGACAAGATTCTCTGCATTTTCATAATTTGCTTCATGAAATGGCTGATGCTGTTACGCTATTACCAGTTATCCGTTTTTGTTTTCCTCCTGGAAGTAACTTTTCACATTTTAGACATCAAAGGAATATTTGCATTTGTGATCCGATATGTTTCTCAATCAAAGTACTTGAAAAAATATATATGTTTGGAAAATGATTGATTATATGTTTTTAATTATAAAAAACAACATAACAAGCGTGCTGGCCCTTACAAAGACATGGTGATGATATGAA
Source organism: Chamaecyparis obtusa (assembly GCA_027943335.1). Taxonomy (NCBI): domain Eukaryota; kingdom Viridiplantae; phylum Streptophyta; class Pinopsida; order Cupressales; family Cupressaceae; genus Chamaecyparis; species Chamaecyparis obtusa. Next base: position 722,566 of record BSBK01001224.1, on the reverse strand, counting down.
TGATGGTTTGCTGATATCCACATAGAAATGGAATTTGTTACTCCTGCATATCTTTTCCTAGATAATTTATGAGTTCTGAACAAACCCAAGGATTCATATTTTGTCTCAATTTGAGAATTTATTATGCAAACTTTGGGGGGAGCATAATCATTTTCAGAGAGGCATTACAGGATGCTTTTATTGGGAAGTGGATTAAAAAATTGAGAAGAAAAACCAGCACCATAATGTTGGCTCTAGTGATTCTTCCACTTCTCATTATGATCACAATAGCAAGAGCTGAAAATCCTATAAATTAGAATGAACACATTAGTGGCTTTCACTGTGGAAAAATGGGCCACATGTTGAGGAATTAGTTTAGGTGTTTTAGGCTCATATAATGAGCCATCAGTGGTGGTAAAACACTAACGTGAACTTGTGTCTTTTAAAGTGGGGAGCACAACATGCATCTCAAGTTTGATAGAAACTCAAGAATGGCATTTTTGTTGAAGGTTTTGATTTAGAGGACAAAGAAATCACATTTAATCTATTTTGACTAATTTCAACAGTAGTTTGTGTTGCTTTGTAGGTTAGATTTTACCAGTTTGAGAGGCAAATATAATAATAATAATAATAATAATAATAATAATAATAATCAGGTACTACCAAAGCCTGTGTAGTGTGCTATTTGTGTTAAAATTGAGTACCTTATTTCTCTGCTTGAAGTAACAACCTTGTTTTCATTGTAAAAGGTTGTTGTGTCAGGTGTTGGAAGGATGGCATAGAATGATTACATTTTTTGATGCATAAAACTGACGGTAATATGGAAATGAGGCGTGGAAGCTGCATAGGGAAGATGATTTGATTGGTTTTGTTAAAGTCTCAAGCTTCAAGTTTTCATAGGAAATTTAAATATATAGATTTTATAGTCTTCTACAGTCTATACTACGACATTTTTTAGCTAAATGATGCATGGTGGTGGATGATCTGGTGTTTCACAACTTGGATCAGTCAAAGGTTGTAGACCATATGACTGGATCAGTAAGAATTTGTAGTATTAGATGATCCAAGTCATTTTCTTGGATTTCGTTTTAAATAGTATCATCCTATTTGGCCTCATTAATCAATCGAAATGGAAAATTAACATAAAAGTGGAAAATTATTTCAGCTTTTGCAAGTATCCCATGGAATCACTAATTATACATGTTCAATGTTTACGGAGGGGGTAATTAGAATTGATAGTTTAAATTGATAAAATGTGCAACTGTGAGCAAATTTTGATGTAGTCAAACTAAAAGCTAGAAGTTTGGGAAACTTGTGAAGGTTTGTGTTGGGTGCCTATCCTAAATGAACATTAATTAGACAAAATACAAGGAAAAATTGAAATAATATGATGTTTCTTTGGGGTAAAAATTGAGTGACTTTTGATCCATATGATAGGATTTCTCCTAACCACCCAAACCTTGGAAAAAGAAAGGAGCTGAGGAACAATAAAGGATAAAAATTGGAAATTTATGTTAATAATGAGAGTTTCCATACAAGTTGGAAATTATATTTGCCTGACCTGATCAAATCTGTCAAATTGAAAAGGGGAAATAAAGAGGGAACAATATTAGTGAGTTAAAATGTATAAAGTAGTAGATTTCACCAATTTGAAAACGTTAAGTGTTAGACAAAATGCTTGCAGGGAGTTGATGACTGTAGTTCAAATGACTTCAGATCTAAAAAATGTTCATTGTCTAATACTCTAATAATATGTCCTATTAAGTGGTATTGATCTATCTTCACAAAACTAAGTCTATCTCACTAGGCATTTTGATGTGTTGTGATCCATACCGTATTGTGCACGCTTTTTCAATAAACATTTGCAACATGTTGTAGCTGTTGAATCTCATAGTTTTAAATTTTTGATCACATATTTTGGTATTTTCTTTTTAATATTTGAAACTTTATCCAATGGTTTGACTTTTTCTTTTAATCATAACAATTGATCCTAGAAAAGAAGTGAAGATTAAGAAATAGGTGGACAATGGAAATGATGGAGAAAAGGAGGCTAAGGGTGAGGCTGAAGAAAAAAATGAAGGAGAACAAAGATGACGTTGATGAATATCCTTCTGTCAATTCATATATGTATGAGTAGGAAAAATCAAAGGACAATGAGGAAGATGATTATAAAAATAACATATATTGTAATAATGAAAAAGAGGGTGATAGTGATATTGAAGATGTTTTTGATTAAATGGTAAAATAGGCTTTGAAGGGGTCGTGAAACCTCTTACACAACAAATTTGTATTTAAGTTGTCAAAAAATAGAATAAAGGGACTTCGAGTCATACAAACTACATAATGATAATAGAGCCCAACAATAGTAATAGGTAGTTAAACAATGGCTGCCATTTTTTTTGTCAATACCCGCCTTCTTGGTCCTAGATGGGAATTCAATACTAATTTAGGAAGATCTCTTTTCGTTATTTGGATGGTCATGCGAGATGTCTTCTTCTAGCTAAGCGGTAAGACATTGCCCTCCACCACCACCTCCTCCAAAGAAACTGCTTGCGATGGGGGCAAATGATTGTCTAGGGAGTTGAATTCTCCAATTGTTCAATATCACCTATTTTCCCCAAACCCCTTGAATGCAAAATGAGACTACACAATGAAGAAGAAGCTTGCACAAGAACATAAAAAAAAGTAACAACGGGGAGCTACTTTAACGGTAGGGACAACCTTCATAGGAGCAACAACAAGATTCAATAAATGGGAAGTAGGATACTTGTCCACCAAAAGGGGAGGAGAAATAGAGGTAGTCACAGTTAGGTTGTTAGGAAGGGCATTGCACCATCAATTAGAAGAGTTTACATTCTAGAGGCAAGAATATAGACATTTATAAGCCAAATGATTTATGACACACCATCATCTGCCATAGTCAAGTTGTTGAATCCACTTGTTGTCCTCCATTAAATCAAATCCACTTGTTGTCCACCATTAAATCGAACCCTCCATGAAGAGGCTTAGAGATGTCCATTACCATAAAAAATGAGCATAGGTTGAGTGACTAACATTACTCGTAGTAATGTCCACCTCAATAAATGACAATAGTGTTTCTTATATCCTTAAAGCAAGACTTCTCCCAAAATTTGAGATGGAGATAAGGCAATATTACCCGAAGAAGCACAAGCTTGAGAGAATTCAATCTATGGTTTGGAGGGAAATCACAGTTAGAAGGAGAGGGAATGTTCTCCTCGAAACCACAATTAATTGTTGAAGATAATCTCATGCCATCCATAGAAGGAAGCTCATGATAAATAAATACCACACAATGTTTAAGGCTATAAGTCCAAATTATTTATGCTAATACAACACAATGTTTGAGGCTATAAACCCAACTTAGTTATGCTTGGATTATTTATTTATTTTATTGCAAATAAATGGTCCTTGTTGCATGCACATGTTATTGCAAAAAGCAGGCTAAGTTGCATAAAAAGAATATCATTTAGGATGCTTTGCATGGTATCAATTTGTCTAAGTTAAAAATAATTGAGGAGAGCCATGGTTGGTGCAAGCAAAAGTAGTGTCAATGGGCTTATACTTTTTTGTTGGGTTTAAGTATGCCAACTCATGCCAAACCATTAAAGGATCAACTAGAGGTGATGCATATGAGTTATGTACCTCAACTTTATGTACATGAAGCGCGCGCGCGCACCCGCACACACACACACACACATATAGACACTTAAAAGTCCATTAGAAAATAAAGTATTTTTATTTTCTGAAAAACCCCTGATGACATCATCATTTACTAATTAATTAATATATTTTTATGCCATTAAATCTTTTTATTTTAATTAAGCATTTTTAATTAAAAAATCCCTCTCCAAAGCATTTAAATCAAATTTAAATAATTTTCCTATCTTTATTGAATCAATATTCAATAAATGATGTCATAATCCCTAAATAAATTTTATATTTATTTAAAGCCTCAAAATCCTAGAATCTTCTAACCTTTCCTAAACCCTTCTAATCTTCCCTAAACCTATTTAGGAGAAGTTACCTACTTTTCCTAAGCTAATCCAAGTCTCTTTGACTTTTAGTCAAACCCTTCCCCAAATGAGCTTCACACTCATTTCAACCTCTTACACACTCTTTAAGGCCTCTTACAGCCTCATAAAAAGACCCATGTCTCTTCTTCCACACATGTTCCCCTTGCACACTTCCCTAGTGTTTCTCACACGTGTGAGCAACCCCTAACCCAAGCTAAACCTTACCATACCCCAAATCATACTTCTTACTCTACCTCAAACCTTACCCCTAACCCTAACTCATCCTCCTAACCCAAGCCCTTCCCAAATCCTATAAATACCCTCACTTCCTAAGAGCAAAATACCAATTCACCTTTCATTTCATAGTAGTGTTATAATGCTAGTTTAATCTTAGATCTTAAGCTTTTAGCATATAATTGTTAGATTTCATCATTTTCAAGCTTTCTTAACACACATCATAGATTAGCAATAATGGATTAACTTAGTTTCTTTCATTGTTTTGCATATCTTCTTTATCATATCACATCTATTTTGAATTAAAATCAACTTAGAATAAGCATTCAATAGCATAATTGCATTTTGAGCCTTTTAAGATCCTTAAGGCCTTAGGGGCAAAATGGGTGTTCTATACCCAGTTTTGTGCCATTATGAGGTTCTTATGGTCCCTAATCCATCTCAAAACCTCCTAATCATCATTAGGGAATTGCTCCAAGTGATTCGAGAGCACACCCACATCCCTAAAGCGAAAGCAAATCAAACGGCCACAAGGTGCTCCCCTTTAAGCTCTATCTAAATGACTTTGTAAATAACTTTCTATAATATGTTAGGAATATGCCATTTAACTAATGTTTGACATGTTTATGCCTTTCAAGATAGATTAGGTTTGCATTGGTCACATTTTGGCATGCCCGGTGGGACTCTCACCACGCAAATCTACTCTTAAAATGAAGAAAACTCATCAAATTCTTCCTTTCGGATTTTACATCATAAAAAAGACACAGTTTTGTAGGAACACAAGTATGGTCTACGGGAATGCGGGTATGGTTTGCAAGAACGCATTCCCGTGAAAGAATTTTTTGTCTTCTATCTTTTTTTTGCTCTTTATCCCAAATTCACCAGTTTGTTCCCTATACCCCTTTTGCAGGATCACATTCCCGTGACGCCGAAACACTGTTTGACCAAGCTGGATTGCCTATTGACCTTTGTAAGCTATTTAAAATCTCAAAATTTGTGCCATCATTCCCGCACAGTGGGATTGCCTTTTGACTTTGCAAGAACACTGTTTGACTAGGCAGGAACGCATCCATAGGTACCACTTTTAGTTTGGCATTTTTATTGCTTTCAGTTAGTTTTTTATTATTCTGACAGTCTCGCGGGATCGCTTGTACGGTTTGCGGGAATGCTATTTTCTATCTATGGGATTGCAGGTATTTGCGGGAATGCTGATTAAAATTTGTTAAAATAGAACTCACACATTTCTCTTAGTGTTTAAAATAAATCAAAATCCAATCTCGAATGCCTAAGAAAAATAATAAAAAAAAATCTACATTTTCTAGATGTCTTAGTAAATCACGTTTTCGGAGCATTTTTAGGCCTAAGTTGCTTGCAACAGTCTAGTACTGTTGAAATTTGCCTCTAGATAATTGGATTATCTTTCCAATGGTGTTAATGACGCATCTTTTCGAGTTGTGAGCATAAAGTTATGCCTTCTACAAGGGGGTAAAATTTTCAAAGTAGTTTTTTTTCATTAGCTAGATTTTTGTGCTAATCAAATTGGGCTCTAAAAACACCAAATCTTGAGTGAAAGGCTAAAACATGAACAAACAAAACATTTCCATTTAGTGTTTTAAAATCAATCCAAATTCAATCTTGAATAATTTTCAAGTTTTATACATCAAACAAATCTAGGAATACCTCTTTTTGGGCATAAAACATACAAACTAACACACAAAATCTTGAATGAAAAACAAAGTCCAAAAAGTCATTTTTCTTTGAGTCCAAATCAAACACACTCTTGAATGAATTAAACGGTGAAAGAAAAGCATCTCTATTCCTTCGTCTTTCACATTCAGTTCAAAACAAACAAAATCTTGAATTACTTAAAGATCAAAACAAAGCTCTTTTCAAAGTTCTAAAGCAACACACAAACTCAATCTTGAATGCCCAAACAAAGAACTTGCAATCACTCGAAGTTTTACTTTTGAAGAGAGAAAGAACAAATCAAAATCCTAAACACTTGTGTCTTCAAGATTTTCAATTCAAACACACTTAAATTAATTTGGGAAAAAGAATCTTCATGATGTGCATCTAGGAGTTTCCCATTTCTGCAAATCCTTGTTAAAATAAATAACATAAAACACTTGAACTCAGACAAGTTCACTTGTTTTGCTTTTAGAGAGGCCTATCCAGGGAGAAAAGTGCTTCCTCTCTAGAGAACGACCTCAAACCGGTATCTTCCCCAACCGGTATAGAAATAAAGCACTGAGGAAACTCTCGCTTACATCCCCTCAAGCTCGAGTGATGCATGTTGATTGTAGCCCGGAGTAGGTGAATAATCCCTACTATTTCAGCATGGTCAACTAGGCTCTTAAGTGAGTCATGCGCGTACAAGCTGATTGGGAGGACTCCATGAAACAACTACAAACTTGATAAAATAGAAGCTACCCTATCCAATCCTTGTGCAAGGATCGATCTAAGGGGTTTACTGGATCACCTTAAGAATACTCACCATATGTATCCCCTTTTAGGGGGTATCAAGCTATGGGCAAGGATTTTGATGCTCACCTCCCTTGGTAGATCTTCTTGAAGTGATTGAATAGTCAAAGAATCAATTAAAACACTTGTTGGAATATACACTTTTCAAAGCTTTTTTTTCAGATTTAGAAGTTTTCCATCTTGCTTGTATCCCACAAGGTTGCTTTGTCCCTTGTGAGATTGTTGTTTCGAAAAGTCTTTGTCAAGTCTACCCTTTGCCATTGGAAACATCAAACTGATCTACAACTCAATTCAAGATACTTAGAAAACCTTGCAAAAGAATACCTCGAAATCAGATACCCAAAGCTTTGTCCCAATCCAATTATCAAAATCTCCCCAAGTTATGACCGATTTGATCAAACACCCCAAGGCTAAACTTCCCAAATCCCAAGCCTATCAAGAGAAGAAAGTTACAGAGAGAAATCTTAAAAGCCATCAATCTTTTGTGCAAGCAACCCAAGCCGAAGAAAAGTATCAAGAAAAGCTTCATAACGTGGGCTATAACGCAAGAGTCAAGCAATTTTCTTATCAATTCCAAGTGAACCATTGTTACGTCAATCTCGAAAGAGAAGACTAGTAGGATCCATCGCATGTCCATTATACCTTCAGATCCAAAATCCTATCTCAACAGTCCTCCATCCTAGCTCATCCTAGTTTCATCCTTGCATCACCACCAAACCTTAGTTGCATCCTAGAGTCCTTCTTAGTTGCATTTGTCATCATATTCCTAGTTGCATCTAGGTCATCCTCTTAGAAATAGCATCATTCCATCAGCAATCCACCAATCAGAATCCCAAAATCCTTGATCCAAATCCAGCATCCATCATCCAAGTCAACCTCACCCATCCTTGCACCAAATCGAGTGATCCAAATCCACAAGCACTTAGTGTTCAAAACCTTTGAGTTGTTTTCAATCCTCATCTTAAATCAGAAATCACCCCCTTTTTGACAGAGCATTGTCTAAAGGAAATCCAACTTGTTCTTACATAGCCTCATCATCTCGAGCAAGAGATTGGCTTTCATTGATAAGAATCCAGTTGGCCAAAGATCATTAGTCTATCCTAGGTCAACCAAATCCTACCACTGATCCTCCATCGGGAAAATAGCAGCTCATTGTTGACACTTAGTAAATCTTCCACCAACATCCCACCAATCATCCACCAAGTCTTGGTCCAAATCCGAAAACCCCACCAATCATCCATCATTGCTGAACATTTCACCAATCTTTCATCATCTCCCACCAATCTTCTGCCATCCTCGATCCAAAAACAAAGCATCTCACCAATCCTTGCATTACATTCTAGAAATCCACCATCCTTGGGAGTATCTTATACTTACATCCATCATCCTATAGATTCTTTCTAGGAACATCTTGCATCCATCTAGAATCTGCATCTTTAGATTTCCACTCCATGCTTGTCAAGACAAGATCTAGAAAATGAAGGAACATGGATCCTTATCACACCATCAGCTCATCTGATCCCAACATTTCTACTAGCATGATGGTAGCTTACAATCCCCAGATCCAACAAACTAGCAATGTATGGGATGATCTCAATATCCCCCCGGCTTCTTTTACGATGGAAACATTCATGAATCATCAGGGGAAGGCACAAATAGTCAGTGCACTCATTGCTCAAAATCAGAAAAGCATGTTGGCTAAACTCACACAAGAGGGTACTCCCATTCCACCATATCTCCAACCTCGCATTCCCATCAACAACATTTGAATCCCAGCAAAAGCATACACCCCCATCATCCAACAAATCCCTAATCCACTTTTCCACATATCACAAGTAGCTTCACCCATCCCTCCTCTTGTGCAAAGCAGTTTCACAGGTCCTACAAGACAAGAAATACATTCCACTCCATTTCCTCTCATAGGCACACCATCTTCTTCCATAGCAGCTCAATCCGTCATCCCTACCCAAAGCTTTTCACAAAACTAAATGCCACCTCCCACACAAGCCTTTACACAAGTAGTTCCGCCACCTTCTGTGGGCCAAGAACCATCGTTGTTTCTAGGGGCAATGTCATCGTTTCCCTCATCTTTCCAGGAAGCCTCTACTTCAACACCATTCTTTTCGGGGGGACGCAATTATCCTTCCCCTTCACTTCACAAGCCTCTGCATCCATACCATTCTTTTTGGAGGGGACTCAATCATCCTTCCCCTTCACTTCACAAGCCTCTGCATCCATACCATTCTTTCTAGGGGGGGACACAATCATCCTTCCCCTTCACTTCACAAGCTTCTACACCCATGACATCATTTCTGGGGGAAACACAATCGTTCTCCTCTTTCTCCCAACAAACTTCCACATCAACATCACTCTTTTCATGGGGAACGCAAGAATCTTCATTCACCCCCCAACAAACATCTACCCAGGCACAAGCCCATCAAATTGCCTTCACCACAGGCATGCCTTCCATGGGTTTTTCAAATCCACCATTCGTGTCGCAAACTCCTATCACATCTACCTTTCCAACATCCTCTACATCATAGGTCCCACCGCGCACTGGTTCTCGATGGGGCCTCTCTAAAGAAGAAATGTGAGCCTTCGAAATACCAATCCACTTCACCACATCCATGCCAACAAGCCACTTTCTACCAAGCAATGCAATAAAAACCATCTCAACCTCCGTTAGCTTCATCCTTTTCCCCATTCACGAACTGTCTATTCAAACCACCCAATGCTTCTCAGCAAGTTCCACCACCTTAGCTGTAGAGTTCATCCCATCTCGTAAGTTACCTTACCCAATCACCTTCTGCTTTTGGCTTCCCTACATCAGTTCCACATTTAAGCATTGCAGGAATGCATCCATCCTACATCAACCAAGTACAAAGCCAAGTTCAGTAAGGGCCATCTTATCAGCAAGCTACATCATTCTGCCAGCCTCCTCCGCAACATCAATACTTCCAATCGCAGCAACAAGTCCCTATCATTCCCCTACAGCAACAAGCTTCATCCTATCCAGTGCAACAAAAACATCCCATCATCCCCCAACACTAGAAAGCAGTTTCATATCCTCCACCTCAGTACACCCTCATACCGCATCAACAATATCCTCTGCAGCAATCATCACTCCAAAATCCATTCCAATCTGCCTATCTCGCCAGACAATCTCCATATCCTACTCCACAATATCCACCCCGAAATCATCCTTATTCACCAGTACCACTAGATCCTTTTCAAATGGGAGTACCCGCTCCAACACCAATCAATATTGAGGGGGAAGTAATGAAGAATGCTCAAGTAAGGAGCTCCAAACCGGTATGGAGAATAAAACCTTCAAGTTTGAAGAAGTGTGTCCCTACCCATTTGAACGATCAATCATGACTGTTCCTTTCCCTAAGAACTTTGAGACACCCAAGTTCGATAAATATCGAGGAAAAGGAGACCCAGTGAATCACATCAAAGAGTTCTATATGGCGTGCCAAGAAATGGCTTACAGTGACAATTATCTTTTGTGCCTATTCCCCAAAAGCTTGGGAGGAACTGTTGTTGAGTGGTTTTACAAGATACCATGTGGTACCATCACAAATTTTGCCGAGCTCTCTGAGAAGTTTGTTGCCCAATATGCCCACAATGTTGAGAATGAGTTGACCCTATTAGACCTTTGCAACTCAAAACAGAAAGAAGGAGAAAGCCTAGCAGACTACTTGTAATGATGGAAGAACCTCACTGCTAGGTTATCATACCGACCCCCTGAGAAACATCTAACCAAGATCTTCATCAATAACCTGCATCCCAAACTAGCCCACTTCATGAGGATGAACTGTATCCAAACGTATCAGGATATCAAAAGAAAAGGGATAGATATCGAAAGAGGTCTTTTAAAAGAAGGCACCATCTAACATTTCAAAAATGATTCCCAAAGTAAACCCAGCAATGATAAACCCCATTACTAGAATTGTAACAAAAACACAGTTACTAATGGATCCACTAACACCAAGCATGTCCAAATTGTCGTGGCTGGTCCTACACCAACTCCTGCATACCAACAACAACAAGAACCCATCTATCAACAATCTCCTCAGGTCCATCAGCAACCCATGCAACAATATCAGCCTCAAAACAATCAATAGAACTATCAACAATAAGCGCATCAAGCCCATCAAGGAAATCCAACCAATTAGGTTAATGCCATCAATACTACTCCCAATCAGAATAGACCCAGAGCCCAGAATTATCAGAAGAGGATCTTCACACCACTTGGTGAACCTCTAGATGATATCTTTCACTGAATGGCGAAGGCTAACTTGATTACGTATCCACCAATCCAACAATTTGATGATGCCACTCCTAAGCCCAACTGGTATAAGGATCACGAGTATTGTGATTATCATCGTGTCAAAGGACACACTACCTTAAGGTGTATGAAACTCAAGAATTACATCCAAGATCTCATTGACCAAAAGGAGATCCAAGTAGACACACCTGCTCAAGCCTCGCCTAATGCTAATTTGAAAATCTATCAGAATGTGTTCCCACAACACAATAATGGGAAGAACCAAGCTAATACCAATCCTCCTCCCCAGAACCAAGGCAAAGGAAAACAAGGAGATCACACTGGCGAAAAAGACTAGACCATTGCTTATATCAATTATGACAAGTTTGTTGGATGTATAACCCAAGTCGAGCCCACAGTCAATGTCATCCACGTCAAAGGAGCAGATAGTCAATGTACCGTTACCACTTGTAGAGGCTGGATCATTGTCGCTGGTGCCCATCCAAGACCAGCACACAATGCACAGTACAACCTCATAGAACATCTTGGGAACACACCAGCCCAAATCTCCATCCTCGACCTTCTCCGCACTTCACCCCTCCATCAGGAGATCCTTGACCGCGTCCTCCAAGAAGGACATGTCGTCACAAACATTAACACCGTCTAGTTTGAGAACCTTGTGGGACATCTATCTGCATCCTGTGCTCTATCCTTCAAACCATCTGACATGCCAGCTGTTGCACCTGACCACAATTTACCTCTCCGCATCACCGTTATGGTCAGAGATTTTTCCATCAAACGAGTCATGATAGATAATGGCTCAGCCCTAAACCTATGTACTTTAAAATTTATTTAGCAGATTGGGTTCACAGAGGCCAATATATCACATGAAGTAATCACTATCAAGGCATATGACAACTTGGAGTGTACCTTTGAAGGTACTATTATTTTTCCTATCCAGCTAGGCCCATCAACAAAAGACACCATTTGCCACATTGTTGATCTTGACCTACCATTCAACATCCTCCTCGTTCGACCATGGATCCATTCCATTAAGGTTGTACCATCCACTTACCATCAGTGCATCAAATTTCCGCACCAAGGCGCTAATGTCACCATCCATGCCGATCCCCAACCCTTCACATACTGCTGTGCGATGGAAGCATCATTCCCTCACTCCACCCATTGTCCTAGAACTGACATCGGTACTTCTGTCGCCAGCTCATCCCGATCCTATTGCGATCCGAAGACTATCCTTGCCTCCACTCTCTCCTCCATCAGGATCAACAATCAAGGCTGTGGTGAATACACCTTGAATGATGCATTTGCAGTAGGGGCCCTCCCACTTGATCCACATACGCAAGGGCGCCCGAGTCACCAAAGAAAGCTTGCTGAAGATAATCATGAAATCGAGCAAATGGGACCTATGACTTTTGAATCCCATGGAAACATAAATAGTCAAGAGATGGACCTTGACATCAATAGGTGTTTGTACAGAGATCCCCCACCACCTGACACTTAACTTCTTGGTTACTTCAAAGACAAGTATCCGCAATCACACAAGTATGCCACTGAATAATGGAAATATCAAGGCGGTGGTCTAGGACCATAAGAAGGTAGAATCAAAGACCCTATCAGAGCATCAAAGAATCCACAACATCAAGGTCTTGGCTTTAATACCCCTCGGCTGCATATACAAGAGCCTAATACTGCAACTGGGGGCACTAACATGACTAGCGTTCCCTTCTTGAATAGCCAGGATGACCCTGTAGAAATTGAAAACATCCCCGAAGAGGAAGTAAAGAAATCATATGATGATATATTCGACGATGATACCCTCTGGGGCACTTTTGTCCTACAATAAATTGCCATTAACCTCATTGAACTTCGCCTCATCCACCCCAAACTCATAGACTGTGACCAACTAAGCATTACACATATCGATGAGTTCCAAAGCATGGAAGTGCTCCTAGAGTTCATGGGGGCATCAAGGTCATAATCAGATCAGGATTCAGGTACAACTCACATATGTAAGCTCGACCCTAAAGGATATTTTGTTGAAGAGGCAAACTTTAGCCGCAAAAGTGAAAGAGAAAAAGAAAAGCATGAGTCCTTATGTGAAAACCCTTCTAGGACACATTCTGATTCCAAAAAAGTAAAAATAAAGGGCGTAGCTTCTAGTGAAAACTTGGAAATTCAAGCGCTAGAAGATGGAGACTTGCCTCTTCCTCCTATCCAAGATTACAGACCTGAGCTGCCACCTATCATCATAGAGGAAACTAAACCAGTCAACTTGGGCACATAAGAATATCCGAGAATCACCTACATTGCAGCCAATCTGACAGAGGGTGAAGAAATGGCTCTCACTGCACTACTCCAGAAGCTACCATAAAATTTTCATGGTCATATGCGCATATGCATGGGCTTGATCCAAATCTCATTGTACATAATCTTGTAGTGGATCCTAATGTCAAGCCAATCAAGCAGAAGCTAAGAAAAATGCATCCAAAAGTAGCCTTGTTAGTCAAAGCAGATCTCGAAAAGTTTCTCTAAGAAAAAATCATCAAAGCCATTGATTACTCAAATTGGATCTCCAATATAGTACCTGTCACAAAGCCTTCAGGTGACATCAAAATTTGCACATATTTCAGGGACCTAAACAAGGCATGTCCTAAAGATGATTTCCCTCTTCCCAATATAGACATGATCATAGATCTTACAGTGGGCCATGAGATGCTGTCACACATGGATGGCTTTTTAGGATATAATCAGATCTGGATAAGAGAAGTAGATCAACATAAAACAATATTCACAACTCCATGGGGTACCTTCTATTACAACATGATGCCATTTGGGTAAAGAACGCAGGAGCTACAAATCAAAGACCAATGACAGCTATCTTCCATGATATGATCCACAAAATCCTAGAAGACTATGTGGATGACATTCTTGCAAAATCTAAAACACGAGGTGAAAACCTAAGCATTCTTGAGAGTGTGTTCAATCGCCTGCAACATTATGGCTTGAAGCTAAATCCAAAGAAGTGTGTCTTTGGCGTAACATCTGGAAAGCTTCTAGACTTAATAGTCTCACGGCGTGGCATAGAGATTGATCCCAAGAAGGTCAAAGCAATAACAGAAATGCCTCCACCAAGAACACTCAGGCAGCTCAGGTTCCTACAAGGAAAGCTCCAATCAGTGCGTTGATTTATCTCGCAGTTGGTGGACAATTACCAACCATTCACACATTTTCTTCACAAAGACAGGAGCTTCAAATGGGATCCCATCTATCAGAAAAGTTTTGACAAGATCAAGGAATATCTAGCTAACTCTCCCATCCTTGTACCACAAGTTTCAGGATGCCCTCTTATACTCTACATCTTGGCGACCACTACGGCATAGGGGACACTCTTATCTCAGCATGATGATGATAACAAAGAGAGAGCCATCTACTATATCAGTCGAACTCTTGTCGGTTATGAGCTTAACTATTCACCCATGGAGAAATACTGCCTTGCAGTGGTCTTCGCAACTCCAAAGCTTAGACATTATATGCTCAGCCACACAACTAGGCTCATTTCAAAGGTAGACCCGCTCAAGTATCTGTTATCAAGGACAACTGTCACAGGCTGTATGGAAAAATGGGTCATGCTACTTAGCGAGTTTGACATCCAGTACATAGATCAAAAAGCAATCAAAGGGCAAGTAATTGTCAATCAGCTAGGAGAAGCACCTCTGGTGGATGCCTATCCACTAATCATGGGATTCCCTCATGAACACATATGTATAATTGAAGAGCAGCCCATGTGGAAGCTAGACTTTGATGGCTCCTATACATCGCATGGATCAGGGGCAAGAATCCTATTCATCACACCTCAAGGTGACTATATTCCAAAGTCATTCAAATTGGGATTCCCATGTACTAATAACATTGCAGAATATGAGGCACTCATTTTAGGCCTTAAGAAAAATATTTAATGGAACATAACAGAATTGCAAGTGTTTGGAGATTCATAGCTGATTATCAAGCAAGTCCTAGATGAATATCAGATAAAGGACGATAAGTTGCTGCCCTACAAAGAATTGGTGGATAGACTGAAAGAGCATTTCCTGAATCTACAATTCACATAGATACCAAGGCTTCAGAACAAAGCAGCCGACAGAATGGCAACTATCAGATCCTTATTAGAGATCCCTCACGATTTAACTCAGTATGAATTTTTAGTCAAGCAGCTACACACGCCTGCTTATGAGAATGCCGATGCAAAAATGGTGCGTGTCTTGGTTGGTCCTCAATCCCCATGGTATCACGCCATCCATGTATATCTAAAAAATGGTATCATATCTCCCCATCTCACCAATAACCAACATAAAAACTTAATTCGCAGAGCTTCCTGCTGCACTCTCGTAGCCAACACCTTTTATCGTCGAGGATATCACAATATCCTTTCTAGGTGTTTAGATTCAAATGAGGTCATCCTGGCTTTACAAGAGGTACACACTGGAATTTGCGATGCCCACACAAGTGGCATGGTTCTATCTAAGCAGTTTCTTCGAGTTGAGTACTATTGGCCTACCATGGAACATGACGCTTGTGAATTTGTTAAGAAATGTCTACCATGTCAGCAACATGCAAATCTGATTCATGCACCAGCACAAGACTTGCAGCCCATTGCGCCACCTTGGCCATTTTCATGTTGGGGCTTCGACCTCATCGGCTTAATCACTCCCCTCTCTTCCGATGGACATAATTACATAATAACTGCCACATAGTACTTCACCAAATGGGTTGAGGCAATTCCGCTCACCCTAACTACTGACATCCAAATGTCCAAGTTCATCCTTTACCATATCGTCTGTCGCTTTGGCATACCATCTACCATCTTCACAAACCACATAATACCTTTTGAAAACCAGCATGTGGATGATCTGTGTGCCAGAATCCACATCCATCATCGTTTCTCTAGTCCATACTTCCCTCAAGGAAATGGCCAAGCTGAGGCAACCAACAAAACAATCCTCAAAATCCTCAAGAAGGTTGTCAATGATTTTGGTTGTGACTGGCACCTCCAAATAAATCCTACCCTCTGGGCCTACCGTACTTCTTATCGCACTCCCACATGCACCACCCCATATTCCCTTGTATATGGTGCCAAAGCCATTCTGCCAATCGAGGTTGAGCTCCCATCCTTATAAGTCTCCATAAGAAATCATACCATTGATGAAGACTATCATGTGGCACGACTCACACAGCTGGATTTATTGGATGAAAAGTGACAGCAAGCATATGATCACCTGGTTGCATACCAGAATTGACTCAAAAGGAGTTATAACAAAAATCTCCATCCTAGACAATTCTAGGTCAGCGATATGGTCCTCAAAGAAAATCAAAAGGTCCAAGCACACAGAGAAAAGAAAGAAAAATTTGAGCCTACTTGGCTAGGCCCCATGTTGTCACAACATGCTTCAGCTCCGGAGCCTATCAACTATCTACACCAGAAGGTGAGCCTTTGAATGGTCCAATCAACATCATACATCTGAAGTGGTTCTATGCTTGAACCAGATCCTACATGTTCAGAAAATCCATAAAAATTGAAAAAAGAAGAAAAAAGTAAAATAAAAAAAATAAAAAAATCATTCGTCCAATAGCGAAAACTTGGAAATTCAAGTGCCTTGGACAAGTATGTTGGTGAAAACCTAGCAAACAAGCGCCATACATAGTGACTGAGTCATTACCTATCAAACTCCCATCCCCACCACCATCCCCCAACATTCCTCTTTTTAATCCTCAAAAAAATCCGCAATCCCTCCTGCACATATCTTGTACCATACCTTGTACATATCTTGTACCATATCTTGTACAACACAATCCTTCCTGTATCTATCCTGTATAGCGTGATCTTCCTATCCCAAATCCTGAGCTTCTATACATATCCATTGTAAATATCTCCCCGTCTGTGTACATATCCTCGCATCTTGTTGTACATATCCTTGTCAGTCCTGCAGTAGCATTTGATCTGAAATCTTGTCCCACCCAGCCTTGTACTTCAACAACATCAATTGTCAACTACTTTTGATCAAAGCGATTATTCTTGAACTTCATCATTTGCTAGCGAACAACAACACTCATTCTCTCATCAATTAGGGGGTCCTTGAGGATGTATCCTTCCTCCTATTAGGCCTAATCTTCCACCAATCACACCAGGTCCATGTCGATGTATCCTTCCACACGTTAAAGCCAATCTTCCCACCATCAATCAAATCAAATCTCTCTCCTTGGAAAAGGATGTCTTTTGGAGTTATCATTTTGGTCTTGGATTTTATCCTTTGGATCTTGTTAATCTTTTACGCCTTCTCGTTGTTCTCTACTCAAAGTCGCCACGATCCTTTATATCATGGCACGCTGCGAATGAGGGCAATCTGGGGCAAGGTCTTTTGATCTTTTGATTCTGCCTGTGAGTCAATTGGATATGACCCTTGCATGGATCACATGTGATCTTCTTGGTTACATGGTTCACTTGGGAAATGTCATTTTCTTGTGGTTTCTCCAGCATCATTTCTTCCATGCTTCTTTTTGGATTCATGTGTGATGCAGGGGAAACCCTACGTGTCTTTTTAGCGTCAGTCCTATGCAACGCTGGTGACAAGGCCTTGTGATCCCGGTATCCTTGGTAGGTCTCTATTGTTGCTATATTAAACTAGGTTGTGCTCTCCACATTTTCACTTGGAGCCCCCGAAATCCCCCATCCTGCATCATCTAGATTAATTTTGCATCTTAATGTAGCTGCATCCTGCATTTTTCATTCCATTTTCATCTTGCATTCATCCGTCTTTTCTCTTGGAAGCTTGGTTATTTATCCTCCCTTCTTCCTTCATTCTTTCCCTTCCCTTCTATGTTCTTTTTGAGAAAATTCTATAAACATTTCCCCTTTGCATTATTTTCTCAAGGGGGCACAACCCCTTATTCTTCTAAATTCTAGCCTGGGGCATCTTATTTTCTTATCTTTGATGCCACGCCACTTGCGGCATCGTATCAAAGAGGGGAAAAATGTAGACACCTAAAAATCCATTAAAAAATAAAGTATTTTTATTTTCTAAAAAACCCCTGATGACATCATCATTTACTAATTAATTAATTAATATATTTTTATGCCATTAAATCCCTTTATTTTAATTAAGCATCTTGAATTAAAAAATCTCTCCCCAAAGCATTTAAATCAAATTTAAATGATTTTCCTATCTTTATTGAATCAATATTCAATAAATGACATCACAATCCCTAAATAAATTATATATTTATTTAAAGCCTCAAAAGCCTAGAATCTTCTAACCTTTCCTAAACCCTTCTAATCTTACCTAAACCTATTTAGTAGAAGTCACCTAGTTTTCCTAAGCTAATCAAAGTCTCTTTGACTTTTAGTCAAACCCTTCCCCAAATGAGCTTCACACACTCATTTCAACCTCTTACACACTCTCTAAGGCCTCTTACAGCCTCATAAAGAGACCCATGTCTCTTCTTCCACACATGTTCCCCTTGCACACTTCCCTAGTGTTTCTCACACATGTGTGAGCAACCCCTAACCCAAGCTAAACCTTACCATACCCCAAACCATACCTCTTACTCTACCTCAAACCTTATCCCTAACCCTAACTCATCCTCCTAACCCAAGCCCTTCCCAAATCCTATAAATACCCTCACTTCCTAAGAGAAAAACACCAATTCACCTTTCATTTCATAGTAGTGCTATAATGCTGGTTTAATCTTAGATCTTAAGCTTTTAGCATACAATTGTTAGATTTCATCATTTTCAAGCTTTCTTAACACAGATCATAGGTTAGAAATAATGGATTAACTTAGTTTCTTTCATTGTTTTTCATAGCTTATTTATCATATCAAATCTATTTTGAATTAAAATCAACTTAGAATAAGCATTCAATAGCATAATTGCATTTTGAGCCTTTTAGGATCCTTAAGGCCTTAGGGGCAAAATGGGTGTTCTATACCCGGTTTTGTGCCATTATGGGGTTCTTATGGTCCCTAATCCATCCCAAAACCTCCTAATCATCATTATGGAATTTATCCAAGTGATTCGAGAGCACACCCACATCCCTAAAGCGAGAGCAAATCAAACGGCCACAAGGTGCTCCCGTTTAAGTTCTATCTGAATGACTTTGTAAATAACTTTCTGTAATATGTTAGGAATATGTTGTTTAACTAATGTTTGACATGTTTATGCCTTTCAAGATAGATTAGGTTTGCACTGATCACAATATGTGTGTGTGTGCATGCGCGCGCGCGCGCGTGTGTGTGTGGTGGGTAGATATTAGAATGAGTTTTACAAGAAATCACAAATGAAAATTTAATGTGATAAATGATGTGACAGTCAAGACTATTTTCTAGATTATTATTTAAACTTGTGAAATAATTGTAATAGGGAATATAAGAAAAAATGAAGAATGTCATTAAGGAAAGGATTATTGTTTTGGAAGTTGTGAATGTAGACATAGCACATAGTATTTCTAATTTAGGTAAAATGAACACTTAGGATTGTCTTGGCTGGCTATTGTTAGGGGAAGCATGTGTATGACTTTTGAAAATTTTTATGTTCTATTGGCATTTCTTACTACCATAAGTCCATCAAAGATA
Source organism: Chamaecyparis obtusa (assembly GCA_027943335.1). NCBI lineage: Eukaryota > Viridiplantae > Streptophyta > Pinopsida > Cupressales > Cupressaceae > Chamaecyparis > Chamaecyparis obtusa. The sequence continues at coordinate 702,922 of BSBK01001224.1, read as the reverse complement.
ACCGATCCTAGACACTTTCATCAGGGCTGAAACTTTGTCATGCAAAGACTAGGCCAAAATGTAGTGTTATCCATGATTAGTTGCCAACATGACATGTTATCAACACTATGTGTTTGAACCCTAAACCCTAAATTACCTTAAGAGATGATCAACAACTTGCATTGCTCCACAAAGAATATTCCTTAGCATTTACCTAATCCCTCGGTGTCATGGGGTTTGTTCGATCAAACTAGTGGGTCGTGCTTTGTTCTTTATTCTTCTAGGTCCATGTGGCAACTTATACAGGATCTACGACATTCAATGGATTAGAGAGAATATTCATTTAGATCTAGTTAGGCATCCTATGCAACGTGGTCTACCTGATCTTCGATTGTCACAAAAAAACCACAAAATCAACAAGTCAGGGTGCCCCCACTAATGCCACTTCACCATGGCTTAACCAATCAAATCCTACCATGTGTGTCCAATTAACTCATTTTTTGGGTCGAGGCTAACTATAAAAGAAAGTTTGTAAGATAGTTTTAAAAGGGTTCTTACCCATTCTCTAATAGAAAATTCATGATGTCTAGAAGTGTAATATTGCCTTGCCTTTGCATCAATTATTATTTTTTGTTTTATTGCTTCTCACATTTAGATATCCTATGCAATTCATCTTGTCTCTATATTTGAATGCTTATTTTTCTCTATTTCTTGATTGTATGTTGCGTTAAATTTGCTTATATATGTTGCAATGTGAATGTATCTTTCCTTACAACATCTTATAGGTCCTAACCTTCATGTGCCTTTGGGGATTGATTAAAATATAGATCTATGTATGTTTGGGGGTCTTTTACTAATGTCTTGTGCAATCACATACATGGAAGGAACAAATTATTGTTTGGTGCATCACCTCCCTTTATTTTTAGTTCCTGCACCCCTTTTCCTCTACAAGCTGCTAGATCAGGTTAGATGTAGGTTTCAAGCATTAGGTTGGTTTAATATGATGTGTTGACTTGGTCTAGCACGATGTTTTGGGTTGGTTTAACACCAGGAAAAACTTTAGTGGTGAATATTTGCCAATTGGTGAATTTCACTCGTCGGGGACCCATAATTTGGTGAAAAAAATTGGACTTTCAGAGTGGCCATGTCACCTGTGCTTTATAAAAATTGGGTCCCATGCATAGGCCAATCGCCAGTAGTGATATGAGATTATTTGTATTTCAACGATGAATTCGCCAATAGAATCTAATTTTTCCACACAATAATTAAATACTTTCGCCTACAATTTCCAAAGCTTGTCTTTATCGATGGTCATATTCACCAATATGTAGTCAAAATTTAAGTTAGAGTACGATTAAGTACAAAGATCTGACATGTGTCTCTATTCCTGAGACTTTTCATGGAACTTTTTATCCTTTCAAACTTTGGCCTGGAATAAATTTCATTATGGACACATGTCTTTATTTCGAATACTTTCTCTGGAACGTGGTGTCCTTTAAAAGTTTGGCCCGAAATAGGATTTATGCCATTGATTTAGGATCATCCAACTATTATAAAAAATAGGTTTACTATATGTCAAATGATATAAAACTAACTTAGGACACCTTACTAAAATATTAAAAGTCATTTGAGCTTGCAGAGGTAATTTAAAAGTATTAAATTTAACCTTTAAGTATGATAATTAATTAAGATCCATATAACAATAATGTTTAAATGATGGTTTCTAGGTATGTGTACTTCTATCCACGATTTTCTTCAACAATGAAAGATTCGCCAGGATTTTATAGAATTTTCATATAATTGAAAAAAATCGCCAGTTAAATTAATATTTTCTCCTTTCAAAAAAATAAATTTCGCCAATAATATTATTTTTTTCCAGCCAAAATAATGTAGGATTCGCCAGGATTTTACACTTTTTCTAGGGAGGGGGTTTCTTAAAGTTTTCCCTGTTTAACACTACACTGTAATTGAAAATGAAGCCAACTTTCTCTGGAGACTCAACCTATTGGCTAAAATGTTTGTAAGCCACTAAGACTACACCTTACAAAATTGTCACTTTAGGCAACAATATAATGAGATAAATCTCTCCTCTCAGCAATAGGAGAGGCTCCCTTCTTAGTGTAGGTGGCTTCAGTAGGATTTTTACTAAAATCAAATAAAGGGTGATTCTTTCAACCTTTTCCTCTTTTTTCAAGAAAAGATTCACAAGCAAAAATAACTTACTAATTCTACAAGGATTTCCTACTGCTACGATAATACCGGTGACTTAGCAATTGACGTAAGAACAACTCCTAAGGCAACAGTTACACATATATTTGGTGGATTAAGAAAAGGGCCTAAAGTCTCTTGCGATTAATCCTATTTGAAGAAAACAAGAACTAATAGTGAGGCTCAAAGTCTCTCACTAATAATTCTGAAATTTAAAGAAAAACACTCAAAATTGAAGCTCAAAGTCTTCAACTCTCAGTATTTACAGCCACTATTAACTATAGCAATCCTCCTCCTGTAGCTCAAAGTCTCTCAAAAGGTGAATTGAAACTCCAATGATTTACACAAGTTAAACTATAGAATGAACTCAAGAATGATTAAATAATGTTACTTAAGACAACATCATTCAATCACAAGATTTGCAACACAAAGTTTGGAAAATCTTGTTACTTTCATTCACCTTTGAAAATTCGTACAATGAAACACAAAGTTTTCACCACACAAGTTCTCGAACATAGCTTTCTTGCTTCAAACAAAAGATACAAACATTTACAATGAGCTCTCTCTTTTATATAGGAAAATAGGAGAGAGAAAAGTGGAGAGAAAAGGGAAAACCCTTAACCACTTTGATTTATTCAACAACTTAACTAACTACTTTGACTTATTCAATGTTTCAAGGCTTAAAGCACTTGCAACATGATTACATAATACTGGTATACATGAATATGTTTTCTTGTAATTACAATAATCACATGTACTACATGCAATCTATCAATCATATGCTAATACAATAAAGAAAAAGCATCCCAGACACTTAGGAATCAACATCAGAGGGTATTTACATAAGCCTCAAACTAATGAAGAGACTCATGTATAATAGATGGATTAGGTGCACCTGTATGTTGGACAATCACAGTAACCTTGTGTAGAACATGTGACTTTGTATAGCTAGTTACTTGGCTTTGGAGCTGATTCAAGGACATTTTGTATTCCATGAATTGATCAAGAATGGTGGGACTAAAATCATTTGCATCAAGCTAAAGGAAAATTGTCTCTGAAAACCTTGTCATCACAACTTCTCCAATCAACTTACCGTCTTTTGAGAATACTTCACAAGACAGTTTATTGAACTCAATTTTCATTTGACATTCCTATTCATTCCATGAGTTCAATGCTGATTGTAAATCTATGACAAATTTACTTAAAACTCTTTCCTTGTTGATCATTAAATCAAGAGATTCAAAATATGTATCAATAGAACAAATGATTTCATATTGATGCAACTTATTAAGATCGAACTCTTGCATGGTTCTCCAGACATTCAAATCTTCATTCAAGACTTTCGGCTATTGATGAAAAGATGAAACAAGTTCCCTTATTTCATTGACGGTCAAGCGTATATGCCTCAAAATCTTGTATGACTCCTTAATCACCTGCATTCCTTGTGTTTGTATTTGATCACACCATTCATCAACTACTTTAACCTTCCTTTGACATTTCTCATAATCTTTAGGGCCTGCTATTGAAATGTGGTGCAGGAGCACCTCTATGAGGGCCCTCACCTTCATATTTTGGTGTGTCTTACCTTGGTTTGAAGTATTTAATTAAATAAGGGTCAACAAGGAGTTTGGCTCATTTGTTTTTGTTGAGTCTAGGCAATGTCTAAGTCCTAGAAGTCTCTAGTCTTTCTAGTTTGTTTGTGCAACACACTAATCCAAAGAATGTTATCAACTTGGAGTGCTTGGATTTGAGGTTAGTAATCTTAAGTTAGTGTTTGGTTATTTAATGAGCACAAGTGTGCTTTAGGAATGGTCTTTTGAATGAGTAAGCAAAAGCTACTCAAGCAACTAAAAGTTGCTCAAAAGTTGCTAGCAACTTTTAAAAGTTGCTAAGCAACTTTCCCTTTTTTGTAAAGATTGATTATGCTAAGTGGCTATAAGCCCTAAAACCAATGCACACACTTGAAAGAAAGGATATATAAGGCCTGACTAACCCATAATACTGAGGTTGGAAGATAGTATGTACGACAGGTGTACGGGCACAGGAGAGAAAATATACTGAAATAGTGTTTGACAGTGACTTTCATGGCTTGAAGCATTGATTTTAGTGTGTATTGTTGACATCCATTGTTTGTGTAGCCATTTTTGTGGTTGTTTCAATTCATTTACTTGTAAATAGATTAGGTTTTGAGTGTGTTTGATTGTTTTCTTTGGTTTAGCAAGTTCCACAGTCCATTGTCTATTTTGGTGGCACTGATGGAATAGGGCCTGAAGCTCTTGATTCCACCATGGGAAAGCCATGGGATTGTGGAGTCTAAGAACTCAGACCCTAACTCTGTATACTATGCAAGCAGGGCCCCAGCAAGCTAGTGTAAACACAAGTTTGACAAAGCCCTAGGTGAATTGGAGCCATTCGACTAGGTTGCAGCAGTAGTCAAAACACTCCAGCAGGTGAAAGGGATATTTCCAAGACTTTCCCTTTGGTGAAAATCAAGGGTGATATTAGAAGACATTACCTTGATAAGGAGAGGGTCTGAAAAGTTGTAGAAATGCCATGGTGAAGCTAGGAGTAGGGAAAAGCCATAAAACCCTTAAAACCCTCATAAATAGGGAATGGCACTGTACGGTCAAATGGGCACCTGAGACCCCATATATCCATTAGAGTGGGTCATTTTTAGACAAAGTCCTTTAGGATAGGGTGTATGAAACTTGGTACAAAGGGTCTCAAATTCCCTAAGAAACCGGAGGGAGGGCTAATTAGGCCTCCTCCTTGTAGCCCTGTTTTCCAAAGCAAGTACTCAATCTGATGAAGACCCAATCAAACTAATGAATTGAGAAAGTTTCTAATGCTTTGAAAACACCTTGGAACCTATCAAATCCACTGTTGGAGTGTGGGAAAGTAGCATATGACAAGAAACCCTTATTAAGCCTAGATAAGGCTAATAGCTAGAATGCAAAGTATGGAGTGTTGATGAGTGAGTTGATTGAACTTGGTGGGAAGGTTAGGTAGGCTAGGGGTCCCTTGAATGTAGAAGGTTCCTATAGATCAACCATAGGTGTCAGAAGTACACTTGAGTCCTTGGGCAAGGAGCAGAGCATAGACTAGCTAGTCTATCCTAGCCTCCCCATCAAAATGGGAGCAACATTTTGAGAATTATTCATCATTTCTATAGTTTCAAGGAGGCGTGCATTTTCTTTGTTTAACCTATTTTTATTTTCCCACAACTTATCATTCCTCTGTGTGAGTTGTGCAACGACATCCTGAGCATCTTGTTGACAACTCAAACGTGTCTGCTTTCCAAGATCTACCCTTGTGAATTTATAATTAGAAAGTTTCCCCTCCTTTGTAGGTCTATCAATCAAAGGCTCAGCAATCTCAGCATACTTTCTTGCATTATCTTCAACCACAATCCTTGACACTTTTTTGGCCTTCTTATTCTTTGGAGCTTTAGGCTTTGAAACTTGTTTGAGATCAAAGTCCTCCAACAAAATCTCTTCATTCTTCCTTTTATGGGTTATGACACTTAGCCAATAAGGCAAAGAAAATGAAGAAGATGATGTTGCTGTAGATGTAATGGCTAGAGTGGTAACCAGATCCGCTTGTGTAACTATAGCCATAAGAGGAGGAGCCTTTGTTAAGATTTCCATGGGAGTAGGTTTCTATGAGTTACCTTTGACATGAACTACTCCAATTGCACTGAAGTGGTATCAAGCACCATCATAGAAGACCTGGCCATAGAAGGAATAGTCATGGAGTATGCATCAAACACACTCTCAAAGCTGTGGTAAAAGTCCTCAAATATAACTATAGGAGCAACTGATGAAATAGGCAAGGCAAGTGTCACCATGACAGAGTCCATAGGAGGAATCTGCTTTGTAGAAAATACATCTGTGGCCATACCCAAAGGTGAATTAGGAGACTCATCTGACATAGGTGCTGAATAAGGAAGTGTTGTGGTAACTGAAGTATCCACAGGAAGAGGTGCAATAGGTGAGGATACCTTAGGTGAATCAGACATCTCATCATCATTGGAAACCACTTGAACCTCTTTAGGTTCTGTGCTTTTGACTTCAAGAACTCTTCCAATGTCCTTACCTTCCTTGATAGTAAGCTTAGGAATGGTAGGAATGATAGGTTCAACTACTGAATAGGACGCACCATCTTTGGTTTTACCTTTAATCTCTGATCTCCTACCAATCGGGCCACTGTGATCGAAATCTTTTCCTGATCTAATTTTGATACTTTTCAAACCCCTTCTCTTCAGCCAAATATTGGTACTTGCAAGAATAGACTGAAAATGATCCCACACATAAATGTTCTCTTTACCTAACTAAGATGGAGACAAAATAGGCAAACTATCAACATGATTGTTAGTATAATCATGATAAAAAATGTCACCATCATCTTCAACCCCAAGAGGAATTTTTGCAAGGTTGAAGTCAACAATCTATTTAGTAGTCAAGTGATAGTAATCCATCATTCATACATCTGACTCCATGCGAAGATCAATCCATATGTCTTCAAGTCGATATACATACACAAACTTCCTCCTCATCTTATCATTAAGCCCTTGCCAATCAAAATGGCTCCTAGCCATGAATTTCTTCAAAGTGATCCTCTGAAGTTCATATTCCATGTTCTTGTCTTTTGGCACTGTATCAATGGAATATCCTCCAATTTTCAGTGGGTTTCATGAGGAAATCCCCACAGCTGGCCTATGTAATGTGTTTTGATGCATCTGGACAGCCATGAGTTGCCTAGCCAACTCCATAAGAATAATTTTATTGGTTGGGTACCTTGGGAGTGTGTGAGGTTCACTTTTAAAGTAGCCAACTTGCATGTAAGTGTAATTGTGAAGCTGGAGAAATAATCAGCCATGCTCATTCACCTTGACCCATGCCTCATCAGATACACACTTATTTGGAAGACTCTTATCAAATAAGCACATAAAATGCCCATATAAAGCATCTTGCACTCTACGGTAATGAGACTGTCTAATCTTCAACACAAGCTGAGGCAAATATTCCCATACAAGAACCAATGATCTTTCTCAACAATATCAATCATTTTGGGGTTTTCTACACTCCCAGCCATGGTGATTAACATGATGACACTTGAAGTTTTCTTGACAAGGTTAGTCTCACACCGCTTTACTCAACCAACAGCTAGGGTTTCTTCAAATTCCTAATTCGATCACAAATCTCAACTACTCTAGCTCAGATTGCACTTAGTATTTACTTTGAAGTTCACTAAGAAGCTCTCAAGTAATTCCACCAAATCACAAAGTGTCAAATGACTTTAATTTTCACAATTATATTATAACAAAGAGTTCTAATGGCTATAAGATAGTGCAATGAATTCTCTTAATCGGTTAACCTTACTCATTCCCTATATCGATTGATAATTGAACTAACTTATACTTACAAAGAATCATCATTAGTCATATTAGTCTTTATAGATCATAAACCTATCATTCTAAATTCACAAAATTATAATAATGTATTGTAATACATCTCAAAGTGTTGATAGATCTTACTGTACATATTCATAGGGGGATCGGTTTACTAATTTTACAATGCAGTGCTCCCCCTAAGTATTACCGCTTGCTTAATTTGATGAAGAATCCTCCACACTTCCTGATGTTGTGGAGCTCTCTATCAATTCAAAGGTATAGAGTTCACCTTTATTAATCTATATTGTCTTCATCTCATTCCTCGCTTCTTCAAGATTAACAATCTTTTTGCCTTTCCTATCCTCATTTCTTGGTGATCGGTTCATGTACGTACAATCTCTTGCTAGATGTCCAACCTTCTGACAATGAAAACATGTCATACCTAATGTCCTCTAGGGTCCAACATTACCTATAGGATTTATTAATAAAAAATTCATAGCCATGTGTCCATAGTTCCCACAGATAGTGCATGTGACATTCATGTTTCCTTCTCTTCTTAGAACACTCACTAGTTTGTTAGGTAGTCTTGGTGATGGCACCCTTGATCTTTAATTTTCTTCCTTGTGTCCAAATTTGTTGCATGTGTAACAATATCCATTGAAATTTCCTTCAGATGATCTAATACTAGGTCTTGATCTACACTCATAAGCTTGATGACCATACTTATTGCAGTTATAATAGTAACCATCAAAGTGAGTAGTTCTTTGAATATTCACTGGTTTGGTCCTATATACATTAGAACTGTGTCCAAGCTTTCCACAACTGTAGCAAGTGGGTTTAGTAGGATTCTTACCTTGTGGACTTGTATGCACTTTAGGTGATTTCTGAGATGGCTTGAAATTAAAGTTTGAAGATTCACCTTTCTCAAATGTTCCACCTGTGTATTCTAGACTAGATGTATCTTTAGGGTGTCTTTTATTCTTCAATTGCTCAACAATTTTATGCATGCTTTGATCAAACTATTTCAACTTCTCATTGAATTCCTTTTCAATCTTTAAATCCTTTTTGCGTTATTCATTTTCTTTCCTCAGTCTTTCATTTTCAGTTCTATTTTGTATGTTTTCATCATTATTGTCACTTAGTTGTTCATTCAGTGCATGGTTCTCATGTGTCAACCTTTAAAGTATAACATCCTTTTCTCTGATAATTTCTTCAACATTCTTGTTTGCAGTTTCAGTAGTCCTTTTTGCATCTTCAACAACTCTCATGCCTTCAAGCACTTCACACATCCTTATGGTTTGACATTCTTGTTCTCTTTTAATCTTGGTTACTTCTTCAGTCAGAATCTTGTTCTTTTCCATTAGTTCTATTATTGCTACATCCGCTTCCTTAGAGTTAATACTTCCTTCAAATAGTTCATCAATGCTATCCAGGATATTTTTCAACTATTCAAAAAATTCTTTTCTTTTAGCTAATGAAGCCCTTAGCTTGTTCTTCAACTCTTCAATCATCTCATTGACTTCCTCCAACTGTTTCTCATACCTATAGCTTTCCATCTCCTCGGATCTACTCCCAAGTTGTCAAAATTTTCCTCTAGAGAGCCAGTGCTCTGATACCAATTGTTGGAATTAATAGGTACTGAGGGGGGGAGTGAATAAGTACTTACAAACTTAACACCTTTTTATTGATTAACCTTAATAGCAATGGAGCTGAACTTGTAAATAAATGATGTATGCAACTGTAATCAAAATGTAAACATGTAACTCAACCACACAAGAAACATTTATGCAGAATATTAGATTTTTATTCTGGAAACCCTTGGTCAGAGGGAAAAAACCACGGTGGGAATTGTCACCCATGAATAGATTCTCACTGCAGTTATGAATTTTTCCCGGTTAAAGGCTTACAATGTCTCTTCTGGAGACTCACTCTATCAGAAGTGATTAATATCCAGTTAGGAGTATTGAAAGACATATTAAAGTCTACCTTACTAGAGGATTTTACAACTCTATCAAGACTGCACCTGGTTAAGGGATTTACAAATCAGTCCTACTAAGAACTACCTTGTTAGAGGATTTACAAACTTGCTTTAGAAACTAAGAAAACAAAAGATTAATGACCTGAATAATATCCCATACTAGCAGAATCAGATCCTTTAAGCTCATACACTACTATGCGTTGACCTTCTCTGATCGCTCCTCTGAATCACTTGATCGCACCTTCAGATCTGGCTGATACTGTACTGTTCTGTTTCTCCAACACACCCTCTTTCTGTCTATCTCACCAAAATATTAAATAGACTGCATACCTTTAATCAGTAAAATGTTTAGGGTTTCGATCATCAACCCTAATCACCATCAAAAATATTTTCTTCAACCATAACACGTTTTACCTTCACTGTCTTATTTAATTATTGCATCTTTGTTTTCATTCCCAAGAAAATAAACTTATTTCCTATTTTCTCTAAATCTACCTAGGAATCATACACATTCAAGGTTGTAATCTCAATAAGTGTAATGGAATGATTCCTTATTGACCATACTTTACTTCCCAAATGTCTTGATTCATTGCATCTACAAAACTCATTACTGCTTATCAATCTGTCCAAGTCAATTTAATAAAATGTGAACTTTATTATTGACCGGTTGAAACATAACCAAACTAGCTACCTATCCACCATACTGAGTTGTGGTCACAAAATTGTGATGCAGGAGCATCTCGGGTCCTTGGCAATCCTGTGTCACCAAAACATTTTGGAGTTCGTTTGTGTTGCTCGGTTCCTGCTTTGACCGAGTTTGTCGGTAGTTGGTTGGTTTCCTTTGGTTACCGAGTGTGGTCGGTCATTTCCTGGGTGGTCGGTTGTTTCACTAACACTCGACATTGCTTGTTTGCTGCTTGGTCATCCTTGCTCTCCAACGGGTTTAGTTTTGTTTTCTGTTGAGGCTAACTTGTGCATTTATATTAGATCACGGATTTAATGTTGGTATCCATCATTGGGGAGTGTGTGGTCCTAGATATGATTGTTTCTTCTGTTGATTGTGGATCTGAAGGTTGACTCAGTTCGGTAGCCTCTTGTATAAATGTAGTTGTTTGGTTGTAGATTAGGGAGTCAGTTTTGATAGGAGTTTTAGACATTAGAATTGGAGATTGGTAATAGATCCTCACATGTTTGAGAACTTCTGAGATTCATTATAATATCAGGCTGTAACCGGGAAGGCCTTACAGCCCGACATGTATGATTTAATTAAGGAAAATATATGAAAGATTTGGCATTCTCTCTCTCACTGTTGTGTTTGTTTTCTTCCGCATGTGTTGAGCAGGCTTGGATCATCAGGGTGTGCCATCCTTTAGCCCCTCTTGACCCCTGCCTTGCATCAGGTGGTATCAGAGCAAGGTGAGATCTTGATCTGGGTTTGCAGATCTAGGTTTGTAGGTTCCTCTTGAAGCCCTAGTTGATTGTTGTGGGGTAATAGATTGCGATCTAACCTGCAATTGCAGAGGGTTGTCAAGATGGTTTGTGGGAGGTGGGATGAAAATCTAGGATTGGCAGATATGCAAAGACAGATTGTTGCTAGGTTAGAAGCAATGGAAACAACCCAAAGAAGAGGAAAACATCTTGAAGATGTTAGTGATGATGAAGTTGAAGAAGAATAGGCGAATGCAAAAATTGAACCTATTATGGATCAAGGTGAAGAAAGATTTTTGAAGGCTTTGAAAAGTTTGAAGTCTACACCACATTTCAATCCTCCTGAGTATGGTGGAAAGTTGGATTCTAATGAATTGGTGGACTGGATCACTGCGATGGAGAAGTATTTTGAATATGAAAACATTCCTGAAGATAAGAAGGTTAAGATTGCAAGCACTAAGTTGAAAAGCCATGCATCCCTATGGTGGGAACATCTGCAATTGGATAGGAAAAGGAAAGGCAAAGACAAAATCAAGGTATGGAGTAAAATGGTCAATAAATTGAAAGGAAAATTCTTACCCTGTGATTATTAGATTAACCTAGTTCAGTGAATGCAAAGTCTAAGGTAGAAAGATAGCTCGGTAAAGGAATATAATGAGGAATTCTATAGATTGGATATTAGATCTGGACATGATGAAGATGATGTGGAAAGGATTGGTAGATACCTGAATGGTTTGAGAGTTTCCATCCAAGAGGAAATTAGTATGGTCAAGTTGGAGAACATTGAAGAGGCTTATCAATTTGCTTTGAAAGCTGAGGAGAAACTGCACAAAAGATATGAGTAGAGACAAAGAGGAAGAGGTGGTAGATTCCCTAGAGGAAGAGGTAGATCTAATGGTGAAAATGGTAGATATGAACTTGAAAAGACAAATCTAGACAAAGGCAAGACCGAGTGGAAAGGTGAAAGTTCATCCAGAGGTAGAGGCAGTAACTACCGATGTGGTTATAGTAGAGGAAGTTTCTGAGGAACTTGCTACAATTGTGGAGAATAAGGACATAGGTCATTTGAGTGTACACAAGTAAGTAAGAAGGCTGGTAGCAGTAGAAATGCTTTGGTGCAAGAAGAGCCACTGAATGAACCTAAAAAGGAAAATAACTTGATGGTAAGAAGAGCACTGTGGAATGAAAGCAAAAAGGAAGATCCGATAAGGAAAAGTTTGTTCAGGACCAGATGTAGAGTTTTTGATAAAGTTTGGAAGGTAATCATTGACAGTGGTAGCTCAGAGAACCTGACATCTGAAGAGATGGTCACAAAATTGCAGTTGGAAAGGCTGGAACATCCAAAGCCCTATCAGATTTCATGGATCAAGGATGAGCATACAATGGTAAGTGAACAATGTTATGTGAATTTGAAGATTGGAAAATACTATGATAAGGTGTTGTGTGATATCATGCCTATGGATTGTTGTCATATTTTGTTGGGTAGAACTTGGCAATATGATAGACATGCTATATATGATGCGAGATTGCATAAGTATACTATTGTGGCTAATGGAAAGAAACAAATCTTATTACCATTGATGGAAGAACCTGTTAGTAATGTTTGCACATCTAGGAAAGTTTTCTTGATGGAAGGAATAAATTTTGTTAAAGATTTGAAAAGGAATGATGTATGTTTTGTTGTAATTCCTAACAAGCCGAGTAAGAAAACAAAGATAATGTTTCTGAGGAGATTGATAAGTTACTCACCAAGTATGGGGAAATCATTTCTGATAATGTACCTGATGGTTTGCCACTGAAAAGAAGCATTGATCATTGTATGGATGTAATCCCTAAAGCTAGTTTACTGAATAAGGCACCTCATCGGCTAACACCTACCAAGAATCAGGAATTGAACTGACATAGTCAAGAGTTGCTGGAGAAAGGATTGATCAGAGAAAGTCTAAGTCCTTGTGCAGTACCTATTGTATTGGCACCTAAGAAGAATGGAGAATGGAGAATGTGTACAGATTCTAGAGAAATCAATAAGATAACAGTGAAGTATAGGTTTCCTATACCGAGGATGGATGACATAATGGATAGTTTGATTGGAGCAAAATATTTCACAAAAATTGATTTGAAAAGTGGATATCATCAGATCAGAATCAGAGAAGGTGATGAATGGAAGATTGCTTTCAAGACAAAAGAAGGTTTGTATGAGTGGTTGGTTATGCCCTTTGGTTTAACTAATGCACCGAGTACTTTTATGAGGCTGATGAATGAATTTTTGAAGAAATTCTTGGGTAAATTTGTGATTGTATATCTTGATGATATTCTGATATTTAGTAAGACTATAGAAGAACATTTATTACATGTTAGACAAGTTTTGTAGAGACTAAAAGAGGAAAAGTTGCTGATAAATCTGAAAAAATGTTCATTCATGAAAGAGGAGATTGTGTATTTGGGATTTGTGATCTCAGCTGATGGTTTGAAGATGGATCCTGAAAAAATTGAAGCTATTTTGAATTGGCCTACACCTGTGAATGCTAGTGAGGTAAGATCATTCATGGTTTGGAAAGTTTTTACCGAAAGTTCATAAGGAATTTCAGTTGAATTTATAACGCTATGACTGAGACTATGAGAGGAGACAAAAGAGAATTCAAGTGGACACATGGAGCTAACAAAAGTTTTGAGAATCTGAAGCAGAAGGTTGCTGAATTACCTGTTTTGGCATTCCCTAATTTCAGTAAAGTATTTCAAGTGGAATGTGATGCAAGTGGAAGTGCAATTGGAGCTGTGTTGAGCCAAGAAGGTAAACCCATTGCTTTCTTTAGTGAAAAGTTGAATGATGCTAGAAGGAAATATTCTATGTATGATCAAGAATTCTATGCTATTGTTCAAGCACTGAAGAAATGGAGACATTATTTGATACCGAGTGAATTTGTGTTGTATACTGATCATAAGGCTTTACAGTATTTGTGTAGTCAGAATAAGTTGAATCATAGACATATGAAATGGGTTGAGTATCTGCAGAGTTATACATTTGTGATAAAGCATAAGAGTGAAGTCACTAACTGAGTTGCTGATGCATTGAGTAGAAGGAGATCTTTGATGACCGAGATGAAAATTGAAGTTCTTGGTTTTGATGAGATGAAAGACTTGTATGAAAATGACCTTGATGTTTTTGAGCCATGGAGAAAGTGCAGAGCACCTATTTAAGATCAACAAGACACTAAATGGGATGAATATTTTATTCAGGAAGGTATATTGTTCAAAGGTATTCAGTTGTGTATACCGAGAGGAGTAATGAGAACTAATTTGATAAAGGAGAAATATAGTAGTGGTTTGGATGGACATTTTGGTATTGATAAAATATGGAATTTGCTTAAGGAGAAGTACTTTTGGCTGTAGTTGTATAAAGATGTTCAAAAATTTGTGAAAAGTTGTGGAATTTGTCAAGTGGCAAAAGGAGTAAGTCAGAATACTGGTTTGTATGTACCGATTGCTGTACCTGAGAAACCTTGGATTGACATCAGTATGGACTTTGTTCTTGGCTTACCGAAGACAATAAGAGGTAATGATTCTATATTTGTTGTTGTGGATAGATTTTCTAAGATGGCACATTTTATACCTTGTAGAAAGACATCAGATGCAGTACATGTAGCAGATCTTTTCTTTAAGGAAATAGTCAGATTGCATGGATTACCAAGGAGTATTATCTCTGATCGAGACAATAAATTTGTTGGATACTTTTGGAAGCAATTTGGCACTGAGTTGAAATATAGTTCTACATTTCACCCACAAACTGATGGACAGATTGAAGTTGTAAACAAAAGTTTGGAAATCTTTTGAGATGTTTAGTTGGAGACACACCAAGTAATTGGGATTCTGTGTTGGCACAAGTAGAGTTTGCATACAATAACTCAATGAATAGGAGTACTGGAAAAACACCATTTGAGATTGTGAATGGCATACAACCGAGAGGAATATCTGATTTGAGAGACATTGATGATGAAAATAAGAGAAGTGTTGAAGGAGTCAAATTTGCTGAGTACATGACCACATTGCATGAAGATGTGAAGATGAAGCTGGAAGACAGTAATAAGAAATACAAAGACAGAACTGATAGATCAAGAAGACATAAATTTTTTGATGTTGGTGATGAAGTGATGGCTCATTTGAAGAAAGGCCGATTTCCTATTAGAACATATGGAAAGCTGAAGATGAAGAAGTTTGGACCTTGCAAGATTTTGAGGAAATTCGACAGTGGAAATGCATATGAGATTGAGTTACCTGATGATATGGACATATCACTGATTTTCAACATTGCTAATTTGTATGAGTATCATGAACCTAATAAAGAAATGACAGTACCAACAAAATATCCCAAGAAGCAGAACGAAGAAGTTGAGCAGATTCTGAATCAAAGAGTTGGCAAGAGCACAAGAGGAAAATAGTATATGGAATATTTGGTAAAGTGGAAGAATAGACCGATGCAAGACAGTACATGGCTTTCAGAGTTTGAGTTAGATGCAACTCAGATCATACTTATCAAATGATTTGGAGGATCATTTCAAAATAACCCTAGGTGTCTGATGCAGGAGCATCTGGGGTCCTTGGCAATCCTGTGTCACCAAAACATTTTGGAGTTGTTCTGTGTTGTTCGGTTCCTACTTTGACCAAGTTGGTTGGTAGTTGATCAGTTTCCTTTGGTTACCGAGTGTGGTGGTCATTTCTTGGGCGATCAGTTATTTCATTGGCACTCGACATTGCTTGTCTACTGCTCGGTCATCCTTGCTCTCCGACGAGTTTAGTTTTGTTTTCTGTTGAGGTTGACTTGTGCATTTATATTGGATCATGGATTTAATGTTGGTATCCATCATTGGGGAGTGTGTGGTCCTAGATCTGATCATTTCTTCCGTTAATTATGGATCTGAAGGCCGACTCAGTTCGGTAGCCTCTTGTATAAATGTAGTTGTTTGGTTGTAGATCAGGGAGTCAGTTTTGATAGGAGTTTTAGACATTAGAATTGGAGATTGGTAACATATCCTTGCATATTTGAGGACTTCTAAGATTCATTGTAATATCAGGCTGTAACCGGGAAGGCCTTACAGCTCGGCATGTATGCTTCAATTAAGGAAAATATATGAAAGATTTGGCATTCTCTCTCTCACTGTTATTTTTGTTTGCTTCCGCATGTGTTGAACAGGCTTGGATCATCAGGGTGCGCCATCCTTTGGCCCCTCTTGACCCCTACCTTGCATCAAATTGTCTTCACCTGTTGCCAATACACTTATCCGTTTAATCGATCTGTACTTCAAGTCAATTTCCTTTACCGATTCCAATATCTAACTTCACTCTATTCACCGATATGTACTTAGTCAATTTTATGGTTTAAAGGTCTTACTCTTTTTAAACTAGTTGAATCAACCTACTCACTGGTTTGAATAGCATCATGTACTTTGCAATATTATTTTTACCTATTCATCTTATGACATCAAATGACTGTGATTCACTATCTATCTGATTTCTTCATATGATTAACTATTTGCTGCTCTACTCAACTGGTTGACTTCTTGATTGCCATCAATGACAACGAACATCAAATGTGCATTGAGTGTTCACACCAACTTCTCCGTACATCATCTACAATGCCAACATATTTTTGGCTAACTTGGTGAGATAGTGTGTTGCGAAGGTTGGTGGCATGATTCATAGATCTGAAATGTGTTCGTGGATGAAGATGTGTTCCTACATATCTTGGATTTCATTAATATTTGTATTGAAATTGATTACATATTTATAATTGAGGAGTTAAGGTTGACATCGACCTTGTTCATGTTTCTAAGGTGATGAAAATGTATATAAAGATGTAATCAATTATAATTACGGAGAGAGCAAGCAAATGTATGCATGTGTATCAAATATTGTGTGAAGAGGTATGAGTGGAATCTATATTTGAGACAAATTTTTTGCACTTCATCGGAGTTGTATTGACATATTAGAGATTTTATTAGTCAATTCATAAATTAGTGGATTGTTGTCCACAGTGGATTGTAGTCCATTTTGGGGTTGTAGCATTTATTGTAATCTTAGGGTTGTTTCCTTCCATTGTATTTGAGTAGTGAGCTCTAGGAAGTGAGTCTGAATACATGTGCATTCCCATTTTTACCTTTAACATGGTTATTGTGCTAATACATCATCTTGTGGGTCTGATCCCCACTATGGTTTTTCCCTTAATCGGGTTTCCATGAAAAAATTCTGGTGTTATGTGTTCTTATGCTTTTTGGTTCAGTGCTTTAATCTTTATCATTTTGATCTAATTTTCATGGGTAAGTATTGGGTGAAGTTTTGAGATTAATACACAACTGATTCACCCCCCTCTCAGTTGTGTGCGCTGCCTTGTTTCTAACAATGTTGACTCTGTGCATTTCTACACTAAGATATTTGAGCATTCTTTAATGTGATGCAAACAATACTCTACAAGAAACATGAAAAGATTTGAACATAATTGTGTAACTATACATCATTGTTTCTTTAAATCATTATTAGTTCAACTAATTTCTTCATCATACATTGGAATATAATAAAGACCATTTCTCTATAAGAAAGAGAAAATGATTTGTGTGCAATTCTACAATACTAATGTTCTTATGCAAAAATGCAACATCAACACATCTAATGCCGTGATATTTATTTACATGCATAATTTTAGTAGAATAAGTTTTTATAAATTCACATAAACATTGATCATAACTAGCTCTATGCAACATAGCACAAGGCAATTATATGTACATTCTCTAGTCATGTCACATAATTTCACATCAAGAATATGCACATCACTTTATTAAGATCTTTCAACACTTGAGCTTCACATTGAACCACCTTCATGCGACTTGTTTTAGACGAGTGGTATCCTCCAATTGCTCATAATATAACAATCTAATTAGCACCATATGAGTTTGATAACTATCACTTGTACATCCACATGCAAAGTGTACCCTATGCATGCATGTATGGTATTGGCTTTCTATTTGTAGGTGTAGATGATATCCATTGTATAGAAACATATGTTATACATAATATAGGCAGAGTTCTATAACTAGAGGACCCTTAAAAGATCACCATGTATAGAGATCTTTGAAAAATCCTAAACCCGTAATGTTGTATAGTACCCATTATCATGGGTCATATAATTTCTTTAAGCCTTTAAAAATGATGTGGATATTCTTTCATTTCTTGATCAAACAAATTTGTTCCCCACCATCCCATCTATAATATTGTACATTCATGCTATCAATGAATAAAATGATAATATATTCTTTATGCATTTGGCATGGCTTGTTACTTCCTATAATGATTCTTCTTTGTAACACCTAATGAACATAAATTTATCTCAACTAGTGTCACTCCCTAATCTTGTCATTACTTGCAAGACTATCCTTTAGATCTCAAATTAAAATTAGATCATTGTTCTTACTTAAATTTGTATACATTATCAATGTTGTATAATTTTCTAGATTCGATTGTGTGAATTTTTTTCCATCAACATTTCGGATCGCACTACATGATCCATTATCAAGATGGAAGAGAGAAAAAAGTAGAAAAAAGATAGTAGATTACAGACCTAGAATCCAATAAAAAGAAGGGAGAAAGGAGGGGACAAGAGAGGAGGCAGACACACAAAGATCAACGTTGACAAGATCTCCACACTATAATAATGATCATATTTTTATCATCATTACCAATAGCTACCCACTTGTACTACTATGATATTTATGCACAAGTATTAACAATTTCTAAATGCATATTGGTACATTTTTGCATAAGTATTGACAATTTTTAAATGACTATTGAGACATTTGTGCATAAGCATTGCTGACTTTGAGGTGGTCATTGTGCGCAGTCATTAAGGCATCTTTAAGTAGGCATCAAGCAACACTTTCAAATGACCACTTTTTGAACCTTGTACTTATAACAGATCTCAAAACATGTGTCATTACTACATAGAAGCTAGAACAATAGCTATAAGAAACTAAGTTGCATTCAAAGATGATACCCATTACATAGAAACATCTATTATACATAATATAGGTAGAGTTCTATAACTAGATGACCCTTAAAAGATCAACATGTATAGAGATCTTTGAAAATGATAATGCCCATTATAATGTTCCGCATTATAATGCTGTATAATGCCCATTACCCTGGGTCATATAATTTCTTCAAGCCTTTAAAAATGATGTGGATATTCTTTCATTTCTTGATCAAACAAATATGTTCCTCACCATCCCATCTATAATATTGTACATTCATGCTATCAATAAATAAAATGATAATATATTCTTTATGCATTTGGCATGGCTTGTTACTTCCTATAATGATTCTTCCTTGTAACACCTAATGAACATAAATTTATCTCAACTAGTGTCACTCCCTAATCTTGTCATTACTTGCAAGACTATCCTTTAGTTCTCAAATTAAAATTAGATCATTGTTCTAACTTAAATTTGTATACATTATCAATGTTGTATAATTTTCTAGATTCGATTGTGTGAATTTTTTTCCATCAACATTTCGGATCACACTACATGATTCATTATCAAGATGGAAGAGAGAAAAAAGTAGAAAAAAGATAGTAGATTACAGACCTAGAATCCAATAAAAAGAAGGGAGAAAGGAGGGGATGAGAGAGGAGGCAGACACAAAGATCAACATTGACGACATCTCCACACTATAATAATGATCATATTTTTATCATCATTACCAATAGCTACCCACTTGTACTACTATGATATTTATGCACAAGTATTAACAATTTCTAAATGCCTATTGGTACATTTTTGCATAAGTATTGACAATTTTTAAATGACTATTGAGATATTTGTGCATAAGCATTGCCGACTTTGAGGTGGTCATTGTGCACAGTCATTAAGGCATCTTTAAGTAGGCATCAAGCAACACTTTCAAATGACCCCTTTTTGAACCTTGTACTTATAACATATCTCAAAACATGTGTCATTACTACATAGAAGCTAGAACAATAGCTATAAGAAACTAAGTCGCATTCAAAGATAACCATAAAGAAAATCGTCAAAATTTGATGTACCATTAAGATTTATGAACATGAAAAGTTAGCTATAACAACTCCCTACCAATATGCTTGCCCTAATCAATATAACCAAAAATAAAATCGTCAAAATTCGATGTACCATTAAAAATTATGGATGTGAAATGTTAGCTATAACAACTCCTTACTAGTATGCTTGCCCTAATCAACATACCAAAAAATTAAATAAAAAATAACACCATATAATCAAAGATCAACAATTAAACTCCCATACATACTTTGAATCCATTAAAATAGAAAATCCTCCTCTCTCTCCCCTTTCAAAACCATGCCATCACCATGCATTAATTTACTATTATTCGATCCTGCAAACTTAATTAAAAATGCTACCACACCCTAAGATGACATCATTTCTTAACTTATTAGACTTCAACGAATTCCCTAGGGAAGGTGAAGTTCCTTTTCTATGAAAAACAAAACCCCATAAAATCGGAATCCATATTTAAAAAAAGAAATATCAGATCCATTTATTTAAACAAACAAATAAATAAAAAATAATAATATCAAAGATCCTTGTACTTTTAAGTGTATCTGTACGGCCGGTATAATACCTTCGGCGCCGAATAAAATAAAAACAAGAAAAACAAGTATTTCGTGGAGGAGAAAATTTTGGTAACGCTGACGTCATCGCCACGAGCAAACCCCGGATGTGGAGGAAACCGCGGCCGGGTCCCACCACTCTCGAACACACGCCGGCCTAAATTTGACGGCCTACGACCACCCGCCACGAGGCAAAATCTTCGTGGTGCTACGCTGCCTACGTCACGCATACGTCATCTGGCGGGCCCACCCGGTATGGGTCGGCGGTGACGTCACGCTGACGTGAGCAGTGAAGTCCACCGTCAACGGGGGCGTCAGGGACGACGTCATCGGGGGGACGATGTGACGGTGGAATGAGGCACGAACGTGCGCGGGCCCCTCCACCGACGGACGTTTCGTTTTACCTTTTTTTTCGTATTTTGACGCCCCTTTTTCTTCTTCTTCTTCGTCCGTAACGGTTCACACTTCACGCTCATCCGGCCGTGACTGACGGGCAGAAAGATGGAATGGAATCCCGGATCGATCTTTTTTAGGCCCCCTTGGTGTGCATACGATCCGACAACATATAAACATTAAAGAATTCTTGAGCTCCTGCAAATTCTTCCCTTTCTTGGGTTTCAAAATCTTCTTGGTTTGTTGCAGAGGTTACGAACAATAAAGAATTGAGCAAGAGGAATTCTTGGAGCTTGGTTTTGTTGATCTTGTTGGGGTTCTTGGTTTGTTGTGGAGGATATATAGAGAATCAAGGGAGAGGAATTCTTGAGCGGCGTCAAGTTCTTGGTTTTTTGGGTCTTTTGGGCTTCTTGGTTCTGTTGGGTTTCGATAGGTTGAGCATCTGATTGATTTCGTTGACTATAAAAGAATCTATCTTTCTTTCTTTTGATCGGATGTGAAGGATATAGACTATAAAGAATCGGAGAGTTCTTGAGCTTCAACATTTTGTTGGGCTTCTTAATCTGAGCAATAAAGAATCGGGCGAGAATTCTTGGGCTTGTTGGGCTTGTTGGTTTTCTTGAAATCAAGGCTTCAGCATTTTCTTGAGCTTCTTGGTCATCTTGGTCTGCTGCAAAGGATATAAGAAATAAAGAATCGAGGGATATTGGGCTTCTTGAAATCAAAATTCTTGAACTTTAGGAATCTTGGGCTTCTTGAAATCAGAGAGAATTCTTGAGCTTCAGCATTTCCTTGGACTTCTTCTTGCTTCTCTTGGTCGAATCGAGGAATTCTCAATCTTTTTTCTTGGTTTTCGTGGCCTTCTTAGTTTTTCTTTGTTCATTGCAAAGGATGTAAAAAGAATCAAGAAATTGCTGAACTCAAGCAAATTCTTGATTTTCTTGGACTGTTTGGGCTTCTTAGTTTGATGCGAAGATTTCTTGATTTTCTTGGTTTTCTTAAATTGCTTTGTTTGTTGAAAAGATATATAAAAGAATCAAAAAATTGCTTACGCAAAGCAATTTCTTAATTTTCTTGAACTCCTTAGTTTATATAAAGAATCTAGAAATTGCTCAAACTCAAGCAAATTCTTGATTTTCTTAGGTTTCTTGGGCTTCTAGGTTTGTTGCACACATACATATACATATAGATATAACCGGGAGAGCCGGTTGGGAGAGTGGGTGAGGGTGCGATGCAGGGGCTGCAATACAAGGCCGGTTCAGCAGGTTTGGGAGGGGCGGCGTGCAAGCGACCGGCGCGGGCGGTGGGGGCATTATCGGCGGCGGCGGCGGAGACGAGCCCGGTGGAGAGAGTGCAGAGGCTGGCGGCGGATAACGCCGTTCTGGTGTTCAGCAGAACGTCGTGTTGCATGTGTCACGTCGTGAAAAGGCTCTTCTGCAGTTTGGGCGTCAATCCGGCGGTCTGTGAATTGGACGAGGAAGAAGGCGGCGCAGAGATGGAGAAATTTCTGGTGCGGGTGGTCGGAAAAAACCAGGCCCTTCCCGCAGTTTTCATCGGAGGGAATTTGGTGGGCGGGCTTGATCGTCTCATGGCGGCGCATATTGGCGGCGAGCTTGTGCCCATGTTGAAACAGGCTGGCGCTCTCTGGCTCTAAACATTGGAGTTTTGGTAATTGGATGACAATTTTGATGAAGAATTTTGGGGTCTGTGAATCTTGGAGGAGGAATTTGTTGAGAGGTTTATGTAATTAACTGACCAATGAATCTTTTTACGTGTATTAAGTGTTGGAATTAATAAGAATTGTTGTGTTTGTATGTTGTAATGGGGATTTTCGGTTCGTTTTCGTCTTCTGTTTTTGTTCTTGCAGTTTGAATTGGGTGTCATGGATATGTTGAAGATTGAAGAATCAGTTAGTTTAATGAATAAATCTGAACACATATGTTATTAACTGGCTTTCCTATCAGATCGATTGAAGCTGAGACTGTTTTGATGATTAAAAATCTTCCTTCTAATTCTTTTCGGGCTCCAATTTGAATTGAAAATATTTTGGTAATAACGTCAATTCAGCTCAAATTGCTGTATTAACGTCACCCCAACTCCTATGCACTACGCCATTCATGGCAACTTTTGGTAAATTAATTCTCAGTCAATGAAGAATTGTGAGGCTAATAAGAAAGGTGTTGGAATTGTGAGGCCTTTAAGAATAGTGTTTTTTTTGGAAAATTCTTGGGCCAAATACGGAATTAAACAAATTCTTTTATACAATCTAATTTAAAAATAACTTTTTTATTTTATCTAATTCTTGATGGTATACTCATTTTGTTAAATAATCAAATGGGTATACATTTTTACAAAAATAAAAAATAGGTTGCAGAATTACATGATTTAATTTAAAAACAAAACTTTTATTCAATATTTAAAAAAATAAAAATAAACTTTTATATTTTTTTATTATTCTAATTATAGATTGAGGAATGTGATTCAAAATCTTCATATAAAATTGTCACACAATGTAATCTAAAAGTAACACAATTTTTTTAATTTATTTTTCAATTCTATAATTGTTATTATTCTAATGATAGATTATGCCACGAAAATTCTCACACCAAAAACAACACCCTTATCTAGTGCCTTTTCTTTTTTAATTTTTCTTTTATAATTCTTTATTATTGTGATGATAGATTATGGGGCAAAAACTCTACATGATGGAGCATAAACTCTCACACAATCTAATCCAAGAGAAACATCCTTATCTAGTATGTCTCCTTTCTTTTAATTTATATAATTCTTTATTATTTCGAAGTTAGATTATAGGGTGAAAACTCTCACACAATCTAATCTTATCTAACACCTCTTCTTTCCTATAATTCTTTAAGGGTGAAAATCCTCTCACAATCTAATAACCAAAAGCAACACCCTTATCTAGTGCCTTTTTTTTTTGTAATTTCTATAATTCTTTATTATGATAGATTATCGACAAAAACTCTAGATTGTGGGGTGAAAACTCTTACACAATCTAATCCAAAGCAACATCCTTATCTAGTGTGTCACCTTTCTTGTAATTTCTATAATTCTTTATTATGATAGATTATGGACAAAAACTCTAGATTATGGGGTGAAAACTCTTCCACAAGCTAATCCAAAGCAAAATCCTTATCTTGTGTCTCCTTTCTTCTAATTTTTATTTTATTTTATTTTATTTATTTATTTATTATGATAGATTATGGGGTGAAAAATTTCATACAATCTAATCCAAAAGTAACATCTTTATCTTTTAATTTATATAATTCTTTATTATTGTGATGGTAGATTATGGGGTAAAAACTCTCACACAATCTAATCCAAAAGCAACACACTTATTTAGTGTGTTGGCGAAAACTCCCATACAATCTAATCCAAAAGCAACACTCTTATCTAATGTTTTTTTCTTTCTTTTAGTTTCTACAATTCCTTATTATTTTGATGATAAATTAAGGTCAAAAAACTCTCACACAATGTAATCCAAAAGCCACACCCTTATCTAGTGTCTTTTCTTTCTTTTAATTTCTATAATTATTTATTATTCCAATAATTATGGACTATGACTAGAAACACGTCGATATTAAAAACTCTCACAATTTAACTCAAAAGAACACCTATCTAGTGTCTGACCTCTTCTTTTATTTTAATTCCCATTTTTTTATTATCTTGATAATAGATTATGAACTAAGATGTGAAACAACACAATCTAATTTACAAATAACCACCATCAACACCTCTATTAGTGTCTCTTCTTTATTTTAATTCTTATTTTTCCATCATCTTGATGATGAATTATGAAGAATGATTGTAGACATTGACACAAAAAAAATAAAAAATAACACAATCTAATTTAGAAACAACTACCATTAAACTCTCTTATCTAGTGTCTTTTGTGCTTTTATGGAGTTTGATCCAAAATAATGATACAATTTTTTTTTGACACAATCTAATGTAGAAACAACCACCATAAACATTGACACAATTTATTTTGACACAATCTAATCTAGAAACAACCACCATGAACACTCTTATCTAGTGTCTTTTTTTCAATTTTAATTCTTATTTTTCTATTATCTTGATGATAAATTATGAAGAAAGATCCCAAACATTAATACAAAAAAATGCTAACACAATCAAATCTAGAAACAATTACTATCAACACTCGTATCAATGTCTTTCCTATTCTTTTAAATCTTATTCCTCTACTATCTTAATAATAGATTATAAAATATGATCCAAAACATTATAAAAATATCTGACACAATCCAATTTAAAATCAACCCCCACAATGAACACCCTTATCTTCAGACATCTCTACAAATTTGATATCATAATATTTCATGAGTTCAACGTTGTGGAATATGGATTCCTCCCTGGACATTTGGAGGAGGCGTATTTTAAACGTTTGAATTGCCGTATTAAATGCTGGATTTCTCACATTCCATGCATAAGTCTCTTCAACAAATCCGAGCTTCTCTGCAATATTATTATTATTATTATTATCAGAGATTTCGATTTTGATGATGGTGTTTAATTTTGGTTTTATTTAATTGACAAGCAAGGTATATTTATTATTATTATTATCTATCATGTTTTATCCATGCTGTTCGACTGCTTTGGATTCGCTGAAGAAGCAAAACAGAAAGCGAATTACTTCACATTATTGAAAGTGTGAAAAAGTCGTCGACATAAAGTGTTGTAATTGAGTAATCTTATCACGTAATCATGAATTCTATTTTAAATAATAATAAAAATAAAAGAAGTTCCATAGCCTCTATCTTAAAAATGGCACCACTTAACTTAGGCCCTACATGAAATCAATGCATTTAAAATTAATTCTAGAGCATAGTATAATTAGGAAAGAAGTTTTATTAAAAAATTATAGTTTGTTTGCTCATCTACATTAAAAGATACGTCTAGATGACATACACACTAGAGTGAGAGAGTTTCTCATCAAATTAATTTTATTTTCACTTTATTTTAGATTCACTGTTCTTTGTTTCTTATGTAATTTTTTCTTTATTTTAGATTCACTTTTTCTTCTTTTTAAAAAAGCTTACTTTAAAATCATATTTTTAATTAAAATTATAGCAGAATGTTTCATACTTTTATTTCTACTTTATTTTAGATTCACTTTTCTTTGTTTCGTATGTAATTTTTTTCTTTATTTTAAATTCTTTGTTTCTTATGTGATAATTTTGTGATTTTTATTGAGGGTTTATATAGAATTCTATTTTAATTAGTTCTATTTATATTCATTCTTAAGATTCGATTTTGATCCTCATTTTTGTCATGTGTTAAATAAACTCAATTTTCAACTTTAAATGTGTGTTTACCTAAGTCTTTCTATTAGATTTTAGAACTATTTACCTAAGTCTTTTTACTAGGTTTTATAGACCATTTACCCAAGCCTTTGATGCAAGGACTTCCGAGAGTCATAACTTTTGACTCAGTTGTCTATTTTTGTTGAAATTTTATAAGTAGATTCTTTAGGAGAAGCCATTTGGATTGTCGATGGAGCTTATCTTGGTAGGTAGTCGTTTCGACATTTTCTCGGGAGCTAGAAAGTTTTTTTGGGCCTCCAAAATTGGCTTGTAGTGTTTTTAAAAAGTTTTTTTTTTTTAATAACTCTGAGATCGTGTTTCTAATTTTGAAGATTAGTTGGAAATTCTTCTTATCTTAGTTTAGGGTAGCTTTAGGAAAAAAATCAATTTTTTAGGAGTTGTTTTAAAAATCAGTTTTTTAGGCAAACTCTCTAGAGACAAGTTGCACCACTTACATAAATGGAGTTACACTTGCTATTTTTGGTAGTGTAACACCTCCTGTAGTGGACCACTGATGTCAAGCTTCTATCTGGCTTGTTTAAACATTCATTTTGGCCTTTTCTCTCTCTTATACACTTTGGGATCTTCTCAATCATTTTTGAATCACTTCTAGAAAACCTCTCTCTCTCTCTCTCTCTCTCTCTCTCTCTCTCTCATTCAAAGTACTCTCACAACCTATTTGTAGCTCTTTGGTCATTTTGGCATCATAGCTTCATCACCCCCCTTGTGTTTAAGATTTCTATTTCCTTTAATCCACTAAGCTCTGACTTCTAATCTTTGAAGGGGGGGAGCGGGGGAGGGGGGGGTCTCATCCCTCACACTTTCTCATTCCATTTAATTTTAAGCATACCAATAGTTATTAATCTCTATCCATTATCGTTGTATTGTTTATTAGATTATCATTTATCACACATTGTATCTTGGTTATTTGTGGAGGTGGAAACAACAAAATGGGGGTTTCACTTCAACATGCCTCTTAAAAAAACAACCCAACACTTTTCTTGGCTTCTTGTGTGTAGGTCAAAGGAATGGAATGAAGTATATTCTTGGGATTCTTATATTGGAAAGTTGTGAGATTTTCTCTCTCTTTCCTTTATCTTAGAATAGTTATTATCATCTCATAGTATACTTTTTATTATTTTATGTTTATCGCATTTCTAGTCTCGTTAGTGTAGTTGTTAGTCTTGTACTTAATTAGCTTTGGATCTTGCACTCTATCCGTGTAGGACACACATTTGTCACATTGGTGTGCTAATCTATGTTACATAGTCCTATACTTGTATGAGCATCCAAGATAGTGAGTTAATGAGTCCCATCAATTGTCCTTGACTAACTGCTCTTTCATTTCCAATGGACTAAATATTTTTATCATTTAGTGACATAAAGTTATTTCTATTTTAAAGTTATTTTTGCATTCAGAATAAGCTTAGTTTCACTTTATTGAATTGATCTCCCTAGCTCACTAGAGGGCTAGTATCCTAAGGTGGCATTGAGAATATTTTTCCCTTAAGGTTTTATCAATCTCGAGGGTGGTGAATTCCATTCCCACCAGTTAAACTGATACCATATAAAATTATCATTGTATATCATTAAACATATTAAATCAAATTACATTTCAATTCTATGAATACTAATACCATATTAGAATCAATTCAAACTATATGTGACTGACATAAAATTAAATCATCAATATATCCTTAATTGTTCACAATTCAAGTTTTTTTTTATCATAATTGAAATGCAAAACAACATATAACATAATCTAGATGGCTCAAAAAATTAGATGTAATAAGGCTTATCATAGTTCCAATATTTTTTCTTGGAGCTCCAATAAATTTGATTCTCCCATGGGGTTTATATCTAGATTCATCTCAATTATTTTATTTTCCTTTCTACCTACCATGAATATATAGGACATTTTCTATTGATTTAGAATTATTTATATGCACCTCTTTGGGAATCAGTGATGCCAATGTGATCTCATTAATTTGTAACTTCCAGTGGTAGTGCTTCCAATAGTTATAATGAGCAAGTCCTATGAAATTGGCAAAGAATAGATCAAAATCATGCAATGATATTTCTCCTTTCATATTTACTCTAATGAAGTCTTAAAATAGATGACTATTATATTGATAAAATTTGTACAATTATAGAAAAACTCAATGTCCTCTATGTTGAGGGTTTACAACTTATTTATTAGTTCAAGAGTTTCTTAATTAGGGATTAGCTTGATATAATTATCTCCAGCAATAAAAAGTATACTAAATAGAGTCTACAAAACCTTTAAGTTTTCCATCCAACACATCTCAATCATCTTGTAACATCGTTGAAAAATTCATACAAGTATTTCAACTTCTAGCTATTTATCTATGAATAATTTTCAATTTTTGAGATTATTACTAAAATAATATATAGAAATAATCTTCATTTCTATTTTGATTCACTTTCTATCAATTCCTACAATAAGATTAAACCCTTATGTGCAAACTCCCACATTCCAAAATTAAAGTGTGATGTGATTAGGATTTAATATAAAATGAAACAAAGTATAACTTGGTATTGCGATTCAAAGCTTCTTAAATAATCTCAGAGAACTTTTTTTGTACAAATTTAAGATATTTAGAATTTTAGATTAGTGATACACATATAATAAACCATAGCATGAGGGTTCGTGCAGGGAAAACTCATTTGGGAGAAACAAAATCACTCTAAAAGTAAAAGATCAATAATATTATTCACCAAATATAATGGTTGAAATATAATCAAGGTTATGCACCTCTTGCAATATTTTCACTAGCATATATTCTAGAATGATTATGGAAACATAATGATAACTACAATTTAATTATATAAATTGCATATCCAAGCAATGATAAACGGGCAAGGTTGAAATGTGAAACCACAAATGGTATATGAAAACCATTTAGAAAGACAAATAATGCATGAATTCCCCAAAAATGGGTTTAATTCCAACACCTATGTTCAATCTTGTCCCTTCTAGACATTTTTCATATTCATTGTACTCTTACATTGTCATAATCTATCATATGTGACCACCAAAAATTGAGTGTTCCAATTTGTCCTCAATCAATACATTAAAAAATGCTTCAAGGTAAGTGTCTAATATTTTCATATGATGCTCATGGTCAAGATTTAATGTACCATCCTCCTTAGTCGATCTTATGAATCATAAGAATTTGTATATATTTAACTCCTATCATAATGACGTTACATATGCACAACACCAAATACTTTAACACATGGCCAAAAGATGTTACCTCAATGTAGGACTCTTAATTCCTCATGTGAAGACAAAATACACATTAAAAATAAATTCCATGTGACCATGTCAACTTTAAATGGAATAAAAATCCTTTCACATCAAGATAAAATAAATTAAGGATGAAATTGTGAGAACACACAAAATTATTGAAGCTAAACATTGGGAATGTAAGATTTAATATGATATTTAGGGACTGTGTGTAAAAGGAATATACATGCATAGTAAAACATGTTTGAGGAGTTGGTTCGTACTATAGTCTCCATTCTTTGTTCAATTTAACTATGTAAGTTCCAAACAAGGTTTTTCAATTTTCAAAGGCATGTTACCATTTCAAAGATTTCATTATAAACATTTTCAAGACTCATTTTTTCACTAGAGGGTTTGTAAACATCCATCTTGCATTGTGGATACTATAATAAGTAAAAAACTAATCACCATTGTTAGAATTTTTCCTCTTTCAAAATTTGTTCACTTGATAAAATTTTCTTTCATTCATCTTTTTTTATATATATTTCCATAATAATTTGATCTAATTCCAAATTCTCACATATAACTTCTATCTAATAAGAATATAAATGATATTAATCATATCCATTAAAATTAAAATCATACAATTTATAAAAAATTATGAAATTGACAAACCAAAACATTACATATAAGTTTAGATTGTTTTAATTTATCTGTTTTAACATTCATTTCAATTTACTAGAAGTGTAATGTAAATGCATTCTAGTTGTCTACAAATACTTCAAAATATCTAAAATGGGAATTTGCATTAAATGTTACAAATTCCATTGGCTTTTGTATTTTTCCTCAAAGGTCTTCAGCTTGTACAATATATTATCTTGTACTGCTCGAATCAGATTAATGTGAAATCTACGCCTCATAGAAGACTGACTTGTAGTCTTTCAAATTGCATTAACTCATTTTCTCTTTTACTTGTTTGTTTGTAGCGTTTTCTTCGTAATTACTTCGAGTCTTTCAATGTTTGAATTGTTATTTTTGAGATTTCTCATATTAAATTGACTTGGTTGATATGGCTGGTAAAGAGTACATAGATTTTAATCTCTTCTTTTTATGTATTTTAAATTTTTATTACTACATGGATATATAGAGAGGATTTTTTATTTATGGAGTTTATTTATTTATTTGATATTGTAGTAGACTGAAATTTCTTTCACTAAGAGTTAAAGACTGATAAATATTTTATAATGATAATAAAATTTGTTAACAATTTTTTATATGAAACATAAGAATTTTTATATAAAATTTCTATCATACCGATATTATACACAACATAAGATACTAACATGTGGCTAAAAGATGTTACCTCAATGTAAGACTCTTAATTCCTCATATTTGACTACTTGATATTTCACATTATATTTGATGTGAAATAAATGTCATCTTTAATAATGTCTTATTTTAGACTTGTTTGCCCATCAAATTTTTATTATATCATAAATTTAATGACAAGAGATGAATTATAATGTCATAAATATGTTAACAAAAGAACTATAATCTTAAATTTCACATTCATTTACATATCAATTTGTTAGTATTCAATAATAAATATACTATTAGTGATTATTTTAAATAAAAAGTGTTGATAAGTGAAATAATTTTTTTTTTATAAATAAATATTAAACTAAATAGTTCTTGTGTCTTCCCTATACCTATTAAATACGTAGTAAAATGATATTCAAATGCAAAAAAAATATAACTTTTGTTTCATACTTTTAAAGCAATTTATTGCATTATTATAGAGGAATAATATAGGCCTCAAGTAAAAGTTAAAATAAATCATTTATATATATCTTTACTTTTATATGCTTGTGTATATATAGAGTAGTTAATAAATAATACCTATATAATTCTAGCATATACACCTAAAAACATTGACATATATAGTATAGACATTCAATATTAATATCTTTGGATGTCTTTTAAAGAGATGTATTTTAGATATGTATACTAATGCTAATATTTGTATTAAATTAAAAGATATAATAATATTAATTTTGTAATATATTAATATTATATTAACAATCTAATTTAAAAGAAAATGAATGAAATTATATTTTTTTTCCTATTCATAATGTTGAGTAAATTGTTTACTTATATATGCATAGTAACTTTGTATTTTTTATTAGGGGAAAATCATGGTTTGAAGGGACCCTGAAACCCTTTACAAGCAAGTTTTGAGGGGGATCTGGAACCCTGCTAAAATGAAAAGCTGCAATAGACAATGCATTACAATACATCATCTCAAAACCATCAAACAAACAACAACTTAATAAAAAATGTCATACAAGGCTCCAACTGCCCAAAAGACCACAACACAAGGGTCAAAGCCTCACATCCAAGAACGAGTCTCCCAATCAATGAGATCCATGGGGTTTTGAATAGTAATTTTTTTAGATAAAATTCAAATACAAAGAAATGGATTGTCAAAAGAAATAATAACTTTGAGTTGATCCCTTTTTGACGATCCATTTCTTTGTATTCGAATATTATCTAAAACATTTAAAACATCATATATTTTCAAAAGAATAAAAAAAGTATGTACAATTATATTACATTCAACTTAAATTTTTATTAATATATACATATTATGTAGACATTTTTGGAACAAAGATAAATACACATCTCACGCCCAAAAAATTGTTACACACATCAATACATTCTATTTTGAACAAAATACAATACACAAATATGTTTTTGGTTAAGGTAAGAAAGGAATTTGAAAGGGCACTAACCCTTGTACCAAGTATAAAGATAAGCATTAAGGATTGCAAGATAGAAAAAGACAACCAAAATAGATACTTATGAGACTAGAGAATGCCAAAGAAGATAACACTTACAAACTACCAACTCAAAATTAGTGGTTTTAAGCTAAAATGCTCCAACATTTTTTTCCTAACCATTGACCAAGGATACACTCGTCCTAAATTTTCTTTTTTTGGAATAATACTTAAAACCACTCATATATATTTCATGCAAATCTAAACTCTTGAGAGAGGTATGTGATATTTTACTTTGAGTGGGAGCTTCTCCATCAAACTCTTCCTCATGTGCTTCATCAATGGTGGTATCCTCAACAATAGTAAATGTTTTCTCCTTTTCCTCCACATGAAATTATTTTCCTTATTACTTGGGCAACAATAGTACCATAGACCACTTTGCAACAACATAGACAAATTATTGGAGAGTCTTCAAGTTCAATCTACTGTTCTCCCTTATCATTTCTGGAAGAGAAGTTAATCACAATAGGGATCTCCTTATTTCTCTCCATAAACAAATAATCTAGTAGATAGTATATTTTTTCTAAATCTAATAACAAAATACCAAAGTACTATCTAAAGGAATCAAAAATTGATACTAGTGTGTTCTTAATCCAAGTCATTGACTTAGCAGTAAGTGAGTTGGGGAAAACAAGTTGTATTGGCCCCTAAATCTCATCTTGGATAGAATCAATATCATATGAAACATCCACACAAATTGGCACATTCACCCTTTCAAAAATACTTGGGTGAACACATACACTAGCACACCCAATAACCACATTTTTGTTATAGATAGTTTTCCTAGCCACATCAAGCCTACATTTTTGGAGAGAAGAGAGGGGATAAGAATTTCCAAGATCATCACAACTAGATGGGGAAAACAGTGCTAGAGAGGAATCATACAAATGCAATGTTGAGAAAAACTTCTCAGAGAAATCATTTTTAGTCAAATTTTCCATTGGGAAACCCTTATTTTCATAACTAATAGGAGAAATAATGGGAAAAGAAGGAGAAGACATTTTCCTATCACCCCCTCCAAAAAAATTAGGTATATTTGTAAGGATGAAAATGTGATCCTATGAATGATCTTACGCATTCACTATTTCCACAACTTCATTAATTATTCATGGGGAAACAACCAACAAGGCTCAACTTCAATACAAAAGGAGAGCTAGACACTTTGATCAATTATACCCGTTTTGAAGGCATTCTTGATATGATAAGATTTGATATGCATTTTCAATGTCTAGATAAAATGATATGAAACTGGCAAAATTCAACATAAATATAAAAATACAAAATTGGAAACCAACCCAAAATTAAAGATTTATAATCAAGAGATGGAGAAGAATCTATGATAATAATCTAAAGCTAAAAGTATTGGAATAGTGTGCTCGGTGGATGCCCCTTAGTCTAAAGGTGTCTTTGTTAACATAAATATTTTAATTATAGATTAGAAGGCTCTCTATATATATACCTCCAAAAATCAACCTAAAATTTTTAATCATATGTGCGAATCAACATAGTCCAATGGTTTTCAACATAAGGGAGATATCAACATTGTTCTTATGTAAAAATTATATGATGCAAACATTAAGACTTAATCCATTGTTAATTAAGATACGCCCAAATCCATGCATAATTCTAATTATGAATGTGAACAAAAATAATGAGAGATCATACTAATTTTGAACTTCCAACTTAGGCGATAACTCATGTTGTGAGAATACAATATCCTTTTTTTTCCAGATGTACATTCAAATGAGGTTTCTACATTATTCAATTTTATGGAAGATGACATAAGTGTCCTTTTCAAATCTTCTTGTATAAAATTGTGGTATATATGTAGGTGAAGTTTGAATCAAACCCAAAAGTGAAATCTTAGCTAGAGTAGCATAAAACTACTCAACAAGATCATACTAAAAAACATGATTAAAAGTTTGAGAAGTAGGAAGAACATTTGAATCTTGTTTATTGTTTCAAATGTTGCATTTGTGAGCTACTACATGACAATTATGTTGTGTGTAACACTTTTTGATTCATCCTCTTTTTTCAGTGAGATCTTTTGCAAAGTTTAAACAATAATTGGGAGGTCTAGTTGGATTCTTAACACCTTTAACAATAACCATAGGTTATTTTTGAGGTTGAGGGGCCTCATGGAAAACATGGATAGATATTTGAGGTTTAACATGTTCATGTGTATGACCAAAAAGATAAATTGTATTTGATCATAAAACTTGAATTTGATCAGGTTTTTTTTTCTCCAAGGATTAATCTATATAAGGGGGAGCATCAATAAAAGTGTTAATGATATCATCCTATTTCTCCAAGGTATCTTTATGAGTAGTGTTGGGATTAAGGTATCTCAACCTTTGAGAGTCTTGGTATTATTTTATTGGACTATATTTGATATATTATTTTATTATATCCTAAGTGCTAACTTTATAAGTTGTCATATATCACTTTGTGGGACTTGTATGGAAGGATAATCCTACATGAAAAGGGAGGAGAGTGTGGCAATGTGCCCCTTGTCACCTAGGCATTCAATTCAGGAAAAGTTTTTGAAGGAATTATTGGGAGGTGCACATTTGTGACACATCTTGGTTTATTGAGAGATCTATGACATGATCCCTATTGTTTAGGAAGTTGGTTGCCACTTTAAAGGGTCAAGTTTGGAAGTTGCTAATTTAGCTAGAGTTACATGTGATGGGATTTTCCATTTCATGTTGAGCCTACATTAAATGTGGTAAATTTTGGACATGTAGATACTATTTTGGCAAGTGCAATTTTGGTAATTAATGGAAAATACTTATTTTCGCATGAGTTGTCAATTGTACATTTTCTCTCTTCATGTGATGTATTTGGAAACTTACATAATGCATCTTGATACTTGGGCATGACTTTCAAAAACTTGTAATTTAATGCATTATAAGTTCTATAAAGTAACACAGTCAAGGGAGGAGAAATCCCCAATGGAGATGTCCAACCTTATAGATAGATATTACATAACATAAATGACAAAAAAAAAAAATCAACACCAAAAAATAAGGATCAATGCTCTTAAATTATAATCAAGTTGGCCTTTTGATGCAGGGGCATTCTAGGGTACTCGGTGAATCTGCAAGGAGGTGTGTGTTTGGATGGTGTTACTCGGTTACAGCCTTAACCAATGACCTTGGTCATTGTAGGAAGTTCAGTCACTGAAGAGAACTCGGTAATCTTTGGTGCTCAGTGAAACTGTTACTCGGCGATGCCTACAGTGCTCGGTCGACATTGGTGCTTGGTCATGCTTGGAAAGCTCGATTATTTCACCAGTGCTCGGTAGTTCCAATTTACCGACTAGAGTTATGTGTGATTTGTTGGGCCGACTTGGTGCATTTATTGTTGGTAGTTGTTGTTACACATCGACATGTTGGATTTAATTATTGTAAGGCTATTTGAGAGACGACTTGTATTGCATTTAATATTTGTTAGGAGTTAATGGTTTCATCCAACCGACTTGTGGCTAATGATTAGTATTTAAGGGGTGTTTGGGGTAGTTGTTTAGGCATGACTTAGAGGAAAGTAGATCTGGATGATCAGATAGGAGACTTTGATAGCAGATTTGAGTGGCAAAGTTGTGGAAAAGATCTTGTGAGATCTTGCAGATCAGATTGACTTCTGATAGTTTGTTTGTAGCGGAGCTAGTGGTTGAGGCTTGGAAACAAGGAGATTGCTTGGAGGCTTGCGAGCTCAAGTTTAGATCTGTCTTAGGATTTTCATCAATTGATGATAGTTTTCAAAGCTGAACTGACTAAGTTGTATTGGATCTTGTTGATCTTGCAGAATTACTTCTGATTGTAATTGGCCCTAACCCGAAAGGCCTTACAGTCGGGCATGTTAATGAAAATCTATTGAAACAATTGTGGTGTTGTGTTGTTTCATTGTGTTATTCTGAAGCTTCGAGGTTTGGACTATCTTGAATTGGATCCTCCCTGCCTTGGTCTATGTCAGGTGGTATCAGAGCAGAGTTGATCTGGTTGGAGCGAAGGTTGACCTAGCAAGGTTGATCTTACGAAGTTAATCTTGTTGGTGAAGATATCATATGATTTAGTGTGCAGATCTGTGGCACTGAACTTATGGATCTTTCCCTAGTTATTTGTGCAAGGTGGTAGATTGATCTGACTTGCATACAACTTGGATATTGCCACAAGGTGGTCAGTGTAGGGTTTGTTGCAGAGGGTTTCTCTTAACTTTAAGGATGCCTCCAAGAAGATTGGACCCTAGAGTGATTGTAGATCTCTGTGATACTATGGAATCTAGGATTAGAG
The DNA here is from genome assembly GCA_027943335.1 of Chamaecyparis obtusa. Classification (NCBI taxonomy): domain Eukaryota; kingdom Viridiplantae; phylum Streptophyta; class Pinopsida; order Cupressales; family Cupressaceae; genus Chamaecyparis; species Chamaecyparis obtusa. The sequence continues at coordinate 666,171 of BSBK01001224.1, read as the reverse complement.
AGAAGGTGAAATCAGATTGTAGATCTGAGATGGAGTTGATGAAGAATGACATGGTCACCGAGATCATGAGAATTGTTACTGGTGTACCCTCGAATGTTGGTATTGAAGATGGTTATGAGGAAGCTGTTGAAGACTTTGAACCTATTGGATCTAGTGGTGATGACCGAAGGGATAGATCTGGTGAAGACATAACTGCTTGGTTGCCTAGATCTGGAGCTCGGTTAAGTAATAGTTATTGAATGGAAGTTTCTACTTTCTCTGGTACTTTGAAGTCCGAGAACTTGATTGATTGGATTGGTGAATTTGAAGATTTCTTTGAGCTAGAAGAAATTGAAGATCCTCTTCAGGTGAGATTAGCACAGACAAAGTTGAAAGGACATGCTGCTCTTTGGTGGAAATAATTACAAAGAGATAGAGACGATGAAGGTGAAATGAAGATCAATCGGTGGAGATTGATGGTGACTAAGTTGAAAGCTAAGTTCATACCTTCTGACTATGAGCTTGACTTGTTTAAGAAGTTGCAGAATCTAAAGCATAAGGATTTGTCTATTGAAGATTATACCGAGGAGTTCTACAAACTTACTATTCGGTCTAGACACAGAGAGCTTGGTAAGGAAAAGGTAGCTTGGTATGTGAATGGCTTGAGATTCAATATTTAGGATGAGCTTGGTATGCTGAAGATTGATTTTGTTGAAGATTCTTATCAATATGCTCTGAAGGTAGAAGATAAGTTGAAGAGGAAACAACATAGTAACTCCCGAGGGAAGGAAGATATTGATCACTCGGTGAAGGATAAACTGACTGATGTAGAAGATGAACAGAAACTTGTGGAACTAAAGAAGAAGACATGTAGAGTTATCTTTAAGGTTACTTTCTATAATTGTGGAGAGGAAGGACACCGTTCTTTTGAGTGTACACAGAAGAAGCTTGGTGACCGATGAACTGCTATGGTGAATGAGAATGAACCTGAATATGAGAACTTGCTGCTTCGGTGAACATTGCTCGGTACAAGGGTGGAACCTTGTCAGAGGAGTAACTTGTTTAGGACCCGATGCAAGTCTAGAGGTAAACTCTGTGATGTTATTTTTTAAAGTGGTAGTACTAATAACCTTGTTGTTGAGGACATGGTTCAGAAACTTGGGTTGAATAGAATGAAGCATCCTTGTCCTTATAGGATTGGATGGTTACAAGATGATCATGCTCTAGAAGTAAGAGAACAATGCTTTGTTGATGTTCAGATTGGCCAGTATAAGGATCTTGTGTTATGTGATATTGTTAAGATGAATAGTTGTGATATATTGATTGGTAGACCTTGGCAATATGATTGCAGAGCTATGTATGATTGTGTTAGAAATGTGTTTACTATTGATAAGGATGACATGAAGTTTTCCTTGATGCCTTTGCTAGATACAATGCTCAGTAGGAGAAGCCTGAGTATTGGTAGCCATGTTGAGTTGGTGGATCTTGAAGGTGTGGTTGATCCGTGTGAAGGACATACCTGTGTGTTGTCAAGGAAAGACTTGAAGAGATAGAGGAAGCTAAAGTGGAAGAGTATGCAAAGTGAAAAGGTGGAGGACTTGTATGTGAAGAACCAGTTAGAGGTTTATGTGTTGAATCCTGAAAGATGTTCTTCTCACATATGAACATATTTTCTAACCTAGGGTGTTTGATGTAGGGGCATTCTAGGGTACTTAGTGAATTTGCTGGGAGGTGTGTGTTTGGCCGATGTTACTCAGTTGTAGCCTTGATTGACAACCTCGGTCATTGTAGGAAGCTCAATTGTTGAAGAGAACTCGGTAATCTCTGGCGCTCGATGAAAGTGTTACTCGACAATGCCTGTGCTGCTCGGTCGACACTAGTGTTCGGTGATGCTTGGCATGCTCGATTATTTCACTGGTACTCAGTAGTTCTAGTTTACTGACTAGAGTTCTATGTGATTTGTTGGGCCGACTTGGTGCATTTATTGTTGGTAGCTGTTGTTACAGGCCAACATGTTGGATTTAATTATTGTAAGGCTATTTGAGTGCCGACTTGTATTGCATTTAATATTTGTTAGGAGGAGTTAATGGTTTCATCCAGTCGACTTGTGGCTGATGATTAGTATTTAAGGGGTGTTTGGGGTAGTTGTTTAGGCATGACGTAGAGGAAAGTAGATCTAGATGATCAGATAGGAGACTCTGATAGTAGATTTGAGTGGTGAAGTTATGGAAAAGATCCTGCGAGATCTTGCAGATCAGATTGACTTCTGATAGTTTGTTTGTAGCAGAGCCAGTAGCCGAGGCTTGGAAACAAGGAGATTTCTTGGAGGCTTGTGAGCTCAAGTTTAGATATGCCTTATGGTTTTCATCAGTTGCTAATAGTTTTCAGAGCTAAACTAGCTAGAGTTGTATTGGATCTTGTTGATCTTGCAGAATTACTTCTGATTGTAATTGGCCCTAACCCGGAAGGCGTTACAACTAGGCATGTTAATGAAAATCTGTTGAAACAATTGTGGTGTTGTGTTGTTCCGCTGTGTTATTCTAAAGCTACAAGGTTTGGACTATCCTTATTTGGATCCTCCCTACCTTGGTCTATGTCACCTCCAAATGTAGATTACAAATTTTTCAATAGACATGCCTCAGTAGTAAGGATTGAAGCCTTATTCCTGGTCTTCACTATCAGATATATTGGCTACAGGTGCATTACCAATATTCCACCCCTAAACAAGAACCACTACCCTACTTATATACAAGATCACCAGCCACAAGTCGGCCTATCCAATCAACAATCTCCAAGATAAAGGAAATATATTACAACATATAGGTCAGGACCTAAATCCATAATAACACCCCCAAATAGATAGATCATGACATGCAAACATGCAAGGAAGTTGAGTACATGTATAAGAACATGGAATGATGTGCCATTAAGCTTCACATAACATAAATCTCCATTGCAAGCCGAATCTTTCCAATCCTAACTGTTAGAATAGGAAAGCAATATAAGACCAAGCCTTTCATAAGATAACTTCATCTGGAAACACTAGATCAAGCTGAGAACCTAGACATAGGATGTCCATGATGTCTAGATCATCATAAGGATCACATAAGATAATGGGCCAACTAAAATGATCGCTATCTAAAACAAAACAAAAACTACTGAATTGGAATATAACAACAAAAAAATTGAAATAAATATTTTTGGTTGCTACAAGATTTCTCTGAACCCAAGATATTCCTGCATTAGAAAACCTAGGTGAATAGAAGTTGTTACCTAAGAGGACTTATGAACATCTGATAGGATTCAAGATATAAATCCCATGCTCATTTTTTACCCATGTATCCTCTTTGTTTGCAACCATCATATTCTACAAATGGTTATGCCTACTATCCAAATCCTCAAACCTAGTAGTATGCAATCCATCATCAAATACTACTTTCATTATCCAACTTAAACCAATTGATTTTTCTTTTTTCGATCCTACATTCAATAATTAATGTCTTCTTCCTCCTCTACTGCTTGACTCCACCTTTGATATCAATTAATAACTCCCTTCTTTTTTATCCATTCACAATATCTTGAGCTTTTCATTTGATACCACTTCGGTAACCTATTGTTGCAACACTATCTTGTCATCCTCATCCTTCAGCTCCACTGATTTAGGTTCATTCATCAAATCCTTCATCAACTAAATAGAGTCTACAAAACCTTTGAGTTTTCTATCCAACACATCTCAATCATCTTGTAACATCATTGAAAACTTCATACAAGTATTTCAACTTCTAGCTAGATTCATCTATGAATAATTTTTCATTTTGAGATTATTACTAAAATAATATATTATTATTATTTTTTTTAATCATTTAGTGGCATTTAAAGTTATTTTTGTTTTAGTTATTTTTGCAAATTTATAATAAGCTTAGTTTCACTTTATTGAACTGATCTCCCTATCTCACCAGAGTGATAGTATCCTAAGGTGGCAGTGAGAATATTCATCCCTTAAGATTTTATCAATCTCGAGGGTGGTGAATTCCCCTCCCACCAGTTAAACTAATGCCATATAAAATGATCATCATATATCATTAAACATATTAAAGAAAACTACCTTTCAATTCTATAAATACTAATACCATATTAGAATCAATTGAAACTATATGTGTTTGATTATATAAAATTAAATCATCAATGTATCGTTAATTATTTACGATTCAATTTTTTTTTTATCATAGTTGAAATGCAAAACAACATATAACATAATCTAGATGACTCAAAAAATGGGATGTAATAAGGCTTATCACAGTTCCAATATTTTTTCTTGGAGTTCTAATAGATTTGATTCTCCCATGGGGTTTAGATCTAGATTTATCTCGATTATTTTATTTTCCTTTCTACCTACCATGAATATATAGGATCTTTTTTATTGATTTAGAATTATTTCTATGCACCTCTTTGGTAATAAGTGATGCTAATGCAATTTCATTCATTTGCAACTTCCGATGGTAGTGCTTCCAATAGTTATAACGAGAAAGTCCTATGAAATTGACAAAGAGTAGATCAAAATCGTATAGTGATATTTCTCCTTTCATATTTTCTCTAATGAATTTTGAAACTAGGTGACTATTATATTGAAGGAGCTCGTACAATTATAGGAAAACTCAATGTCCTCTACGTTGAGGGTTTACAACTTATTTATTAGTTCAAGAGTTTCTTAACTAGGGATTTAGCTTGATATAATTATCTCCAGCAATAAAAAGTATACTGAATAGAGTCTACAAAACCTTTAAGTTTTCTATCCAACATATCTCAATCATCTTATAACATCATTGAAAACTTCATACAAGTATTTCGACTTCTAGCTAGATTTATCTATGAATAATTTTCCATTTTGAGATTATTACTAAAATAATATATAAAAAGAATCTTCATTTCTATTTTTGATGCACTTTCGCTCAATTCCTACAATAAGATTAAACCCTTATGTGCAAACTCCCACATTCCAATATTAAAGTATGATGTGATTATGATTTAATATAAAATGAAACAAAGTAATTGGTATTGTGAAAAACTTCTTAAATAATCTTAGAGAGCTTTTTGTACAAATTTAAGATATTTAAAATTCTAGATAAGTGATACTCATATAATAAACCATAGCATGAGGATTCATGTGAGGAAAACTCATTTGGGAGAAAAAAATTCACACTCTAAAAGTAAAAGATCAATAGTATTATTTCCCAAATATAATGGTTGAAATATAATCAAGGTTATGCACCTCTTGCAAGATTTTCACTAGCATACAATTATAGAATGATTATGGGAACAATGATAACTATAATTTAATTATACAAATTACATATCCAAGCAGCAATAAATGGGCAAGGTTCAAATGTGAAACCACAAATGGTCTATGAAAACCATTTAGAAAGACAAACAATGTATGAATTCCCCAAAAATGGGTTTAATGTCAATGCCTCTATTATGTCTTGTCCCTTTTAGACATTTTTCATATTCATTATACTCTTACATTGTCATAATCTATCATATGTGACCACCAAAATTTGAGCATTCCAATTTTTCCTTAATTAATACATTAAAAAACACTTCAAGATAAGTGTCTAATATTGTCATATGATGCTCGTGATCAAGATTTAATGTAACACCCTCCTTACTTGATCTTATGAATCATAAGAATTTTTACATATAACTCTTATCATACCGATGTTATGCACAACACTAGATACTAACACATGGCCAAAATATGTTACTTCAATGTAGGATGAGCTTAATTCCTCACGTGTTCAGATAAAATAAACTAAAAATAAATTCCATGTGACCATGTCAAATCTAAATGGAATAAAAATCCTTGCACATTAATTTAAAATACATTAAGGATGAAATTGTGAGTACATACAAAATTACTGAAGCTAAACATTGGGAATGTAAGATTCCATATGATGTTTAGGGAGTGTGCGTAAAAAGAATATATATGCATAGTAAAACATGTTTGAGGAGTTGGTTCACACTATAGTCTCTATTCTTTGTTCAATTTAGCTATGTAAGTTCTAAACAAGGTTTTTCAATGCTCAAAGGCATGTTACCATTTCAAAGATTTCATTATAAATATTTTCAATACTCATTTTTTCACTAGAGGGTTTGTAAACATCCATCTTGCATTGTGGATACTATAATAAGTAAAAAACTAATCACCATTGTTAGAATTTTTCCTCTTTCAAAATTTGTTCACTTGATAAAATTTTCTTTCATTCATCTTTTTTATTATATATACATATATACAATTATATTACATTCAACTTATTTTTTATTATATATACATATTATGTAGATATTTTTAGAACAAAGATAAATAAACATCTCACGTCCAAAAAATTGTCACACACATCAATACATTCTTTTTTGAACATAATTTGATACACAAATATATTTTTGATTAAGGTAAGAAAGGGCACTAACCCTTGTACAAGTAGAAAGATAAGCATTAAGGATTGCAAGATAGAAAACTACAACCAACATAAACACTTATGAGGCCATAGAATGCCAAAGAAAATAACAGTTACAGACTAGCAACTCTAAATTAGTGGTTTGAAGCCAAAAATGCTCCAACAATTTTTTCCTAACCATTGACCAAGGATTCACTCGTCCTAATTTTTTTATTTTTTTTGGAATAATACTTAAAACCACTCAAATATATTTCATGCAAATATAAACTCTTGAGAGCAGTATTTGATATTGTACTTTCAATGGGAGATTCTCCATCAAACTCTTCCTTATGTGCTTCAGCAATGGTGGTATCTTCAACACTAGTAAATGTTTTCTCCTTTTCCTTCACATGAAATATATTTCCTTATTACTTGGGCAACAACAATACCATAGACCACTTTGTAAAAACAAGACAAATTATTAGAGAGTCTTCATGTAGTACCTCGCCCGTAGTTCGCTTGTAGGTTTCTTTTTGTTTCAGTTGTTTGAATGAATTCTTTTAGGTCACTTTTAATGTGATCGATTATTATGATTAATAAATGACGATTATGGATTTACGTTCATTGAATGTGTATCAGGTTATTGCCTAGATTAGATGATGATATCATTTGATGTTATGTTTATGTTTTATATTGATTCATGGTACTGATCCCATACTGGCATGTGTATGGTTGTCATGTGTTGGAATCTGTTTGACGTGTTTGTTTGGTAGAGGACGGAGGCGTAGTTACTTGCATATTCGAGATCCACATGACCGATTGTACCCTATCATTGTTTGATATATATTATTGTATGTACATGCTTTGTCTTGCGGTGATAGGTTCACAGGTACAGGGCATCGTCTTCCCTAAATTGGCAGGAGTGAGCGTGCCCACAAACATTCATCTCAATGGTAAAGAGGGCAGATAATACACATACCCAAAACCTTAACCTAAGCCTAATTGTCCTAGGATTGGACAAGTGTCAGTGTGACTTCCCTACCCGAATTCATCTTATTGGCATGAGTTCGTGGATCCCTTCTCCAATGTTTGTTTGGTTTTATGTCATTTGGTTTCAGTTGATTTGTGGTTATGTGGGCGACTATTAATTTATTGATTATAGTTGAATTATGCTTATATAGATTATTTTATGTGATTATTAATGTTAGGTGCATAGTTGAATTTAATGATTAAATATGTTCCTAGGATTTAATTGAGGAAATTAAATTAAAGTTAATTATTTGAGTATTTGGGAAATTGATATCATAGTTGGAAAAGAATGTTAAATTTATCTCCTATGTTATTGTATGAATATTAATTAATTAAAAATTAAATATTAAGGATATTTGATTTTAATTAATTAATTATGTGAAAATAGGATTATTATTGTTCATCAGATGTTAAATTATTTAATTACATGATTTAATGATGTTAGGAATATTAAAATTATTTAATAATAAATTTTATTATTAACACGTGCTTTATTGAGTTTGAAAGTGATTTGTTTGAAAAAGGTGACAACTTGTCTTTAGGAGACTAAGTTGAGTTGTGCACAATTAGATTTATTTTTAATTATTAATTAGTAATTTCTCTCAACAAAAGTGGGAGAGTTTGATTAGGAGTTCTTTTGTGAGTCATCTAGGGTTTTGCATGATTGGTGGAGTTGAATCCCTAATAGGGGGAATTAGCATTCATTTTGAATCAATTAGGTTGTTGGAGAATTTTGGAGAGAGCTTTTGGAGATTTTTGAGACTTCTTTGTGTTCTGGAGCTTTTGTGTGTGTGCTTGAATTTTTGGGTGAAGATTGTTTGCATCTGGACTTGGGATTTGCATGCACTGTGATTCAGATTTGTAGGTTGAGCTTTTCTGTTGTCGGATCTGGGAGTTTCAACATTCTATAGGCTATCTAATCCAGTCTCTAGCATTGGAATTGAGGTAGGGGTTTGAGGAATTTTCCTGTGATTTCATCTCTAGATCTTTTTGTAAGTTACTATGTTTGATTCGATTTATAGATTATATATGTTATTAGTGATGCTTTCAATTTGGGGTTTTAATAAAATCATAGATTTGTTATTCCAAATTTTTATGTTAACTTGGCATAGTAGGGTTATGCTGTCCGAATTTGGAGAGAAAATACATCCTAGAATTTCTAGAAAATGATAAATTAATCTTGTTATAGTTTGTACTATAGTGTGGTTTAAATAAATTAAATGGGTTGTTGAGAAAAACCAATTTTGGTATAGAAAAATGCAATCTAGGTGAAAAATCCATTCTCTGTTAAAAAATGGCAGTAAAAAAAATATACACCAGTAATTAAATTTGCTTTCAATTGATGAAAAAAAAAACATTAGTTAATGTTAATATATTTATAATACATTAGTGTTAAAAACAATTTAGAGAAAAGACAAAATTCCCATGTGTGTTGAAAAGATTCAAATTTTCATTTCTGGAAAAAAAAATACCAGGCCTATTATTTCTGTTTTCGAAAACAAAGCCCTTTAATAATATATGATGCTTTAAAAAAAATATATATATTCTCTTTTACCAATTTCAAAATCTGCACAAGAATATAAAAAAAAGATTAGAAATTTTCTTTTTTTAAAAATGTTAAAGAAAACGTTTAAAAAAATATATATTAAAAAAAATTTGGAAGTTTTTTTAAAAAAATTAATTTTAAAAAAATTGGGTGGGCACGGGATCCTACTTGTACCCCCCCCCCCCCCCACCTTCCCCCACGCGTCGGTAGTGGGGTGTGTGCAACCCCGAAGGGACTGCCACACGGCCCCAGAGGACCTGCCGTGCGCAGTCCTTTTAGGACTAGCACGACAACGCCCTTAAGGGAGTTGTCGCGGGTGTTGCGATGGGTGCCCTGGGCCCCCCCACACCAATTTTAAACTTTGCTTATTTATTTATTTATATATATAACAATTAAATCTTGTTATTTAGTTTAGTTGTTAATTAATAAATTAATTTAATTTAAATTTAGTTTTATTTATTTAGTTTTAATTTATTTATAAAGTGGTTTTGGTTTTAATTCATGGGTATGTATTATATTCCTAGTTCAATTACTACGTAATTTAAATTTAAATTTATAAATTGTTTTGATTGGTTATTTTGGTAAATTATATTGGTTAATTTATTTTAGGTTATTTTAATTTTATATCAAATTGGTAGTTAATTTATTATGAATAAAATTTAAATTAATCGATTTAGTTAATTTTCAATGACTATGGATTCTAAGTATGCAAATTCTTTCTTATTATATGTTTATGGACTAAATTAGGTATTTGTATTAAGGGTGAAATTAGTACTTAAACCTTATATAGTTCTTTGTGAAACTTTGATTTTATACATAAATCAATTAGTTGTAGAATGTCTTTTGTAGAGTTTTGAGTCAGTTTTTTAAATCAAAACTTACATTATTAGATTGGGATTAAAATCTTTTGGCATTCATGAAGTAACATTAGCTATTTTTCTACTAAAATTGGGTGTGTTCACCTATGTTGGATTCTTAAGTAATCTTTAGAGATTATGTTCTACTTATGATATTATTGCAATGACTATGTTTAGAATTTTCCTAGTAGTCCTTGTTGTTTATATACTTGAATTCAAATATGATGAATATGGAATGTATTTGATTATAGTTTTATTTCAGTTCGAAATGGCATGAGTGTTGTAGTCATTGTGTCTTCTTTTACGCTATGGGTTGTCAAGTACTAGAAGACCTAGGAGGATACAGAGGCTAGGGTATGAGTTAGATGTTCCTTTATTAGCTATGTTTGGTGTGAGTGTACTTTATCTGATTATCACTCTTGTTTGACCATTGGGCTCATGATATATTGTATTATGTTTGTGGTATCTCTGTAACCATATCTAGTTCTTTTGTGTGAATCTGGATATGAGGCTACGTAGTTGTATACCTGATTAGATCTAGGAGCACTAATACATTTGGGGTGAAATTGCGACGGCAATTTGCGACGGCAGGCAAATGTCATGCGGTTTTGGCCTTTTTTTTTCAAATATAGCCCGACACCGTCACAATTTGCGACGACAATACATTTGGCACTGTCGCAATTGCGACGTTGTCGGGATATAAGCGCAAAATTAAAAAGGAACGTTGTCATGTGTGTTTTCAACAGCGCCGTAACCCTCTGCGAAATCACATCAGGATATAAGGGCAAAAAAAATAAGAACGTTGTCATTTGTGTTTTCAACAGCGCTGTAACCCTCCGCGAAATCACATCGGGATATAAGGGCAAAAAAAACAAGAACGTTGTCATTTGTGTTTTCAATAGCGCCGTAACCCTCCGCGAAATCACAACTACAATTTCTGAGTACGTTGGGTTTATTTTTCTTTTGTCATTATTATGTAATCTGGTATTCAGCTGTTAGAGAGCTAAAATACCCAGAAATGAGGACATATCTATGTTGAATTTATTGTTAGCGGCTTTGGTTATTTAGAAGTTTAATTTTATTTGTTCATCTTTCAAGCACAAACGTTTTGTGGACCGTAACGTCTTCATTATTTCGGGTATGCAGTGAAATAGCCCTAACTTGCAATTGCAATGTTGTCGGGATATAAGGGCAAAAAAAAAAAGGAACGTTGTCATTTGTGTTTTCAACAGCACCGTAACCCTCCGTGAAATCACATCGGGATATAAGGGCAAAAAAAACAAGAACGTTGTCATTTGTGTTTTCAACAGCGCCGAGAGAGATTCCCTCCGCGAAATCACAGCTACAATTTCTGAGTACATTGGGTTTATTTTTCTTTTGTCATTATTATGTAATCTGGTATTCAGCTATTAGAGAGCTAAAATACCCAGAAATGAGGACATATCTGTGTTGAATTTATTGTTAGCGGCTTTGGTTATTTAGAAGTTTAATTTTATTTGTTCATCTTTCAAGCACAAACGTTTTGTGGACTATAATGTCTTCATTGTTTCGGGTATGCAATGAAACAGCCCTAACTTGCGACTACCTTCACGGTACTTGTGTACATTATCATGTTGTCTTTACAGTGACTGTCCTCATTCAAGTGGCAATTACACAAGGGACAGTCACTGTGAGATGTCCTCATTTGTGACAAGGACAGTCACACTTAGGACATCTCATAGTGATATTCCCTTGTGTAATTTCCACTTGAATGTATTGCTATTGAAACACATTAATGCTTTTCTTCTTCAACAAATGAGGACAGTCACTGTAAAGACAACATGATAATGTACACAATTACCAAAAAATGATCTTGTTAATTGATGTAACACTTTGTCTTGCTCACTCCCTATCCTTCACTAGGGTCTCTTTAGGCCAATGTTTTGACTTGATAGGGTACTTAACTATCCCTACACTCTTTAGGTATCTCTACCCAAGATCCCACTCCTTCAACTAGTGCACACCAACAAGAAATACAACGAACTCTGCTCAATACCAATCTAGCTACTAGGACACTCCTAGTCTTGTCTTCACAAATTGAAACACATTCAACTAGAACTTTACTCCATGGAGAGGCTGGCCACTAGGACCTCTATTGGTTTCAATATTACTCCTTCACCTATACTTTTCATCAGTACTTCAATCCGGTTCATCAAACCATGCCAATTGCACCCAAAAATAGGCTGCTAGCAATTAGGCCTTTGTCAAGCCTTTTTGTTTATATTAAGCCACCTAAAGGGCTTAGGATTCAGATGCCCTTTATTGAGAACTCCAAGATATCTAAGGTCTTCTCCTCCTAGATTTTTTGTACACCAACTGCTACAGCCATGCCTGAAAACAAGTATTTTGACACAACTTGGACAGTCTGACTAAGAGTTTGTTTTCTTAGCAGCCAAAGAAACTCACCCAATCTTCTAATTTGACTTGGGGCTTCTTTAGATGTGTGTCTACCTCTCCATGAGATTTTAGTTGAAGCAACCAATGCATTCAACTTGTTGTAATCTTCTTGTAATGATTTGTCATCCCTAACTGTGCTCAACTGACTCACCTAGGACATCATTGCAAACATAGAAAATGAGCTTCCCAGGGCCCCTCCTTCCAAACATATAGTACATGGAGTCTCCTCACCCATTCCAAGAGCCCGTACAAAATTGACAATGGAATGATGAGCTAAGACTCCATTTGTTCAACTTGCCTGGTTCAAACCAATGATAGGGTACTTAACAAAAGAATTAACAAACTAGTTGGAATGCTTCAAAACTCAAAAAAAACACAACACAAAATAAAAAAACAACTTGTACTAAATTTTCCAATAGACACTGCGAGCTATCTAATCCATTAATCAACTGAAAACAAAGAAACAAAAAAACTCAAGAATTCACTAAAACTGTGTTACTCTACAAATCTTCTTAATTCCAAATGTTTTTCCCCCCAACCTTTTGCACAGATCGATGGAGGCCTCTTATAGTTGATCTGATGCCTAATTCAATGGTTTCATATAGTTACATAACCATCTTACTCGAAAATGCTCCCTTGCACAAATGTTGTCAATGTTGTGAATGACAACATTGACAACTTGTTACAACCTTTGGGATTTTGGTTCAAAACTTATTGTTCAAACACCATAAGACCCTAACCATGACTTAGTTAGGCTATTTAGACCTCACATAGGCCACTTCTACACTTCTTTGCCCAATTTGACCCCTAAATGCTTCATTCCCACTTTTGCCACAATATTGGTAACTTGGGTACAAATTGGCACTTGCCTTCACAAAGGTCACACATGAGGACATCTCATAGTGATCGATTGTCCCTTGTGTAATTGCCACTTGAATGTATTGCTATTGAACCACATTAATGCTTTTCTTCTTCAACAAATGAGGACAGTCACTCTAAAGACAACATGATAATGTACACTCACTGTAAGGACAGTCACAAATGAGGACATCTCACAGTGACTGTCCCTTGTGTAATTGCCGCTTGAATGTATTGCTATTGAACCACATTAATGCTTTTCTTCTTCAACAAATGAGGACAGTCACTCTAAAGACAACATGATAATGTACACTCACTGTAAGGATAGTCACAAATGAGGACATCTCACAGTGATTGTCCCTTGTGTAATTGCTGCTTGAATTACACAAGGGACAGTCATTGTGAGATGTCCTCATTTGTGACAAGGACAGTCACACATGAGGAGATCTCACAGTGATTGTCCCTTGTGTAATTTCCACTTGAATGTATTGCTATTGAACCACATTAATGCTTTTCTTCTTCAACAAATGAGGACAGTCACTCTAAAGACAACATGATAATGTACACTCACTGTAAGGACAGTCACAAATGAGGACATCTCACAGTGACTGTCCCTTGTGTAATTTCCACTTGAATTACATAAGGGACAGTCATTGTGAGATGTCCTCATTTGTGACAAGGATAGTCACACATGAGGACATCTCACAGTGATTGTCCCTTGTGTAATTGTCACTTGAATGTATTGCTATTGAACCACATTAATGCTTTTCTTCTTCAACAAATGAGGACAGTCACTCTAAAGACAACATGATAATGTACACTCACTGTAAGGACAGTCACAAATGAGGACATCTCATAGTGACTGTCCCTTGTGTAATTGTCACTTGAATTACACAAGGGACAGTCATTGTGAGATGTCCTCATTTGTGACAAGGACAGTCACACATGAGGACATCTCACAGTGATTGTCTGTAATGTCCCCTTTTTGGCTAACTTGGAAAACATGAACAATTACTCCACTTCTCAGACTTACTCTATCAGATACTTACAATTAAACTAAGTAATGGAGGTTACTTAAGATATCAACCGCTATTTCAGATTCAATCACAATATGTGTGCAAGATGATATTGATACCAATATGTTTAATAGCACTGTCGGATATAATGATATGAAATATGCTATGAATATGATGTTTCCTATCACTTATAGTGATAGTATAATGATGGTATGTCTGATATAAACAATATCGATATACAATCAATAAGTATTGCTTACAGCAATGTATTTGCTATGTCTGATATGATGATGTAATTATGCAAATGTGTAATATCGCTATGAGTGATATGTTGCTATTTCAGATTCTGAATTATATGCTTGCAACTTCAAATATTGATGTTGTTTCTGACTATCCTTTCTATCTGTGCAATCATGGTGTTGTCTCTGATCTGCAATGATAAACTTGAAACCAAACTGCCAAAGGCAGATGCTCTATTGAGTATATCCAAATATGGATAAGTAAATAAAGTTCTAATGATGCCTTGAGTGACTGACGAGAATGCATTCTTATATTGTCTTTAACAAATGAAGAGATGCTATGAATGAGACGTGTCTTGTTTCTTCCTCCATGTCCCTTTGTTAATCACACCTTTCCATAATCCGACAGTTCACATAATATTATTTCATTATTTTCTGATCATAGATAACTCCCAGATTGACTCAATATCAAATCTTTTTATGAAGGTAATCTTCCCTAATTGGTAGTGCAACCAGTAGTTAACATCCATTGTGTTTGTATTAGTTTGGTCTAACTATCATTAGTATTTAGTCAATCGATATTAACTCTTGCCTTATCCCATATTGTTATGATGATATCCAATCTTTCTACTCTGATATAAGTCGATATCATTTTCTGATAATTGTCCATTTATTGGTTGATTGCTGGTAATGGAGTTTGATCTTCAAATTGACTTCCATTCCTATTAATACTTAAGGATACATTGTACTTATTATCCATGACTGATGCCTCATTCATCAATAGCTTGTGATATAATCACTGATGCTTTTGTGTTTCTACAAGATGTGGTTTATCTCAGACAATCGATAATCTTTCAATCCTTTAGTCGATATCCTCCTATGTGGTGTCTATTGATATAGATAGTAGAATTCAATCTAGTTTATGTTATTGTCATGATAACATAGGAAGTGATGGTGCATATTTGCTAGCGGGTCTTCATGTTTGATATTGCTTTATCGGATATGTCATTGTCTAAACTTGTGCAATTAATGATTATTTATAATATATGAATGGTTATCCTTCTTGCTTATCAATACATCTTCTGAAACACATAGCGACCTATCCCTTATTCATATCATGTTGATCTTGACTTCATAGTATTTGGTTCATTAATCATCCTCTCATGGTATCGATGTGTAATGACTAGTGATTGTTGTATCACTTCTTCATTCCTCATCGTGATAGATAATGCAGATGTTTAATGTAGATGTATATCGATTATAGATATTCGATATTGCTTTAAACGCTATTATTATTATTATTATTATTAATGTTATTGTTATTATTAAATATTATAATTAATGATGTTAGTAATATTAATAATATTATAATAAATATTATTATAGTGATAACATATTGTTTTATATTGAGAGGTTTATTAATATTATTTATATATTAAAATTATTATATCAATAATTGATTTAATATTATTACTTAATATATTATTATAATATAATATATATAATTTATTAATAATTATTTATTATTAATTTATATTATAATTATAATCATAATTATATTATTTATTAATATTTTAATATTATTTAATTAACATATTACTTATTATGCTAACTATATATTATTATTATCTTTTGATAATAATTATATATTATTGTTATATACCGTTAATAATAGATTATTATATATCATCTAATCATTTTATTATTATACTAAGTTCAATATGTCACGGCTCATGACATTGTCCCTTGTGTAATTGCCACTTGAATGTATTGCTATTGAACCACATTAATGCTTTTCTTCTTCAACAAATGAGGACAGTCACTCTAAAGACAACATGATAATGTACACTCATTGTAAGGACAGTCACAAATGAGGACATCTCACAGTGATTGTCCCTTGTGTAATTGCCACTTGAATTACACAAGGGACAGTCATTGTGAGATGTCCTCATTTGTGACAAGGACAGTCACACATGAGGACATCTCACAGTGATTGTCCCTTGTGTAATTTCCACTTGAATGTATTACTATTGAACCACATTAATGCTTTTCTTCTTCAACAAATGAGGACAGTCACTCTAAAGACACCATGATAATGTACACTCACTGTAAGGACAGTCACAAATGAGGACATCTCATAGTGACTGTCCCTTGTGTAATTGCCACTTGAATGTATTGCTATTCAACCACATTAATGCTTTTCTTCTTCAACAAATGAGGATAGTCACTCTAAGGACAACATGATAATGTACACTCACTGTAAGTGTACATTATCATGTTGTATTACAAATGGACCTTATGTTGGTCGGGATATAAGTGCAAAAAAAGAAGGAACGTTGTCATTTGTGTTTTCAACAGCGCTGAGAGAGATTCCCTCCACGAAATCAAGCGGGTTATCATTTGTGTTTTGAACAAAGCGGGTTGTCATTTGTGTTTTGAACAACACCGAGAGAGATTCCCTCCGCGAAATCAAGCAGGTTGTCATTTGTGTTTTCAACAGCGCCGAGAGAGATTCCCTCCGCAAAATCACAACTATAATTTCTGAGTATGTTGGGTTTATTTTTCTTTTGTCATTATTATTTAATCTGGTATTCAGCTGTTAGAGAGCTAAAATACCCAGAAATGAGGACATATCTGTGTTGAATTTATTGTTAGTGGCTTTGGTTATTTAGAATGCTTCCCCACAATACTTAATTACACAAGGGACAGTCACTGTGAGATGTCCTCATTTGTGACAAGGACAGTCACACATGAGGACATCTCACAGTGACTGTCCCTTGTGTAATTGCCACTTGAATGTATTGCTATTCAACCACATTTATGGGCCCGTTTGGACCACGACACATAGTAGCATCTACAGAGAAGAATATCCCAGGTGTAACAAGTTGTAAGAATATACCAACAGTTCTAAGAAGTTCCCTAGCACGTAGTAGCATCTACAGAGAAGAATATACAACATGAGGGCAGCCACTGTAAAGACAACATGATAATGTACACTCATTGTATGTGTACATTATCATGTTGTCTTTACAGTGACTGACCTCATTCAAGTGGCAATTACACAAGGGACAGTCACTGTGAGATGTCCTCATTTGTGACAAGGACAGTCACACATGAGGATATCTCACAGTGACTGTCCCTTGTGTAAGCCACTTGAATGTATTGCTATTCAACCACATTTATGGGCCCGTTTGGACCACGGCACACAGTAGCATCTACAGAGAAGAATATCCCAGGTGTAACAAGTTGTAAGAATATACCAACAGTTCTAAGAAGTTCCCTAGCACATAGTAGCATCTTCTAATTGTCTATACCACTTCACAAGGTATTGTTTGCACACATTGTTTTTGGTTCTTTTGATGACCCTTGTTTTGAAATTGCTATTAGGCCTTGTAGCTTATATGTTTTGATTGCTGGAGAGCTTCTAAAGCTAAGCAAGAAGACCATTGCACGAGTTATAGCCGCGCGCTCAGGTTTGAAAATTGTATATTTTTTAATCTAATGTATATTTTAACTAGACTTTTAGCTTATTTTTGCTGTATATTTTAATCTAAAGGGAATCATGGATGTGAACTTGAAAGAATTTTGTACTTAGTTCTTATGGAGAGAATAGTAGTAGTTTACGGTCTAATATCAAATAGAGTTTTCCAATTACAGAAAGTTAATGAATTCTAATAGCTTATATGTTTTGATTGCTGGAGAGCTTCTAGAGCTAAGCAAGAAGACCATTGCACGAGTTATAGCCGCGCGCTCAGGTTTGAAAATTGTATATATTTTAATCTAATGTATATTTTAATCCTTTTGCCATGTCATGTAATATGTCTTGCCTTGTAGCTTATATGTTTTGAAATTGCTGTTAGGCCTTGTAGCTTATATGTTTTGATTGCTAGAGAGCTTCTAGAGCTAAGCAAGAAGACCATTGCACTAGTCGTAGCCGCGCGCTCAGGCATGAAAATTGTATATTTTTTAATCTAATGTATATTTTAACTAGACTTTTAAAATATTAAAGGATTTAACTAGGTCTAAGAAGATTTGTGTACTTTTGACAATTTTGCTTAGTCACTGAAAGTTGTAGACCGAAGTTTTCATAGCCCAATTTTTGCTTCCTGCGAAGAACGATCATGTCAGATAATATAAGTGAAGAACAAAATAGGGAGACAATCGCTAGATTGTGGTCTAACTTGAAAAGAAAAGGTGATGGAAAATGTTATTGTCCCTGCAAAATTTGTAAGGGCTTAAACCGTAGAAGATTGCTAATCAAAACAGTTAAGAGACATTGTAGGGAGAATGGTCACATTGAAGGGTGGCATGACTATCATCCACTGGTAAGTTGTTCATTATATCATTTTAACAATTTATATACATATGAAATCACTTGATGATGAGTTGAAGATCATGGTTTATTTATGTTAATCAATTTTATATAGGTTGATCTCCCCAGGGAAGTACATGATATGGAGGAACATGGGGGTGCGAATATCCAAGGTGAAGATAATGATCCCATGGAAGATGACGATCATGCGCCAGAAAACACAATTGAAGATGATGGTATAAATACATTGATCCATGACACATTTAGTCCAAGCGGATTTGATCATGATGATGATGATAGCCTTGATGTACCTCTACTTGAGAAGGCATACGAGCCCCTATACAAAGACTCCCAAACAACTCTTCTCTCTGCTATATTTTTGTTGTTGAACTTGAAGGTTATGAATGGTTTATCCAACATAACAATGTCACGTATGTTAAGGTATGTCATATATGTCTTTATAGTTAACAAAGGGTGAATAATGTACCACTAATATTGTTTATATTAACAACTTATATTTTTTGCTGTAGATTGATAGGCGAGTTTTTGTTACCACCATCAAATATTCTACCTCACTCATATAGAGAATTATCTGCTATTATGAAAGATATTGGAATGGAGTATCAAGCAATACATGCTTGTCCCAATGATCATATTATATATTATAAAGAACATGAATTTGCAACACAATGCCCTGTATGTCATACGAGTAGATATCGAACAGATCGAATAACAAAAAAGGTGCCTCACAAGGTTCTTCGTTACATCCCCATTATTCCACGGATGCGACAATTATTCAGGTGTACTAGCTTGGCACAATTTATGGATTACCATGCACGCAATAGAAGTCGAGATGACATTATTCGAATCCATGCGGATGGTTCGGCATTTATGCACATAGAGGAAAAGTGGCAACACTTCAAAGAAGAACCTCGTAATCTCAGGCTTTCATTGGCAGCGGATGGTGTCAATCCATTTGGAGAGATGAGATCTGTTTGCTCGGTGTGGCCTGTTTTTGTTATCAACAATAACATTCCTCCGTGGATGTCAATAAAGAGGGAGCACATTATGTTGGCAATGATTGTTCCAGGTATTTTATCATTTGATAGTTATTAATTTACATGTACTTACAAATCTTACAGTAAAATGGTCACAATAATTATGTAATGTTACTGTTCATTCAAGTAGGTAAATATCAAGTTAAAGATATGAATGTATATATTGAGCCTCTTATTGACGAGTTGGTGGAGTTATGGAACGGTGTCACTATGTATGACGTGTCTAGACCAATAGGACAAAGACAATTTCAATTCCATGCAATACTTGTATGGACAATACATGATGCCCCAGGGCTAACACATTTTTGTGGTATGTTATAGTGAATTCAAGTTGCGCATGATAATTCTAATTATAAAAATCAACATATTTAATAATCCAATTATATCATTATCTTGTAGGTCTTCAAACAAAGGGAAAATTTGCATGTCCAGTTTGTGGTCCAAAGATGAAATCTCGTCATTCAAAAAGTTTAGGAAAGCATGTGTTTGATGAGTACAGACACTTCCTCCACAGGAATCATAAGTATCGAAGTATGGAAAAACATCTTTTCAATGGGAAAGAAGAGACTACATCAAAGCCACGAAGAATAACATTTTGTATAGCAACTGTAGAGGATCGAGGGGTCAGTGCTCATGAGCATGTTGAGGTTGAGTCTAGACAAAATGATGTGGCCAGATCAGGTAATTAAAGAGCGCCACAGTTATGTTCTTTAAAATAATTAAATACTTGTAACAATTATAATTAAATATTTTAAATTTAACTCTTTTATTTGTTATTGTAGAGGACCCCCCTTTGCAGCAGCATAGGAATTTGAGATCATCAAGAACAAAGAACAAAACAACTGATGAGGGGGGTATTGATGATAACACTGATGCTCCTCTTAGAGCTTACATAGAAAAAAAAATTAGAAAGAGAAAAAAGAAATGATTGTCATCTAAATACCTTAATTGATAATGACTGAATTTTATGTCTCAATGAATTTAATTATGTGCTAATGAATGTTCATGAATTATGTGTTTATTTTCATATTGATGAATGTTGCGTGTTAACGAATCTAATGTTTTAATGAATGTTATCATGTGATATTGATTGAATGTTACATTTTATTAATAATTGAAAGAATGAATGAATGTTAGATGTTAACGGGGAATGTAGAGTGATGTTAGGGGGAGGGGGGTGGGGCCAAATGAGCTTCCACCTTCACGTGGTTGGCCCTGTTTAGTAGAGAATATTAAACTATATTCTCGAAACAAAGTGAAGCTCAATAAGATACTAAATGAGTCAAAATGGTTATCAAGGTCCTCTATCCATAAGATACTTGTAGTCAAAATGGTTATTAATAAGATACTTGTAGTCAAAATGGTTATCTAGGTCCTCTATCCATTCCATAAGTTCTTCACCATTCAAACTTCCTCCATAACAAGGAATGTGCTCTAGGTTAGTCATGAAGCCTAGCATGGACTCTCTGTCAGATAGAGCCACTATTTCAGAGCCTTTTCTGTGCATTTCCTTCAAGCACTGTACAGTGTACGGATGTGAAAGGGAGGGCAGACCAGTGTGGAAGTTAGAGTATTTATATCTTATGCTTTGAGAGTTTATTTGGTAGATTCAAGACACCTTATATCAAAGTTATTCCTTTTTCTTATCTGTTGTTCTGTCAAACCCTCATTTTTTGGGTTATTGCATTCAAATGGCCTTAACTTGCAAATAAACCATAGGATATCCTCTGTTCTTTGTAAAATGCAAGTTAAGGGGGTTTATTTTCATATTTTAAAAGCTTTGGAACAGGATACTAAGCCAGAGAATTTCAAGAGCAAGCCCTAGGTCAAGAATCTCAATGTTCTTGACTAGGAGTTGATGGATTATGCAAGATCAGAGGGTAGCGGCAAGTAAAGGACCTCAAACCTTGTTGAATCTAGATCTTTAGAGCATGGTGGACATCTTCAAACTCTGATCTTGGTTTCATGCACCCATTTTCAATGCCTTGTTTTGGAACCCACACCCAAAGGCATGCATTAGGTCTGCGGACTCAATAAGGACATTGATATGCTGGAGTGGAGTCAGGGTCTGGGAGTTGGAGGATTGTTAGAACATCAAAAAGGGTACTCAAAAAACATATAATTTCATAAGGTCCTTTGTCAAATTGAAGAGTTATTGTTGCAGAACAGGTTTTGGAGACCTACTAGAGTCACTAGGTCTATTTGGACCCGTTTGGACCACGACACACAGTAGCATCTACAAAGAAGAAGTTTGGTATGCAATGGTCTTGAAACCTCCTAAGAAATTCTTGGTATGCATTTGTGTGGTGCAAAAGCTTCGTTGAAAGAGAAAAAGAAGAAAAGAATAGAATTGATTTTTTTTCTTTTTATGTCATATACTGTAACCAGCTACTTATAACTTGCAAAAATTATTATAACCATTTGAAATTGAAACTTAGTTTAATGTGAAAATGAGAACTGCTTTATTAGAGCTTTCTGTGATTTAGATTCAGACATCAAGAACATTGTTTTCCTAATATTGTGATTAATGTTTATTTATTAATATCTCATATTGACAAACAATTGATAATTGTAGGGAAAACGTCATTGGGGGTCTTTGAGGATCCACCAGAAGCCAAGGAGAAAATGTATTCAAATGCTAAAGATGGTGTAACAGTCCTTACAGCTGTTGAACCTTGCTGTGTAGATCATCTCCGATTCTCCAAGTTCAACAGTACTGTGGTATTCCTTTGGATATTTCTAATGGTAAATTTCAGACATCAAGTTCTTTTCGTATGAAACTACTACATTTGTAATCTGTAGTTTTAAACTTTTAGTTTATAAATGTTCATCAGCTTTAGTTCGTATGCTGCCATTTCAAGTATGATTAATGAAGTTACCTTTATCACAGGATGAAAGTGAGCAGTCAGCATACTGGTACGGAGCTGGCAGCATTGATACGGTGACTAGGGCATCGTTTAATGGTGGTATTGTGTTTTCCCGTATTTAGGGCATTGGCCTTTTGAAGCATTGCCTTCATCTTTCTTAAGTCTGAGTTTTAAGTTTGTTTATCTCTCTCGGCACTGTTGAAAATACAAATGACAACGTTCTTGTTTGTTTTGCCCTTATATCCTGATGTGATTTCGCAGAGGGTTACGGCGCTGTTGAAAACACAAATGAAAACACAAATCCCTTGTGTAATTGCCACTTGAAGGAGGACAGTCAATGTAAAGACAACATGATAATGTACACTTACAGTGAGTGTACATTATCATGTTGTCTTTAGAGTGACTATCCTCATTTGTTGAAGAAGAAAAGCATTAATGTGGCTGAATAGCAATACATTCAAGTGGAAATCACACAAGGGACAGTCACTGTGAGATGTCCTCATTTGTGACTGTCCTTACAGTGAGTGTACATTATCATGTTGTCTTTAGAGTGACTGTCCTCATTTGTTGAAGAAGAAAAGCATTAATGTGGTTCAATAGCAATACATTCAAGTGGCAATTACACAAGGGACAATCGATCACTGTGAGATGTCCTCATGTGTGACTATCCTTGTCACAAATAAGGACATCTCACAATGACTATCCCTTGTGTAATTCAAGTGGCAATTACACAAGGGACAGTCACTGTGAGATGTCCTCATTTGTGACTGTCCTTACAATGAGTGTACATTATCATGTTGTCTTTAGAGTGACTGTCCTCATTTGTTGAAGAAGAAAAGCATTAATGTGGTTCAATAGCAATACATTCAAGTGGCAATTACACAAGGGACAATCGATCACTGTGAGATGTCCTCATGTGTGACTATCCTTGTCACAAATGAGGACATCTCACAATGACTATCCCTTCTGTAATTGCCACTTGAATGAGGACAGTCACTGTAAAGACAACATGATAATGTACACATACAATGAGTGTACATTATCATGTTGTCTTTACAGTGGCTGCCCTCATGTTGTATATTCTTCTCTGTAGATGCTACTATGTGCTAGGGAACTTCTTAGAACTGTTGGTATATTCTTACAACTTGTTACACCTGGGATATTCTTCTCTGTAGATGCTATTGTGTGCCGTGGTCCAAACAGGCCCATAAATGTGGTTGAATAGCAATACATTCAAGTGGCAATTACACAAGGGACAGTCACTGTGAGATGTCCTCATGTGTGACTGTCCTTGTCACAAATGAGGACATCTCACAGTGACTGTCCCTTGTGTAATTGCCACTTGAAGGAAAAAAGCATTAATGTGGTTCAATAGAAATGTATTCAAGCGGAAATTACACAAGGGATAATCACTCTGAGATTTCCTCATTTGTGACTATCCTTACAGTGAGTGTACATTATCATGTTGTCTTTACAGTGACTGTCCTCATTTGTTGAAGGAAAAAAGCATTAATGTGGTTCAATAGTGATGCAGAGTAGTCAGGGCTTTTAGAATATACAAATATACATCCTTAACTCTCATTCCATCAAGGAAGAAGGAATTCCAATGGTTGAAACGTGAGTTAAGGTCTTTACATCAGTCAAACCCTGAAAATGAGGGTTTGTAAACAATGCACAGAAAATTTGAAATAACTTAGATATAAAACAAAGAGAATCAATCAAACCAACTTCCAAAGCATCAGATGTCACTATTACAACTTCCAGGCAAATTTTATCATCCAACCACCATCCGTACAGCCGTACAGAGTTCATTTTTCACCAGAAATGCACTAAAACAGGGTTATTTTTATTTTTTATGAAAGCAAAATGATTACAATACTGGTTCTCTGTCTGTCTTCGACCATTTGAAGCCTAAAATAGGCTCTCCAAATGTTGGTTCAACCATCTAGGTGGTTAGAACAGTTTATCCAACAAATGTCAACTTTGCTAAGCAACTTTTAAAGTTGCATTACAACTTTGCAAACAACTTTGCCGAGAAGGTTAAAAATGTGTTGTGAAACTTTAGGAACCTTATTAAAGTTATTTTGGACCTTCAAACTTCTTAAAAACATCTAAAAGACACCTAATAAACACTTACTATGCTCATTTCATCCAAGGACTCAAAAGATGCCCAAGGTTTATAAGTCACCAAGGGGTCTTGTGTCCAACAAGTGGATGTTTATAAGGAGACAAAATCAATCCTTAATATTTATTACAAACCAAGAAAACATCTAAAACTCCTATTCTAATTTATTGTCATTCAAAAAGACTCTGATTTGTCATTCAAAAAGACTCTGATTTGTCAATCAAAAGGACCTTTCACCAGTCAATCCTTCAAAGCTCCAAGGTGAAAATCTTATGTTCCAATTGATAGGATTTGACTCCTTGGCTTCATGACAACTTCCTTCAATCATGGTGTCTTTGGCTTGCATTAGGGATGCCCCTGCATCAAATAGCAATGCATTCAAGTGGCAATTACACAAGGGACAGTACATGCCCATTAAAGTTGGTGTTTTGTTATCCAGCATGACAATGGAGACAACATACTCTATGTCAATTTTACTGATCAAATTTCCCTCCGCCAGGCAAAGCAACAATCTGGGTATGATAAGGTGAAATTTTGTAGTCCTTTTGGGTATGATAACAGTTCCAGTTTCCAATAAGATGGTTCATTTTTATAATCTAGCTTCAATTTCTCTGGTGAAAATCTTTTTTTCATTTTATGGGTGGTAAAATATAATTATTATGCTAGAGGTGTGTACTTATGGATGATAATGAAACAAAATGATAAGATTTAAGACTCTTGTTTTTTTTTTAAATAGCAATTTAAGTTTCCTTCTATTATAAATTACTATTTTTCTATTTTTTAATGTATCTTTCCAGATCTTTTATATCAATTTTATTTATGAAATATAAATATATTAATAATGTTTTAGTGTTTTTAGGATTAGTTTATATCAATTCTATGTATCATCATTCGTCATTCAATTGTCAGTATTATTAATTTAGACTGTGCAATTGTAGAACTACTCGAATATGGGTTGGATGGATACTCAAGTAGGGGAACCCTCCTCAAATATCTCAAGTAGTGAACTTGGAAAAATGTGTCCTGAAGGAACCCTTTCCATCAGAGAGATAAAAGTACAAACAAGTAAAAGAAGCAGGCTCTGCAAATATGTTTTTGAGAAGAAAAATGATAGATTATTCGAGTATGGTTCATGAGGTATATCTAAAAAGACATTTTTTTTCTTATTATAATAAAAGAGGAAGTTGTGAATGTCAAAGTTGAGTGAAACAAAAATTATTTTCATCAAATTTTGTTAGCCTTGCTTTTGGGAATAGTTTCTTACAATATTGCTATTAAGATTTTTATTATGTAGTTTTTAGATTAGGTTTATAAAATTATATTTCATGAGCAGTGATTCATATTAATCAATTAACGATACTTTTGGAAGGTATTTTCAATGTGTCAAATTTTGATATTTTTACAAGAATTAGATTGTGTAATTTTTTTAATTAAAGTCATTGACTCATATTTCATAAATAATAGTTCTCATGAATCCATCTCTTATAAGATTGAATAGTCTATTTAGGAAGTATTTTTGATAGTATGTCAAATTATGATATTACTATTACCATTAGATTGCATGGCTTTGAAGTCAACCTCGTTGACCCATATTCTTCTCTATAGATGCTACTATGTGCTAGGGAACTTCTTAGAACTGTTGGTATATTCTTACAACTTGTTACACCTGGGATATTCTTCTCTATAGATGCTACTATGTGCCGCGGTCCAAATGGGCCCATAAATGTGGTTGAATAGCAATACATTCAAGTGGCAATTACACAAGGGACAGTCACTGTGAGATGTCCTCATGTGTGACTGTCCTTGTCACAAATGAGGACATCTCACAGTGACTGTCCCTTGTGTAATTTCTACTTGAATGAGGACAGTCACTGTAAAGACAACATGATAATGTACACATACAATGAGTGTACATTATCATGTTGTCTTTACAGTGGCTGCCCTCATGTTGTATATTCTTCTCTGTAGATGCTACTATGTGCTAGGGAACTTCTTAGAACTGTTGGTATATTCTTACAACTTGTTACACCTGGGATATTCTTCTCTGTAGATGCTACTGTGTGCTGTGGTCCAAACGGGCCCATAAATGTGGTTGAATAGCAATACATTCAAGTGGAAATTACACAAGGGACAGTCACTGTGAGATGTCCTCATGTGTGACTGTCCTTGTCACAAATGAGGACATCTCATAGTGACTGTCCCTTGTGTAATTGCCACTTGAATGAGGACAGTCACTGTAAAGACAACATGATAATTTACACAAGTACCGTGAAGGTAGTTGCAAGTTACGGCTGTTTCATTGCATACCCGAAACAATGAAGATGTTACGGTCCACAAAACATTTGTGCTTGAAAGATGAACAAATAAAATTAAACTTCTAAATAACCAAAGCCGCTAACAATAAATTCAACACAGATATGTCCTCATTTCTGGGTATTTTAGCTCTGTAACAGCTGAATACCAGATTACATAATAATGACAAAAGAAAAATAAACCCAACGTACTCAGAAATTGTAGCTGTGATTTCGCGGAGGGAATCTCTCTCGGCACTGTTGAAAATACAAATGACAACGTTTCTCTACATTATCATGTTGCCTTTACAGTGACTGTCCCTTGTGTAATTGCCACTTGAAGGAGGACAATCACTGTAAAGACAACATGATAATGTACACTTACAGCCCGTGTACATTATCATGTTGTCTTTAGAGTGACTATCCTCATTTGTTGAAGAAGAAAAGCATTAATGTGGCTGAATAGCAATACATTCAAGTGGCAATCACACAAGGGACAGTCACTGTGAGATGTCCTCATTTGTGACTGTCCTTACAGTGAGTGTACATTATCATGTTGTCTTTAGAGTGACTGTCCTCATTTGTTGAAGAAGAAAAGCATTAATGTGGTTCAATAGCAATACATTCAAGTGGCAATTACACAAGGGACAATCAATCACTGTGAGATGTCCTCATGTGTGACTATCCTTGTCACAAATGAGGACATCTCACAATGACTGTCCCTTGTGTAATTCAAGTGGAAATTACACAAGGGACAGTCACTATGAGATGTCCTCATTTGTGACTGTCCTTACAATGAGTGTACATTATCATGTTGTTTTTAGAGTGACTGTCCTCATTTGTTGAAGAAGAAAAGCATTAATGTGGTTCAATAGCAATACATTCAAGTGGCAATTACACAAGGGACAATCGATCACTGTGAGATGTCCTCATGTGTGACTCTCCTTGTCACAAATGAGGACATCTCACAATGACTGTCCCTTCTGTAATTGCCACTTGAATGAGGACAGTCACTGTAAAGACAACATGATAATGTACACATACAATGAGTGTACATTATCATGTTGTCTTTATAGTGGCTGCCCTCATGTTGTATATTCTTCTCTGTAGATGCTACTATGTGCTAGGGAACTTCTTAGAACTGTTGGTATATTCTTACAACTTGTTACACCTGGGATATTCTTCTCTGTAGATGCTACTGTGTGCGGTGGTCCAAACGGGCCCATAAATGTGGTTGAATAGAAATACATTCAAGTGGAAATTACACAAGGGACAGTCACTGTGAGATGTCCTCATGTGTGACTGTCCTTGTCACAAATGAGGACATCTCATAGTGACTGTCCCTTGTGTAATTGCCACTTGAATGAGGACAGTCACTGTAAAGACAACATGATAATGTACACAAGTACCGTGAAGGTAGTTGCAAGTTACGGCTGTTTCATTGCATACCCGAAACAATGAAGATGTTACGGTCCACAAAACGTTTGTGCTTGAAAGATGAATAAATAAAATTAAACTTCTAAATAACCAAAGCCGCTAACAATAAATTCAACACAGATATGTCCTCATTTCTGGGTATTTTAGCTCTGTACCAGTTGAATACCAGATTACATAATAATGACAAAAGAAAAATAAACCCAACGTACTCAGAAATTGTAGCTGTGATTTCGTGGAGGGAATCTCTCTCGGCACTGTTGAAAATACAAATGACAACGTTTCTCTACATTATCATGTTGCCTTTACAGTGACTGTCCCTTGTGTAATTGCCACTTGAAGGAGGATAGTCACTGTAAAGACAACATGATAATGTACACTTACAGCCCGTGTACATTATCATGTTGTCTTTAGAGTGACTATCCTCATTTGTTGAAGAAGAAAAGCATTAATGTGGCTGAATAGCAATACATTCAAGTGGCAATTACACAAGGGACAGTCACTGTGAGATGTCCTCATTTGTGACTATCCTTACAGTGAGTGTACATTATCATGTTGTCTTTATAGTGACTGTCCTCATTTGTTGAAGGAAAAAAGCATTAATGTGGTTCATTAGCAATGTATTCCCAGCATCTGTACCTGCATCTCTCTTATATACTACAAGTTGCTTGCCATCAAAAATTGCAGTTCCCTCACGTGACATTGATGGTGAAGTGTTCTTTTCAAAACCATCATCTGTGGTTACCAATGCTCCTGTTTTAGGCAATAAGTTTGTTGCATTCCATGAGCCATTGGTCAAGTTTCTTCTACGAGCTTCTGATGCCTCAAAATCTAAGCAGCGCCTACACATGCCTCATTGTGGTTGATTATCATTCTGTACATGAATTATAATGAGTAATCAGTTTTGGGCCTTGGAATCTTGTATGTAACATGCACAGGCATTTCATGGCTAAATGAATCTATTTTAAAAGCATCAACTTTTCTTACATGATGCTGGATACATAAGTAGAACAAGCGTATATCAAATTGGAAGCAATCAGAACTCCACAATGACATATTATTTAGAGTACTCTTCAGTTTAAGTAATAATGCATATATTGACACTGTAAAGACAACATGATAATGTACACTCACTGTAAAGACAACATGATAATGTACACTCACTCTAAAGACAACATGATAATGTACACTCACTGTAAGGACAGTCACAAATGAGGACATCTCACAGTGACTGTCCCTAGTGTAATTGCCACTTGAATGTATTGCTATTCAGCCACATTAATGCTTTTATTCTTCAACAAATGAGGATAGTCACTCTAAAGGCAACATGATAATGTACACTCACTATGAGTGTACATTATCATGTTGCCTTTAGAGTGACTATCCTCATTTGTTGAAGAATAAAAGCATTAATGTGGCTGAATAGAAATACATTCAAGTGGCAATTACACTAGGGACAGTCACTGTGAGATGTCCTCATTTGTGACTGTCCTTACAGTGAGTGTACATTATCATGTTGTCTTTACAGTGGCTGTCCTCATTTGTTGAAAGAAAAAAGCATTAATGTGGTTCATTAGCAATGTATTAAATAATTTTATTTTTTTTAATCCACCCACGGGCGTCGCAATTGCGACGGGAGCCCGTCGTAATGCGATGCAGGCGCCCGTCGCAATTGCTTGGGAGGTCCATCGCGATTGCGACGGCCCTCCGAAGCCATGCGATGGGGGGGCGACGCCCATGCCGCTAACAAATCTTAGTCATATTGTGACGGGATATGTGTCGCAATTGCGACGGCTACCCATAGACGTCGCAATTTGTGACTAAAAAACAGCGACGTCTATGGGTGTTGCAATTGCGACACATAGCTGTCGCAATTGCGACACATAGCTGTCGCAAAATGCCCCCAAATGTATTAGTGGAGAGATTTGTGAGCCTAGGGTAGTTTACCTTGACATGTAGTAGGAGGTGGCTTGCAATAAGCGTCGGGGCCCACAAGTGGCTACCAGGATCACTTATTGTAAGTATCAATAATCAAGTGATAACCTAATATAATTAAGGGGTATTTAAATGAACCTAATAAGACAAGAGTCCTCACCCATTCTTGAGTGCTAGTACAGACTAAGACGGAGTTGAGAAGATGACTAGCCCCCTTTTAAGGGATGAGTTGGCATAGTTGATGACTTCGTTAGTACGAGAGGTCATTGATGCCATGTATGGTCACTTGTGTACTGGGATCCAGAGAGATTACCAGGACAAAACTCAATGGTTAGACGTACATGATGACACCTTCCTATGTATAGTTTGGTTATTCTACATGTGTCGGTTCCCTCTGGATTACTGAGTTGTACCTATTACTATATTATGTTTATCTTGAGTTAGAGTGATTTTCAGGATCCTTCTGCTTAGGGTTTTATCCTTGTTTTGTTTTGGTTATCTGATTGGGGTTTGTGATTATCTCCTCAGCATGGTGGGGTAGGCCTTTGTGGTTCTACATGGATGGGTGGTAGTGATTCTTTACCATTTGAGATTCGACATCCTGGTGCTGATGCTTGATGGTGTTTCTGCAGGTGGATTCCTTATGATGCCTCATTGATGTATCTTTTCATATCTTCATTATTTGTGATCCTGTATTAGTGTATCACCTGTGATACCTAATCTGGACTTTGTAATTTTATAGTTAGATTTATTACTACATACCTTACGACATGTGTAGTGGATGTCAGTTTATTTGGATATCATGGAAGTCCATGAGAATTGTATTTATTGTTATCATGTAATTGTAATTTTTATGTTATGGAGTCTTTTGTTATCATTCTTTATTTGTGTTTTATTCTTAAGTAACTCTACGTCATGGAATCTTTGAGTCTTGTAATCTAATTGGATGTTGCATCAATGTGAGTAAATGGTAATTGCTTCCGCATTGTTGTTTATCTTGTTTGTTAACTTTAGAAAAAAAAAATTTTCACCAAACTTAGTAGCATGCTTAGGATTAAATTCTCTTGGGTTCCCTGGTAGGGTGTTACATCTAGTATCAGAGCCAGGTTTCTACACTGGGAACTTTGGGTATGTACGCCTATTAGGTTTTGTGTAGTTTAAACTTGAAACTAAACATAGACATATAACATTTTTCTTTTAGACCATAGCTTTATGATTATGTTTCTTTTAGTTTTGTTTCTAGCTTTGTTGAGAGTTGTTGTTGGATCTCTGATGTTGTAGGAATTATGTCTGTGACTAGATCTACTAGAGGTTGAGGTAGAGGTCATGTTGGTAACCGTCGAAGGGGTAGACAACCTAGCCCTTCTACCAGTGTCAGTCAGGAGAGTCACCAACAACAGTCTAGGGGTCAGCAGAGAGAGGATTGTCAGGATGATCCTGATATGAGACAGCTCTTACAAGCGATTCTCAATCATCTTGGTCCTGATCAGAACAGGGTAGGACAAGATGCTTTCCATCATTCTCAGAGGGATGAGAGAGAGAGGGAGAGATCCAAGAGCCCTCTAAGGAGGATCTTCATAGTTGATCCTACAGTGGTGGCAACTAACCACATGAGGGATCTGATGAGAGGGTGACCCATTCCCTTTGATGGGAAAGGTACTGGATTAGAGGTAGAGACTTGGTTGATAGCCTTAGAGCAGAGTTTTGCCATGCATCCCTTTAGTAGTAATAATAAAGCTAGGTATGCGGTTATGCAGCTTACAGATTTTGCTGTTATATGGTGGAAGATAGAGGAGGAGAAGTTAGGGTTCCAGATCGACACTGTCACTTGGGAGTTATTTCTGGAACACTTCTGAGATCACTTCCTATTAGATTAGTGGAGGCAACAAAGAGTGGATGAGTTCCACAATCTGAGATAGTTGACCTTGTCAGTGGGAGAGTACAAGCACTGGTTTTTTGAGCTCAAACAATATCCTAGCTTCGGATAGGATATTGCTCTCCTAGTTCAGCACTTTGTGAGGGGACTTAATGCATGCATAATTGGAGATGTCCTTCTCTTTGAGCCTAAGACCCTCAAAGAAGCGATCATTAAGGCTACCCTTACAGAGGCGAAAGG
The DNA here is from genome assembly GCA_027943335.1 of Chamaecyparis obtusa. Taxonomy (NCBI): domain Eukaryota; kingdom Viridiplantae; phylum Streptophyta; class Pinopsida; order Cupressales; family Cupressaceae; genus Chamaecyparis; species Chamaecyparis obtusa. The sequence continues at coordinate 633,639 of BSBK01001224.1, read as the reverse complement.
CTTGTTGGGTTATGGTAGTCAGAGAGGTGTTTAGCCTAGTGGTTCCAAGGGGAATCGGTCTCAGAGGAATGGGAATTTTCATAATCCTCCTACCTTTTCGAAAGGTAATCAGAATCAATAGGATAAGAAATTCTCACATGGTAATGGTGGTGGTTCTCGATCAGAGAACTATCACAATTGGCAGCATAGTGTGCGCAATTAGGAGGATCCACTAGTTCAGAGTTCACATCAGGATTTTGGTGGAGGTAGTTTTCAGCAGCCCAGTACTCCTACATCAAGGAGAGTCTTTAAGGGGGATTGTTTCACTTGTGGCCAACCTGGTCATAAATCTTACAATTGTCCCCATTTTTTAGTTTAGCATTCAGGATAGAGGCCGTTGGTTTCTGAGCCTACAGTGGGAGATGTTGGTAGATCTCATAGGGCCTTTTCTATAGGGAACGATCCTCAGTGTTCAAACCCTAAGGAAGGAAAGGGTCCGATGGGACCTACTCAGTGATCTTTGTTTTAGTTTTCTTTTCAGTGCAGTGAGGTTTATGGGACTTATATCCCTACTTGTTCTAGGCTTCCAAGAGTAAGCCTAATCCTAGGGGGGGTGGATGTAGTACCCCACCCATAGTTTGCTTTTAGATTTCTTTCTGTTTCAGTTGTTTGACCGAATTATTTTAGGTCACTTTTGATGTGATCAATTATTATGATTAATAAATGATGATTATGGATTTCTATTCATTGAATGTGTATCAAGTTATTGCCTAGATTAGATGATGATATCATTTGATGTTGTGTTTATGTTTTATATTGATTCATGGTATTGATCCCATACTGGCATGTGTATGGTTGTCATGTGTTTGCATCTGTTTGATGTCTTTGTTTGGTAGAGGACAGAGGCATAGTTACTCGCATAGTCGAGATCCACACGACCGATCGTACCCTATCATTGTTTGATATATATTATTGTATGTACATGCTTCATCTTGTGGTGACAGGTTCATAAGTACAGGGCATCGTCTTCCCTGAATTGGCAGGAGTGAGCGTGCCCACAAACATTCATCTCAATGGTAAAGAGGAGAGATAATACACAGACCCAAAACCTTAACCTAAGCCTAATTGTCCTAGGATTGGACAAGTGTCGGTGTGACTTCCCTACCTGAATTCATCTGGTTGGCATGAGTTCATGGATCCCTTCTCCAGTTTTTGTTTGGTTTTATGTAATTTGGTTTCAATTGATTTGTGGTTATGTGGGTGACTATTAATTTATTGATTATAGTTGAATTATGTTTATATAGATTATTTTATGTGATTATCAATGTTAGGTGCATAGTTGAATTTAATGATTAAATATGTTCCTAGGATTTAATTGAGGAAATTAAATTAAATTTAATTATTTGAGTATTTGGGAAATTAATATCATAGTTGGAAAATAATGTTAACTTTATCTCCTATGTTATTGTATGATTATTAATTAATTAAAAATCAAATATTAAGGATATTTGGTTTTAATTAATTAATTATGTGAAAATAGGATTATTATTGTTCATCATATGTTAAATTATTTAATTGCATGATTTAATGATGTTAGGAATATTAAAATTATTTAATAATAGATTTTATTATTAACATGTGCTTTATTGAGTTTGAAAGTGATTTGTTTGAAAAAGGTGACAACTTGTCTTTAGGAGACTAAGTTGAGTTGTACACAATTAGATTTATTTTTAATTATTAATTAGTAATTTCTCTCAACAAAAGTGGGAGAGTTTGATTAGGAGTTCTTTTGTGAGTCATCTAGGGTTTTGCATGATTGGTGGAGTTGAATCCCTAATAGGGGGAATTAGCATTCATTTTGAATCAATCAGGTTGTTGGAGAATTTTGGAGAGAGCTTTTGGAGATTTTTGAGACTTCTTTGTGTTCTGGAGCTTTTGTGTGTGTGCTTGAATTTTTGGGTGAAGATTGTTTGCATCTGGACTTGGGATTTGCATGCACTGTGATTCAGATCTGTAGGTTGAGCTTTTCTATTGTCGGATTTGGGAGTTTCAACATTCTATAGGCTATCTAATTCAATCTCTAGCATTGGAATTGAGGTAGGGGTTTAAGGAATTTTCCTGTGATTTCATCTCTAGATCTTTCTGTAAATTACTATGTTTGATTCGATTTATAGATTAGATCTGTTATTAGTAATGCTTTCAATTTGGGGTTTTAATAAACTCATAGATTTGTTATTCCAGATTTTTATGTTAACTTGGCATAGTAGGGTTACGCTGTCCGAATTTGGAGAGAAAATACATCCTAGAACTCCTAGAAAATGATAAATTAATCTTGTTATAGTTTGTACTATAGTGTGGTTTAAATAAATTAAATGGGTTGTTGAGAAAAACCAATTTTGGTATAGAAAAATGCAATCTGGGTTGAAAATCCATTCTCTATTAAAAAATGGCAGTAAAAATAATATACATCAGTAATTAAATTTTCTTTCAATTGATGAAAAAAAAAAATTAGTTAATGTTAATATATTTATAATACATTAGTGTTAAAAACAATTTAGAGAAAAGACAAAATTCCCATGTGTGTTGAAAAGATTCAAATTTCCATTTCTGGAAAAAAAATACTAGGCATGTTATTTCCATTTTCAGAAATAGAGCCCTTTAATAATATATGATGCTTTAAAAATATATATATATTCTCTTTTACCAATTTCAAAATCTGCACAAGAATATAAAAAAAAGATTAGAAGTTCTTTTAAAAAAAATGTTAAAGAAAACGTTTTAAAAAAAAATATATTAAAAAAAAATTGGAAGTTTTTTAAAAAAAATTAGTTTAAAAAAAATTGGGTGGGTACGGGATCCTACCCATACCCCCCCTTACCTTCCCCCACATGTCGGCAGTGGGGCGTGTGCAGCCCCGAAGGGACTACAACATGGCCCCAAAGGACCTGCCATGCGCAGTCCTTTTAGGACTGGCACGACAACGCCCTTAATGGAGTTGTCGCGGGTGTTGGGATGGGTGCCTTGGGCCCCCCCACACCAATTTTAAACTTTGCTTTTTTTTTAATTTATATATATAACAATTAAATCTTGTTATTTAGTTTAGTTGTTAATTAATAAATTAATTTAATTTAAATTTAGTTTTATTTATTTAGTTTTAATTTATTTATAAACTAGTTTTGGTTTTAATTCATGGGTATGTATTATATTCCTAGTTCAATTACTACGTAATTTAAATTTGAATTTATAAGTTGTTTTGATTGGTTATTTTGGTAAATTATATTGGTTAATTTATTTTAGGTTATTTTAATTTTATATCAAATTGGTAGTTAATTTATTATGAATAAAATTTAAATTAATCGATTTAGTTAATTTTCAACGAATGTAAGATTCTAAGTATGCAAATTCATTCTTATTATATGTTTATGGACTAAATTAGGTATTTGTCTTAAGGGTGAAATTAGTACTTAAACCTTATATAGTTCTTTGTGAAACTTTGATTTTATACATAAATCAATTAGTTGTAGAATGTCTTTTGTAGAGTTTTGAGTAAGATGTTTAAATCAAAACTTACATTAATAGATTGGGATTAAAATATTTTGACGTTCATGAAGTAACATTAGCTATTTTTCTACTAAAATTGGGTGTGTTCACCTATGTTGGATTCTTAAGTAATCTTTAGAGATTATGTTCTACTTATGATATTATTGCAATGACTATGTTTAGAATTTTCCTAGTAGTCCTTATTGTTTATATACTTGAATTCAAATATAATGAATATGGAATGTATTTGATTATAGTTTTATTTCAGTTCGAAATGGCATGAGTGTTGTAGTCATTGTGTCTTCTTTTACGCTATGGGTTGTAAGGTACTAGAAGACCTAGGAGGATACAGAGGCTGAGGTATGAGTCAAATGTTCCTTTTTCAGCTATGTTTGGTGTGAGTGTACTTTATCTGATTATCTCTCCTGTTTGACCATTGGGCTCATGATATATTGTATTCTATTTGTGGTATCTTTGTAACCATATCTAGTTCTTTCGTGTGAATCTAGATATGAGGTTACGTAGTTGTATACCTGATTAGATCTAGGAGAGATCTATGAGCGTAGGGTAGTTTACCTTGACATGTAGTAGGAGGTGGCTTGCAATAAGCGTCGGGGCCCACAAGTGGCTACCAGGATCACTTATTGTAAGTATCAGTAATCAAGTGATAACCTAATATAATTAAGGGGTATTTAAATGAACCTAATAAGACAAGAGTCCTGACCCATGCTTGAGTGGTAGTACAGACTAAGATGGAGTTGAGAAGATGACTAGCCCCCTTTTAAGGGATGAGTTGGCATAGTTGATGACTTCGTCAGTATGAGAGGTCATTGATGCCGTGTATGGTCACTTGGGTGCCAGGATCCAGAGAGATTATCAGGACAAAACTCAAGGGTTAGACGTACATGATGACACTTTCCTATGCATAGTCTGGTTATTCTACATGTGTTGGTTGCCTTTGGATTAGTGAGTTGTACCTATTACTATATTGTGTTTATCTTGAGTTAGAGTGCTTTTCAAGATCATTCTACTTAGGGTTTTATCCTTATTTTGTTTTGGTTATCTGATTGGGGTTTGTGATTATCTCCTTAGCATGGTGGGATAGGCCTTTGTGGTTCTACACAGACATGTGGTAGTGATTCTTTACCATTTGAGATTCGACATCCTGGTGTTGATGCTTGATGGTGTTTTTGTAGGTGGATTCCTTATGATGCCTCATTGATGTATCTTTTCATATCTTCATTAGTTGTGATCTTGTATTATTGTATCACCTGTGATACCTAATCTAGACTTTGTACTTTTATAATTAGATTTATTACTACATACCCTGCGACATGTGTAGTGGATGTTAGTTTATTTGGATATCATGGAAGTCCATGAGAATTGTATTTATTGTTATCATGTAATTGTAATTTTTATGTTATGGAATCTTTTGTTATCATTCTTTAGTTATGTTTTATTCTTAAGTAACTCTACATCATGGAACTTTTGAGTCTTGTAATCTGATTGGATGTTGTATCAATGTGAGTAAATGGTAATTGCTTCTGCACTGTTCTTTATCTTGTTTGTTAACTTTAGAAAAAAAATTGTTCACCAAACTTAGTAGCATGCTTAGGATTAAATTCTCTTGGGTTCCTTGGCGGGGTGTTACACTTCAAGTTCAATCTACTATTCTCATTTATCAAGTTTGAAAGATAAGTTAATCATAATGGGGATCTCCTTATTTCTCTCCATAAACACATATAATCTAGTAGATAGTATATTTTTTTCAAATTTTATAAAAAAATACCAAAGTATTGTCTAAAGAAATTGGAAATTGATACTCGTGTGTTTTTAAGCTAAGTCATTGACTTAGCAGTAAGTGAGTTGGGGATAACAAGCTGTATTGGCCCTTGAATCTCATCTTGGATAGAATCAATTTATCATTTGAAACATCCACACCAATTGGAAAATTCACCTTTTCAAAAACACCCGGTCGAACACATACACTAGCACACCCAATAACCACATTTTTGTTATAGATAGTTTGCCTAGCCACATCAAGCCTAAATTTTTGAAGAGAAGAGAGGGGATAATAATTTCCAAGATCATCACAACTAGATGTGGGAAATAGTGCTAGAGAGGAATCATACAAATGCAATGTTGAGAAAAGCTTCTTAGAGAAATCATTTTTAGTCAAATTTTCCATTGGGAAACCCTTCTTTTCATAACTAATAGGAGAAATAATGGGAAAAGAAGGAGAAGACATTTTCCTATCACCCCCACCAAAAAAATAAGGTATATTTGTAAGGATGAAAATGTGAGCCTATGAATGACACTATTTCCATAGTCATTAATTATTCACTGGGAAACAACGTCCAACAAGGCTCAACTTTAATACAAAAGGAGAGCTAGACACTTTGATCAATTGTACCCTTTTTGAAGGTATTCTTGGTATGATAAGATTTGATATGCATTTTCAATGTTTAGATAAAATGATATGAAATTGGCAACATTCAACATAAAAAGAAAGAGACAAAATTGGAAACCAACACAAATTTAAAGATTCGTAATCAAGAGATAGAGAAGAATCTATGTTAATAATCTAGAGCTAAAAGTATTGGAATAGTGTGCTGGGTGGATGTGCCTTAGTCTAAAGGTGTCTTCATCAACATAGATCTTTTAATTTTATATTAGGAGACTCTATATATCTATACCTCCAAAAATCAACCTAGAAATTTTAATCAAGTGTGCAAATCAACATAGTCCAATGGTTTTCAACACAAGGGAGATACCAACATTATTCTTATGTAACAAGTCTATGATACAAACATTAAGACCTGATCCATTCTCAATTAAGATATGCCTAACTCCATGCATAATTTTAATTATGAATGTGAATAAAATAATGAGGGATCATAATAATTTTGAACTTCCAACTTAGGCGATAACTCGTGTTGTGAGAACACAATATCCTTTTTTTTCTAGATGTACATTCAAATGAGGTTTCTATATTATTTAATTTTATAGAAGATGGCACAAGTATCCTTTATAAATATTCTTGGAGAAACTTGTGGTATATATGTAGGCGAAGTTTGAATCAAATCCAAAACTCTTAGCTAGAGTAGCGTAAAACTACTCAACAAGATCATACTCCTTTAAAACATGATTAAAGTTTGAGAAGTAGGAAGACCATCTGAATCTAGTTTATTGTTTCAAATGTTACATTTGTGAGCTACTACATGATAATTATGTTGTGTGTAACACTTTTTAATTCATCCTCTTTTTTGAGTGAGATCTTTTGCAAAGTTTAAACAATAATTGGGAGGTCTAGTTGGATTCTTAACACCTTTAAAAACAACCATAGGTTATTTTTGAGGTTGAGGGGCCTCATGGAAAACATGGATAGCTATTTGAGGTTTAACATGTTCATGTGTATGACCAAAAATACAAATTGTAATTTGATCATAAAACTTGGATTTGATCGGGTTTTTTTTTCTCCAAGGATTAATCAATAGAAAGGAGAGCATCAATAAAAGTGTTAATGATATCATCATTTTTCTCCAAGGTATCTTTATGAGTAGTGTTGGGATTAAGGTATCTCTACCTTTGAGAGTCTTGGTATTATTTTATTGGACATAATTTGATATATTATTTTATTATATCCTAAGTGCTAACTTTATAATTTGTCATATATCACTTTGTGGGACTTATATGGGAGGGGAATCCTACATGAAAAGGGAGGAGAGTGCATTAATGTGCCACTTGTCACCTAGGCATTCAATTTGGGAAAAGGTTTTGAACAAATTATTGGAAGGTACACATTTGTGACACATATTGGTTTGTTGAGAGATCTATGACATGATCCCTATTGTTTAGGAAGTTGGTTTCCACTTCAAAGAGTCAATTTTGGAAGTTGCTAATTTAGCTAGAGTTACATGTAATGGGATTTTCCATTTCATTTTGATTCTACATGGAATGTGGGAAATTTTGGACATGTAGATACTATTTTGGCAAGTGCAATTTTTGTAATAAATGGAAAATATTTATTTTCGCATGAGTTGTCAATTGGAAATTTTCTCTATCCATATGTGATGTATTTGGAAACTTACATATTTCATCTTCATGTTGGCATGTGATGTTTTTGAGAACTTGGAATCACTTAAGGGTTGTCATTTATGGAAACACTTATGTTTGGAGTGATCATATGATAAGAAGATTGTCATTGGAGTCACAGTCATGAAAATGACTAAGTCTAGAATCAGGATAACATGGTACAGTGCCACATTTTTGGTCAGCAATGAATATATATGAGGTATTATGGCTTGTGAAGTTAACTAGAGGTATTTTGGGATGTATACATGCTTCAGTTAAAAGTGCATGAGTTTTGGTTACTAGATTTGTGAGATACAGTGTTCAGAAGGTATGTGAAGACAGTAAAATAGTGTAATAGGGTACATGAACAATAGCAAAGATTAAGGAAAGCATAGTGGATATGATAAGTGCTAAGACAAGTAAATAAAGTATATTGCTGACTCTTTGGTAATGTAAGAGCATTGACTCCATAAATATCATTTACATGAGTTATTGTATGGTAATTGTGAAGCCAACTGGAAGGCTGATTTTGTATAAGTATAGATTGCTTTTGTGAAAGCGAGGAATGGTTATAATTATGATGATTGAGTAAGTTTGTGAATATCAGAGCAGAGATCAAATTCAAGATCGGTAAGAGGCCAAGCTATAACTGGAACTATCTAAGCAAGATAAGTGCTTGTATTGTTCTCTTTTTAAGAACTATTTTGAGACTAGTCTTGATTGTAAGAGTAGTGTGCTCACCACCTTTAATCAGGTGTTTTGTATACCCCTAATAGGGTTTTGTATTCCTTTAACAAGGAAATGTACTATGTAACAATCAGCTCCTAATAGGGATATTATATTTTAGTGCATATTTGTGGGTACCATCCCCACTGGAGTTTTCCCTTTGGCCAAGGTTTCCTTGAGAAAAAATCATGGTGTAATGAGTAATGTGTTATGCTTGTATGTTCTTTTCATTTTTGCATTACTTTGGATTTTTTATAATTGTTTAAAGTTGAAAAGATCAAAGTTCTTTAATACCGATTCACCCCCCCTCTTAGTATTACCTAATCCTAACAATTGGTATCAGAGCTATTGGCCCTTGCAGAGAAAGCCTAACAGCCTAAGGGAGATCAAAATGGATTCAAGAGACATGCAAGAGAACTTTGAGGCTGCACTTGAAGATCTGGATAAGATGAAAGCTGAGAATGGTGAACTAAAATTTAAATTAAGAAGAGCAGAAGGTTTCATGAGGAAACTAAAAGAATAGCTTGAGATTGCAAAGAGTCAAAGTCAAGACCTTATGGAGAAGATCAAATAAGATTCAAACAATGATACATCAAACAAAATAAAGAAGCTGGAGCAAGAGAAAGAACAAATCAATCTTTTGATGATTAAAGAAATTCAGCATGAGAAGGATGAAAGAAACAAAATTGAAGAATCACTAAAATAGTCTAACAAGCAGATAAGTGAAATGAAGACTAAACTTGACCAATACAAAGATAAATATCAGGAATTGGAAAAATATAATCAGATCATTAAAGGTGAACTCACTCAAGCCAAATTACATATTGAGAAGCTACACATGAGCAGTGACAAGATTGATGAACAAAGAGCAAGACAAAATCCTAAAGGAGATATGTCTAGAGTTGGATTCAATGAAGCAGAAAGTTCAAAAACCCAAGAAGAATCAAATGAGGCAAAGAATGAAGAAAGGCCTACTCTTGAGGAGAGACCTACTCATGAAGAACCCAAAGAATAGTTCAGACCCTTCAAAGGTAGATGTTTTGGATGCAAAAAAGTTAGTCACATGAATAGATATTGTAGAAGTAAAGGTAACTCTAAGCCCTTTTCCAACTACTATTTTAATTGCTATGAATATTGACACAAGAAGGAAGATTGCAGAAAAGCTGATCAGTCCAGGTACAAGCAAGACTATATCAGAGAAGAAACAAAAACTAAGATCACATGTCAAAAATGTAATAACTTTGGGCAGACAACAAGGTATTGTAAATTACAGACTAATCAAGATAGAAGGAGACCACCTACTTGTTACAAATGTAACAATCTAGGTTACATTGAAAAGTTTTGCAGATATAATGGAGAAGACAATGGAAGAGGACCAAGAAGACCTAGTGAACCAAGAGGACCACCTCCTGTGGTTATAAGGAAAAATGTTGGCGATAGTGGTAAGAGTTTTGATGAGTACATAGATGATTTTGGGAGTCATTTCAAGAAATCAAAGAGCAAGGAGGATGACTAGATATGGAAGGTGAAATTTTTAAACAAAGCAGTGGTTCAGGGAGAGATAGTAGATGATACTGTGTCTTCGCATGATGAGTTTTTTGAGGCATCGACCTAAATGGCCGCATGGCCTTATGGGGAGCATTAGATGTAGTAATCATAAAATATCCATCCCTTGTATATGTGGAGTAAGCTCATGCGAGCTTAGGCATGAGGTATACAGACACTATGGAGTCTGTGGATGAGAGCGCAACACTTGAAGATCAATCTTCTATGTTCGCAAGTTTTGCATCAACTAGACAACATGCGAATTTGAGCTACCCATGTTTAATACACTCACTCAACTTGCGATGGATAAAAAACTTGAAATACTTCATTCTTACACCATTTGTTGATCAATGACTAAGGAGAGCAGAAGTATGAAAGCATAGCAGTGATCTAGAAAAGAGATTTCATGTTCACGTGAAGCAAAGCATCGATTCAAGCACTTAAGGTATTTAGACCTATTCTTTCATAGAAGTCATGGATGCACTAGTAATATATGATGTTGTAGATAGACCTAGGTATATGTTCAACCGACATCCATACAAATCCTGTGAGGATGATCTGGAGGGAGCATTTTCTCAAACCTCCGTAGGCATGTTACACTTAGAAGACATTAGGGCATACATTCACTATAAATATGAAATCATTGGTGAGGCCAATATCTATAGTGAATTAGATGGTATGGTTGAAGAAAATGGAACCATGGTAGAAGAGTTCAAACACCTGCAAGATCAATCAATCTTGAAGCTAACCCTACTCATAGAATTCACAAAAATTGAATGGTTTAAGATCATTCTTAGCAGAGTTCATGACCAATTCCTGTGGATTGGTGATTAGCCTATAAAAATATGTGCACCACTGATACATGAGATCATAGGCCTAGATAATGAAGGAGCCCTACATGTACAAGAGAAGAACCTAAGAAATCTAGCTAAATTCCTAACACATTCAAAGTGGGATAAGAGGGCAATGATAGTAAATGATATTTATTTGCAAGATGTCAAGTTGGTAGCTATGCTACTAGGTTAAAAACTATTTTACAGTAGCAAACCTAATTTTGTATTTGCTGGAGTCATCATGATGACATATAGAATGGTAAAAGAGAACAAGAAGTATAATCTTTGCAAAATTCTAGCTCAACAATTTATTGAGAATGTGAAAGCTATAAAGAAGGATAAATCTAAAGCATTTAGGTTTGGTTCATTACTGATTCACATGTACATTCATATCATTCACAAGTTTCCTGGCATGCATCCCAGAGCATGGAAGGTTAATGAACCCACTGGACTTCAGATCTCATAATATTATAGAAGATAGAAGAAGGACTGGGTAGATGGTGAATTGTTTCGCATGATCAAGATACTGCAGAGGCAAATGAAAGAAAGGTTTCACCTCCCAAAGCTTCTAAGCCTATATGTTTAGGTTTAGGAGAGAGTTCTAAGGTAGTAGATGAAAGTGCCCAAGTTAGCATGCAACCAGATTTCTATGTCACTGGTGTTCCTATTAGCCTTGACACTTCGTAAGATGTGAATGATCCATTTTTGGATAATTTGGACAATGCGATGGAGGTTGAAGATTAGGAGCAGATAGAGGAAGGAAAATCAGAAGAAAAACAAGAAGAAAAAGAACAAGAGAAGGAAATACAACAGGAGGAAAAGAAAGAAGAACAAACAAAATCAGAAAAAGTTGCTGAGGTCAAAATGGACACACCTTTATTATTGGCAAGTGTGGCCAAACCAGTCAGTTCTGATGTGGATAACATGGATGAAGATGAACTAATGAGACTATCATTTATGGATTTTGCTAAAGCTAAGGATAGATCAGTTCAGAAAGGAGACAAAAGAGCTAAGGTAATGGTCAGGGTTGTGGAAACAGTAAACACGCCACTCCCCTCACCGATTATCTTCAAAGACAAAGATGAAATTGAAAACCTTGGTAGAGTATTGGATAGCTTTGATAGTCATTTTTACTCATTGCTAAAGACAATAGAAGAAAAGGCTGAAAAGAACTTCTTGGAGAAGAAGTTGAGTGAAGTTTTTAAGTCCATTTCATGGGACTTAGATATTCTTAAGGCTACTACTCTCAAAGAAAAGAGTTGTGTAGCACAAGGTAGGAAAATCTATAGTTATTGCATAAACCCCTACAGACATTCAAAGATCATTGAGGAGACTATAGCCAAAGATAGGGATACCCTTGATAGTCTAATGGACAGTTGTGAATTATCTTCACAAACTGTGGGAGAGATGGAAAAGGAGACATCCAAGCTAATGGCCAAGATAGGAGTACTAGAAACAGAGAAAGGGAGAATTATAGATAGATTTGGCTTATTGAGAAGCCTATTGACTCCTAAGCTCACAATGTTGGAGACTCATCTCTTACAGATGATAAAAGTTGAAGGCTCAATGTCTATATCTACTCTTTCTAAGTTTAAGGCAGCAAAGACAATGTCATATGCACTGAATGGATTAATCCGTGTCAGTGAATTGTTGATAAATTCATGGATGGAAGAAGTTAAGACCTTGGAAAACTCTTTCTAAGATGTCTTAAATCTAGTGAGTAAGCACTAAACTTTTTGTGCTTAAGATTCTACAATTTTGAATATACCTTTGCCATTGATGCCAAAGGGAGAGGAAGAAAAAGGAAAAATGAGGAAGAAAAAGAAAAGAAACAAAAAATAGAAAAGAAAAAAAAAAGAAAGTTGTATTGTGACACTTAGTCATTTTTCTAAGTGTTTCCATCAATGCTAAAGGGAGAGATTGTTGGTATGTGATGTTTTGGATCACTTGGAATCACTTAAGGGTTTTCATTTATGGAAACACTTATGTTCGAAGTGGTCGCATGATAAGAATATTTCCACTGGAGTCACAGTCATGAAAATGACTAAGTCCAAAATCAAGATAACAGGGTACAATGCCACAGTTTTGGTCAGCGATGAAGATATATGAGGTATTATGGCTTGCAAAGTTAACTAGAGGTATTTTGGGATGTATACATGCTTCAGTTAAAAGTGCATGAGTTTTGGTTACCATATTTGTGAGATACAATGTTTGGAAGGTATGTGAAGACAGTAAAACAGTGTAACGAGGTACATGCATAGTTGTGAAGATTAAGGAAAGCATAGTGGATATGATAACATGCTAAGACAAGTGAATAAAGTATATTTTTGACTCTTTGGTAATGTAAGAGCACCGACTCCACAAATATCATTTGCATGAGTTATTGTATGGTAATTGTGAAGTCAACTAGAAGGCTAATTATGTATAAGTACATATTGCTTTTGTGAAAGCGAGGAATGGTTATGATTATGATGATGGAGTAAGTTTGTGAATATAAGAGAAGAGATCAAATGTGAGATCAATAAGAGGCCGAGCTATAACTGGAACTATCTAAGCAAGATAAGTTCTTGTATTGTTCCCTTTTTGAGAAATCTTTTCAGACCAGTATTGATTGTAAGAGCAGTGTGCTCACCACCTTTAATCAGGTGTTTTGTATACCCCTAACAGGGTTTTGTATTCCTCTAACAAGGAAATGTACTATGTAACAATCAACTCCTAACAGGGCTAGATCTCCTAACAGGGATATTATATTTTAGTGCATATTTGTGGGTACCATCCCCACTGGGGTTTTCCCTTTGGCTAGGGTTTCCTTGAGAAAAAATCATGGTGTAATGAGTAATGTGTTATGCTTGTATGTTCTTTTCATTTCTGCATTACTTTAGATTGTTTATAATTGTTTAAAGTTGAAAAGATCAAAGTTCTATAATACTGATTCACCCCCCCTCTCAGTATTACCTAATCCTAACACTTCATACTTGGGTATGACTTTCAAAAACCTATAATTTAATGCATTATAAGTTCTATAAATTAATGTTGTCAAGGGAGGAGAAATCCCCAATGGAGACATCCAACCTTGTAGCTAGATATTACATAGTGGAAATTAAAAAAACAAAGTAATAATAAACACTAGAAAATAAGGAACAATGCTCTTCAATTATCATCAAGTTGGATTGCAAATGTAGATTACAAATTTTTCAATAGACATGCCTCACTACTAAGGATAAAAGCCTTATTGCCGATCTTTTCTATCATATATATTGGCTACCCACATTATGAATATGCTACCCCTAAACAAGAACCACTACCCTACTTATACACAAGATTACCCGCCACAAGTCAGCCTATCTGATCAACAATCTCCAAGATAAAGGAAACATGTTACAACATATAGGTCAGTACCTAAATCCATAAGAACACCCCCAAATAGATAGATCATGACATGAAAACATGCAAGGAGGTTGACCACATGTATAAGAACATGGAATGGTGTGCCGTGAAGCTTTTCATAATGTGAATCTCTATCACAATCCAAATCTTGCCAATCCTAACTATTAGAATATGAAAGTAATATAGGACAAGACTTTTCATAAGATAAATTCATCTAGAAACATTGGCTCAAGTTGCGAACCTAGACATAGGATGTTCATGATGTCTAGATCATATCATAAGGATCATATAAGATAATTAGACAACTGAAAGTATTTCTATCTAAAATATAAAAAAAAAACCACCCAATTGGAACATAACAACAAAAAAATTAAAATAAATATTTTTGGTTCATGCAAGATTGCTCTGAACCCAAGATTCTCTTGCATCAGACACCCCAAGTGAATAGAAGATGTTCCATAAGATGAATTATGGACATTTGATAGGATTTAAGACATAAATCCCATCCTCATTTTGACCCACGTATCCTATTTTTTTGCAACCATCATATTCTACAAATGGCTACACCTACTATTCAAATACTCAAACCTAGTAGTATGCAATCCATCATCAGATACTACTCTGATTATCCAACTTACACCAGTTTTTTCTTCTTTTGTCGCTCCTACATTCATCAAATAATGTATGATTCCCCCTCTACTACTTGACTCCACCTCTGATATCAGTTAATAACTTCCTTCTTTCTGATCCATTCACAAGATCCTGTTGTTCATCTGATATCACTTCGGTAACCCATTATTACAATACTATCTTGTCATCCTCAACCTTCAACTCCACCGATTTAGGTTCATTCATCAAATCCTTCATCAACTGTACAACCTCAGAAACCCTCTCAGCCACCTATTGTAAATCCGTCTCCTTGTGACCCAAAGCAGTTTGTTCTCCTAAGGTGTAAGTCCTCATTACACTCAGACTCTCAACATTCCTTCTCTCTTTCAAAGGAATTAAAGTGAATTTCATCTCATCCTTTATTATAGACACAACATTCCTTCGACAATCAAGAATAGATCCAACATCATACTACCAAGGTCTTCCAAGAAAAACATGAAAATCACTCATGTTAACCACATCACACAATACCTCATCCCGGTATGGTCCAATATTGAACTTAACCCAACATTGTTCTTTAACCTCCACCATATGGTCATCCTAAAACCAAATTATCCCTTATGGACAAGGGTGTTTAACTCTCCTTAGTCCATGTTTCTGTACCAACTCCTCTGATATAAGGTTTTTAGTACTACCACTATCCATTATCACTTTGCAATATTTTTTTTCTAATTTACAAACTATTCAAAAAAATTGCTTTCTCTGAACAGGCTCAGATTCCTTCTTACTCAACAAAACTCTCCAAAAAATTAGATATTCTCCCATCTTCGATGTAAATTCTCTTTCAAAAGGTTCATCCTCAACTTTCTCCTCATGTGTCACCAAGTTCTATTTGCCTTTACTCCTACTAGAATTTTCAAAACATTGGAAGGCCCTATGACCAATATTCCCAAACTTGAAATAAGTACCTTTGAAACCACTATTTCTACTGCTCCTTCCAAGATTCTTTTGATCATATTCTCCTTCAACAACAAGCTTTTCTTTTCCCTTATCACCAACTAGTTTGTCCCTTGCCTTAGGGTTTCCTTGTCTTTTCCTCAACTTGCCTTCTGTCTCCAGGGAATACTGATAATCATCTTCAATTGCACCAATCCTTAGCATACTCAACTCATCCTGAATGTTAAGTGATGCAGGAGCATCCTTGGTGTAAGAGAAATCTTGCATCAGCCAAAAATATTTCTGGTTTTGTTTTCAATAAGGGCTATCTTGTGTAGAGCTTCTATTTATGGAAACTTACTATATTTAGTAAGTTGGTCATACGATCTCGGAATGTTCTGATTTCACAGTTGGAGGTTCATCTCAGTCATTTCAGCCTACCAGTTGAGTTTCATTGCCACATCATCAGTATTGATGAAGTTATTGAGGTTTTTGGGTACAAAATCTTTCAGGTCAATTTTGAAAGCCTTAGAGGCTCCGGATCGTGATCGACCCCTAGCTAACTAGCATTAGCGCATGTCAGGCACTATAGATCTCATCATGGCATTTCCGAAAAGTGGCTGCAATAGAAAAATGGAATTATGGTTAAAAAGCTATGGCCTTCGAAAGTTGGGTTACCTAAAATCATATTTTGTATTTCTTTTGAGCCGACCCTATTGTAATAATTGTGAAAAATAAATAATTCTATGTTTAGTCAACCTAAAGGGCTAAATTTCTAGAACCTTCTCGGGCGGTGGAAATTGCCTATATAAGAAAGGTCTGTAGTGTTGTCTTAGGCAGTTCAGAGTAGTTCATAGTAGTTCTGGGTAATCATTTGAGGTTTTGTCCCTCAGAATATTGTAAGGAAGATGCCCATGTGGCTTTGCATATTGTAATTCTGAAAGTTTGTAATTCCACATTTGTGGAGATAATAAGAAGCCCATTTTCTATTCTTGCAAATTATTGTTGTTCTATGTTTCTATTGTGTGTTTGCGGTATTAAGGGGAGCACCCTTCATCAAGTGGTATCAAAGCAGGAGTTCCCGAGTGTGTAAATAGATCACCGACTATGAGACAGTTTGCACTAGGACTGTGGGTTAGGGTTTCTGTGTAAATAGATCACCGACTGTGAGACAATTTGCACCTGGACTGTGGTTAGGGTTTCAGCGATAGGCGTGAAAATGCCTCCATGAAGGGAATGTGGTGGAAGAGTTGGTGCTGTGACACCTGAGGTTAGAGAGCTTTAGAGACAAGTGTGAGCATTGCAAGAAGAGATTCGCAGAGGAATGAATCTTAATGTTAGAGATGAAAGTGAGGATGAAGCCGAAGAAGGAAATGATGATCAAGAAGTAGAAGTTGAAGTTTTGAATCAAGAGGAAGAAAGGCTTTTCTAGGCCATTTCCAAGATTGGGAAAGGACCTAAGATCAAGGTTCCTACATTTTCAGGGAATCTTAACCCAGAGGAATTGATCGACTGGATCAATGAATGTGAAGAATATTTTGAGTATGAAGATATTGAGGATCCTGATTGGGTCAAGTTTGCGAAGGCCAGACTGAAGGGTCATGCGAAGATCTGATGGCAAGAGATTCAATTGGAGCGAAATAGAAGAGGAAAGGATAAAATCACAAGATGGGATTAGATGGTGGATAAATTGAAGCGATAGTTCATTCCTATTGATTATGAACTTGACCTACTGAAGAAAATGCAAAATTTGAAGCAAGCAGGAAGATCTGTTCAGGAGTATATAGAGGAGTTCTATCGAATCCTCATCAGGACAGGGCATGCGGAAGCTGATAAGGAGAAAGTTACCTGTTACCTTAATGGGTTGAGGCCAAGCATTCATGAGGAGTTGAATCTGGTTTGAATGAACAGTATTGAAGAGGCATACTAGTTTGCCCTTAAAGTAGAGAAAAATTTGAGCAATAAATTTGAAAACAGACAAAGCGAAAGAGGTCATGGTGGAAGATCTGGTGGACGGTCTTATGGAGGCCGAAATGAAGATTTGAAAAAGAAGGATGAGGCCAACAATAGTCAGAATCAACGAGGAAACAATTCCAATCATTTCCAAGATCAAAATAATAGAGATAAGAGAGGAAGAGGAAGAGGACAAGGATCCGGAAGAGGAGGCTTTCGTGGAACATGTTTTCATTATGGAGAAGGAGGTCATAGGGCCTTTGAATGTCCTCAATGCCAAGGAAGGACATACATGAGAAATGAAGGCCAGGCTAGAGTTGCATATGTAGATGAAGATGCCAGATCATCACATTCTAAAGATGTTGAAAGAGGAGAAACATTGATTAACAAAAGAGTCCTACTGAGTGGAGAGAATGAACCTGAGCAAAGGAGGAGCTTGTTTCACACTAGATGTAAGTGTGAGGGTAAATGTTGTGATGTGATCATTGATAGTGGAAGCACTAAAAATTTGGTGTCAGAAGAGATGGTGACAAATTTGAAGCTCAAGAGATAGAAACACCCACATCCATATCAGATTGCCTAGGTGCAGGATGACCATAAGGTCATGGTCAATGAACAATGCCTAGTAAAATTCAAGATTGACAGATACCGTGATGAGGTACTGTGTGATATCATATATATGGATGCATGTCATATGTTGTTGGGTAGACCATGGTAGTTTGACAGATGTGTTGTACATGATGGTCGTGCGAATACCTATTCCCTGACAAAGGATGGAGTGTGACATAAGCTAAAGCCATTGAATGACATAGAAGAAAAGGTATGTGGTAGTGCAAGAATAGATTTTGTTGATGGAAGAAAATTCCTAGAGCGTATGAGGCATGAGCATGTATGTTTTTATTTAATTCCAAAAGTTGGTAAAGAGGAATTAGAAGATGTACCTATAGAAGTTGTAGATTTGTTGAATGAGTTTCAGGATATTGTATCCGATAATGTGCTTGATGGATTACCACCAGTCAGGAAGATCAGTCATCAGATGGACTTGATCCTAGGAGCGAGTTTGCCAAATAAGGAAGCACACAGAATGACACCTGCAAGAAGTTTGGAGTTGAATAGAGAAGTACATGAGTTGTTGTAGAAAGGATTGATCTGTGAGAGTCTGAGTCCTTGTGCTGTACCAGCAGTATTAGCACCAAAGAAAAATAGAGAATGGAGGATGTGTACAGACTCTAGGGCAATAAATAAGATCACAATCAAGTATAGGTTTTCATTGCCACGAATGGATGATATTATGGATTGTTTGAGTGGAGCTGTGTATTTCTCAAAGATAGATCTGAAGAGTGGATATCACCAGATTTGAATCAGATAAGAAGATGAATGGAAGACTTCCTTCAAGGAAAAGGAAGGACTGTATGAGTGGTTACTCATGCCTTTTGGGCTAACCAATGCACCGAGCACTTTCATGCATCTCATGAATAAGGTTCTGAAAGAATTTCTGGGTAAGTTTTTCATTTTTTACCTAGATGATATTTTGATCTTCAGTAAGACATTGAACGAGAATATGATGCATATTTGTATGGTGTTTGAAAAGTTAAGAGAAGAGAAATTGCTGATTAATTTGAAGAAGTGTAGTTTTGTGAAAAAGGAGTTAGTGTACTTGGGATTTGTAGTTTCAGCAAAAGGTCTAAAAATGGACCCAGAGAAAGTGTAGGCTATCCTTGAATGGCCTACTCCAAGGAGTGCTACTGAGGTAAGATCTTTTCATGGTTTGGCTAGCTTTTACAGAAAGTTTATCAGAAATTTTAGCAGTATTTGTGGACCCTTGACTGAAACAATGAGAGGGGATATAAAAGAGTTCAAGTGTACTAATGGGGCAGATAAGAGTTTTAAACTGTTGAAACAAAAAGTTACAGAATAACTTATTTTAGCACTTCCAAATTTTAATAAGATGTTTCAAGTAGACTGTGATGCTAGTGGTACTGCAATAGGAGCTGTTATGAGTCAAGAAGGTAAACATGTTGCTTATTTTAGTGAAAAGTTAAATGATGCCAAGAGAAAATATTCTATCTATGATCATAAATTTTATGCTATAGTTTAGGCATTGAAGAAGTGGAGATACTATTTGCTTCCTAAGGAATTTATTTTGTATACTGATCATCAAGCTTTGCAATATTTGAATAGTCAAGGAAAGTTGAATCAGAGGCATTTGAAATGGGTTGAGTTTTTGCAGAGTTATACATTTGTTTTGAAACATAGGAGTGGAAAGTCTAACAGGGTTGTAGATACTTTTAGCAGAAGGTAACTATTGCTGACAGAAATGCAGATTGAGGTGGTTGGGTTCAAGGAACTCAAGAAATTGTATCCTGAGGATCCTGATTTTGGTGAAGCTTGGAAAGCTTGTAAATAACCTGTTACTTTAGATAGAACGAAGTGGTTGGATTTCATCATCCAGGATGATATGCTATTCAGAGGGACTCAATTGTGCATTCTACGAAGTTCTATGAGGGAGAATCTCATCAAGGAGAAGCATAGCGGAGGATTGGCTGGACATTTTGGTCGTGATAAAACTCTTGCTTTGGTTAGTGAGAATTATTATTGGTCACAGTTGTAGCAAGATGTCAAGAAGTTTGTACAGAGTTGCAGAGTATGTTAGATGGCGAAAGGAGTGAAGTAGAATACAGGGTTGTATCAGCCATTACCTGTACCAGAAAAGCCTTGGGAGGATATCAGTATGGACTTTGTTCTTGGTCTACCGAGGACACATCGGGGACATGATTCAATTTTTGTATTAGTTGATATATTTTCAAAGATGACACATTTCATTCCCTGCAAGAAGACTAATGATGTTGTTCATGTAGTAGAATTATTTTTCAGAGAAGTAGCGAGACTACATGGTTTGCCAAAGACCATAGTTTCAGATTGGGACACTAAGTTTGTTGGATGTTTCTAGCATACATTGTGGATGAAGTTGAAGAAAGATTTGAAGTTCAATTCATCACATCATCCATAGACTGATGGACAGATAGAGGTGGTGAATAGGAGTTTGGGAAATTTGCTAAGATGTTTGGTTGGAGATAAGCCAACAGGATGGGATTTGATTTTACCATAGACAGAATTTGTATACAATAATTTTGTCAACAGGAGCACTGGTAAATCACCATTCCAGATTGTATATGGAAGTAGTCCAAGAAATGCATCTAAGTTGAGAAAGATAGATAAAGGAGAAATAAGTAGTGTTGAAGCTGAGGATTTTGCAGAACACTTCAAGAACATCCATGAGGAGGTGAGGAAGCACATTACCAAGATGAATGTGTAGTATAAGGCTAAGGCAGATGAGAAAAGAAGGTATAAGGAATTTCAGGTTGGGGATGAAGTCATGGTTCATTTACAGAAGGAGAAATTTTCAGTTGGTACATATAACAAGTTGAAAATGAAGAGGTTTGGGCCATGTAAGATACTGAAGAAGCATGATTCTGGAAATGCCAATGAGGTCGAGTTGCCTACAGAGCTAAATATTTCACCAGTATTTAACATTTCAGATTTGACAGAGTATCATGAAGGGGGTGTTGAAGATGAGATCACAGCAGAATAGTGGAGTATTCCAACAACTAGTTCAGATACCAAGGAGATTGAGGATATACTGGATAGTCGTGTTGGTAGAAGCACAAGGAATAGGACATATGAAGAATATCTGGTCAAATGGAAAGGATGACTTGTTGAAGATTCATCATGGCTAACAAAGAAGGAGGTTAACCGTCTTGGTTTCCCTCTTCACACCTAAGTCGTGACAGGGTCACTTCTCAAATTACCCCGGGTGTCTGATGCAGGAGCATCCTAGGTGTAAGAGCAATCTTGCATCACCCAAAAATATTTTTGGTTTTTTTTTCAATAAGGGCTATCTTGTGTAGAGCTACTATTTATGGAAACTTAGTATTTTTAGTAAGTTGGTCATACGATCTTGAAATGTTTTGATTTCATAGTTGGAGGTTCATCTCAGTCATTTTAGCCTACCAGTTGAGTTTCATTGCCACATCATCAATATTGGTGAAGTTATTGAGGTTTTTGGGTACAAAATATTTTAGGTCAATTTTGAAGGCATTAGAGGCTCCGGATCATGATCGACCCCTAGTTGAGTAGCACTAGTGCGTGTTAGGCACTGTAGATCTCATCATGGCATTTCTAAAAAGTGGCTACAATAGAAAAATGGAGTTACGGTTAAAAAGTTATGGCTTCTGGAAGTTGGGTTACCTGAAATCATATTTTGTATTTCTTTTGAGCCGACCCTATTGTAATAATTGTGAAAAATAAATAATTCTATGTTTAGTCAGCCTAAAGGGCTAAATTTCTGGAACCTTCTCGGGCGGTGGAAATTGCCTATATAAGAAAGGTCTGTAGTGTTGTCTTAGGTAGTTCGGAGCAGTTCAAAGTAGTTCTGGGTAATCATTTGAGGCTTTGTCCCTAAAAATATTGTAAGGAAGATGCCCATGTGGCTTTGCATATTGTAATTCTGAAAGTTTGTAATTCCACATTTGTGGAGATAATAAGAAGCCCATTTTCTGTTCTTGCAAATTGTTGTTGTTCTTTGTTTCTGTTGTGTGTTTGTGGTATTAAGGGGAGCACCCTTCATCATTAAGTCTCGTACCATTGATATATCTAGCCACCTTTTCTTTGGATGACTCTCAGTGTCCTAATGCTTTGAATCTTATAGAATTCCTTGTTGTACTCCTTAACAGTCAAATCCTTTTGATTCAGATTCTGTAGTTTCTTAAACAATTCCAATTCATAATCCTCTGATATGAACTTGGCCTTAAGTCTAGAAAGCATAACTCTCCACCTAGTGATCTTAGGTTCACCATTATCTTCCCTATCTTTCTACAATTCCTTCCACCATAAGGCAACATGACCCTTCAACTTAGTCTGTGCTAACCTAACCCTCTATGGATCCTTAATATCTTCAAACTCAAAGTAATCTTCTAATTCACTAATCCAATCTCTCAAATCCTCAAGATGTAATAAACCAAAGAAATTAGAAACATCAAGCCTTTAACTCTTACCCAATTGTGCCATAGATCTTAGTAATATTTCTTCATCTATAGGGATATCAACCTTAGATGTCTCAAGATCTTCAACAACTTCTTCATATTCATCTTCAGTTTCAAGGTTCCTTTTAACACTAGTCAAATCATTTTTTATTTTAGCCCTCATCTCATTCTTGAAATCTTCCATCATTTTCTCCAACCTTCTAGAGTTCATTATTCTAGGTGATATTCTTGCAAACTTAAGGAATCACTTTCTCAAATTCCTTAGCTTTAGCAATATGATCACCACTGTTGATTACCCTAACACAACCAAACAATCTACCAACACCCACAATATGCCTCAAATAATATATCTATATATAAAATCACCAACTTGTCTCTCAACTGATCCTCCAACTCTTCTTGCAGATCCCTTCATACAATCCTCTACAATTGTAGGTCAGATCTAACTTCTACCACCCCCACAACTAGGATCTTAAGGGTTCACAATCTCCAGGATTTGATTTGAACAATCCTTTTGCTAAAACCCCTTTTGTCATGCTCAATCAACAATAAATCCTATTTCTGATCACCTTGTGCAAGCCACTGGTTGATGTAGGTCAAATCCTCAGTTCTACCACCCCACTAGCAACAAGTTTGAAACTTCAAAAGCTCAAGAACTCAGATCTACAACCTCGGGAAATACAACTATTCTTTGATACCATTTGACACAGTCAATGAAGGAGAAATTCCCAATGGAGATGTCCAACTTTGTAGCTAGAGATTACACAACAGAAATGACAAAACAAAACAATAATCACTACCAACAAATAAGGAACAATTCTCTTCAATTATCATCAAGTTGTCCTGCAAATGCAAATTACAAATTTTTCAATAGACATGCCTCATTACTAAGGATACAATCCTTATTCCCGATCTTTGCTATCTGATATATTAGCTATCTACATTACCAATCTTCTACCCCTAAAAAAGAACTACTACCCTACTTATATACAAGATCGTCATCCACAAGTTAGCCTATTCGATCAACAATCTCCAAGATAAACGAAATGTATTACAACATATAAGTCAAGACCTAAATACATAAGAACATCCCCAAATAGATAGATCATTACATGCGAACATGAAAGGAGGTCAACCGCAAGTATAAGAACATGGAATGATGTGCCATGTAGCTTCACATAACGTAAATCTCTATCGCAAGCTGAATCTCTCCAATCCTAACCATTAGAACATGAAAACAATATAGGACTGAACCTTTCATAAGATAACTTCATTTGGAAACATCAAATCGAGTTGCGAACCTAGACATAGGATTTTCATGATGTCTAGATTACATCATAAGGATCACATAAGATAATGAGCCAACTTAAATAATCACTATCTAAAACCTAGAAAACTGTCCAATTAGAATAGAACAACAAACAAACTGAAAGAAATATTTTTGGTTGATGCAAGATTGCTCCGAACCCAAGATGCTCTTGCATCATAAATACAAGTATTTTTAAGGAAAATTTAGAGAGGAGAGTGATTCAAATAGAGGTTATGATACCAATTTTTTTCTAAAAATAAAGAAAAATGTAAATCTCCATGTAAACTCTTAGAGCCTAAAAATATATTTTAACTTGTTTCTATATAATATATTGGCTCAATATTTTGGATCATGGTTTTTTTATCCAAAAGGGTTTTCCCCTCGTATATCTGTGTTTTCTCTTCTATCTCATTTTTCTTGTTTCATGATTTTACATTATTAAATTTGCATTTCATATTTTTTTGAAACTTTCTTAGATTTGTAAAGATCCATAAATTGAAACATCCTTCCTTTAAGGATTAATCAATGGGAAATTAACTATGTATGTTTTTTCTTTTATGACATAGTACTATGTGCTTGTATTAGCTTGTTGGAATCTATTTTTTAAAGAAACATAGGATACTGAAGGTACATATTGAATCTAGTTCTTTTTGGGATGCTCATATTTCCTTTCAACTGGTATTAGAGATTAGTTTTGTGATTTGCATATTTATTGCATGTGCATGTATCTGAGTTATATGTACTTGCATGTATGTTGCTTCTACTTTTCTAAGCTTCCATTTTTCTTGCACATGCTTCTATATTAAATTGGATGTAATGATTCATGGTGTTTAAGGTTTTTGGTATTTCTTCTAAAGATTTATTATCTTGTCAAGCATGGTGAAATCGGTTTTGCAGAATTGAGTAATGATGAAACCTTTCATGAATGAAAGTCTTGCAGTTGATCTTGTTTTCAAGAGACATCATACATTTTAAAATATGCAGAAGATTTTTTTATGGAGTTGATCACATTGATATGATATTAATCTAGAGCTCCTGCTTGATAACATAATAACCTTGATGCATATGGTTATGTTCTTTTTAATAGTGGGTTTTCTTGGGGAAAATGAGTACTTTAGCAAATTGATGGGCACTCTTTTGTAGTATGTTATTCTTGGTTGGGCATGGGTTGGGCTTCTTTCTTGTAGAGCTTACAACCATAGACATTTTAGTCATCAACCATAGATAAGATAATAGGTACATGATTAAGATTATACTAAAAAATCCTTACCATAAATATTTTCTATTTTAATAATTTACCCATTATTAATAATAGGTACATGTTCCATGAGGATTATTCAAAGCTAGGAAGTGGATTAGGTAGGGTGACCCCCTCTAACCCTACCTCTTTATCATGGTTGTTGAAGTCTTAGGCATGAACTTTCTTAATTTTGGTCTATTTGGAAAATCCAGGGACTCAAAGATGCTTCCACACTCCCCACTCAGTTCTTCAACAATTTGTAGATGACACTTTTCTTTATGGAAGATCTTCAGTTGTGGAAGAAGGGGAGTGTAAATCTCTCCTTTTAGACTATGCTAAGGTCTCTAGTCAATATGTCAATTATGAGAAAATAAGTTTATATATTTTTAATTATACCAAGATGGACTTGTAGATTAAGATTAAGGATATCATTGGTTGTCAATGTACTACTCTACTGAATACTTATTTGGGTCTCCTCCTATGGTCAAAGAAGTCACCTCTACTTTTGGTAATACTATTCTATATATAATTCAAAAGAAACTAGCAGGTTGGAAGGGTAAGCTCTTAAGTAGTGTTAGAAAGCTCCAACTTATCTCTACCTCTTTCCAAGGTATACCGGTCTATTTTCAACCCCTCTTCAAAATATTAGGCACTATGGTGGAGAAGATCGAATGTATACAAAGAAACTTTCTTTGGACATGTGTTGAAGACAAAAAGAGGATGACCTTGGTCAACTGGGACACTGTTTGTAGGCCCAACAACTAAGGTAGGTTAGGGATAGGAAAACTATCAAACTTGAATAAAGCCCTAACTGTGAAAATTGGTTTGAATCTTTCTCTTGAAAGAGCTATCTAGTGCAACATTATGAAGGCTAAGTATCTCAACTAGGTAAGCTTCTATGAAGCCCTAGAGACAAACAAATTTCTAGTAGGGTCAAAAATTTGGAACAACTTATTAAAGTGCAGATATCTAATTAGAGATGGTTTTAAATGGAAAATAGGAAATGGTAGGTTGATCATATTTTAGGGAGATTGGTGGACTGGAGATAAACCTCTTGCAAGAAATAAAATTTTTAGACTGCTTATGGAGAGGGTGAAAACATCCTTTGGAGTTTATATTATTGATTATTTCACACCCTGGAGGAGATGGAAAGAGTTGGCACAAGGTTATGTTGAGAGACTTGATCTCCTCCCTATAGTTGTTGAGCTCCAAAATCTAATGAGTGAGACTTGGATCCCTCTCTTTCTCAAGGAATACAAACTTGTTTGGATGATGAATCAGAAAGGATATTTTTTGGTTAAATCTTCTTACAATATGTTGTTAAAGTACGATAGTGATTCTAACTGTTGGAGAAATGTTTGGAACTCCCAGCTTATCCCAAAGATTAGTTTCTTTTGTTGGGCTTGTCTACATGGTAAAATTTAAACCCAGGATAATCTTAATAAAAGAGGATTTCAATCCCCTAATAGGTGCATACTCTATAAGGAGGAAGAAACTATTTGACATCTCTTCATATACTATCAATTTTCTGCACAATTTTGTTAGGGTATTTTACAAAAGCTAGACCTTCCATGGGTTCTCAATAACAATATTTAACAATTTATCTCTGATTGAAGAATCCCATCACACCATCCTCTCATCAAGAAACTTTGGGTATAGACCCTCCCCTCATGTTTGTTAGTGCATTTGGAAAGAAAGGAATAACTGAATCTTAAAACTCTAAAAATATGGTGGATAATGTGCTTGTGGCATTGTATAAACTTATGTTGGAAAACATTTCTGTTAGCAATTGGAAAACCCCTAACTACCCTCCAACTAAATGTGATTTCATGCTAGCTAATAACTGGAAGCTTCCAAAGGCCTTTTCTAAGTTTGATAATACCAAGAGGTTAGCTAGGAATAACACTAAATGACAACCTCCTCTACCTTCTTGGTGCAAATTCAATTTTGATGGTGTTGCAAGATAGGGTAAGGTTGTTGGTGGTGGAGTGATAAGAGATCAAAGAGGTGAGTTAATTATTTCATATACTAGCAACTTAAAATATTCTACTAGTAACTAGGTAGAGGGCATGGCCTTGCTATGGGGGCTTAAAATAGCTTTATTAATAGGAATGAACTCCATTAAAATAGAAGGTGACTCCAGGATGATAATTGAAGTGACTAAAGGTTTGATGAAATAAGGTTGGATTGTGGAGGAAATCTTAGAAGATACTAGAGTTCTTTTGACATGATTTAAATCTTTTACTATATATCATACTTTTATAGAGGGAAAGGTGGTTGCAAACACTATGGCTAGTTTGAACTTGGTAATTGAAGGATTAAGATGATGGAGGGAGGAACAATGCTTACCGCCTAACTTGAGGTCTTTGTTGAGTAAGGAGAAATACCCTAAGGTCTCTTATAATGGAAATCAATAATTTGTTTTCTTATGGTCTGTTGTGGAGTATTTTGGTCTTACTCTACAAAGATAGTGGGGAACTAAGCTCTTTGAAAAGTTATATGTTCTCTTTGCAAAAATTGAATTTTATGACAAGGTCTGACAATGTGGATTTGTGTTGCCAACCCATCTTCTTGTCCTCTTATGGGGTGGTGATGTGGCCTCTTATTGGTTGTGTCAATGTTAATGAGACTCATTTTTTAGCTCATCCCATGTCTGTGAAAGCCTCAAAATGGAATCCCTGGACCTAATTACTCAAACATCGTGCTTGAGGAAAATGTTAAACCACGTGTGACTGATAAGGGCACTACTTCTCTGGGTGTGGAGTGCAACAAGTGTGAAGTCACTTTGGACGAGTTGAATAAACTCAAGAAAAGAATTGTAGAAATGGACAAGAAGTTACAAGATGTCTCCCGCTTTGCATAAAAAATTATGCATTGCTCAACCACTTCTTTATGCCTATTACAGAAGAACACACTTGGAAAGGATGACAACAAGGAAAAAAATTATAAGGAGCTCTACAATATACTCACTGAGGATTGGGCGATGCAGATGCTCAACAAGCCATGCAAGTAGAAGGAAGCCTAGGGACTTGGTTCCCTTTTCTTATTTACTTTGATGTTGGGAGTGGCCCTTGTGGCATAGTTTGAAACTTTGTTTTTTTTATACCGGGACAATTATCTCTTATGCTGGTAATTGTTATATTTTCTAGTATGGCCCTAGGTGGCCCTATTAAAGACTTTAATTACTATGCGGATTAGCTTCATAGATATTTTTATTGTTAATAGTTTGTTCAACTATTTTTGATATACTGTTAGTGTTTTGTAAATGTTAATCTACTGACTACCACTTGCTGAATTATTGTATTCTAAATACAACACCCTAATTTTGTTACTTTTAATACAAAAATACTATGAAAACTAATTTTAAAATTAAAAAAATATATACACTTTTAAACCTTACAAATCTTATTAAAAAAATCTCTTTCCACCAATTACCTACA
The DNA here is from genome assembly GCA_027943335.1 of Chamaecyparis obtusa. Taxonomy (NCBI): domain Eukaryota; kingdom Viridiplantae; phylum Streptophyta; class Pinopsida; order Cupressales; family Cupressaceae; genus Chamaecyparis; species Chamaecyparis obtusa. Next base: position 605,026 of record BSBK01001224.1, on the reverse strand, counting down.
TGTCATGACCCGTAAACCACTATCAAACACCTTTCAACTACACACAAAAGGATATAATCAAAATCAATTCTATATTTTTTTAATAAAAAATTATCTAAATAACTATTAAAATATCTAAAGCAAAACTCCATATATATCCATCCATCTTAAGCTACTTTGTCAACTCAAAATATAACCTTACATTCTTAATCCAATATTAAAAAGAAGAAGACAAAAGACTTTGTGAGTGACACATGAATCACAATGCAATTACTTTGAAGAATTTTGTGGTCTAAGCAAGACCTTATATTAAACATTAATATTTAAAAAGAATAATTTATGTCATTGTGACGAGATGTAGAGGCTTCTTCCATGATGAAATGCACCGTCATTAATTTACAAGTTGCACTAAAAGGCATAAGTTGGGTTTGGTAAAGTCGAACATAATGATATAAGCATTATGTAATCATATCTTTTTTTCCCTTCTATCATTCCATTGTAAACGTAAGGATGACCATTTTAAACTTGACCCTTTCATCAAATCTTTCTAATGTGATGTCACCTTCATTAATGACATCATTCTATACGTAAACATTAATAATAATTGATGCTGATATTTGAGGTGAAACAATATTCTTGGACCATGGTGAGCCCTAAGGAGAATTAAATGCATTTGGGAATTTTTGAGTGAAATGAAAGATATGAATAATGTCTATAGAAATAGTTTTATGATTTTTTTATATGGTCGATTTTTCAGTATGGATCTTGATTGATGAATTTAATGTTTTGTCTAGTTCTGACTTTTTAAACGAGATAGTTAGGTTGTTCGATGTTAGGGTCTCTTCATATTCGATAGAGATGTTTTGATAGATTGTGCACTTCATGATAAGTAAGTCTTAATCTCGTACATATATTTTCTTCTTTAAGAAAGATGAAGGTGTTTATTTAAATTGTATTATAGTATAAATAAGAAGATGATGAGATTTTTATTAAGTTAAATCATTTTTTTAATTAAATATATGAAAACCTTAGAATCTGCACATACGCCAAAGATTTAAAGAGTGGGAAACAAACACCATATTCACATTATGATGGTACACATAAAAAGAGGTTTTGATTTGCACACTATCTATTTTATGAATAAATCTCATGCATTTCGATTTATTTTCAAATTATTCACATATTTGTGCATTTACTTTTTATAAATCTCGTTTTCATATGACTTTTACATGTTTTACAACCTAATAATTACTTTATCTTGAAATGACTCAATGACATAAGAAAATATTATCAAACAATTAAGATCCACATATCAAACATATCTCTATATAAATATTTTAAATAATTCATGTAATAATTTTTATTACTATCTAAATTATAATGTGTATGCTTTGTTTTTTCATCCATCCCCAACATATCTTTTAACTAATTCAAAGTTCTTACCTTTTATTTTGAGTATTTTATATTTAATTGATTTAAAACTATTATATTTTAGAATATTAAGATATAATACAATTTAATCTATTATGTAAAAAATGCTTACTTCATATATATATATATATATATATATATATATATATATATATATATATATATATATATATATATATATATATATATATATATCGTTTCTTCCTATGATTCCTTGTTAATGGTTTTGATGACTTTAAGCACACATTACATGAAAAATTACATTCAAATAACTTTTTGGTAGAATGAAAGTCAAATTATGATTGATAATGCTCAATACCTTTATGTTAAGATCTAGAAACCATCACTTCTTATTACCATCATTTTACACTTTTTCAAAAGTAAAAGTTTATACAATGTGTAAACAAACCTATTAAAGAAATTCAAAAAAAGTTTCTAATTTTTTCGTTTATAATCTTAATTTTAATTATTTATATGAAAGCCTTTTTAATAATATTAATTACTAAAGAAATTTCATTTAGAAAAATCACTACATTTGTTTATAATTTCTTAATATTTTGAGTTCTATATTTTCTTTTACAAAATTTATATTATAAAATAGGGTTAAGTTTTGCCTTTAGATTATTAAAATCTCTTCTTTTAATTATATTTACTATTTTTTAATTAGTTAATCTATTTTAAAATTAGTTAAAAGGTTTTTTTTTGTGAATAAGGTATTTTAAGTAATTAGTTTGCTAGTGAGTTTTATTCACATGGTTAAGTTTATTTAGGTCATTTCTAGAAGGTGTTATTCGTCATAAGATCTTATTTTTTAATCTTTTGACAATTAATGTTTGTTTCTTAGGCCATTTAATAATTGTCAAGTAAATTATATCATAACATATGATCAAAACACATTATAATCTTGCCTACTCTTATCATTATAAGAAAGACATCTTATGTACATTTCATATTCAATATGTATCATTCAAGCAAGCTATTCTTTCCATTTTCTCTCTTTTGGAGGGTTGATTTTGTTTTCTAGGTGATCGTAGGGCATGGGGAGTTCACAATCCAACTCCTACATGGTATCAAACTTGTAGCATTGTAAACTCCATTCTAGATTTAAGTAACATCATTAGGTTTAAAGAACTTATTTGGTGCATTTTAGGGATTCAAGGAGCTCACAATTGAATCCAAAGTACCATATCAAGTTAGAATTAGATTTTATTTTGTCAAAATGTGACATATTGGGTCATATTTACAAGGTTTTCAACTAGGGTGAAGGTTGTTATATCCAAGAGGTAGCTAAATTTTTGAAATGCATTGGGCCAAAAGACCCTGACATTGCATCTAGAAGGCTAAAAACTCAAAGATTTATCGTCAAAATCAACCATTTTCATTGCAAGGTATTAGAGGTTTTCTTCATCCAAAGTCATTTTTTGCATGGTGGTATAAATTCACATGTAATCATATTATATGGCTAGATAATGATGATAAAAAAATTGACTCCCCACAATGGATTATTCCCTACTTTCTTTTGTAATCTTGTGCTTAGTACTTTTCTAGCATATGGTTGGCATCACAAGGGTATGAAAATGATTTTAAATTATCTCAGTTTCATCTCTCCATCCAGCCTACTGATATGTCACCTCTAGAGCTTAGATCAAGTTCATGGTGGTTGGTTTGAGATCTTTTTGTTTCGGGCATAGAGACTTGACTAGTATTCTCCCCCCCCTTTTCTTTCTCCCATTTTTCTCTTTCCTTTTATTTCCTATTTGGTATTTCTTGTTGTCTTTTTCATAAATTATCTAGAGGTTTTATTTTCCAAAAGAATTACATGCTTTGATATCAGTATTGGATATCTTTGTATGTATTTTCTTTTTCTTTATTTAATATGAGTTTAAAGTCATGAGAGGTTGGGAAATAAATAGAATACTTGTAGGAGGAGACTAACATGTGTAGGATTAATGTTTGAAACAGATGTAGTCATGAGAGGTGGAGTATATGTAGAAACACTAGATAATGAAGTAGGAATCTCAACACTAGTGTTAGGTCGAGATAAACTAAGGTCTTGAGCATAATATTTGATAGGTTTAACATTGTCATGAATATGATGATAAATAACACACAAGAAATGAACACCATTCACATAAATGTGAATCAACTAACTCATTCCTTCTACTAAGGGGAATGTATTATGTATTATAATGTTCTTGATCTAACCATTTCTCAAATGTTTAAAAAACATAGGAAATATTTTTGCACTTGGATAGAAGGCACTCTTATGGTCATCTTTATCATGAGAAGAGTGGGAAGATGGAATCTCAAGAATAGTAGAAATATCATTAGTAGGCATAGTGGTATCATCAACATTCCTAGGGATCATAGAGGACTCAGGATCAAAGGAACCCATAAGTCTACGAATTATTCTCATTGAAATGCTATAGGTAGGACTCAAGGTTATGACACTCATGCACAAGGAAATGAAAAAGAGATAAATATAAACAATGCTAATATAAGTAGAGAATCTTTAATAAAAATGAAAACACTCATCAAGTTTATAAAACATGAATGTAATTAGGCATAAGTGTACATGAAATCTAATGAATAGTACATGTAATTATGAAATCAAAAGTGGAATGTAATGCACCAAATCAAAATGGAAATGTTATGCACTAAGCTCACCAAAATGTAAGGTGAAGGTGAACTAAGGGGCACTAATCTAACCATCCAAATCAAAAGTGGAATGTAAGGAGTCAAGTTCACCAAAATGTAACATAAAATAATGTGGTTATGACGACTAGAGTGGTTACCTAATGCAATACCTAACTAATCCTTAGTTAAATTCAAAAGAAGATGACCTACTAGGCCATATGTATGGAATTTATGAAAGGGATATGCATGGATGATGCAAGATAGAAGTCTAGATAGGAGGAAAAGAAAAGTTTCAAGATGCAAAGATTGGTAGAAATTAGACAAATTAGTATAGATGCTACAAACAAGGACCAAATGATGTAACTAACTTGTAAACCCCATCTGAAGCTATTTTGGAGGGACTAGATCATCTGGGACAACTTGTTCTTTGCATTTTTTTACTATTTTTAGTTGCAAACTATCCATAGGGTTCTAAACTTCCCAAATATGATCCAGTGTGAATGTCACTTGTACATGCACACAAAAAAAGTGAAAAATATTATGAGGAAAGAGGTTTGCCTTAGTCCAGCCTTGGTTTAGGAATCAACCTTGAAATATAAATAAAATATGCATGAAAGGAAATCTTGTAAATATAAAGTAGATATTAGATCTAATATGTAAATGTATATACCTTCATAAATAGACTTTGAGGTTGTAATGTCTATGTCTATGAATATAATTTCTTGTATGTTGTTGTATATAATTGTTGGATCTTGGAGTGTAGAGAACCATCAAGGATTCCCTTAAAAAATTCATAGATCCACAAATACTCCTCAAAGATCTTCAATGTTTCTATGCTTGATTGGAGTTTACCTTGAAGAATGGATCAATAGATATGGATGGACAAAGGATCTTCTTGCTTGATTGAGGTCTCCTCTACTTGGCCTTCATGAGAGAGATAAGCTTGCTATAATGGATAATATTCCCCTTCAAAAAATGCCTTGGATGCTTGAAATCTTACTTGAGAATGTGTAGATGTAAAATTGTAGGAGAGTTCTTGAATTCCAACTTGTCTTATGTACAAATTAGGAGAGATAGGTTTCTTTTATACCTCACACAATATTTTAGAGCCCAAAACTTGAAGAAAGATAACTATATTTAAGATTTGTCACTTAACCAATGAGACAAGCCCTGATTTGAATTTTAGGGAAAACCAAGGGGAATAGGTCGGCTAGGCCAACCTAGTCCCCCCCCTAAATGCATTGAAATTTGGTTCATGGGGTGGGAAGGAAAAGACAATGCTAGAACGATAAGTAGTACAAAGCTAGATCAAGCATAATGTACATGAAAATTTGAGAACACTAAAATGAGGCCTAATTGAGCATGCAATCATAAGTGCTTACAATTTAGGATAGTACACCCACATTTAATTTTTATTTAGTTTTTTATCTATTTTAAGGGATGGTTCAATACATTTACATAGATTAATAACTCAATAAATTGTGAGAAAAGTCCAAAGGGTTTAGGTTAGTTGGGTGAAGCAATGATTTCTCATTGTGGAGACCCTAGTTCAAATCCCATGAGGGACATCTTTGTGGAATTCTAAGTTCTGACTGTTGGTCTTCCAATTGTTGTTTCTAGTGTGGCTGCTCATAAGGAGCTCATAAACTTGTAAACTACTGCGATAAAAAATGTATGTAAACTATCTCTAATATAATAATAATAATAATAAATTATGAGAAACTATACATAATTCCCTATCCTTTACTGATCCAAATTTAATACATTCCTACACAACTATCTACACCTTATTCATTTGTACATTGTGTTAGGATTAAGATTCCATCTATCTTGGGAGTCCTATGACATGGTTTCAAAATCCTTGGAAAACGTCCTAAGGCACTTAGGCTGTATTGAAAAAATATATGTATTTAATATTTTTTTTCACTATTATTTGTCATACATTCATAAAGGGTGACAAGTTCTAATATCATCGGTGAAGGTAGGTTGTGAATACAATTATCTAATATTATTTTCCTCACATGAGATAATTAATGTCTTGTAAGTGGATGAATGTAACCTACGGGCTTCTCCAAATGGAGGCTTGGAAGAGTCAACATGTCTCTCTTAGTATTTTCATTTACTACACTCAATATAATGTTTATCTTGCAAGATTGGGCACTCAAGTTGGAGGAAAAGTATTGCTTCCAAAACCAGTGTCCTTTCAACTTATATAGAGGTAATTTAAGGTTTGTAGTAATTTGGAATGAAGATCCTTCTTTGGATGCCTTGTTTGGTGGTTCTGTAGTTCTTACCATTCTATAAATTTTTCTCTTTTGATGAAGAATGCATGAAACAAGGAACAACTAAATGTAGAGTTAAACTACATGAATAAGAACAAGTAGGGGGCATAAAGAGGTTGTTCACAAGTATGCATGTGCTACTATGTTGGAGGAAAATAGGATAATAGAAGTGAAGGTATTGTGATCACATTTATTGTTGATAATGCATACTTTCCTTCTCTTCTTGGTGGATTTTTATCCCGTAAACATTTCACCATGTAAACCTTGTATTATATTCTCTATTGTTGTAAGTTCACATAAGACCAGATTATTAAGCTTGATACGTAGGCTAATCTTTGACATCATTTAGAAGAAGGATCTAAGCATGGTTTTCCACATTAAGACAACTTAATGTTTAGTTTTGTGTATAAGTTTCATGTTTTCATGTTGTAGTTGTGCAAGCATTTTATATCAACCTTTGATTGGTTTATACGATATGGATTAATCTTCACAATATTTGGTATTGAACTTGTATATTTCCCAACATAGCTCTCTACACATACCGCATTTACTACACCTAGACCATACTTTAAAAACATTCATTTTAGTCACATATTTTACTATTCCATCATCTTGAGTCATCTCCATGGGTGGAGGGTTGATATTGAATCAATTATTCTGATCCTTAATTTTTAAATTAAAACTTACATTATAACCAACTCTTTATCCATTTCATTATCCATTGTGAGCCAACTAGACATATTTGCTTAATTAATTAGCAAGCACATTGATTTAAAGGCACTTACAAACATTCATTTAGCATCCTTGCACACGATCCACATGAATCATTTGATAGTCATTTGCATTCAATGGTAATTTTACAAACAATACAATTTATGCACTAAAAAAAACAATGTTTACATCAACATATTCATGTAGGATATTTACACAATTACTTGTAAAATGGTCTTTTCAAGGGTTGATCTAAAATAACATATGCATTTCAAAATACCTCTAGACTAGAAAGCAAAGTCAATTGTGTACATTAAAGAATGGGTCTAGAGATGTGTAAGTGATTTGTACATAGATTTGACTAAGTTAGAGATATGTTATACACTATCCAAGGTGACACACACGCACACATACATGTGTGTGTGTGTGTGTGCATACACACACACACACACACACTCTCTCTCTCTCTCTCTCTCTTTCTAATCCCAAGACAATTCAGATTCAAGAGTTACACTTTATTTATTTATCTTGAATCTAGAACTACATACTATTGATTTTCTTCATCTCTACTTTTATATAAGTACTATACATTCAAAATTAGATATATCTATATCTATAAATATTATACATACACATATACATATACATGTACATATATATCTTACCAAATTATTTAAACTAAATGATTTTTCTTTACAATATTATGTAATAGAATTCCTATTTTTAAATCCAAATAAAATAAAATTACATGTCTCAATTTGTCATAAAATAAATGAAAAATCATCCCTCTTACTAAAATTAAAAACACACTATTGTCATGTTAACGAATTTAATTTTATTATTGACATTTTATATCATACGAAATGTGTTGTTTTCAATGTTTGAATGGAAATCATAAACGAGAGAAAATGGCAGAATTTTCCATGTATTGTGTGCCAAATATGGAATAGGGGTGATCTCTAGGTCAGCATGAACTCACCATTCTCTAGCTAAGTCAAATTTTAAATAAATAAAAAATCTATCTTGGTGGGCACATGGTTGAGTCATATTACATATTGCTGAATGATTTAACGTGCAAAATATGGGAGGGAATTACATTTGGAAGACACCCAAAAAACCTTAGAATAGATGTATTAAAGATTGATGCATTCCACTTTCATATACACATCATCATATGTTAAGTAAAGCCTCGGTTAAAATAAGAATTTTATATTATTATTACATAATAGTTTGGTCAAAACATTATTATTATATTTTTAATTTTTTTAATCAATTAAAATACCCGTGTTATATTATTTGGGGTGTAATGTATTAATTATACATTATACATATACTAATAATTCGTTATTTTGTTAATTATACACGTTTATTTAAATATGCTGAAATATTATAAATTTAAATATTATTTATCTAAAAATTGTATTAAGTGATTCAAATTTCTTTGGAATGTATTGCTCGAGGTAGTATACATGGGAAATGTCTATCTAGTCCTTAAAATCTACAAAGAAATCAATATATCTCATATATTATAAGATATATTTGGTGCATTTTAGGTGCTAGATAGCCATTTCCACATGCACTCCAAATTTTATAAAATGCACTTGAAACTCTTAGTAATGAATTTGTATTTATATATTTGAAAACATGATGTACTTGCACTTCAAGCTCTATAAATAGAATTGAAGTGGCTTCCTACAATGAGTGTACATAGAAAGCTTACAATTCACATGTTGAATACAATTTTTTATGGACATTATAAATAAAATGCACAATGATCTTCAAATTTTCAATTCTTACACTTTCATGATTACAAATTAGGATAACAAGAAATGAATAGTTAACACGAACTCAAGTAAAAGACTAAAAAATACATCAATTATTAACAAACATCTATAATAGGTATAAATTATTTATTATAAAATATAATTTTTCCTACTATCTTAAAAAAAAATGGAAGTACTGTATCATGTATATACATTTTCCATAGAAGTAGCATGTAAAGATTTTGATATCAATGTTATGTAGTTTTAGATGTGGTCACTTCTTCTAGGAAAAAATGTTATAACTTGAAACATTCTTGCTTGCAAATTTTATGTTATAATTTTATAATGTAAAAAATATGCATATTTAAAGTAAACTAAGAATATAGAAACATAATATTTTCGTAATTTATGATATCATTAATTCTAATTTAAAATCTTGACACTAATTCTTTATCATTGATTTCTTAAATCACAAAAACAAAATGTATCTATAAATTTTCCTTATATCAATTTAATACATATTAATTAAATTTTTTGTGTATGTGTGTATTTATACATACATACATATATATGTAATACAAAAATATGTATGTATGTATATGTATATATGCACACATACACATATACATGTGTATGTACACTTGTAGACACATATGTATGACATTTTCCAATTGACAAGCTTTTAACTTTGTTAAATAGTCTTTTGTGAAGTGCACATGTACTTTTTTTTGTTATAACATTTGTTCATCTTTTCATACACATGCACACATGTAAATATGATGTGAAAGTGGGTTTTTGAAAGTGTTTAAGCTATTTTTACAATGATCACAAGATGCACATTAAAGATTCACATACATAGATAAAGACACCTATTCACAAAAGTGACTAAGAGATAGAACTAAAAAGTTAAAACCAACATCATAAATATACTGAAACAATACACCCAAGAACAAAATAGACTATGAAGCTTACAATTGACAATATGAATGATCTTTCAACAAATCCAACATATTCCACTCCTTGAAGAATTCAAGAAAATATTTTGTCACCTCATTATTGAAATCAACAACAACTCTCTTCTTCAACTTCAAAATATATACATTACATAATTTCTCTTATACACTTATTTTGAATCTTTAACTTAAAAAATCTAATATTCAATCAATAAATTTATTCCTAATATACAATTGGAACACTGTTAATATGTAAATTGGATACTCATACCCATTACAGTTTATCTGAAAAACAACTTCTAATTTAAATATAGACTTTGTGACACTCAAAATAGTTTCTTTTATCATGTAATCCTGTTTTATTTTTTTCATCATATAGTATCGTTCCCTGTGTTGTAAAAGGCACGTATCCATGCACGACCAGTAGCTCAGCATGAGTTCACCATTACAATGAAGTCAACTGCTATTTCAAGTTAAAAAATTTAAATCTTGGTGATTATTTGATTATTTTATAGATAGTTGAATACATGCCATTCTTATCACTTTATTATGCTACACATTTACGCAACACACAATTGATAATGGATTATATTTGGAAGACAAATTCTGGTTTTCCGGCCCACCTTGTTCCCTTTAAAGTCTTATCAGATTATGTATTCCACTTCCCTTCTTGTTTCAACTCATAAATCCTTTCAAACCTTTAAGGATGAACAATGGCTGACAAAGGCTGACCTCTTGAATTGCATTACTATGTAATTGGGGACATATTCCACTCTGGTCCCTACTTAGATTCTTATAATGACACTAATTTGTTGTTGTTTAACATGGCTCTTCATATGTTGGGTTTGCTCATGGTTAGAATCAAAAGTTAAATGTATCTAATGATTTATTATTTTGTACTTGGTATTAATTATGAGATTAGATATTTAGTCAGAGAGAATTGGTAAATATTTGTAATCACAAAGTCTGTAGATTTATGTTAATTTTCAGTTTTAAGTTTGAGTATATAACTTGATAGAATTGTATATCAATAGATGATACAATCGTGTGTGGAGTTGAACTTATTCCTCGATCTTTCACATATCCTCATTTATAGATGTTCTCATGCTTTTAGATTTTATCTCATCCTTTTCTTTATGTTTTCCTTACACATTATATTTATTGCATCCTCATATCTAAATATATATTTTGTACACTCAAGAATTAGTACCCGCTCTACTTTAATCTTATGTCATTGATTTGTCCCTTGAAATAAAAAAGGTCCAATTTCAAAATTTATCATCATACCCATTTTTTTGCTCTTTTAGCCAACTTGGTACGCATTTGGCATGATTTAATGATATTGAATGTATATTATTTCAATCAATTTTTAAAAAGTGAATTATTTATCATCCCATGGCTTAAGGTAATCATTAAAAATCTCATGCATTGGAGAGATAAATTGCTATAGAAACACTTCCATTGAAGCACTAAAATGAACTTTATTTGACATAATCATTTGGAGAATCTAGACATATATGAAGATTGTCATTCCTAATTACTTCCATTATATTTCTCAGACATTGATGGATGAGAACTTGAACCTAGTCATATAGTAGCCTCCCTAAGGTATTTAAAGATGTTACTTATCCTTGACGATCAACATAAAACATAATTTAGCAAAAGCCTATAATGCATAGGTTCAGTCTCACAAAATATATAGGATAGATCTACATGGAAGGTCAAATCACACATAGGAGGTTAATCCACCAAAAATTGAGATTAACTCAATCTTGACTTTGCTTTTATAGTTCTAGCACATATATGATTCTAAGTAATGATTCAAAATTTATGACTAAAATAGTCAACAACTATCTAGAAATAGTTAAATGCATTTATTTATATTATGTTCATATTCAAAAATTATGTTCTGATTACTGGAAAAAGTAGGTTTTGAAGGGGCCCCCAAACCCTTTACAAAGCTAAAAGCAAAACATCGAAAGAAGACTACACAACAAAAAGAGGCAACAACAATGATCTGCCCATAGAAGGGATACAAGGGCACCAACAGAAGAAACAACACAAAAACACCAGCCCTAAAGACAAAAAACCAGTACGGGATCCAGTCTAAATGACTGAATACATGATCCCAACTTTTTCATCAAGACTCTTTTCCATTTTGGCCTGGATATTGTCCATTCAACCAATGAAACACTTCAGCTCATCAATATTTTTCTTCAGAATGGGAGACTTCTTCTTGGCACTCCCACGTGTTCTAGAACTGGCCCCACCAGTTGCCTCCAGGGAGTCATTTTTGTGATCACTATCATCCTCGGGACCATTGTCCAGCAAATTAACTAGGGCCTTAAGATTGATGTTGGACACTTTCATGTTGTCCTTTCTATGTTGGAGGATGTCAATGATGATACTCTCCATTTTGTCCATTCTTTTTTGAATCTCAGAAGAAGAAGAATTAGGGTTAGTATTACCCTCCTTGAGATTTGTGTCCACTTTCTCTTGAAGCCTGACATTCTTAGCTTCGAGTTTCCTACACTTCAGATTAAGCCTTTTAATCTCATGGAAGCACCACTTATTAAATCTGAAGGAGTATAAGGCTTCAGCTTTGACCGCCTGTAGGGCCCCAATAGTGACTTCCTCTTTGTCATCAAAGTCCTCAAAGATCAGCTTAATAGAAGACTCTCTGATTCTCCTTTCTCTGGAATCCTTGGAATCCTGAGAATCTTGAGAAATAGGCACATCATGTCTCATACCATCAAAAAATTCATCCATAGTGGGGATCTCCTCTTTTTGAAAATCTCTGTCAGCTTTATTCTTTTCGGCATACTGAAGAGCAGTATCCACCAAATCTTCCAGGCTATGAGAATTGTGAGCCATGGCTTATTCGGAGTTTAAGAATTCTGTAGACTTACTTTTTAGATTTTCCATGTTCTCTGTATCCCTGTCGCCCAAATCCTCCTTTTCAGTATTTTTAGAAACAAAGTCCATCTCCCTATTTTGGGAGTCATCAATATTCTTCTGGTGGGAGCCTTCCTCAGTTTGATTTGTTGTCTCTGCCTCCATCTCAATGTTCTTATCAGACCCCTTACTGTTATTATCCTCATTTCTGCCCTCATTTTGGTTCTCACAAGCCTCCTCCTCCTCAGAATCCTCAATCTCATTATCATCAATAGAGTCATTAGAGACTTCAATCTTCCCAGTCCGACTTTTCTTAGAGCTGCTACCAATATTTCCTTCAGCCTTCCACTTACCAGAACCATCATTGGGAGAGTTAAAGCTCCATTTACCCTTCCCTGAAATGGGGGTTGAGGCATTAGGGATAGGAACTGTATTCTTAATGTGCTCATAAATCAACAAAATTAATCCCTCATGCTGAATGGCCTTCTTAGGCATTTTCTTGTGCTCATTTAGGCTTTTAATAAGAGATCTATGAAGGTAAAAGGGGATGTTAATAGTATCCTTGTACCTGAAGTGATTGAGGAACATGAAATGGTGGGAGTGAGCTAGAGTAAATCACCCATCAAGGGTGAAGTACTCCATAACCACCTGCAGAATGTTACACCAAATCTCTTTGATTTTGAAGGCATCAATGAAACCATTGGTGCAAGACTCCTCAAAATCCACCTGCTCCTTCTCAGACTTAGGAAACTTCTTAGTTTCCATATTAGAAATCTTACGGTTTCTATAGAACTTTAGACCCTCATTAGGAATGCCTGTGACATGAGAAATAAGCTCCACCAAAAGCTCAATGGTCCTACCATCCATAGTAATGGAATCATTGTTCCATCCCTCAAATAAATTCTGAGTGATCGCTTTGTCAAACCCATGAAGCCTCTCTAGAAATGAGGTGACACCTCCTTTCTTCAGCTTGCGCTAGACCATAGCCATATCATCTCCTTTGAGTCTTTTACAGTTATCAGGTTCCTCACATTTAAGATCACCTCCCATATTGAAAAGATTTAAAACCAGACACCAAAAGTTCTTGCCAAAATTTTGAGAATGGCTAGAGATATTGTAATTCTTGTTAATATAACCAAATCAGAAATAGCAACCTAGAAAGCATGGGAACTAATGGTGATAATAACGATGAGTATGTAGTTCCACACTTTCCAATAACTACCCACAATCACCTTAGTACTCATGTGTGTCCTCATTAAGATCTGCCGCACTTTCCCAAGTGATGACATCATTATAATTAACTCCAACATTTTCCAAGTTGTCCACCACGGTGTTGCTTTCACGATACATATGGGAAATGTGAATTTTGGCACACTTAGAAATAATTTCCTTCGCCTTGGAGATGACATTATATATAGTCCACGAAGGTATGGAGTTTCTCTTAAGGCAGTTAACAATGTTCATAGAGTCTCCTTCTAACCAGATATTCTATAAAATTGCGCTTGTTGGCAAGTTGAATACCATAGCAAGAGCCCATAGCTTCAGCAATATGATTGTTTTGAGTTCCCAAAGGGGCCGCAATAGTAGCAATTAAATTTCCATTGCGATCCCTAATTATACTACCACAACCAACCGGTCCAGGATTGCCCTTGGCCGCCCCGTAAAAATTTATCTTTATCCAGCCTATCCGGGGAGCAATCCAAACACTGTTGTCATGGTCATTTTTCTTAGGATTAGGCTCATTAAGATTCCATCTCTACTGGGTGGTACCCTTCGAAAGGTTTTCAAAGATACCTCTCTTAGCTTTCTCAAAAACCATGGCTGGAGTACTGCACTTATCCCGAAAGATACAATTATTTTGTTCTTTCCAAATGTTCCAAGCAATATGAGGAGCGATCAGCATCCAAATATTTTTAGCCATCTCATTGGTACTAGGAAAGCACCATTGCTGGCAGAAATCCTGGACGAAGTAGGGAAAAATCCAACATAAGTCCCAATCCTACATAAAAAATACCACACCTACTGAGAAAAAGGACTATGTAAAAAAAGGTGGTTAGTATCTTCCTCAGCATCACAGCAAAGACAACATCTGTTGGGCATGATGAAACCCCTCCTTTTGAGATTTTCAACCATGAGAACTTTATTTTGGATGAAAATCCAGTACAAAATCTCAACCTTAGGAGTGAGAGCTTTGTTCCAAACCTTTGCCTAGAAAGGAATATCGGTAGGCACATCAAACTGAAGGAGGCTAGCAAAGGCTACCGAGAAAGATCCATTAGGAGAGGGGCCCCAAATCAAAGTGTCATCCTTGTTATCAGATAGGTCTGAGCCAAAAGGGCCTTGTCTATCATTTGAAAAGCTGGGTTGAACTCAGCCAATTTCACCCAACAGTTGTTAATCTAGCAGTCTTTCACTTTAGGACCAAATATTTTAATGCACCTTATGACATCTTCAGGATTATTACAAATGCTATTCAGGGGTTTTTCCATCAACCAAGGATCATCCCAAAATCTTATTTTATGACCACTTCCCAATTTCCATTTTTTCCCTTTGCTGACTAGATTTCTGGCATCACTAATGGTCCTCCAGAAAATAGAACGTTCAACTTTCTCCGAATTGGATACGAGATAATCAATGGAGGGAATATCATAGATGTATTTTTGTCTACAAATAGTGTTCCAATCCTTATGATCTCCAAATATCCTCCATATCTGCTTGGCCAAAAGAGCCATATTCATAACCTTGATAGGTCTAAGCCCCAAGCCCCCCAAGTATTTAGGTTTACACATCCTATCCCAAAAAATCAAAGGAATACGGTTCTTTTCCTCAGCACCAGACCAGAGAAAACATTTAAGAATCCTATCAATTTTATCAGAGAATTTAGAAGGAATCTTAAATAAGCTAAGGGCATCAACCATAAAGCTTTGAAGAGAAGACTTAATGAGGGTAACCTTCCCCGCTTGGGATAAAACAAAACATTTCCATGCAGCTAATTTTATGAAATATTCCAAACTTATGTTAAATGATCTATTATAGCTCTTTAATGGACTAATTGTTGAAATACTATTCATCATACCCATTTTTTTTAAAGGAATCAATTTATTAATAACATTTTTACTAAACATATTTGATCCTATGCACCCTTGTTTTGACTTTAGGGTTTACATTATACACTATTTTAGATTTGATTTTAATGACATTTTTTACATATATCAACTCCTACCTCACTTTTATAACATTTATTTGTCGATGTAAATAAAATTTTGGATTTCTACCTTACAAATGACTTTCTTTGTTATATCTTTCACTATGGTGCCTTTTGGGTATTGTTCCTTGAATAATAGTCATGCCCACATTGCACTTCACAACTCACAAACCACTTGGTTAGTTGACTAAGTGAGAGCCTCTCAAACTCTTCTTCTCCTTTCCCCTTCCCTTTTTATTTTCACTTGGTCTTTTCATGTGGCGATCCTTTGGTTTTCCCTCTTTTCCTTGCCTTTTATTTTTTTCCCATTTTAATGATTGAGTTCCATCCTTGCTTTGTTCTCATTTCACTTAGCAAATAAAAACAATTTATCCTTGACCTCCAAATATTCTACCTTTCAAGAATTGAGGAGCGAAGGTAGAATGTTCACTTGGTAATAAGTGAATGTCTTGTCCCTAACCCCTAACATCTAGTCTTGTATGCTTCACATCCTAGACCCCTAAGCTTCATGCATTTATTGGGGCAGGTTAAGCCTACATCAACCAAGTGGTCTATAAAATGGCTCAAGTCAAAGTCATTTACACTATCACAAACTACCATTATCTCTTTGAGATCAAGCGTAGTTCACCCCTTTTCAGTTATTAGAAGTGACAACCATACTAATTTGTCACATAGATCACTCTCTTTCACCACCTTTAGCATTCAAGTTTCAAATTTGGATGGTGTAAGTTTCTTTTGGCTCCTTCATTATTTTTCCTTTTGTGTTTTTGTTCAAGGTAGGTTTTAGGGTTTCCATCCTTTTTCTTTTGGAATCCAATTTTTCTTTCTTTGGTTTGTCGCTTGGCGTCGCCCCTCATCCTTACCTCCATTTTATCTCAATAATACAATTTGATCGTTTGGTATCACTTATTTTAATTGGATTGAAGTTGTATTTTTTGAGCATACCTTGGGTCTTCAGAAGAAGAATGTGCCTTGGGGGTTCACTTGTAGATCCAATTTTTGAATTAGATTAAAATCTTGATGCATCATGTCACATCAAAATTATAAGAGTAAAATAAGTAATGCCTATTGGATTAGAGAAACCTCCTGAGAGACCTAACTATTTGAAATATTGAGATTTATGTGTGTTGGGTTTTTTACTTCACTTGGTCATGATCAGTGAAATAGAAAAAAACAAACTATTGACTACCTTAACCTTGATCTTTTGAAAGTAAAAAGAAGGTCAGATGAATCCTAACTAAGTGTATCAATCCTAACTAAGTAAAAAGAAGATTTTTTTTAAGGACGTTCTCAAATGTCATGTAAAGTAGTCTAACCCAAATCCTAAAGGCCTTGTGAGCTTGATAGAAACTAGGCCTAGGCTTAGTAGGATTGAAGTTAAATTACACATTGTCCTTATTAAAAGTTACAATTCCCTTAGGAACCCTAAACCCAAAACTAGGAAAGTCTAAGTTATTCAATGCATCATCCTTACTAAGGATTATGGGTATCTCATGATATGTTTAGTTTAAAAGCTATCAAGTTG
The DNA here is from genome assembly GCA_027943335.1 of Chamaecyparis obtusa. Taxonomy (NCBI): domain Eukaryota; kingdom Viridiplantae; phylum Streptophyta; class Pinopsida; order Cupressales; family Cupressaceae; genus Chamaecyparis; species Chamaecyparis obtusa. The sequence continues at coordinate 587,645 of BSBK01001224.1, read as the reverse complement.
CTTTGCAACCTTGAACCCTAATAGATAATGGAAGATGTTGGTTTTTCTTTGACTCTCTTTATTCATCGGGGATCGAGGGTGTTTGATATATATTTTAAACATAAAGAACAATAATACCCCATTGTCAAAGCTTGATGCAAATGACATATCCATAAGAAGCTGACATTTAAGGTATTGATGATTGAGGTTAGACAATACATGTTCCAAAAATCATAGATTGTTTAATTATTTTAGACCCAAATAATAAAATCATGTAGTTTAATTTTAATTATTATGAATTTTAAAATAAAATTCATCTCGTGTGCTTTGGGACTAAAGATCAATTTAGGATCTAGGCTAGCTTTCTGTAGTAGATATAGGTTTGAGTGTCCAAGTTGGTATTAAGAAAGTTCCAAAGACATTTTATATTTTGGAGAAGTTGAGGACAAAAGATTTTTAATATAGAAAATCATGTTGAAAGTTATAATCTAGTTATTATTTGCCAATCAATAAAATTCTTGTTTTCTTATTTTGACAATTCGAATCCTTAGTGGTGATGTATTTTAATTTTTTTTATCTTTAAATTCTATTATTTAGTGAATGTTTATAAAAATTCTTTTTTTTTTTCCTTTCATTTTAGAGTTGTGAAATACTATCTAAAATCTATGTATGTAATAAGGTGGTCTTATGCATTTATATCTAGTTTCTCTCAAAATTCATTGAAATATCATATCTATAGTGTTAATAAAGTGTAATATTGATCATAGAATTATAGCTTATTTAAAATTTATCAAATATTTTAGAGTTAAGAATAAAAGCTAGGTGCAATATTGGGATTTTATTTTTTCTATTACATCTCTAGAAACCCTTTAATCACTATTTTAATATATATTTCATAATGTGTTATAGTAAATTTCAATTAGAAATAAACTTATTTAAGGTCTTAAAAGTGATCTTAAAAATGTATCATATGCAAAATATATTTAACAAAATAAAATGCATGGATTTCATATTTTTATATTTTACTAGCACATAAATCTTGCAAAAAAAAATCACATAGACCATAAAGTTCCTCCAACATTGCCATGACCTAGAATATAGGACCTAGAAGGTAATTGATTTTTGGGATCAATCAATTTTATAAAGAAGCATATTGGTCTTCATTGTAGATTTGGCTTCTATGTGGCAAGTCTTCCATCAATAGAGTGAAACTAATTAAAATATGATAGGATACAAAGTCACATTTAAGGATATATTTGAGAATGTTGGGAAATGGTGTTATATATGTTTCATAATAATGTTGATTATTGCAATATTTTATTTATTATGTAATATTGCACTTAGGAGCACCTAGGTGGATGTTAAATATGTAGAGATTCTTTTGGAATTTATTCTTGAGGCCACTTGATGTTGTATTGTAACATTATAATATTATATTGATGTAATTTTTTAATGTTGGGAAAAGAAAATTAATAAAATATCTAATATTAAATGTGGGCTTATGGGTTAGGTAGCAAATACTTTATGTAATATTAGTTGGTGGTTTTGTTGGAGCTGTTTTCTATGAAATCAACCACAATGGTAGTTGATGACCCCCATTATTGTGGTAGTTGATGAGCCCCAATAATGGCTCACTGTTTATGTTATTGTGTTGCATTACCCCTATGATGGTCATGGTTTATGTCTTGATTAGTGTCTGGGACTTAGGTTCTAGGAGTTTTTAGTAAGCTTTATGAAACTTGGCATTGTGAACTTAAACTTATACTTTCGTATCTTTGTGATGGATGATGAACACTTTCATACAGTTATATATACAATCTATATATGTTAATCTTAAATCATGGTTTAGTGAATGGTTACTCTAAAAATGAATGGATATTTATGTTGTTGCATATATTTTGTGTCTATTAATGTTATGATGTAGGATGATTAATTGAGTAGAAATCAGGAAATAGAACTCAAAGTAGGTCAAGTCTTTAGAGACCAAGTCAATTCGGTTAATCTAGGATCAACATTTGAAGTAGTCCGATGGAGAACTAATTACAACTCATATGGAGCAATTCAAATGGTCACTATTAGTGTGGAATCAATTTAGGAACTAGTGGAAGCTATATTTTCTCCTTATGTAATTGAACAATTAGTTATTTCTCATTTTGTGGATGGTTTTCCTCCTTTCTAGTTTAGAATATAATTCTAATATGCCTATTCCTTTGGGTGTTGATTTGTTAGTGGTTAGTTAGTTGGAAGGTTTTTTAATAAATAAGAGGTTATACTTCTTTGGAGGTTACCTAGTTAGACAAAAGATTCTATGTAATGTAGCATTTCAATTTTCAATATAGTTTTAGTTTTCAATGCAGTTTCAATTAAGTTATGTCTATGCTTTTTAATCAAGTACTTTTTGCAAACATGAATAAATGAATAAAGTTTTGAGTTTATAGAATGCAACTTATTTCTAGATATACTCAACTAAGGGGGCCCACTGATGAGTAATCCCTTTCAATTTTAGCATTAGTTTTCTTCAGTTTCATCTATAATTTTGGATTTTGTCTATTCCAGCAATGAGTGGAAGTAGTTTCATGTAACTGTTCCTACAACCAAAGAAGGTAGAGTAGTTTCTTGTTTGCATACCCTGAACTTTATTTTAGTTGTCTACATAAGTTTAGTTCTAGCATTTGGAAATTTTCAAGCACGTGATATATTTTAGTTTCAAGCATTTACCTTTCAGAATTGTTTTCCTTAAGTTGTAGGATAACATGGCCTTGGTAGGAACTTAGTACACATATAGTGTTGACCCATTACAAGTTCACGCACCTTGGGTTGACAAAATAAATGAGCCTTCTCTATGAGAAAGATAGTTGCTCAGTTTGGATGTCCAACCCTCGAGTTGTGTTAGAACCTAGTTATTGATCTAATTGTGAAGTCAATCAATAGTTGTTGAGGTAAGTAAGGTTAGCATTTGTGAAGGTTGGAAGAATGGCATGGGATGTGTGGTTACATGATTGTTCACATGAAGTCTTTGTCGATGGTTTTTGTTTCAAAGGATTCCATGGATGTATTATAATGTTGCATTATTGATAATACATGGATGATGTATGCTTTTGGAGGTTGAGTTTCTCTCTTATGAGGGTTTTTTCAAGATATATCTTGTGTCACATTTTTGTGGGTATGTTGTCTATCTTCTTGCATGTAAATTCTAAGTACATATTTAATTAATTTATCATATGGGTTACGTGGAATTTCCATTGTATGGCTAGAAGCTCCCTTACAAATGGTATCAGAGCCATGGCTTTTTTTGTATAGCCCTAGAAGTTGAATCTATGGAATGCACAAAGGACTGGTAAGCCAATGCAAGATAGGGTTTATTATAGGTTTTGGGGTTGTATATTTGTGAGGTTTTGTAGATCCAATTTTGTAAAAATTAGTTTCAAAAAGGTTTCTATAAATGTGCATTTTATGGGGGATCGGGTGTGAGGTTAAATATTTTACCCCATGGGACAAAAAAAACCTATGGTTGTGTTTAGAGGCCAAGATAATTTTTTTGATATTAGATACTCCCTATTTTAGATGAAGTTTCTCTTCGTTCCAAAATTGTTTTGGCTTGTATGACCATATAGACTATGCATGCATCGTCTAAAAATAAAAAATAATTTTCTACATATTTCTCTTTCAGACTTCATTGAAAATTATTATAAAAATTAAAATTATATAATTGGGGGGCGGGGAACCAACCCCCACCCTCAACCCCATGGTACCCATAGAGGTTACCTATGGGTTTAATAGACCATAGATTGTCAGTCCACAAGCCCCTTATGATACCAAAGGTACTAGCCTCTAACTTTGATGGTATTTTTCGTATCATGGAAGACCCACATGGCCACCATGTGAGGTGCAGACTAGGCTACCCCATAGGGGTTGGTATATTTTTCAAAAATAAAAACAAAATCAACCAATATTTATCATATTTAATAAATTTTAATTTTATTAGAGTTTAACAAGATGCCAATTGGAATTATTATTAGCCCTTTTAAAAATTTGGTGGGCACACACTAATATTGAAATATTTTTAAAATTGAATATTAATGTTGAAGACGTATTGGGGAAATACTTTGAAGTCCATTTTCGTAAATATAGCCTAATAGGTTATTTTTTGTGAAGCATAACTAGGGCGTATGAGTTTTTGACTTCTTATAATCATTGGAGAGGTGACTCGAAGAACTATCATTTGGTTGATTAGTTTATCCAAAAAAAATTGTTTGGGTAGTGAAATATTAGCTAGAAGTTTGAGGTACATTTATGACATTGACGTGTCATAATTTGAGCATACAAAGTCAAATTTTGGATTTCAAATAGTCAACAAAAAGCACGTTTGGAGCTCTACATTTTGGTTTAGATGTGGATTAAATTTGACATTATTTATTAAATTTGATATTTCAATTTTAGTTGTTGGGTATGTGCAGGATCATGGTATGCCAACAAGTGGCGATGTGAAAAAATAAACTTTTCACTCGTCCAAAAGCGTACTAAAAAGTTTGTTGACTTTTTAGTAGGCTTGGATGTCAGTACACTTGTCCAAGCCAAAAGCCAAAGTACAAGCCTAATCGGATATCTGATATTATCAAATATCTAATTTTTGCTAGTAAATTATATTTGTAGCCCGCGACCGTGTTCAACATTTTCATTGTGAAAATGTTGAACACAACTCTAAGGGTTTTGGATATCCGATAGAATCTCATATCTTGTTTTCTCAACATCAATAGGTAAGTTAAATTTTTAAGTTTGTATTGTTTTTATTGTTTTTTAATTGAAATTTTTAGTTTTTTATATAAAAATTACGGTTTAAATGATAATTTTTATTGTTTTTTAAAAATTGATTGTAATTGTCTATTTGGGTTCTAATTGTAATCAGACATGGACTCAAATAAATCATAAAACCCTCCCAATGATCCCACAAATAATCTAGAACCACCTCGAAACAATCCCCCACTTTAAGAAGATGAACCAGTCTCAAACCCTCGTCATTTAGAGGATCTCATAGGAGACAATCTAAATCAACTTAGAGGATATCAGACCACATATGCTAATATCCCCACATTACGCCCCATGTTTTCCACATTGAACTCCATTATTGAAAACATGGAGAAACTTACAGAGAAACATAATGTTGCACTTCTTTGGCGTGATTCCATGCACACCCAATTTGACGATGGGATTGACTATGATCAAGTTATGAACCTAAACATAACAAAACATGACATATGTAATCTTTTTGTGGATCCCAAAATTGGTTTAAAAGTGGACCCTAAAAAACCCAATTTGTCAATTAAATGGTGCACAAATGATGCAATACGTGACAACTTTTGGGACCGCTGGTGGATGTTTTTTGATAGACCACCTCACAACAATTTGGATGTCCCATTTTATTTCATTAAAAAATTGTATGCTAAATTTGTGCTCGGTCACAAGGTAAATTATTAGAGTATGAGACTGAATCAGGGTGTAGGCTTAGGTGCTCCTCAGCATAGGCCATGGGCACACTAGGTGAAATCCCACACATATGTCCCCCCTCTTGAGATTTCACCACCTCCTATGGTGCAACATCTTGATATTATTGCTGAGGCCGCTCACAGACTATTTGAGCCATTCACACCTTGAGTGATCTTCTGGTTACGCAGAGCACGACATTGTTGCCTCCTCATCCTGATGCTTCTGGACCTTCCACATCCTCCATGAGCTCACATGTTTGTGTGCCCCACACTTGCATTATGTGCAAGAAATTTGTGCTTAGGTCCCTTGAATGATAGTGATGCATATAATTATGTCTTCAAGGTGGACGATACTACACAACACACTACATGCACTAAAGCACCTCATGAAGATGTGCATCAGTGGCATAGAGAGCCATGGACTCCTACTATTATAGTAAGGGTAAACAGTTCACTTTTTACATTGTATTTAATTTTAAACGTTCATATTTTTAGTAGAATTTTCTTATAATTATTTCCCACTTATTTTTTTTTATGTGTTACATTTATGTTCAGTTGATGACAGAGGAGGAGATGACATAGGTGGAGGGGTCCATGCTTTCAACCATATCATTTGGCCTTGACACTTCCATGGTACACATGTTTTAATGTACTAATTGGTTTCCTTAAATTATTATAATAGTATGTGTCAATGCATTTTCTAATTTTTATGATCATCTTATTACATACTAATGTAGGTGTCACTAGTTTCCACTGGGGGGCAATGTGAGGGGGTTCAGGCGTCAGGTGTTGACAAGGGGAAGGTAATTAAGTAATTTAGTTTGTTTATGCATACATGTATACTTGTCAGTTGTACATACTCATTTTTAATTTACATGGTTTATTTGACAGAGAGTGGTGTCTGATGATGTTGTGAGACCCTTTCACCATGATAGAGTCACATGCATCTCAATTCGCAGTGATAGCCCCATGGTACATATATTTCTAAATTTATTTGTGTGTATTTTACTATAAAGTATATATAATATGATCAAGTCATGATTGTATGAAGTATCTTTTTTACTTTTGTCGGTCACCCCTAGTTTGAGGGAGGTAGAACACCAAGGGTTTGTATCACTGATGACTCAGCTGACATTTCTCGAAGAAAGTTCAACACAGGTAAGTTTTAAAGTTAATTCAGTTATTCTGTAAACATATATTTTCTACCAAGGATTTAACATTAAATAGTATAACTCGTAGATCAATCTCATGTTTGCAAACATATACAAGTCGGAGTCAACATTGGTGGCATTGTTGCTTCACTACCAAAGACATATATTAGGTCTCCTGTCCACGTGAAGAGATAGAGAGGCGAGGTACATGAGAGTTCAATTTTAGTTTAAATTTTATTTATTATTGTTGACTATGATTTTGAATTTTGAATTTTTATTTGTAGAAACCATATAAATTAAGTAATCTAACTTGGGGTTTCACTTTTGTGTTTGAATGTAGGATCCATCAGAGCCAAAGAGTACTTCAAAGAGGTTGCATTTTGATGATCCACCAGTAGAATAGGATGTCCTAGAAACATTTGTAGTTGAACTTCTTATTTTGAGATGTCATATGACACATTTTGAGATGGTGTATGCCACATTGTATCTAGATATGTTGATTTTGTAAATATGTAAAGAATTATTGTTCATTTTGATATATATGAACCTTGATATTTGATCCAATTTGTTAATTGTGTGTTCATTTATTCATTGTTAGTATGTAAATATGCTTGTGTGTATGTACTCATGTGTACGATTTATGCCTTATGTATATTCATGTATATTCAAGTACATTCTTCATAACCTAAATTCATGTGTATGGGCTATGTGCATGGCTTAAGTGAATTCATGTGTATGCTTTATAATCTATGTGCTACATGTATACTTCATGACTTAAGAAAATTTATGTGTACGCTTTATGTGCTACGTGTGTTCACATGTGTAATTAATCATTTAAGTGGATTCAAAATTTATGTGCTATATTTTATTCATGTGTATCTGATGCTCTCAACCAAGCAAATCTGATGTAGAGCCCTCTACTATCCCCTTAAGGAACCCAACTCAACTTGAGGATTCTACAAGCATCTTGGAATCTACTCAAGGAGTTAGTCTCAACTCAAGGGTCAAATAGACTTCTCTAACTTTAGAGAACCAACACATCAGACATTTTGAACAAGTTCACTTCCTCTAACCTCTTATCCCAACTTCTCTTGGCACCAACTCCATTCTAGGCCTCTCAGTCCACCCAGAGCCTCCATCTTGTCAAAACTTGAAATAGGTCTTCCACCTTGATTCTAACACAATATAACATCTTAATATGGTCCATCTACTATGTTCCACCAATCTACCAATTCCGGTCAACTCATCTTCCACCAATCCACTCTAATAGCCCTTATAGGCTTGTAGCCTTCACCAGTCATAAATCAACCTTTTTCTCCAAAATTCTCCAAACAACTCAAGAAAATAATGGTTGATCTAGATACCCTTTTTGATTCCTGAAATCCTCCCCAAGATTCAGGGTAGAATCCTTTAGACCAAATGCTAGATCCACTACCCTAGCACCCATAAACTAGGCCTAATTTCCTCCAAATAACAAAGCAAATTATATATGGACTTACTCCTTGCACCCCAAAGCATGAAATGGTCTTCCTTAAGGTTTCAAAACACAAGGTTTTCAAGTTTATAAGGTTTCACCACTTGCCAAATTTTCTAGCCACCAAACCCTTGTTTCTAGGGTCATATACCTAGGGTCTACTCAAAAAGACCTTTGTAACTCTCTCCAAGACAATCCAGTTGGCCTAACACATTATTATGGATCATAATATCTATATTCCATGATAAGAAAAAATCTTCTCAAGGGTATTTAACTTCCATAATGACTGGTGTGAAGACGGGCTCTCCTTCAACCAGTAAACTCCATCAATCAGTGTTCTCTCAACCATCACTTCACATATCTCTGTATAAAACAATTATAATACAAGGATATAATACATCAGTGACTTCTCCCACTAATTACATTGGTCAAAGTGGGTGGGAAAGTCAATGCCTTAAGGAGACTACAATACCTACACACTAACTGTACCCTTCAACCAGTCACAGTCACAGCACAAGAGTAACTTGCTTTGCTTTAATAACAATACAAAGATTGAAAGTTATGCATGGAAGATGTAAAAAATAATCAAAGAAATGTATTTACTTCACTACCCAACCCAAATCACATTCAAGTCAATCACATTAATTTGTTGTTTCACTGACTGCTCCACGGGATAGTTAACAACATGCAGATAAAATCTTTTTTTATTGATTGTAAAACATTACATTTTTTCTTCCTTACACTCCCAAATTGACATCCCACATTCACTCACGTGGATCCTCTACAAAAAAGACTCAAAACTCCTTCAAAACCTAACTACAACCTCTATTTAACTGTCTAACTACTTGGTAACAGTCCCAAACTGACTGTCATAACCAAAGTATGATTTAAAGATGTTGTCAAGTTAACAACTAATGTTGTCAAATCAACAAATTGAATCTAATACCCCTTCTTATAACTTTTAAAAAGATTTAAAACAACCTTTGTAATCAAAACTAACCTATAACCCCATATGAGCCTTATAGGCTTATTTTGCCAATATAGGCAAATTCAATATTTTAGCACTTCAAGTGCTTTTACATCATTTGATTGACTCTATTGGCCATTTTATATCCATTATAGACCTTATAGGTCTTTAGATCAATCCAACTAACCTAGGATTAACTTAATCACCCCTAGTGACCCCTACGTACATTTAGCCCTTCCCAATGCCATTTAATGGCTTACAATGCATGATCCTTTACAAAGGATTATCAATCAATACAAAATATCATCAAATAACCATTATTGGTCTATTAAAAAATCAAATGACCCTTGAGGGCCATGTTGTCTTCACCTCCACCCAAGGATCTATTAGTGACCCTAGTGCACCCCTTAGGTCCTATCCTTGACCTTGGTGCTCCTGCACTAAAATCCTTCAAAGTTCACTTCACAAATCTAGTGATCACCTTATCAAATCAACTCTTATACAATGTATCAGGTTAGAACTCTATTATAGATGTCAAAAACACATCATTCCATGAGAATTAGTAAGAACATTCATAGAATGATGCTTCTACATCAAAATTTTGTCAAACTGTTATTGAGAAAATAATGACCTATCATTCTAGGTACCAAACCCTTATTTCTAGGGTCTGTAGGTCAGGTCTTGTTCAAAAAGACTCTTGCAAATCTCTCTAGATCCCTCCAATGGATCTAACACATCCCTATAGACCCCAATAGCATAGATCCATCACAAAATATACTCATCCATGGAGTATATGCTCGCAAAAATGACTAGTGTTGCTTCATGCACCTTCAATCAACATTTACCACCATTTGTGGTCTCTCCACCACCATAAATCCTACATATCCCTGCAACCAAACACTATTCAATAGACAATAAATTTACTCCATTTCAAATCATAGACACATTCCATAATGCATTCAAATGACCATCCTTGGTCTCTTTACATTTTCTAATGACCCTTTATGGTCATGTCCCCATCTCCCTTGGAGAAGAAATATTTGTCCATTATGGACCCAAACTGATGCTTCCATCACATCTGGTTCGGTAGGTTTTGTTAGAAAGTAAATTCCACCAAGATAACTAAGAGGGGGGGGGGGGGGGGGGGTGAATCAGTTATCAGATAAATACAACTTTTATCACCTTTAATAGATTTTAACCATATAAGAAATGTGATTAACAACCATAGAAAGATATACATACACAACAAAACAATAACATAAGATATGTTGACTAAGGAACCTCTTGATCAAAGAGTAAACCCCAGTGGAATGATGCCCACAAAAGATGCACTAATATGAAAGTTCCTTGTGAGAGGATGGAATATGTTAGGAGTCTTATGAAATACATTCAGTACATATCAATCCCTATTAGGAGACTTTGAATCCTTGCTAAAAGATTCTAACCCTATTAGGAGTTATGGAAGAAAAAAGGACCCACTATCCAAACAGCTTCAAGGGAAAGATCACCGAACACACTATCCAAATGATCTTTGTATTACTCAATAGAATAATACCAAAATATTATTGATCTCAACAACTTATCACTTCTCCTCTGACTATGCCAAACCGCACCAACTGCTTCATCAGATCTCAATACCAGATCTCTATACTTCGCATATCCTCTTACAACAAGTATTGCATAATTCCATAATTTACTTTCACAATCTTACACAATATTATATTAAAATAAGGAAAACATTCCTTCCTATATACCACACTCAAATAATTACAAATGAGTCGGCATACAAATTACAAAATAAAATCTTCCACATATTACACAAAATTTCACAATTACATAAAACTGTCAGCTTCCAATTAAGATAATTCTTTACTCATGTGACCTTTGACCTTGCTGTGTCATCCACATCACAATATTCATGTATTAATCATCTGTACAACTTTGCATGCTCAGATTCTATCCTGATTAGGAGATATCATCCAATTTCTACAAACTGCTACTCAGGAACACTACCTAAATAATGCTTCCACTGAATTACACATAACTATCATGAATAGATGAATTTATGTATGCCCTCTTAACAAAGATCTTATAAAACATCATAGATTAAGTCCTCAACTCCACATAGCTTGATCTTCAATATCCCATGTGCGCTAATACAAACACTGTCTGCTCCTCTGCTAATCTTCAGTAGATCATTGTGTTGACATCAATGACAATCAAGTCATGAATGCAACAACAACTACTATAGAATGGATATGAATAATCCCCCATAGGATATATTCAACATTCATTCCTAACAATCTCCCCCATTGGCATTGATGGCAACATAGATGAAAAAATATCCAACTTCCATGAATACCAACTCTGCAACACTGCTGCTCCTAAATGATTCTCAAGTTCTCTTCATCAATCAAATCTTGCTTCATTTTCCTTCTCATGCTCAAATATTTTAGTTTTCTATTTTATATTTCTTGTATCCTCCTCCCTCATATTCTCTTCAAAAAGATGGTTTTTCATGTATCCTTCTCCCCCATTGACATCAATGACAAATGGTACATCAGTATGTCAACAATAAGTTCAATGTCAAAAGACACTTTTTAGAAAATACATTCACCAGAGTCCTCATGAATCAGCTCAAAAATACATACTCCCCCATAGAGGAAGTACCAACATCCAGTCCAAAAGAAGGATAAGGCTCATATACCATTGGACTGATGCAACAATCTGCATCACTTCTCAAAGTAGGATGGGGCATAACCCCAAGCATACCTCTTAGATACTCAAATGTATCCTTAGGAAAAGGCTTTGTAAATATATTTGCAATCTTCTCTTTTGTGCTTATGTACTCAAGTCTGACTTCTTTCTCTACAGCTTTCTCTCTCACTACATGATACTTTATTTCTATATGCTTTGTCTTAGAATGTAGTACATGATTCTTAGACATAATAATTATACTGGTGTTATCATAGTGTATAACAACAGGCTCACCAAATTTTATTCCAATATTCTTCAACATTTATTTCATCCAAATTATCTGATTACAATTGTTTGCTGCTACTACATACTCTACTTCTGTTGTGCTATGTGAAATACAGTTTTGCTTCTTGCTTAGCCAATAAATCAATCTTCCTCCAAGGAAAAATGATCCACCACTTGTACTCTTTTTGTCATCAACACTACCTCCCCAATCTACATTTGTATATGCACATAGGGTAAAGTCATCATTTTTTTCATACCACAATCCATATTCAATTGTGCCTCTTAAGTACCTCAATATCCTTTTTACTGCTGCATAATGTGATTCTATGGGATCAGCTCAAAATCTTGCAATAATTCTAACCTCATGTGATATGTCTAGTCTTGTATGATTTAAATATTGCAATCCTCCAATCATAGATCTATATTTCTTCTGTTCAACTGCAAGAGTCTCATTTGTTCTAGATAACTTGTGTCTAGTTACCATAGGTGTTCCAACTGGTTTACAATTCTTCATTCCAAATCTCTTCAATAAGTCATTCAAGTACTTTGTTTGACATAAGAAGATACCATCACTGTTCTGTGTTATCTGCAATCCTAAAAAATATTTCATCTCACCAATCATACTAATTTCAAATTCATTCTTCATTTCATCTGCAAATTTATCACTAGCTTCATCAACAAAAATAACTACAACCAACAAACCATTTTCAATTTCTTTTGTGTACAATTTGTTGTCTGATGTGCCTTTACTAAATCCTAATTTTATCAAATACTTATCCAGTCTTACATACCAAGTTCTAGGTTCTTGTTTAAGTCCATATAAAGATTTCTTCATTTTACATACCATGTCTCCTTCATGAATTAAGAAAAAACCTTCAGGCTGCTCAATGTAAACTTCTTCTTCTATCTCTCCATTCAGAAATGCTGACTTCACATCCATCCAATACACTTTAAATTTCTTATAAGCTGCATAAGCTAAAAATATTCTTACTGCTTCAATTCTTGTTATAGGTGCAAAAGTTTCTTTATTGTCAATTCCTTCTTGTTGTGAGTACCCTTTACATACAATTCTTTCTTTATTCCTTACAACTTCTCCTTGTTTGTTCATCTTGTTCCTGAATACCCATTTAGTTCCTATAACATTCTTATCTTTAGGTCTAGGGACCAATTCCCAAGTCTTGTTATTTTCAATTTGATCTAGTTCTTCCTTTATAGCTTTAATCCAATGTTCATCTTCACATGCTTCACTAGTAGATTTAGGTTCAATTTGAGAAATTAAACACAATTGTTCTTGTACCTTATTTCATGTTAGAACTCCTCTATCTATGCTTCCAATAATCTTCTCCACAGGATGATTTCTTGATAGATTCCTATTAGGTGTCACTGTCTCAGTTCTTGCTTTAGTTGTAGGTTCTTCTATGATTTCCTCAATGTAGCTTTCATTCTACAAATCATTATCAATTTCATAGAATAATTCAACATTCTCTAGATTAGTTCTAGGATGAGTTCCTTCATCTGATTCATAATCAAGCATTCTTTCCTAAATTTTGAACTTTTCATCAACTTTAACATTTGCGCTCTCAACAATAGTTTTAATTCTCTTATTATAACATCTATAAGCTTTTCTATTCAATGAATAACCAAGAAATATACCTTCATCACTTCTAGGATCAAACTTTCCAATGTCATCATCTCTCTTAATATAACATTTACTTCCAAAAAATTTGAAATACTTAACTGATGGTGCATGTCCAAACCATAGTTCATAAGGTATCTTGTATGTGTCTGCTCTAATATGTACTTTGTTCATTGTATATACTATTGTGTGTTAGAATAAATGAGAGGGGGGTGAATCAGTTATCCATTGTCCCAAATACAAAATGTATATCCAAAAACAATTTAAACAAATTTATGCAGCTCGGTAACAAAGAATAGTAATCTGTCTGTGCTTTTACCGATTATCATTTAATAACTTGTAGTAACTACCAATCAAATCTAATATGCAACATGTAAAGTATGATATCCAACAATCATCATAATCAACACATAACACAAGAGATTTAACGTGGAAACCCTGTAAAGGGAAAAACCACCTAGGACCGACAACCCAAAAATTGTTCACTCTTCTAAAGTGAGGTCGGTGAAGACCCAACCCTGTTAAAGGTTACAAAACACACTATAAGGTGTGACCTTGTTAGAGGATTTAACACTAACCTTTATCGTCCAACCATCATTCACTATGGGGTTGACAGGATAACAAATGTGCATTCTATGAATGACATTACAAGACTTTCAAGTCTACTCTATTAAGAGATTTATCTGATTACAATGGTTAAACTGTAACATCAGTTGATCTAATTACAATGAAACTTGATTTTCTGATGTACAGATCTATATTATGCTCATTCAAATCTCTGATCAATATATCAATTCTATTCAACAATATTCAGTAACTTACTATCTCTCGGTTATAGCTTTCTGACGCTTGATAATCTCTGCAGTTTAGTTCTCCTTAACCAGTTTGATCAAGCATGCATGAAGCTTGTTCATACGATATCTCTACAGTATCCTTTCCTCTGGCATGAGTTTCATAATGAAACCCTAGTCTCCTAAATAGACAAGTAAACCATTTTCCTTTCATCCATTGGATTTTGCTCCTTAATCTCCTTCGTTGGTTTTTCCGCTTAAACCTTCCTTAGCTGATGTGTCAGTAACATGTTTCAATTATGTCATTTAGATCTTCCTTGAATTTTTCTAGTTGTTGATCTTATAACAAAATTTATTTGTCCACCTCGTGATCATACACTTTACAACTCATCAACTTCTGTTAGCTAAACGAATCATTTAGTTCTTTTGTTCATTCTCAGTTAACAAAGAAATGCGTCGATGAACACAATCTCAATTTATACTGTGCTTGGTATACACTACACTATTCGGTGTCTACTGGAATGTTTCATTAACCGACCACACTGCTTTGTAACATTTTGCTCCCAACTTCATAATAGATTAATGCAACATAATCAAGTCAACAATATGAAGTCATAGACTCATCAATAAGTTACCAAGAATATTCCTTATCCTTATCTGTCATAACCATCTTCCTCCATGTAGATATTCTTGGTTCTTCATCTTTCTCTTCTCTTCTACAGATGTGTTAGATGTTTGCAACTTCATGATAAGTATGGTCAAAACTAGTTGACATCAATGACAACATAAAATTGATTCAATTATCTTACATAACAGTTCAATGCTCGGTGATCTCTAATCACTTGAAGTTCTTCAATCAGGTTCTCAATTAGTTGTAGTTCATCAATCTCTCCCTTTGGCATTGATGGCAATTCAAGCAATATGAAGTATACCATACACATACCAAACATGTATTCTAAAACTCTGTAAACAAATGTTGTAGCTTGGTAAGCTCTCCCTTAGCTTAATATGTTTAATCACTACGTTACATAACAACATTGCGGTGTGCAGACTATCTTCTACAGATATGATCTTTAGCAGCTCTCAGGTTCCTTTTGTTTATCTCTTCCTTTATCTTTTCAGATTGTCTTTCCTTTAGATAGATGTTCCAGTATTCTCCTCGATTATCATATTGTTTATCTCTCCCTTTGACAACAATGCCAAAGAAAAACATAAATCGTACAACTCTTGTAGTAGCCAATTAAATCATTGTTGTCCTGTGCATTTACTGTATCTCTGTATACTGATTATGCCACTGGTTTCTCAAATCTTTCACAACCTTAGATAGAAATCCAAAGTGTGAACTATGCTGCATCAACATGAACGATCTTCTGATAAGATTAGGCTGATGCAACCTACAGATCACATTAGTGATCGGTAGATAGGGGATGGACCCCAAGTCTAGTCCTCAAGTATTCAAATGTATCTTTCGGTAGAGGCTTTGTAAATATGTCAACAAGTTTCTCTTTAGATGTAACAAATTCAAGCTTCACTTGCTTCTCCTATACTTGTTCTCTTAAGTAGTGATACTTGATAGATATGTACTTTGTTTAAGAGTGCATCACTAGATTCTTTGAAATGTTTATAGAACTAGTGTTATCATAGTATATAATCACCGGCTCAGTGATTACCTCATTCATTCCTTTTAACACTTGCTTAATATATGCAATATTTGAACAGTTTGTAGTAGCAGAAACATACTCTGCTTCATCTGTAGACTAGGAAATACATGGTTGCTTCTTACTTGTCCAGGTAACAAGTCTTTCACAGAAGAAAAATGCTCCTCTGATTGTGCTTTTTTTGTCATCCACATTTCCAACCCAATCAGCGTCGGTGTATACTTTAAGTTCAAACTTACCATCCTTAGGATACCATAATCTATAATACTCTATTTTCTTCAAGTATCTTAAGATTCTCTTTGTAGCAATCATGTGTGACTCCCTAGGATTTACATAAAATCTTGCAACAATTCCCACAACATGACCTTTGGTGTTCCAATTGGTTTAGCATCTTCCATGCCAAATGTTTTCAGTACTTCTTTTATATATTTGGATTGTGTGATGAATATCCCATCATTTTGCTGAATAACCTGTAGTCCTAGAAAGAAATTAATCTCTCCAAACATAGACATTTCAAACTCTTTTCTCATCTCATCAACAAATGATTTACATATGTGATCTTGTCCTCCAAAGATAATATCATCCACAAATATTTCAACAATTAGAATAGTATCATCAGTATCTCCTTTCATATACAAATTGTTATTCTCACTAGTTCTAACAAATCCAATACTTAACAAATAAGTATGCAGCCTTTCATACCAGCCTCTCAGTGCTTTCTTTAAACCATAAAAATCTTTATGTAATCTACATACCATATATTTCTTGTCTAGATCAACGAACCCTTTTGGTTGTTCTATGTAGACTTCTTTAAGTATCCCATTCAAAAATGTAGACTTAACGTCCATTTGATAAACTTTAAATTTCTTATGTGCTGCATAAGCCAGTAACATTAGAACTCCTTCTAGTCTAGCAACAGGTGCAAAGGTCTCACCATAGTCAATTCCTTCCTCCTATGCATACCCCTTGCAAACTAGTCTGGCTTTATTCCTTGTAACCTCTCCATTTTCATTTAGCTTAATTTGAAGATCCACTTAGTACCGATAACATTCTTATCCTTAGGTCTAGGTACTAAGGTCCATGTTTTTTTTTCTCTATTTGTTCAATCTCTTCATTCATTTCATTTATCCACTCTTCATTCTCCAATGCAACTTTAACATTTTTTGGTTCATATTCACAAACTAAGCATGTACCTTGTATTGATTTACTTCTCATTTGTATGCTAGCTTTCTTGTCGCCAATAATTTGGTTCTCAGGCTGATGTCTCCTGACAAATCTTGCCAGTATCCAATCTCTTTTTTCTTGTTCATCCTATTCAGGTTCATTTGCTTGCTCAGTAGGTCCTTCCTTCTCGTCAGTTTCTCTTTCCTGTTCCTCAGTGTTGTTTTCCTGCTAATCAATTGTCACTATCTACAGCTTCGGTAGATACTTTGGATGCTCAATATATGTGAATCTACTATATTCTTCTAGTTCCTTTCTACGTTCTTCTGGATTCTTGTCATCAAACTCATCAACCCTGACATTAGCACTTTCTATCATTTTATTTGTAACTTTATTTAGACACTTATATGCTTTAATTTTAGTGGAATATCCAAGAAATATCCCTTCATCACCTTTTGAGTCAAACTTTCCATTTCTTTCATCTTTTAGAATAAAGCATTTACTTCCAAATTTTTTGAAACAACTTACAGTGGGTTTGTGTCCAAACCATAACTCATAGGGTGTTTTGTTAGTGTCTTTCTTCAACTGTACTCGGTTCAAAACATAAATAGATGTGCTAATTGCCTTTCTCCAGTATGTCTGTGCAACATTTTTCTCTATCATCACTGTTCTTGCACAGTCAACTATTGACCTATTCCTCCTTTCAGCAATTCCATTCTGTTGAGGTGTTCTTGGTGCAGAGACCTATCTTTTTATACCATGATCATTACAATAGTTAGTAAATTCATCAGAAATAAATTCACCTCCTTTGTTAGATCTTAAGCATTTCAATTATTTACCAGTTTGTTTCTCTACTTTTTCTTTATACCACTTGAACATCTTAAATGCCTCTGATTTTTCTTTCAAGAACATGATAGTCATCAATCTAGTATAATCATCAACAAAAAGAATGAAATACCTATCACCATAATAACTCTGTGTTCTCATGGGACCACATAGGTCGGTGTGAACCAACTCAAGTATTTTTTTTGTTAAATAATCTTTTCTTTTGAAACTAGATTTTTTCATTTTACCTTTCTGACACTCATGACACATAACATGATCAGGATTAGATAAGTTAGGCATACCTCTAACCTTTTTATTTTTACTAATTTTAATCATGTTATCAAAGTTCACATGACATAACCTTTTATGCCATAACCAAGCATCTTCATTTCTCATCATTAAACAAGAAGACTCTACATTATCAAGATAAAACAAGTTACCTTTTGATTGTGCTCCTGTTCCAACAAGTCTTCCTCCATCATCAAATATTTTTACTTTCTTGCTCTCAAAAGCTACTCAGTGACTTGAATTGTTCAGCTGTGCCACACTTAGCAAATTATAGTTTAGTCCTTCTACCCAATAAGCATTATCACATTGGATTCTATCATTTATCAGCAAGGATCCCTTTTCTCTAACCATACAAGGTGTATCATTACCCATTTTTACAGATCCTCCATTATATTTCTCAAGATGATTAAATTTTTCTTTATCTCCAATCATGTGATGTGTACAACCACTATCTATGATCCATGTATCATTTTTATTAGCCTTAGAAATCAGTGTTGTTTCTACATACCTTTCTTCTTCCTTAGAATCATCCTTCATAGCAACAAATACTACCTCTACTTCATCATTTGAATAAGAATCTAATTCATTTTCTTCTGCAATGTAGCATACCTTTTTGCCTTGTCATTATTGTCTTGGTTGTCTTTATTGTAGTGTCGGTAACTTTTGTTGCCTCTTCTCCCATAGCTTCCTTCACCAAATCAGTCCTTGTTTTTGTCATCTTCCTTCCTGTCCAGACATCTAGCAACAATATGATGCAGTTAAAACATGGTAAAGGTAATTTGCCTCTATATCTACCTTTTCCTTTAGGTAATCTTCTGGCCATAAGAGCTTCAAGCTCATCAATCTCATCATCAGTATTTCTATCACTATCATCCTTATTATTTCTACTACTAGACTTACCAATCTTCAGAGAATTCATAAAAGAAGATTCAATAGTCGATACAACACTATTATCATATTTGTTCAGTTCAAAAGTCATTAGCTTTCCAATCAGATTATCAAGAGTGAGAGTACTGTTAGGTGCTGACCTATTTTCATGAATTGTAGATTTTTTGATGGCATAAATAGGCAATAAAGTCCTTCGAATTTTTCTTACCATAGTGTCTTCATCAATAACACCATCAGATGCTCTAAAAAATGTGAACTACCTCCTTTATTTTGTTTGTGTACTCCAGAATGTTTTCTCCTTCTTTCATCTTCATATCATCGAATCTTCCTCTTAAACTTTTAGCTTTGGCTCTCTTGACATTTGTATCACCACTATAAACTTGAGCAAGTTTATCCCACATATATTTAGTAGTAGTGCAATCTTTAATATCTTCAAACTTGACATCTGTTAGAGTAGTAACAATCTCCATCATAGTAATGTTATGCTCATGTCTATCTCTTAGTTGATCAAGAGTCAAAGGTCCAGTGGGAGGTGCAACGTAGCCATTCTCTAATAATGTGAGGGCAGAATTCCCAATTCCAGATATATGCAGTTTCATTCAGCTTTGCCATATTGTAAGGTTGTCCTTGTTCAGCTTTGGCACATCCCTCTTATACATTTTGTGATCTTTATGCTAAAGTCCTTAAAACTCTGTTCCAAGAAACCAATACGCTCTAATTACAATTGTTAGAATAACTGAGGGGGGGTGAATCAGTTATCCACTGTCCCAAATACAAAATGTATATCCAAAAACAATTTAAACAAATTTCTACAGCTCGATAACAAAGAATAGTAAACTATCTGTGCTTTTACCGATTACCAGCTAATAAATTGTAGTAACTACTGATCAAATCTAATATGTAACATGTAAAGTATGATATCCAAAAATCATCACAATCAACACATAACAAAGAGATTTAACGTGGAAACCCTGTAAAGGGAAAAACCACCTGAGACTGGCAACCCAAAAATTGTTCACTCTTCTGAAGTGAGGTCGGAGAAGACCCAACCCTATTAAAGGTTACAAAACACACTGTAAGGTGTGACCTTGTTAGAGGATTTAACACTAACCATTATCATCCAACTAGCATTCACTATGGGTTTGACAGGATAACAAATGTGCATTCTATGAATGACATTACAAGACTTTCAAGTATACTCTGTTAAGAGATTTATTTGATTACAATGGTTAAACTGTAACAAAAGTTGATCTGATTACAATGTAACTTGATTTTCTAATGTACAGATCTATATTATGCTCATTCAAATCTCTGATCAATATATCAATTCTGTTCAACAATATTCAGTAACTTACTGTCTCTTGGTTATAGCTTTTTGACGCTCGATAATCTCTGCAGTTTGATTCTCCTTAACCAATTTGATCAGGCATGCATGAAGCTTGTTCACATGATATCTCTATAGTATCCTTTCCTTCGGCATGAGTTTCATAATGAAACCCTAGTCTCTTAAATAGACAAGTAAACCATTTTCCTTTCATCCATCAGAGTTGGATACTTAATCTCCTTCACTGGTTTTGCCGCTTAAACCTTCCTCGGCTGATGTGTCAGTAACATGTTTCAATTATGTCCTTTAGATCTTCCTTGAATTTTTCTAGCCATTGATCTTATAACAAACTTTATCTATCCACCTCGTGATCATACACTTTATAGCTCATCAGCTTCTATTGGCTAAACTAATCATTTAGTTCTTTGGTTCATTCTCGGTTAACAAAGAAATGTGTCGGTGAACACAAGCTTGGTTTATACTATGGTCAGTATACACTACACTACTTGGTGTATACTAGAATGCTTCATTAACCGACCACACTGCTTTGTAACATTTTTCTCCCAGCTTCATAATAGATTAATGCAACATAATCAAGTCAACAATATGAAGTCATAGAATTATCAATAAGTTACCAAGAGTATTCCTTATCCTTATCTATCATAACCATCTTTCTCCATGTAGATATTCTTAGTTCTTCATCTTTCTCTTCTCTTCTATAGATGTGTTAGATGTTTGCAACTTCATGATAAGTTTTGTCAAAACTAGTTGACATCAATGACAACATAAAACTAATTCAATTATCTTACATAAGAGTTCAGTGCTCGGTGATCTCTAATCACTTGAAGTTCTCCAATCAGGTTCTCAATCAGTTGTAGTTCATCAATATTTTCACTACTTCTCTCCAGAACATCTTCGCTAAATCATTTTCAAATAGCATGGCTCTTACTGCTTCAGTTACATACATGTTTCTTCTTTCTACAATACCATTTTGTTTAGGTGTTCTAGGGGCTGAAAACTGTCTCTTAAAACCATTCACTCCACAAAAAAGTGTTAAATTCTTTTGAAGTAAATTATCCACCTTTGTCTGATCTCAAACATTTAAGCTTCATTCTAGATTCATTCTCAACTTTGTTCTTAATTACTCTAAACTTATCAAATGCTTCAGATTTTTCTTTAAGAAATACAATCCACATCATTCTTGTAAAATCATCAATAAGAATCATAAAATACCTTTCTCCAAAGAATCCTCTAGTCCTTGTGGGACTGCTCAAATTTGTAGGAACAATTTCCAGCTTCTCTATTGTTGTAAATTCTTGCCTGAAAATGAGCTTCTCTTCTACTTAGCCACCACACATTCCTTGCAAATAATGTAAGTAGGTTTCATAATTTTAGGCAAATCTCTTACTACAAGTGTAGTACTCACTTTCACAATATTATCAAAGTTTATATGACAAAATCTTCTATGCCATAACCAACTATCATAAATTCTTAGTAATCAAGAATGTCATCTCAGTAGGATTCAACTGAAATACATTACCTCTAGTTCTTGATCCAGTACCAATCAAATTACCATCCTTGTCTTTGATTACATAAGTTTTCTTAGAAAACCAAACTTGATATCCCTTATCAAATAGTTGTCCAAGACTCAAAAGATTATGTTTCAATCCATCCACAAAGTAAACATCATCAGTGTTAGTCTTTCCATCAAGAGTAATAGATCCTATACCTTTTATCAAACAAGGTGCATTGTTTCCAACTCTCACAATTCCTACATCATAATTGTTAAACTTTATGAATTTCTTCATGTCTCCAGTCATATGATGTGAACAACCACTATCTATAAAATTCTTTAGATCTTCTAGGTTTAAAGTTCTTTCTATACTTCTTTACTCTCTTAGGACATTTAGATGCAAAATGACCATATTCTTGACAAGTCCAACATTAAAATTTTTTCTTACCATTTGGTTCTCTTTTCACAAGCAAGGCAATTCCTTCTTTAATATTCTTGTCTTCTTCATTCCTAGATCTATTGCTACTAGCATAGTTTCCGCTTACACTAATTCTTCTTGACAAAGTAGGGTGAATACTAAGTGCGTTGAATGCTGTCTCCATTCTAGGTAGATCTCCTAATTGTCTCAAGTTCATCTCTACTGCTTCTAATCTTCCAAGAAGAGTTTCTCTGGTGAAATTGTCAGTACAAGGTATAACTTTCTCTATCATTTGCGTTGTCTTCTTAAATGGAGGAGTCAATGTCCTCAAAATTTTCCATATCACTTCATTCTCTGTCTTGATTCCTTCACAAGATTTTATACCTGCAATAATTTATGACATTCTACCAATATAGCTTCTAACATATTCATCTTCTATCATTCTTATATCTTCAAATGCACATATCCAATTATGTAATCTGACTTTCTTTGCATGTTCATCACCTTGAAAAGTAGATTGTAAAGCTAATCAAATTTAATGAGATGTTTTTAGATATTTTACCTGACAATACTCATTTTTTGGAAGGGCTAACAAGAGTGCTTCTTTGGAAAGTATGTTACACATGAATAGATCACTCTCCTCATTAGTACATTCTTCAATTTTGTCTTCATCAATGATAGTCTTCTTGTTCTTTGTGATTAACCAATATCCTGGTCCTAAACAAAGTAAATGTGTCTTCATTATTTCTTTCCAGCTATCAAAATTCACTCCTTTGCTTCCTTGAAAGGCCCCCCACACATTTGCCAATGTCCACTAGTTGCCCCAGTTCCCTTGGGGTATAGCCGGTACCCCCCGCTATAAAGCAGGGGAAGATGAGGCTTGCATAAAGACCAGAAAGCCCGTTAGGGAAATCCTCAATATGATACCTTTACTTCCACATAGCCTTATAATGTGGGTCCCTTCAACCATATTATCCCTTTTAGGGCCTGGGTATAGCCAGATTTTTTCTAAGCGAGAACTGATACCCGACCCAACCTACCTACATGAGGAGGATGAGCTTTTTCTTAGAAAGGATAGCATGTAACTATCCCCCGAGAAGTAGATTACTTCGGGTAGAGTCATGTTCACTACATGCCTATTTGAGATCTCCTAGGAGTTGAACCCGAACTTTGTGAATGAAGTTCTTGTGAAGGTACCCACCGATCTATATATGTTACATCCACTCCTCAGCTGCATACCCCTTTGGGGGGTATGCAATAAGGCTGAGTAATTAGCTGGGGTCCACCCCTCGGCCGCATACCCCTTCGGGGGGTATGCAATAAGGCTGAGTAATTAATTGGGGTCCTGTCTTCAACTAGGGTCTTATCTTCGTGCCTTCCTTCCCACCTTTCTTCTCCCCTACCCACTTGCGCTTGGATGTTAGGATCATACACCCGGTGACTTGTGTAATAACTAGTCATTATAAGTTTCTAACTTCATGGTGTTCCACCGAGGGTCTTGGGCAGGATCAATCTAAAAAAAGGTGGGTAAAAATGATTTTTTGGGCAAGTGGGGTTAGGCCTGAGAAAGAAAAGGCAAGAGAAATCTTTCAAAAGGCAGGTTAAAACACTTTTTGGGTAAGTGGAATCTCATTCTTTGAATTCTGAATTCCTTTCATCTCATTCTTCAAATTCCACCTTGAATCTCATTCTTCGAATTCCAAATTTCATTCGAATCCCTTTTTTGTTTGTTTTCTTGTCTGATTGTGGGGGTAGACAGGTAGGGCACCTCCCAAGAGGGGCCCGACCTAGATACCCTAACATGGCAAGTTTTTTTCTTTAGGAATGTCCTACCTACCTCTGGGGAGGGCTAGGCCCCGTAGCCCACAAAGGCAAAGGGGGCCCATCATGAACTATGAAGGATACAGGACAGGACAGTCCAAACAAAAAAATGATCTCTGAACATAGGAGTGATCTCCAGAGTGACCTAAGGAGCGAGGGAGAGAACTCTAGAGAGAGGCTCAAAGCATAATATTCCCAAATTAGCTTATAATAATTCTCCTTGTCTTCTTCAAATCTTGGCAGGAACTATGCTTCTCTTTTTTCTGCTCATTCTTCAAAAGAAAGATTTAATCTCATTCGAGGTAGACTCATTCTTCAAATTCAACCAATTCTATACGTAACAGGGCCCTTTGTACTTGTCCTAGTATTACTTGCCATGGATCTCCTCAAGTTGTTAAACTTTTCCTTCAAGGACCTGCTACTCTGATACCAATTGTTAGAAATTAAATTCCACCAAGATAACTGAGAAGGGGAGGGGTGAATTAGTTATCAGATAAGTACAAATTTTATCACCTTTAATAGTTTTTAACCATGTAAAAAATGTGATTAACAACCATAGAAAGATATACATACACAACAACACAATAACACAAGATATGTTGGCTAGGGAACCTCTTGATCAAAGAGTAAACCCCAATGGGAATGATTCCCACAAAAGATGCACTAATATGAAAGTTCCTTATGAGAGGATGGAATCTGTTAGGAGTCTTATGAAATACATTTAGTACATATCAGTCCCTATTAGGAGACTTTGAATCTCTGCTAAAAGATTCTAACCCTGTTAGGAGTTATGGAAGACAGAAGGTTCCACTGTCCAAACAACTTCAAGGGTAGATCACCGAACACACTATCCAACTGATCTTTGTATTAATCAATAGAATAATACCAAAAGATTACTGATCTCAACAACTTATCACTTCTCCTCTGACTGTGCCAAACTGCACCAACTACTTCATCAGATCTTAATACTAGATCTCTATACTTCACATATCCTCTTCGAACAAGTATTGCATAATTTCACAGTTTACTTTCATAATCTTACAATATCTTATATTACAATAAGGAAAATATTCCTTCCTATATAACACACTCAAATAATTACAAATGAGTCGGCATACAAATTACAAAATAAAATCTTCCACACATTACACAAAATTCCATAATTACATAAAAATGTCAGCTTCCAATTAAGATAATTGTTTACTCATGTGACCTATGGCCTTGTGTCACATCCACATCACAATCTTCATGTCTTCATCATCTATACAACTTTGCATGCTTAGATTATATCCCGATTAGGAGATATCATCTGATTTCCACAAACCGCTACTCAGGAACACTACCTGAATACTGATTCCACTGAATTACACATAACTATCATGAATAGATGAATTTCCATATGTGCTCTTAACCATGATCTTATAAAATATCATATATTAAGTCCTCAACTCCGCATAGCTTGATCTTCAACATCCCATGTGCGCTAATACAAACACTATCTTGTTCTCTGCTAATCTTCAGTAGATCACTATGTTGACATCAATGACAATCACATTCATGAATGCAACAAAAAATGCTATAGAATGGCTACAAATACTGCCCCATATGATATATTCAGCATTCATTTCTAATAGGTTTACCCTAGGAATTGTCCCACTTTGCCTCTTGACACACTAGAATGCTCACTAACATACACAATGGTGCTTAGTGGACGTTGGGAACACTTTGGTTCGACATGTTCACGAACGTTCTATAAAATTCATGTTTCAAACAAGGTTGTCACCAATGTTTACCCACCCAAAAAGAGATAATGGAGCAAACCATTCAGTGCCAGGATGAACGGTTTGGAAGAAACCCAGTGGTGCAACTTTCAACTGACCCTCATTGCAAGTTTTGGCATCAAGCGAGACTAGTGTGCCAAATTCAAACAAATTTGAATCTCCCAGAATGGAGAGAGTTTATTGTAGGCCTTAGAATCATAGTACTATAGCATCTCACAGATCGATGATACCTCTCATGGGGTTTGAGATACGAGCCTTGAAAGATCACTGCCCAATCGTGCTTAGTGCACCTTAGGGACTCTTTGGTCTGGCATGGTTCCAAGTGTTCTAGTGACTTAGTAGTCAAAATGGGGTTATCAATAGTGTTTACCCACCCAACTAGAGCTAATGGAATAGACCATTCGGTGCTGGGACAAACGGTTTGGAAGAAACATAGTGGTGCAACTTTCAACTAACCCTCATTGCAAGTTTTGGCATCAAGTGAGACTGGCATGCCAAATTAAAAAAATTCAAATCTCCTAGAATGGAGAGAGGTTATTGTAGGCCTCAGAAATATGGTCCTATAGCATCTCACAAATTGTTGATACCTCTCACAATGTCTGAGATATGAGCCTCAGAAGATCTTTGTCCAATTGTGCTTAGTGCACCTTGGGGACACTTTGGTCCAGTATGGTCATGAATGTTCTAGTGACTCAGTGGTCAAAATGGGGTTGTCACTTGTGTTTACCCACCTAACTAGAGCTAATGGAAAAGACCATTCAATGTTGGGGTGAACAATTTGGAAGAAACCCAGTGGTACAACTCAATTGATTGTCACTACAAGTTTTGGCATCAAGAGAGATTGGCGTGCCAAATTAAAAAAAAATTGAATCTCCCAGAATGGAGAGAGGTTATTGTAAGCCTCAAAAACATGGTCTTGTAGCATCTTGAAGTTTTCCAATACCTCTCACGGGGTCTAAGATATGAGCCTCGAAAGATCACTACCCAATCGTGCTTAGTGCACCTTGGGGACACTTTGGTCTGGCATGGTCATGAACATTCTAGTGACTTAGTGGTCTAAATGGGGTTGTCACTAGCATTTACCTGCCCAATCAAAGCTAATGGTGCAGACCATTTGGTGTTGGGATGAATGGTTTGGAAGAAACCCAGTGGTGCAACTTTCAAGTGACCCTCATTGCAAGTTTTGGCATCAAGCGAGACTAGTGTGTCAAATTAAAAAAAAATTGAATCTCCCAGAATGGAGAGAGGTTATTGTAGGCCTTAGAAAAAAAATCTTGTATCATCTCATAGTTCTTTGATACCTCTCATGGAGTCTGAGATACAAGCCTCAAAATATCACTGCCCAATCATGCTTAGTGCACCTTGGGGACACTTTGGTCTTGCATGGTCGTGAACATTCTAGTGACTCATTGGTCAAAACAAGGTTATCACTAGCATTTACCTGCCCAACTGGAGCTAATGACGTAGTCCATTCAGTGCTAGGATGAACGGTTTGGAAGAAACCTAGTGGTGCAATTTTCAACTGATCCTCACTACAAGTTTTGGCGTCAAGCGAGATTGGCGTGCCAAATTCAAAGAAATTTGAATCTCCATGAATGGAGAGAGGTTGTTGTAGGCATCAAAAACATGGTCCTATAGCATCTCTTGATTTTGTGATACCTCTCAAAGAGTCTGAGATATGAGCCTCGGAAGATCGTTGCCCAATCATGCTTAGTGCACCTTGGGGACACTTTGGTCTGACATAGTCACGAACATTCTAGTGACTCAGTGGTAAAATTAGGGTTGTCACTAGCATTTACCCACCTAACCAAAGCTAATGCTGTAGTCCATTTGGTGCCAGGATGCAATCCTTCAACACCATCCCTTCACCCCAGGGAATCACCATTTTACTTTGCACACATTTAACCAATTTTGACTCAATGACTCCAACTATTACATCATTTGATGATACAAATGTACATGGAATTAGGACAGTACAAATGTAAGGATATAAAATTAAGATGATACAAATACAAGGATACAACATTCATAGTAAGGCAAAACAATTTTTGCACTTTACATGGCATTAAGATGATGCAAATGTGGGCTCTTAATATTTGCAAATCAACCCCATGGGCTCTTTTATATTTCAAAGTTTGCATCTAATTTTTTATATACAAAATTTGGCATCTAAATATACACATTACATTCAATTTTTGTTTTTATATATATATAATTTTTCATCTAATTATGCACATTACAGTCGATTGTTGTTTTTATATAGAAAATTTGGCAACTAAATATGCACATTACATTCAATTATTTTTTTATACACAAAATATTAAATACACAACTATATATAAAAAATAAGTGCCCTTTCCAATCCTAAAGTGTATAAGTTTAACACATGGTACTCGATGACATCTACATTCCAATCCCTGCATTCAGAAGGCAAAAGAAAAGTTAATAGAGAATATAAAAAGTTTATATAGGTTGACAAAAAGATTATGAATGTATAAGTAACTAAATGAACCAAAGAACATGACTAGCTAATGCATAGTGAAGTTTACCGCCATAAAAGATGGGCTAATCAAATTAACAACTTGATCTTGTATATCTATCATATATGTATCCAACTGCATTTACAATCCACATACAAAACCAATTTTATTGGTTCAAACAAATAAAGAAAAAAACTACAATTAATTTATTGAACATAATTGTAATGAACATGGAAAACCTTGCAACTTGAGTTGAACTTACCTACTAAAGTGTGCCTGAAGGGTCATCTCTCTGCTTGAGTGTATTCAATATTGCTTCATGATCAATAGTACTAATAGTCCAAAGTTCCTTTGTCTTTGGTTTTCCATGATGTCTCAACAACTTAACATTGGCTGCTATAACAAGGTGTGAATACATGAGAATGGTTTTGTGCTTCTCATAGTCTTTAAACAAAAGAATTCTATTATTTCTAATTATATATGTGCCCAACCATGTTCCCACAACAACATGTGATCCTATTGGATATGTGAACATATCATCATCTGTCATTGGTTGTGCAAGTTTCTGCTTTCCTCGTACACAACGTGCTAACTAGTAATCTGATTTCTCATCATTCCCTTGTGGTGCAACCCATGCAAAAACATGTCCTAGCTGTAGAAGATCTGAAAGATGGTCGTAGTCAAGTGAAAAATCCATGTCATCATTTATTACAGAGACTGTGATAGATAAAGGAGTTAGATAATGTGGAACCCACGTATTGATGCAAGAGCATCTTAGGTCCTTGGAAATCTTGTGTCACCAAAAACAAGTTTGAGTTTTTTATGCTTCTTGATTCCTTCTTTGACCGAGTTGGCTTGGTAGTTTCTTAGGTTCCTTCATTAACCGAGTTGGTCGGTTAATTCCTTGGCGTTCGATTATCCTTTCCTAGCGCTCGGTTATCCTTGCCTACCAAGTTGTTTCTTTTGGTTTTCAATTGAGGCCGACTTGTGCATTTAATTGTGGTCACAAATTTAATGTTGGTATCTATTATTGGGAAGCATGTGGACTTAGATTTGGTCATTCCTTCTGTTAATGGTGGATCTAAAGGCTGACTTGTTTGGTAGCCTCTTGTATATATTGTAGTTGGTGGTTGTAGTTTAGAGTCAGTTTTTGATAGCGGTTAGAAGTTAGAAGATTAAACATAGTTTCTAAATCCTTGCATGTTGGAGGACTATTGTAATTGAATTGTAATATTTGGCCCTAACCGAGAAGGCCTTACAACCTGACATGTATAAATCTATTTGATGAAATATAATGGATCCGATTTGCATTATTTCTCTCACTTTGTGTGTTGTTTCTTTTAAGTATGATCTCTGCAAGGTAGATTTTGATTAGGGTGTGCCTTTGGCCCTCATCCACCCCTGCCTTGCATCAGGTGGTATCAGAGTGAAGGTGAGATTTAGATCTAGATTTGTGAATCTAGGTTTGAGGGTTCCTTCTTGTTAAACCCTATTTGATTTGTTGTGGGGTAGCATATTGTGATCTAACCTACAATTATAGAGGATTTCAAGATGGTTCATTGGAGGTGAGATGAAGATCCAAGATTGGCAGACATGTTGAGTCAACTTGCTGCTAGATTAGAAGCTATTTAGACATCCCAGCGTAGACAAAGACATCTTGAAGATGTTAGTGATGATGAAATTGGGGAAGAACAAGGTGATGTAGAACCTGCACTAGTGATAGATCATGGTGATGAAAGATTGTTGAAAGCTTTGAAAAATATGAAGTCTACACCACATCTTTATCCTCTTGAGTATAGTGGAAAGCTAGATTCAGATGAATTGGTGGATTGGATCACTAAGATTGAAAAGTACTTTGAATATAAAAATGTCCTTGAGGAAAAGAAGGTGAAGATTTCAAGCACAAAGTTGAAGAGCCATGCATCCTTGTGGTGGGAGCATCTGCAATTGGACAGAAAAAGGAAAGGAAAAGACAATATTTAGGTATGGAATAAGATGGTAAATAAGTTGAAAGGAAATTTTTTACTTTGTGATTATCAGATTAACCTAGTTAGGTGAATGCAAAGTTTGAGGTAGAAAGATAGCTTGGTAAAAGATTATACTGAAGAATTCTATAGATTAGTTATCATATATGGACATGATGCAGATGAAGTGGAAATAATTTCTAGGTACCTAAAGGGATTGAGAGTTTCCATCCAAGAAGAAATTAGTTTGGTTAAGTGTGAAAACATTGAGGGAGCTTATTAGTTTTCCTTGAAAGTTGAGGAGAAATTGAACAAAAGACATGAGCAAAGACAAAGAGGTAGAGGTGGTAGATTCCCTAGAGGAAGAGGTAGATCTTATGGTGAAAACAATAGATTTGATCTGGAAAAGATAAATCTGGATAAAGGAAAGACCAAGTGGAAAGGTGAAATTTTAGTTAGAGGAAGAGGCAATAATTACCGAGTTGGTTATAATAGAGGTGGATTCCAGGGAACTTGTTACAATTGTGGGGAAGAAGGACATATATCATTTGAATGTACACATGCAAGTAAGAAGGTCGGTAGCAGTATAAATTCTTTGGTGCAAGAAGATTCACCGAATGAACCTGAGAAGGAAAAGAACTTGATGGTAAGGAGAGCACTTTGGAGTGAAAGAAATAAGGAAGATCTGGTAAGGAAAATTCTGTTCAAGACTAGATGTAGAGTTTATGATGAAGTGTGGAAGGTAATCATTGATAGTGGAAGCTCGAAGAACTTGGCATCTAAGGAAATGGTTAAAAAGTTGTAGTTGGAAAGGTTGAAACACCTGAAGCCCTATCAAATTTCATGGATCAAGGATGAGCATACACTCTTGGTAAGTGAATAATGTTATGTGAATTTGAAAATTGGAAAGTACTATGATAAGATGTTATGTGATATCATGCCTATGGATTGTTGTCATATTTTGTTGGGTAGACCTTGGCAATATGATAGACATGCTATATATGATGGGAGATTGCATAAATATACTATTTGGGCTGATGGGAGAAGACAAATCTTGTTACCTTTGATTTGAAGAAGAATGATGTATGTTTTGTTGTGATTCCTAACAAACTGAGTAAGAAAATAGAGGATAGCATCCTTGAAGGGATTGATAAGATACTCACTGAGTATAGAGAGATCATTTTTGACAATGTACCTGATGGTTTTCCACTGAAGAGAATCGTTGATCATTTCATGGATCTAATCTCTGGAGCTAGTTTACCGAATAAAGCACCACTTTGGTTGACACCTATTGAGAATCAAGAATTGAACTGAAAGATTCAAGAATTGTTGCAGAAAGGTTTGATCTAAGAAATTTTGAGTCCTTGTGTAGTACTAGCTACATATTGGCACCTAAGAAGAATGGAGAATGGAGAATGTGTATAGATTCTAGTGCAATCAACAAAATAATAGTGAAATATAGGTTTCCTATACCAAGAATGGATGACATAATGGATAGTTTGACTGGAGAAAAGTATTTGATCAAAATTGATTTGAAAAGTGGGTATCATCATATCAGAATCAGAGAAGGTGATGAGTGGAAGACTTCTTTCAAGACAAGAGAAGGTTTGTATAAGTGGTTGGTTATGCCTTTTGGTTTGACTAATGCACTGAGTACTTTTATGAAATTGATGAATGAAGTTTTGAAGAAATTCTTAGGTAAATTTGTGATTGTATACCTAGATGATATTCTGATATTCAGTAAAACCATAGAAGAGAATTTGGTGCATGTTAAGCAAGTATTGCAAATGATGAAAAAAGAAAAGTTGTTGATTAACCTGAAAAAGTGTTCTTTCATGCAAGAGGAGATCATGTATTTGTGATTTGTGATTTCAGTTGATGGATTGAAAATGGATCCTGAAAAGGTTGAAGCTATTTTGAATTGGTCTACACTTGAGAATTCTAGTGAGGTAAGATCATTTCATGGTTTGACAAGTTTTTACTGAAAATTCATTAGGAATTTCAGATCAATTTGTAATGCTATGACTGAGACTATGAGAGGAGATAAAAGAGAATTTAAGTAGACACATGGAGCTGATAAAATTTTTGAGACTCTGAAGCAGAAGGTTGTTGATTTTCTTATGTTAGCATTGCCTAATTTCAATAAGGTATTTCATGTGGAATGTGATGCAAGTGGTAGTGCAATAGGAGTTGTGTTGAATCAGGAAGGTAAACCCGTTTCTTTCTTTAGTGGAAAGTTGAATGATGAAAAAAGGAAATATTATGTGTATGATCAAGAATTGTATGCTATTGTTCAAGCCCTGAAGAAATGGAGACATTATTTGATACCGAGTGAATTTGTGTTGTATACTGATCATAAGGATTTATAGTATTTGGGTAGTCAGAATAAGTTGAATCAAAGACATATGAAATGGGTTGAATATTTGCAGAGTTATACATTTGTGATAAAACATAAGATTGGAGTCACTAACCGAGTTATTGATTCATTGAGTAGAAGAATATCTTTGATGATCGAGATGAGAATTAAAGTTCTTGGTTTTGATGATATGAAAGTATTGTATGAAAATGATCCTAATTTTTTTGAGCTATGGAGAAAGTGCAGAGCACCTATTCAAGATCAACCGAGTACTAAATGGGAAGACTATTTCATTCAAGAAGGTATGTTGTTTAAAGGTATTCAGTTGTGTATACCGAGAGGATCAATGAAAACTAATTTGATAAAGGAGAAACATAGTAGTGGTTTGGTTGGACACTTTGGTGTTGACAAGACATTGAATTTTCTTAAGGAGAAATAATTTTGGCCACAGTTGTATAAGGATGTTTAGAAATTTGTGAGAAGTTGTTGAATTTGTCAAGTTGCAAAGGGAGTAAATCAAAATACTAGATTGTGTATACCAATTTATATTTTTGAGAAACCTTGGATTGATATCAGTATGGATTTTGTTCTTGGCTTACCGAAGATAGTGAGAGGTAATGATTCTATATTTGTTTTTGTGGATAGATTTTCTAAATGGAACATTTCATACCCTATAGGAAGACATCAGATGCAATGCATATAGAAGATATTTTCTTTAAGGAAATTGTTAGATTGCATGGATTACTAAGGAGTATCATCTTTGAATGAGACATTAAATTTATTGGATACTTTTGAAAGACTCTTTGGAGAAATTTTGGCACCGAGTTGAGGTATAGCTCTAGATTTCACCCATAGACTGATGGACAAATAGAGGTTTTGAATAAAAGTTTGGGTAATCTTTTGAGATGTTTAGTTGGGGACACACCGAGTAATAGGGATTCTATGTTGGCACAAGAAGAGCATACAATAATTTAGTGAATAGGAGTACTGGAAAAACACCTTTTGAGATTGCAAATAGAATACAATTGAGAGGTATATCAAATTTGAAGGATATTGCTGGTGAAGAAAAGAGAAGTGCTGAAGGAGTAAAGTTTGCTGAGTTCATGAAGATACTACATGAAGAAGTGAAACATAAGTTGGACAAAAGTAATCAAAAGTACAAAGACATAGCTGATAGATCACGAAGACATAAGACTTTTGCAGTTGGTGATGAAGTAATGGTTCATTTGAAGAAAGGTAGATTTCCTGTTGAACCATATGGGAATATGAAAATAAAGAAGTTTGGTCCTTGTAGGATATTGAGGAGATTTGACAATGGAAATACTTATGAGATTGAGTTACTTGATGACATGGATATATCACCTATATTCAACATTGCTAATTTATATGAGTACCATGAATTGGATGAAGAAATGATAGTACTGAATGATTATCCTAAGAGATAGACAAAAGAAGTTGAGTAGATTTTGGAACAAAGAGTTGGCAGAATCACAAGAGGAAAACAATATATGGAATATCTAGTAGAGTGGAAGAGAATACTGATTGAAGATAGTTTGTGGATTTCACAATCTGAGTTGGATTCAACTCGGGTTATACCTGCTGCATGATTCAGAGA
The DNA here is from genome assembly GCA_027943335.1 of Chamaecyparis obtusa. Taxonomy (NCBI): domain Eukaryota; kingdom Viridiplantae; phylum Streptophyta; class Pinopsida; order Cupressales; family Cupressaceae; genus Chamaecyparis; species Chamaecyparis obtusa. The sequence goes on along the minus strand of BSBK01001224.1, from coordinate 553,090 downwards.
ATCATTTCAAATAACCCCAGGTGTTTGATGTAGGAGCATCTTGGGTCCTTAGCAATCCTGTGTCACCAAAAACAAGTTTGAGTTTTCTGTGTTGATTGGTTCCTTCTTTGACCGAGTTGGCTTGGTAGTTTTTCGGGTTCCTTCATTAACCAAGTTGGTTGGTTAATTCCTTGGCACTTGGTTATCCTTTCTTGGTGCTTGGTTATCCTTTCTTACCAAGTTGTTTCTTTTGGTTTTCTATTGAGGCCAACTTGTGAATTTAATTGTGGTCATGGATTTAATGTTGGTATCTATCATTGGGAAGTGTGTGGACCTAGATCTGGTCGTTCCTTCCATTAATGGTGGATATAAAGGCTGACTTGTTCAGTAGCCTCTTATATATATTATAGTTGTTAGTTGTAGTTTAGAGTCAATTTTTTATAGTGGTTAGAAGTTAGAAAAAGAAGATAGCTTCTGAATCCTCGCATGTTGGAGGACTATTGTAATTGAATTATAATATTTGGCCCCAACTGGGAAGGCCTTATAGTTCAAAATGTATAAATCTATTTGATGAAATATAATGGATCATCTGCATTCTCTCTCTCACTTTGTGTATTGTTTCTTTCATGTGTGATCTCTGCAAGGTAGATTTGGATTAGGGTGTGCCTTTGGCCCCTCATCTGCCCCTTCCTTGCATCACATATCAACCCACTCACTTGACTCACATTGATCCCAATCACACTGAGGACACCTTAGACAATAAAAAGCCAACTCTTGTGTCCAAATGGTCCATGTACTAGCATCTGAGCTTCGAAATGAATGCATTTTTTAAGAATCTTTCATAGTTTGACAATCTGACCTATCTCCTTTTGTGCCCAGCTCAACCAACCAAAAGAATATGCGCACCACTGAATCAAGAGTCCCCCCTTGTGACATTGTTCAGGTACACCAATCAACAATAGAATGAGCATCAAGGAGTTATGCATTTGAAATCCTCAGTTGCTCCTTAACTAGAGCTCTTTTATATTTCAAATTTTGCATCTAATTTTTTATATACAAAATTTGGCATCTAAATATACACATTACATTCAATTTTTGTTTTTATAAATACAAAATTTTACATCTAAATATGCACATTATAGTCGATTTTTGTTTTTATATACAAAATTTGGCATCTAAATATGCACATTACATTCAATTGTTGTTTTTATATACAAAATCTTAGATAGACAACTATATATAAAAAATAAGTGTCATTTATGCTCCTAAAGTGTATAAGTTTAACACATGATACTTGATGACATCTACATTCCAATCCTTGCATTCGGAAGGTAGAAGAAAAGTTAATAGAGAATATAAGAAGTTTATATAGGTTGACAAAAAGATTATGAATGTATAAGTAACTAAACGAACCAAAGAACATGAATAGCCAATGCATAGTGAATTTTACTATCATAAAAGATGGGCTAATCAAATGCACAACTCAATCTTGTATATCTATCATATATGTATCTAACTACATTTACAATCCACATACAAAACCAAGTTTATTGGCTCAAACAAATAAAGCAAAAAACTACAATTAATTTATTGAACGTAATCGTATTAAACATGGAAAACCTGACAACTTGAGTTGAACTTACCTACTGAAGTGTGCTTGAAGGGTCATCTCTCTGGTTGAGGCTATTCAATATTGCTTCATGAATAGCAGTACTAATAGTCCAAAGTTCGTTTGTCATTAGTTTTTCTTGATGTTTCAACAACTTAACATTGGATGTTATAACAAGGTGTGAATACATGAGAATGGTTTTGTGCTTCTCATGGTCTTTAAATGTAGGAATGCATTTATTTGTAATCATATATGTGTGCAACCATGTTCTTTCAACATGTGATCCTATTGGATATGTGAACATATCATCATTTGTCATTGGTTGTGCAAGTTTCTGCTTTCCTCATACACAATGTGCTAACTAGTAATCTGATCTCTCATCATTCCCTTGTGGTGCAATCGATGCAAAAACATGTCCTGGTTGTAGAAGATCTAAAATATGGTCGTATTCAAGTGAACAATCCATGTCATCATTTATTATAGAGACTGTGATAGATAAAGGAGTTAGATAATGTGGAACCCATGTATCAACCCACTCACTTGACTCACACTGATCCCAATCACACTGAAGACACCTCAAAAAATAACAAGCCAACTCTCATGTCTAAATGGTCCATGTACTAGCATCTAAGCTTCGAAATGAATGCATTTTTGAAGAATCTTTCACATTTTGACAATCCAACCTATCTCCTATTGTACCCAACTCAACCAACTAAAAGAATCTGCACACCGCTAAATCAAGATTCCCCTCCTGTGATAATGCTGAAGTACACAAATCAACATTATAACAAACATAAAGGATTTATGCACCTAAAATACTTAGTTTCTCCTTAACTAGAGATCTCTTTACACATGCACCTGCTCCATCATGCTCCCATTTTCCATGACCAGCCTAAAAAAAACTCCAAATATGAGGTACACCTCTCTCTACATGCATTCTACATAACCAATAAAATATATGAGCATTTTTTAATTGACTTGTGTAGTTATCTGACCAAATGAGTGTTAGAAAGTAAAGTCCACCAAGATAACTGAGAGGGGGGGTGAATCAGTTATCAGATAACTATAACTTTTATCAACTTCAATATATTTTAACCATGTAAGCAATGTAATCAACAACCATAGAAAGATGCACTAATATGAAAGTTCCTTGTGAGAGGATGGACTTTGTTAGCAGTCTGATGAAATACATTTAGTACATATTAGTCCCTACTAGGAGACTTTGAATCCCTGCTAAAATATTCTAACTCTGTGAGGAGTTATGGAAGATAGAAGGACCCACTGCCCAAACAACTTTAGGTGCAAGATCACTGAACACACTATCCAACTAATCTCTATATTATTCAATATAATAATATCAAAAGATTACTGATCTCAACAACTTATTTCTTCTCCTCTGACTGTGCCAAACTACACCAATTACTTCATTAGATCTCAATACTTTGCATATCCTCTTTCAACAAGTATTGTACAATTTCGTAATTCACTTTCACAATATTAAAATTCAATTCCAAACTACAATAAGGAAAACATTCCTTCCTTTATACCATACTCAAATAATTACTGGTTAATAAGAACCGAGCTGCAGAACAATTATTGAGCTACAAAGAGTAATTATTTATGGATAGTAAGTTGATATAGTATTGAATTTGAAGTGGAATATTGATCAGAAATATGTGAATGAGCTGAACATTGATCTGTAAATTGCAATTGAAGTTGTTTTAAGGCAGATCATCTACTGTTACATATTTAACCATTTTACATAGTCAAATCTCTTAACCGAGTGGACTATGAAAGTCTTTTGATGTTTCATTCATAGAGTGAACATTGTTATCCTGTCAACCCCAGAGTGACTGATGGTTGGATGATAACTTCTGGTCTAAAATCCTCTAACAAGGTCACACCTAATAGTGTGTTTGTAACTTTTAACAAGGTTGGGTCTTCACCAACCTCACTTTAGAAGAGTGAACAATTTTGGGTTGCCGGTCCCATGTGGTTTTTCCCTTCATAGGGTTTCCATGTTAAATCTCTTGTGTTATGTGTTGATTGTGATATTTGTTTGTTATCATACTTTACATATTACATGTTAGATTTAATCGGTAACTACTATAAGTTTTAGACTGACAATCGGTAATAACATAGACAGTGAAGGTATTTTATGTTTACCGAGTAATAGATGTAGAAGAATTTGTTTTGGATTATACATTTTGAATTGGGACACTAGATAACTAATTCACCCACCTCTCAGTTATTCTAACATATTCAACAAACTTCACTAGCCCACCACACTCTGAGAACTTATCATTTAAGAAATCTTTTCTATAAAAGAAACATCCATCATCTCTAGGACATAAAAAATGATCTAGAAAGTCTCTTGATGATTTTGGAAGAGCACTTACACCACACTCCTCCAACATTTTACTAGTATGCAAAGTAGAATGAAGGGATCGTAACAGTTCATGGTGCATTGAAAACTCCACATGATATTTGCAACAACAAGTATTTCAAATCTTAAGAGGCACACAAAAAAAAGGCTTGAGAGCTTCAAAAGCTCTTTGTGATATTTTCAATCTTGGATGTGTCTCACAAACTTTTTTGAACAACATTTTTTGACTCACCTCCAAATAATGTTTGGGATGTGGGGTGCGGTCTTGAAAACCAATTCTCAACTTCAAGACATCCTTCACATTTGGTGACACTCTTGAGTTAGATTGCCAAAATAGTTGAATTTTATCCTTCACACCATCGATAAGCTTCTTATCACAATGTGAAAGTATCCCACCATAAGCCCATGTATCATGTTGAAGAGGATCATCAAGTCTTTCTCTTCTTGCAAGTGCTCTATCCAAAGTTTTATGATTTAGGTTCAAGTCAACACAAGTTTGTCTCATCAAATGAGCCTTTCTCAAATGATGACTTACTAAGGAGGTTGTAATAACCCTCCTAGTGGCTCTCTTATCTTTTTCCTTGATATTTTTCCAATGGAATTGAGAGCACTAAAAATATTTCTCACAATAATAGCATTCCTCTCCTTTTTCTTGTTCACACTAATCTTCAATTTGACTAGTATACGTCTCATCTTCTGCATCTTTAACAATTGCACAAACATTTGACATTTCTCAACCAACGTCTTGTGGCTAAAAAATTGATCAATTTTTTTTGAAACCCACAATTGAACGGTTCTTTTTGATCTCTTGCCATTGAAATTGCTCATTGTGTTCTCATCAATTTCAAGTAACCATTTAGTTGTTCTTGAAGGTCCCAATTTTGAAGTTTGTCTTTCTTCCTCCCAAGTGACTTAATTTATCATATAATTTGGAGATGTGTTACATTGATTTGGTTCTTGTGTACCATTATCATTGTCAATTCCTTCATATTCAATCGGTGGATTGTCATTGTCAATGTCCACACTACCATTATCCACATCTACATGTTCATTTTCAAAACCTACATTTTCATCTTCAATCCCTACATTCTTATTTTTAATATTATTGTCATAAATCATTTCAAATTCATGTTCTTCTTCACTTGAAACTATATTTAAGGGTGGGCCTATGCCCACATCTTCATTAATAATTAACATTCCTTGTCTCTTATTCTGATGGGCAACCCTATCCATTTCTCTATACACTTCAATCTCTTCATTTGTGAGTTTCCTCTTCCATTTATGCTTTCGATGAATACTACTCCCCATAGTGAGACCAAAATGGTGATGCAAAAACCTTTGGAAATTGAGAAATTCCAGTCAAGGGGGAAAATGTGGATTTTTGTCTTCTACAACTGTAATCCTGTGATTCTCTGTAGAAAAATGTACTTCTCAGGATGAGGGACCCAGAGAATAAACATTTTACTTTTCAATGCCAGTAAAAAAAATCAGATATCCAAAAATATTAGATATCTAAAATTATTAGATATCTGATATTATTGGATGTCCAAAATATCCCACCCAAATTTTGTCAAAATCTCTCTCTCTCTCACACACACATCGATTTGGAGTTTATGTCATTATGTAATCAATATTTATCTTGGATTGCTTTTATGTTTAGATGGTTATTTAAATTTAGTTTGGATATGTATGTTTCATTATTTTGTGTACAAGTTGTGAAATGTTGTAGGCAATCTATACTTACATGTTGCATGTATGGCTTGGATATGGGTTTTCTATTCCCATAGATCTTTCATTGTTCATACATATTCAGATTTGTCGCTTGGTTTAGTCACTTGTTTTGATGATTTGTTGTCATGAAGAGGAGGAGAGATGTTGTTAGTAGGTATAGTCTTAGTGGAGGACCTATGGTGTTGAATATGTGATTCTTACATGTTAGAAACCTTAAGATTTGGATTCTTGTTTCAAGGATGTGATCATGATACCATGGATGTTTCTTATGTTTATGGATTTTGGCATGACTTGATTGGATTTGTAGGAAATTTTTTTTTGGATTCCTGATTTTGTTATGATGAAATATCTTCTTGGATGAGGATCATAAATACTTTGGTTTCTTCTTGGGAGCTCATGATGTGAACTTTGATTTCTTTGATGATGTGATTTCCTTGGTTGATTCTCATTTAGAGGATGGTTTTATCATGATCTCATGGATAGCTTGTATGCACTTTTTGTGTGATCTTTTGATAGTGATGATGTGGTAGTGTAGGATTGGTTTCTTATTTTTTGTTGGTAGTTTGAGCTTGGAGATATTGGTTTCACTTGATGTTACTGACATATCAATTGTGTGTGTAGAACTAGAGGATATTTATTTAGGATATGGATATTATGATTCCATGTGTGACTCGGTATCATGGTTCAACAAGAGTTGTTGGTAGTAATGTAGATTGACCATTAGATGGTACATGATCTCATTTAGTGTTTCTTATGTTTGGAGGATACCTTAGATATTGCTACAGAAGGGTCTTTTTCATTTTTTGGTTTACTAGTAGGAGATGGTAATCTTCATGGTGATTAGATATGTTGACATCTTGAGGATAGGGTCCTTGTTTAATGTTTTGTTAATGTTGTCATTTTATATGTTATCCTCGATGATAAGGTGGTTTATAAAATATGATGGTTTATTATTCTTTCATGACACACTCTTGATTCTAGATTTGAGTTTTGACATGATATGGTTATTATATATGAACATATGGAGCATGTTATCTCCTAGGAAGAGTTGTTTAGATCATGTTGTCATGTTTATGTTTGTGATTATATGGTTGGAGCTTTTCCATTGATCTTGGTTTAGTTCTCTTTGTATAGAGTACATGATAATTTTATTAATTAGTCTATGATGGTACTATGTTGCACTTGGATTTTGTCACAGAATGATTGGTTATAGGTGTTTATGGATACTTGGAGACTTAGGCTATTTCAATATTCTCTTGTGGTTAGAGATATGTGTTGAGATGGTTTATGGTTTCAATAGAATGATCGAGAAGAATTCACTTGGTATGGACTTGAGAGGAGAGTGTTCTAGACGAGTCATGGTGACTTGGATATATTGATGAGAATTCTCATTTTCCGCTCTTGACCTATTTGGTAATTTACCACTTGATCATAATTTCCCATTGTTCCTTTGAAATGCATTATGTTTATGCTTATGTTTCATAGATATGGACCTTTAGCTATGGATAAATGGTTAGTTCAAGAGGATATGTTTGAGAGATGCTCAAAATTGTTTATCTCATTGTGCATTTATGTTGTTTTATGATATCATTATGATTGAGTTTGGGATATGGTTTATTTGGGCGTATTCCTTATATTGGAAATTGTATCAGTTTGATCATCTTGGTTATGAAAGGTTTACATCCATGTTGATTACATGATATATACATTTGTTTGGCCTAAGAGGTCAAAGGTTTTTTTGGATGTTGTTATGGATTCTCATTTTGGGTGTTATGGAGGAGATCATACTTGACACAATTGGTATTTAGAGTTTTATATAGAAGAAAATGCTATAGGTTTTAATTTTTAGTGTTCTCTTTTGGTCTTGGTTATCTTCCTTGATGTTTGGTTTTGCATCACATTTGATTTTAGGTTGGTTGAAGCTATGTGATCACTATTTTGTGTTCATATGTTCTCATGTGGGAGATGGCATGGAGGTTCCTTATCTCTTTATTTTGTTGGTTGTGGAGAACATGAGAGAGAATTTGATTTTTTTTGTTAGAGTTGCACTTGCGGGTTATTGATTTACATGTTACATATTATTTTGGATGTTCATTGATACTGTAGAGGTATGGTTATAATTTTTATATGATGTTGTAAGTGGATCTTTTGAACACATTAATCAATTTCAAATTTGACATTACTTATACAGTGAGAGCTTCCTGATGTGTATGTGGCAAGTACTACACTTGGAGCTTGTGATTGCATGTTATAGGTTGGATATGTTAATGCTATATTAATCAATTGATATGTTTTTTATACCACGGAGGCATGAATATTTGGATGTGTTAGCACTTTTTATGGGTTTTCTTTCACGCATGGTTATTGGTTCTTGACAACTACCAATGCATGTAACTTTGGATAAAGTGTTTGATATAGGGATGTCAATTGAGAAAGGCCTATTATTTGTTTGCAATAGGTTGTGAATATTTATCTTTAGATGGCCTCTTATGTATGGGCAATGATAGTGGAATGATGGAAGATGGGAACATTCATGTATAAGATGGTGGTTACTTAATTTTTGTTGTGGGCATCCTAATGGAGCACATGGAGTAGTTTTATTCATGATGTCACATGCATCTATATGGATTGTACCCTAGTTCATATTTTTGGCTACTTATAAATTTAAACTTATACAATGTATACAACACGTGGGAGAATGTTAGGAAATAGGTGTTGTGCACCTTTTAAATAATAATGTTGATTATTATAATATTTTACTTATTATATAATTGTAACATTCTAAGTTGTAAGCATTTATAATTTTGGTCCTTAGCTAGGCCCTATTTTAGTGCTCAAAAATTTCATGCCCATTATTCTTGATCATACCTTAATTTAATGCACATTTTCAGATTCCTCATCTCAAAATTGACCCCAAACTTAAATCTAGGCCCTTTTTGCCTTGTAAAGGGAAGCCTGGAGTGTATGCAACAATTTAGGTCATTCCCTACCATGGGTCTCATCCTCTACATGAAAAAAGGGTCCCAAATTTAAATTGGAGTATGGTCTTTTGATTTTTTGTAGGATTTCAATTCCATGTCAGCCTCCTTCAAATTTTGAGCCCCAAAATTTCTAGGTGAGTATAAGTACAAGGCTACCTCCCTCATTTTCAAATTTATGTCAATTTATTAAATGAAATCAAATTCTAATACATCACATTGCAATTAAAAAACTCAATCATTCAAGGAGTAGTCAGTTTCATTCAAGAGTCAAGTATGGAAGATGTGGAGTAATGTCTAGATCCTAGCATGTGTGAAGGCATTCATGTTCTTCCTATCCTAGATCCAAGGTCAACATTACATCAAGATAGATTTTAAAGTATCTTCATGAGAAATTTGACACTTGTGAAGCTATACTATCTTTTTAAGCCTCTTCTACTAACAACACACTTTTTCCTTTATGCAAATTCAATTCAATTTCAAGGTTGGTTACTATACAAGGGTTTGACTAAGGAAAAATCTTTTATCAAAATATTTTCCCCATTTTTTTATGTGTAGGTGACAAGTGATGGAGTAACAGATTGGGTTACAATTATTTCATCCAAAAATGGACTAGTAAACCTTGAGCTCCACTCTAACATTAAAATTTAAAATACTAGACTTTATCTTATGCCTAATCAAATTTTCATATTTATTTAATACCTTATTTCTTGATCAAATCATCATTTTATCATTTATTTGATTATATCCTAAAGTTTGACCACTTTATCCTAAGCTTCATTTAATTAAGAGAAAATGCTCCCTTTTAATTAAATAATAAAATCACTTTATCCTAAGCCACATTTAATTAAAAGAAGTTGTCCCCTTTTAATTAAATAAAATCCACTTTATCCTATGTGTGCACATGAAAAATGAATTTCCTAATTTAAAAAAGAGAAATAGATAAAAAAGGAATCTCTTTTGCCTCTTAATCCTCACCACTCATTTCTACCTAACCATTCTTGCCCATTGATTTTTCCTCTTGATAATCTTGTACCCTAAAGTCAAAATAGGGATTATTCTCTACCCTTGGATATTTCCTCTTAATCTCCATCGTCCATTATTCTTTAAAAGGAGGCTCTTTCCTCACTCTTGCCTTATTATATCACTCATTCATGCTATTGTTATGCTATCATTTTATTTACTTGCATTCTCAGAGTACTCTCTTGCATTCTAGTTTACTTACATTTTAGCTTAGTATTTCCTTATTGCATTTAGCTTAAATCACATAGCTTAACTAGGAGGTATTGTAATCTTGTTAGATTAGATTTTCTTTCTTGTTCTTGCATTTGCATTCTAGTTAGTTCTTGCATTTCATTTATATCTCTCATCCTTGCATTATCATTTTGAATCTTCCATTCTATGGTGCACCTTGCAAGGGTTTCTTATTGAGGTTCATTTTAGAGCCACTATACATAATATTTACATTCTTTCACATCATAGATAGGAAGCTATAAGCCGCTTCTTGAGATATCACTATTCATGGATTCTCTCAAGTGCAATAGTTTATAGAAGTGTGTCATATTTTGATCACACATTTTTGGTGCCCACCGTGGGGCTCATGTAGCTGATTTTCCTTCATTTTATTCAAGTTTTTAAAGTCTAACTCTTGTGTAGATTGAGTTGAAGAGAAAATCCTAGGGTTTTTGAAAGATTTGATCATATCTCACAAATGACTTGGAGTTTTGATTTGAATTTTTTTTTTTGCAGGTTGGGGATGGATCAGAGGTGTCTCAGTCCAAAATTCATATTTTTATGATTTTTTTCTGCGAGTTATAATTTTTTATTGATTTTTCATAAAAATCATTTTTGGTCGCAAATAAGAAGATTTTTCAGAAATATTTACATGTTTGGAAAGACCTGAGAATTCTATAGGGGGTTAATTCTTTATGTTTTTAATTTAGATGCAATAACATGGCTCAAATAGTCAATTTGTAAAAATAGGTATGTTTTCATAAAATGAGTCTCTAGGGCACAAATTAAGAGATATTTTTGAAATTTTTACATTTTTGGAAATTTCTCTAGTTTTTAATAGGGGTCTCTTCTTTTCATTTCTATTTTTGGGGCTGACATTATAGCAAACAAATTGGATCTTGTTGACTAGGTCAAAAGCAAAAAAACAAAACAATTGTGATGAGCTTGCACTTTATTGGCACATAGTTCAATGCATGATTGGGATTTCTTGTAGGTCTTTGATATTTTCTATCTTCTAACATTGGGTTTGCAGAATGGTTGACCAAGAATAAAACATTTTGAGACTACTAATCAATTTGTTATGTAGGACGTTGTTTGTAGGTCTTGAAAAGATTTGAGATTACTAATTCATTGGTTTTGTAGGTTTCCTTGGAGGTTTAAGAAAACATTGTGTCTAATTTAAGTTGATTTTTATAGGCACCTAGCTTAATTAGAAGGCTTCTTCTCTTGTAGTTAGTTGAGTAGTAGGAGAGTATGCTCTTTTCCTTTTGAAAAATAAAAAATCTTGACCTACTTAGTTTGGGAGACACTATGGAGTAGGAGAGTATGCTCTTTTCCTCATGGAAAATAAAAAATCTAGACCTCCATTATCTATCATTTTACTTTCTTGTATTTACCTTTAGAGGGTCTGCCAAGAGAGAAATCTTTTGGGAATGACCCAAGTGGGGAACCAGAGAACATGGCTTCTCTATCCTACTATAATCAAAAGCTTCCTTCAATCTAAAGAGAGGGAAGACTTGGCTATTTTCTATTCCTTATGCTTCTTCATGTGTAGGGCCTAGTGGCCTAAATCTTGCTAAGAAAGACTACACTTAATTGGGTGCTTGTAGGGCCTTCTTGGTCTAAATCTTGTTCACAAGACTACAAGGGGAGTACATTCACTTTGTATAGGGCCGAGAGGTCTAAATCTTTCTTGCAAGACTATGCATTTTGGGTGCTTGTAGGGATATAGGCCTTAATTTCTCTTGTGAAACTACAAGGGGTAGTCATGAATGGAGATTCTCACTAAACACCTTAGGACTTAGAGGCTATCCTTTTTGGCCATGTGACTTCCTTTGTGCAAGTATTGATCCAAGCGGACTTTACCTGAATCACCCCAAGATACTCACAATATGTAGTCCCTTGGATGCAAATCCATGACAAAGCCAACATCACTTTGTGTGAGGTGAAGGGATATAAAGTTGTGGGAAAAGGTTGAAACACTTCCCTCTTGACCTTAGGTAGTTTGCTTGATGTGTCCTCATTTTGTGCAAGACCTGTGGAAATATTTTGAACATACACATGATGGTACTATCGATGGAGTATTCCTTTGAGACCTCACAAATTTGTGTATCGTGCAAGGTTTCTTTGTCCCTTGCTTGATTGCTTGAAGACTACTATATGTGTCACAATTGCTTTGAAAACTTCAAACTTGTTCTTAAACATGAGATTTTACACTATCACATTGTTCAAACCAGTCAAATTGGTTGATTGAAACAAGGTTTTTAGTTCTCAAATCGGTCTCTTATGTTTTTTGATTCAATATCACCTTCTTTAGTGAGAAATATCATGCAACATTCTAGAGTATCACCTGTCATTTAGAGAACTATCATCCTGCAGTACTAGGGTATATCATCCTTCTTGTTTACAAAATATCATTATATTCTAAAGTATCATCTGACTTTACTGGGGTATATCGTATGAATTATCTTCCCCATCTAAGTGTTAGCTGGCTCACTAAGGTTTATTATCCAGATTCTAACCTGAGTTGGTTGGGTTTAAATTTTCTCTTAGCTGGTTTAGGAAACTTATATTTGACCTTTTCTAGTCTCTTAGTCTAAAACTAGCAGGTCAGGGACTATTTTTAGATAAAAAGGATAACCTAGATCTATTAGTTACATTCTTGATTGGTAAATTGTTCACTTGTCTAATATCTCTTGGTTATCTTATCTTGGATTTCACTTTATCTTTTGACTCAAGTCATAAGTGTCATACACAAGGATCTTACCTACAGCTTGGGCACTTTGTGATAAGTCAACTTGATCTCTCTTTTACTCTCTTTTTATTTTTGAAAAGTGAACACTTTTGTTTTATAGGGTGGACATCAAGTTGTCTTGTGTCATCTTAATTGGCTCCTTACATTCTCTTTCATGCCAGTTAGAATCAAAATGATCACATCATGGTTGCAAACAAGTGGACTAGATCCTATGACTATAACAACTAGGAAGAAGAGATTCTTACGACATACTTATTTGAGAAAATCCAATCTTTGAAATCTGATATTCAAGACTTGAAGAAATAAAATGATACATCATCTAACAAAAAATCTTTGAGAGAAACATGCCCTTTTCTATTTGATACTGATCAATATATGTCTTCATATTCTTCAAGAAAGGACACTTCACAATTTCTCTCTAATTCTAATCAAATTCCTAAACGTTCAATCTCTAATAAAAAAAATCTTTATAACCTACCAATCTTTGATCAAGAACCAATTCTACCAGTCCATGACCAACCTATCTTTGACCAAGAATAACCTCATCATACCTCAGAAACAATCTTATCACCTTTTGGAGAATCTTATGAATCAGCATTGAAAAAATCCTTGAAAATAGTCTCATCATATTACCTCCAACCACTTCTAGTGGACTTTCATTCTTGATTCTCTACTGTGTGTATCACCGAAATAATGAACATAGGATTTCACATTTCATGGAGTTGAAACATAAAATCCAATATCTCATTAATGATGACATAATTGGTGTTGAAGATCATAATAATGAAGATACTACTCTCAAACTTAATTAAAATCATGAACCCATGTCTAGTAATGGTTCTCCTACTACATCTACTTCTTCCACCATTCTTCCATCTCCTAAAAGTGAAAAGCCATCCAAAATCCCTATATTGAACAATGAACTTAATGTTTTTCACACTACCTATGTGTATCCTCAAGGGCTACCTCTAAAAGATATCTAGGCTAATATACATCTTTCTACGAGCCTCTTCCATAATTAAAAGGTCATAGACCCCAAGCTTCCTTGTGCTTCAATGCCTATAATACCTATCCTAAATTTTGCTTCATCAACCCTTCATTAATCCATCACACATACCCAAACTCCTATTTCATCCTTAGAATTGGTTCCATGTCAAGAGGACAATCTGAAGTGTGAAGATCAAAATCAAGATACCATCATTTCTTATCCAATATTTGACCAAAGTACCACATCCCCAAAGCCACATGATGATTCCTTTCGAGAAGATATCCCTCCACCTCCTCTAACTTCTTCATTTCCTAAGCAAGATCAAGGTACTCCTTCTATCTCCTCTAATGAGCTTATTGAAAATTGAGAGAAAAGTACTCTTCCTATGTTATCCAAAGATCCTTGTCAAGATGTAATTAAGTATCCCTACAAATCCTTGTCATAATCCTTCACATTCATCTAAAAAATATTCCATTCTCCCTACTCCATTGCATGAGAAAGATTTTGATGCTCCTATCAAACTTTCTACTATTAAAGTTAGCCATGAGCCTATTGGTATAAGTAAATACCAAAGCCTTGGCCATACTACTCACTTTACAAATACTCATATCCCCATCCATTATCTGTTTGCATCCTCCAAATCCATCCTTGGTCCTTATATCCCAAAGTTGAAACCTTCAAACCTTCCACCCTTATTGGGACCTTATATCCCTCCATCTACTACACCTCATTATCCTACCTTGTCCTCCACCTCGTCCATCATACCTCAAGTGTTAGGATTGAGTAATGCTGAGAGGGGGGGTGAATCAATATTACAACACTTTAAATCAAACTTAAACCAATTCCAAATAAACCATATGAATGCTGAAATGAAAAGAACATAAACCCATAACACCATTATTTGTTTTCAAGGAAACCCTAGCCAAGGGAAAACCCCGGTGGGGATGGTACCCACAAATATGCACTAAAGTATAATGTCCCTATTAGGAGACCTTGCCCTGGTAGGAGCTGAGTATTACATATTACATTTCCTTGTTAAAGGAATATCAACCCTGTTAAAGGTATACTAAGCTTATAGCTCTTACAATTAATAATTCAATTACAAAAGTGTTCTCAAGAGTGAACAATATAAGCATCTTCTATGCTTTGATAGTTCTAGTTATAGTTCTCAATAGCTTTTTTCAATCTCTAATCTCGCATCATCTATCAACCATTACTGACTTCCTAAATTTGCATCCATATCTTATTCCTATAACGCTTTCATAAAATACTCTTTATTTATATCTATTATGTCATCCAGTCGACTTCCAAATACAATACAAAACATAATAATTGCTAATGAAAATATTAAATACTGATTCAATGATCTTGTATTACCAAAATTTTGACAATATATAATCTTTATCTGACTTAGCATGTTACCATTCTATCTAGCATTCCCTTAATCATCACGACTGTTCATATGCCCTATTTCATTATTCCTCTGTCTTCACATGCCTTCATATCACTATAACTTACTGATATCAATACCAAAACTTAGGTGACCTTAACTGAAGATTATATGTATCCCAAAATGTCTTCCTCTAAGCTCACAAGCCATCATATAGCATATACTATCTTTGCTGACTAAAACAATACTACAATACTCTGTAATCCGATTTTGTACTTAGTCATTTTTATGACTGTGTCTCTAACACTCATACTTACTTCATGTGATGACTATAATATATGTGTCTCCATAAATGACAACCCTCAAGTGATCCATAGTGCTCTCAAAACATCACTTTCCAACAATCTCTCTCCCTTTGGCATTGATGGCAACACTTAGCTAAAAATGACTAAGTGTCCAAAACACTAAATGTACTAACTATACTCTTCCTTCTTTTTTTATTCTTTCTCTTTTCTTCTTTTTTTATTTATAATTTTCTTTTCCCTTTTCTTTTTTTTATTTTCTCTTCTTGTCCCCCTTTGACATAATGGCAAAGGTACACACAAAATTAAAAAATTAAAAAATGTAGGATTTAGTGCTTACTCACTAGTTTCATAATATCTTGGAAGGAATCTTCCAAAGTCTTCTCTTCATCATTCCAAGACTTAATCAATAGTCCACTAACATGAATCAGTCCATTTAGCACATAGGATGCAGTCTCTTCTGCCCTCAACTCAGTGGGTATAGATTTGGTCATTGAATCCCCAATCTTTTCCATCTCAGTGAGATGAGCTTCAAGAATTGATAGCTTAGGAGTGATTAAAATCTTTAGCAAACCAAATATTGTCACTACTCCCCCTTTCTCTATGTCCAAGACATTTACCTTATCCAAGATTTTTGATGTCTTTTTGTCCATCTCCAATACAGTTTGTGAGGAGATCTCACAACTATCCATCATTCTGTCCAAGGTAGCTATGTCCTTAGCTATTATGTCCTCAATGTTCTTGATGTGTCTACGAGGGTTGATATAATAGATATATATCTTTCTTCCTTGTGCAACACAACTCTTGGCCTTAGAAGTAGTTTTTTTTAGAATGCCCAAGTCCCATGAGATAGACTGGCATACTTCCTTCAACTTTTTCTCTAGGTATCTCTTCTCTGTCTTTTCCTTTGTGATCTTCACAAGTGACTCATAGTGGTTGTCCAAGTTATCTAATTCCATGTTCAAGTTCTCTGCATCATCTTTTCCTTGAAATATAAGAGGTATAGGGAGTATTTTATTCATAGTATCTACTGCCCTAGCTATCACCTTAACCTTCTTATCTTATTTTTGTTCTGACCTCTCTTTCACCTTAGAAAATTTTGTAAAGGATAATCTCATTAATTCATCCTCATCCATACTCTCCACATCAATGCTCAGAGGCTTGGCCATACTTTCCAACAATAAGGTGGTGGAAGTATCATGTTCTTTCTTTATTTCAATTCTTACCTCTTCCCCTTTTCATGTCCCTATCTCTTCTCTCTTTTCTTCCTCTTGATGTCCTTCCTTTTCCTATCCTTCTTTTTTTTATTCTTCTATCTATCCTTCCTCTTTTTGTCATTCCTCTTCTTCTATCATTACACTATTTATGTTTCCCTAAAATGGATCACCCTCATCCAGTGTAGTGTCAAGGGTCACAGGCACATCAACAAAAAAGAAGTCTGGTTTCTTGTCAACTAATTCGCTTCCTTCCATACTCTCCTTAGTTGTCTTATAGCTTTCTCCCATTCCTAAAGTTGTAGGCTTGGTAGCTTTGGGACGTGAAGTCTTATCAGGCATGTCTCTCATTAGTATTTGATCCAGTGCCTTTTGCATGTCCTCAATGACTTCATCATATTTCCTAGCTATTATTTTCACAAGTCTGGCCTTAGTCCTCAGTAGGGGTTTGAGTTCCTTTATTATTTTCTCCCTTTCCTATATAGAAACTACAGGAAACATATCTTCAATTTCTTTATTCCTTACTATTTCATCCTTTGATTATGCTTTATAGCTTTCTATACAAATCTTTTGGAATACTACCTTCAATCTCCAATAAGTTCTTTTTGTAAACTAGTAAGTGCTCAATCACTATATCTTCAATCACAGATTGATTATCAAAATCATAACTTTCATAGTATCTATTCAATGTCTTCAAATTTCCATCTCTTATTATTCTTTTCTACAATATTTTGATGTCATGTTTCCATAGGTTTTGTGCTTTCTTCTATTCTATTTTGTCTTCTTTCTTCTCAGTCACTTTATCTTCTTTTCTCTTTGCTTCTACTTCAAATTTTTTCTTCTTAGGGCTATTAGGTCTATTTGATCTTGTATATATTTTCTAGGAATGTCCGTAGGTACATCCTCTTGTGCTATCTTCTCAGTGGTGATTGATAAATCAATTATATCAGAAGTGGTACTTACTATATTTTATGCTTTAGAAGGTGGAGGAGCTTCAATTGTTATGCTAGAAGATCCTTCTTTCATTTTAGACCTTACTTATTTTAGTTGTTCCTTTGTGATTCCTTCCTTCATTTCCATGTCATCAACCATCTTCTCTATCTCCTTTTCCTTGTCTCTTTATCATGGTCTTCTCTTACTTTTACTAACTTTTCTTCATAGGCTCCCCATCTCTCCTCAAATGTGTCAATTTTTGATGCCAGTACATGCTCTATCTACATTACAAGTACTTCAAAACTAACCTCATATCCCATAGGGTAGCACCATTTCTTCCTAGGCTCAACTTCTTCAAAGCATACACAATCAGTTTCAACCATGAAACAGATTGTATCCTTATATCTTTCAACTAATTCCTCAAGGATTATGTACCTTTCCTTCATTTGCCTTTGTAGGGTCTTGATCATGGAAAATAACTCTCCATCTACCCATGTACTATTTTGTCTTTGGTATCTCTCTGATATTTGAATACCAGTAGATATGTTGTCCTTCCATTCTCTAGGGTTCATTCTAGGAAATTTATGCTCAATGTGAATGTAAATATGAATCAAAAGTAAACCAAATTTGAATTCTTTTGACTTGTCCTTCTTAACAATCTTTACATTCTCCAAGAATTTTTGTGCCATAATATGGCATAGTTTATACTTGGTGTTTTCATTTACCATTCTATAAGCCATCATTATTACTCCTACTAATACTGAATTAGGTTTGCTAGTAAAGTATAGCTTGTAATCTAGAAGCATTTCTACTAGCCTCACATCTTGCTAAAATATGTCATTTACTGTCATAGCTCGCTTATCCCATTTCTAATGATTCAAGGTTTTAACTTGATTCTTAATATTTTTCTCTACCACAAGGATGGCTCTAGTGTTGTCCAGTCCAATTATATCATGAATTAGTTGACTACATATCTTTATAGGTTTCTCTCCTATCCAAATAAACTGATCATGCACTATGCTTAGTATAATATTAAACCATTATGTCTCGCTGAATTCATTCAGGAGGGTTAGCTTTATGATAGATTGGTCATTTAGGTGTTTGAATTATTTCTTCATTTTCCCATCAAATTCTATCATCTTAGCTATTTCCCTATATATTTTTTCATCTCCTATAGTTTCATACTTACAATGAATGTAAGCCCTAATGTCTTTTATGTGCAAGATGTTGTATGGTGTTTGTGAAAACGCTCCTTTAGGATCATCCTCACAAGACTTAAAGGGGTGTCTTTTGAAATTGTATCTAGGCCTATCCACAACATCATATATCATAGGTGCATCCATAGCTTCTTGATAGAGTAAATGGTCTAAATACCTTGAATATGCTGAATTTTGGAACTTCTACTTCAATCGATCATGCAATATAGCTATTAGGTGATTGATATGCTTCTTAACTCTACTTTCCTTGGTCATTGCCTAGAGATCTTTTATCCATCACCAGGTGAGTTAATGTATTTATCATAGTTAGCTCAACTTCGCACATTGTCCAGTCAAACAAAAATCTCGCACTCATAGGATATGAATCTCCAAGTGCTGTGATCACAAATATAAAATCCATAGTGTCTTTATGGATCATATCTAAGCTCACATGAGCTCATTCCACATAATTAGGGGCTAGATATAATATTTTTTCTTCATCCAATGCTCCCCCTAAGGCCATGCTCGACCTTCTAGGTCAATGTTGCAATGTTAACATCACACGAAGACATGGTAATATCTACTGTCTCTCCCTGAACCAATGCCTTATTGAAATCATTGACTTTCCATATCTTACCATCATCTTCATCTGTTGGTTTCTTGAATTGATTCTTGAATTTATCCATGTATTCACAAAGACTTTTACCACTGTCACCAATATTCTTCTTTATAACCATAGGAGGTGGTCCTCTTCTTTTGTCCATTCCATTATACTTGCAAAACTTCACTATATGTCCTAATTTGTTGCATCTGTAACATGTGGGTGGTATTTTGTCTAGATTAACCTATAGTTTACAAAACCTTGCAGTATGCCCAAGGTTCTTGCATTTGTAGCATGTGATTTTGGTTGTTGATTCTTCTCTAATGTAATCTTGTCTGTTTCTTGACTGATCAAGTTTCCTACATTCTTCTTTCTTGTGTCCATATGCATAACAGTTATAACAATAACCAGTAAAAGGTCTGAAAGTGGCTTTACCTCTACAGTCTCTTTTCATATGTCTAGCTTTGTTAAATCCAAAGCATCTACCTTTGAAAGGTTTTGTCTGATCTCTAGGTCTCTCAAGAGTAGGCCTTTCTTCAACCTTCACTTCATGTGATTATTCATGAATTTTAGAACATTCTCCTTCATTGTATCCAACTCCAGTCATGTCATCTTTAGGTTTTTGTCTCTCTCTTTGTTCATCATTCTTATCATTGCTCATATGTAATTTCTCAATGTGTAACTTGGCTTGAGTGAGTTCACCTTTAATGATCCGATTGTATTTTTCTAATTCTAGGTATTTATCCTTGTAGTGATCAAGTTCAATCTACATTTATCCTATCTTTGTGTTTTCTCCTTTGAGAGTTTCTTCAACTTTGTATCTTGCATCCTTTACATGTTGAATCTCCTTAATCATCAGAAGATTAATTTGTTCTTTTTCCTACTCCAACTTCTTTACTTGGTTTGGTGTATCATTGTCTGAATCCTCCTTGATCTTCTACATAAGGACTTGACTTTGATTTCTTGAAAGTTCAAGCCGCTCCTTTAGTTTCTTGATAAAACCTTCTGCTCTTCTTAATTCAAATTTCAAATCACCATTCTTAGCCTTTTCTTTGTCTAGGTCATCAAGTGCTACTTCAAAGTTCTCTTGCAAACTTTCTGAATCCATTTTGATCTCCCTTAAGCTATTAGACTTTCTCTCCAAGGGCCAATAGCTCTGATACCAATTGTTAGGATTGAGTAATACTGAGAGGGGGGGTGAATCAATATTAAAACACTTTAAATTAAACTTAAACCAATTCCAAATAAACCATATGAATGCTGAAATGAAAAGAACATAAACACATAACACATAACTCATAACACCATTTTTTTTTTTTGAGGAAACCCTGGCCTAGGGAAAACCCTAGTGGTGATGGTACCCACAAATATGCACTAAAGTATAATGTCCCTGTTAGGAGACCTAGCCATGTTAGGAGCTAAGTATTACATAGTACATTTCCTTGTTAGAGGAATATCAACCATGCTAAAGGTATACAAAGTCTTGTTAAAGGTATACTGAGCTTATAGCTCTTACAATCAATAATTCAATTACAAAAGTGTTCTCAAGAGTGAACAATACAAGCATATTCTATGCTTTGATAGTTCCAGTTATAGTTCTCAATAGCGTCTGTCAATCTCTGATCTTGCATCTTCTATCAACCATTACTGACTTCCAAAATTCACATCCATATCTTATTCCTATAATGCTTTCATAAAAAACTCTTTATTTATATCTATTTTGTCATCCATTCGACTTCCAAATACAATACATTAAAACATAATAATTACTAATGAAAATATTAAACACTAAGTCAATGATCTTGTATTACCAAAATGTTGGCAATATAAAATCTTTATCTGACTTAGCACATTACCATTCCATCTAGCATTCCCTTAATCATTGTGACTATTCATATGCCCTGTTTCACTGTTCCTCTATCTTTGCATGCCTTTATATCACTGTAACTTATTGATATCAATACCAAACACATGCGACCTTAACTAAAGATCATACATATACCAAAATATATTCCTTTAATCTCACAAGCCATCATATATCATATACTATCTTCACTAACCAAAACAATACTATAGTACTCTGTAAATCTGATTATGTACTTAGTCATTTTCATGACTGTCTCCAAAACTCATACTTACTTCATGCGATCACTATAACATATATTTTTCCATAAATGATAGCCCTCAAGTGATCCATAGTGCTCTCAAAACATCACTTTCCAACATCAAGATCAACAAAGACATGTATCCTTGAGAAATTTTCATATATTCCACCCATCTAAACTAGTCATATGAGCCTCATTCATCCACAATTCCCAAGTCTTTTGGAAGCAATTTGGATGTGCAACATAAGAATAATAAATACAAGAATCCACTTTAATATGAAGACCACTATGTCCTATCTAATCGATATATGACTACAAAGAAAAAAGAAATATTCAAGAGATTACAAAGGTCCTCAAAGAAAAGAAGAAAATAAAAGAAAATATGGGTTCCTAAATCCATCATGGAATAATTGTGATCAAAAGCAACTAAAAGTAAAGAAAAATCAAAAGCATTGTGGATTCTAAAGTCTCTCTTAAATGACTTGAATATAAAAGAAAAACCAAATTTGACACTCAAGCTTCCAAAGAATTCCACTCCATACTCTTCCAAACATGCATCTTCCATCCTCTCCTTCATCCATTTTGGGTCCTTGTGTCCTGAGATCCACATCACTTCCTATATAAAAAAATCAAGCTAGCCAACTTGTTCTCGCTCTAGATATTCACTACCCCACAAGGTGTGTGTCAATGTTGATCTTTCCATCATCTCCACATACTCCTACACAATCCTTATCTACTATCCTTCACCTACTTCTTATCCTCTCATTCATTATCCTTTCATTACCCTTATCCTATCTTACACATAAATGTTTAGCCATCATCTACTTTATCCTCCATAAATTTTCCTATCATTACCTTATCAACATATTTGAGCATATCTCTCAGCGGCCTTGGGCTATCATATCATATCTTTCCAAAGGAGCATCAGGCTTGAGTTCCTTCAAAATCTAAAAATAAAAAAAAATTGAAAATGTGCATTGGTGAAAACTTGGAAACAAGCGCCTTGGTAGAAAAATTAAAGATAAATAAATTCATCCTATGGTGAAAACCACTCCTTGTGGCACCTTAAACAAGTACCATGATGAAAGCCTGGCAAACATGCATCATGCGTAGTTCCTCTATCTTGCACTCTACACTTGGGGCAATATGCATCCACACTAGCTATTTCATGTACACCCATACTTCCTCTATCAACTTTGATCTTGACAAGGTTGAACTATCCATGAACATCATATATCTTTCCATCGTCCATCCTTTCCATTAGTCAACTCACTTTCTTACATCCACGCTACCCTATTATGATCTTGCTTATCTAGAATTTTCCATCACTATTCCTAAGTATTCTTTCTCTAATCCCAAACCATTCACTCATATCCTCCATTGACCTTTATCCTATTCATGCTACACTATCACTAATCTTATCCAGTTGACCCCTTGGTCTTGACAAATTGAAGAATACAAAAATAAATAAATGCAAAATTTGTTAACAGGAGTCTCTTGACATGTCCAATCTTTTGGACCATATCCTCTCATGGCACCAGGTCATTGTCTTACATATTATCCAACACCATTTCATGAGCCTACATTACTATATTCCCTTTTCCTAGCTTGGGTATTCTTGAGGAGACTGGCCCTGATGGTTACATTTACTCACCTCATCCATCATGATATTTCTCCTTCATCCATCAACTTTCTAATCCATTTGTTATTTCCTATACCTAGCTATACATTGGGGGGAAACCAATGTGATCTTGCTTGAGAACTGGTAATCTCTAAAAATCTTAAAAATCATAAAATGTCTTGAAAAAATTCAAAAAAATAAATTGATATCTATTTCTAAAAAATTCTAAAAATCATAAAAACTTAAAAATCATACAAAATTCTTATCTTGCTTTACCACTTGATCAATCTCTTGAGCTTAATCGGAGTCAGTTTATCAGTCCTTCCCAATGGATAATTTATCACTGACACTACCTAATGTCTCTCAACACCCCAATCCTAATGTGTTTCTCAACACTTCCTTTGACATCGAGTATTTCTTAACACTTATTAGATATGCTATATTGACTTGATGCTTTGCTTGTAGTCTAGGATTGTGTGATATTTCTCACTTATAGGCATGAGTCCTAGCAAGTCAGTGATTATCTTTTCTTTTTCACACCATGCTTAAACTAAACTGACTGAGACATGTTATGACTTATTCTTATTGTGTGTTGTTCGACTGATGATTTTTCATTGGGCGTTCCCTCCTTAGTCTCTCCATGATTTTACGACTAGAGGAATGGGGGCATGGGGCATATTTTCTTTGGTTTCTTCTTGTGGGTATCACTTTAATGATTCTAAGTGTCTCTTGCTTTGGATCCTTGGACACTGGAGAGACTTAGAGCTATATTCTTGACTGTTACATTGTGTTTTCTCATGCAAGACCATAATCATGGTTATCTTGGTGCTTATGCTTCGATATTGGTACAATATTGCAACATTAACTTAGAAACCATGTTCAGGGCATCTTGAAACTTATGTCTTGATACTTACATGTGTTTCCTACATTTTATTTGATATAGATCATATTCATATTTTCATAGTTGCATTCTCACTAGTGATGGTTGTATGATCTTCTGATGTCCCTTAATAAGGCTCAATGACAAAAACAAGGACCTATTAACCCTTGCAAATCACACTTTTCATTTCCATGGTAGTTTTCATTTCTTAGGTGCATTCTAGTTTGCATTCAAGTTTGGAGAGACTATCCTTCATTATTGGATAGTTAGTCAATTGCGCTCGATCGCATATCTTCCTTTCTTCTTTCTTGATCATACCTTTATCACCTCTTTGATCTTTCACTCTTTTTCTCTTTCCTATCGTAATAAGGGGTTAATCATATCATCATATCTGACCCTTTGGGCTACTTATATAGCATTTTGACCAAAATTTCAATGTCTCATATTTCTGCAAAAATTGCACCCTTACCTAATTTCGACATCCTGGATCCATTTTCAAGATTGAAATTGAAATCTAGCTTCATATTGATTGTCAAAATCATGTTTAAAAAATTCTTTCTTTCTACGCGTAGTTGGCTAACCCTTTGAGGCTAATCTCTTTGATCTTTTGAGGCAATCACAATTTCCTCTCCTACATCATCATTTCATCATCCTTTCTTCTAGTTTATACCTAATTCAAATGTTATATCTTCTTGGTCAACCTTATTCAAACTAGGGAAAATTTTCATCACTTCATGGTCAAACTTGGTCTTGTGTGCTTATCAATCATCTGGAACCTTAACTTATTCTGATTTGATCAAATCTATCTCATTTCTACATCTCCTCTACCTCATTTTGATTCGATCCCAAGGGGGCATGAATAACCTATCTTTCGAAGTTGCAAATTGATTCTGCTATCTTATTGTCTTGAATTTCAATCTCTATTTTAGTGTTTAGTTTTGCTTCAACTGTACATTAGAATCTTGCTATCTTTTCTAGTTCTTGTTCGATCAAGTTTAGGATTAGTTATCTCTTTGTACTTCGTTCGACCAAGTTTGGAGTTAGATCTTTATCAGGTATCTTGTTATCTTTGCTAGTTCTCGCTTGATCAAGTTCAGGATTAGTTGTCTCTTTGTGCTTCATTCAATCAAGTTCAGAGATGACATCATCATTATTTGACTCAATGTGTTCCCAGATCAATCACACATTAGTCAAAGAGGGGAAAATTTAATCACCAAAAAATGGTCTAGTAAACCTTGAGCTCCACTCTAACATTAAAATTTAAAATACTAGACTTTATCTTATGCCTAATCAAATTTTCATATTTATTTAATCCCTTATTTCTTGATTAAATCACCATTTTATCATTTATCTGATTATATCCTAAAGTTTGACCACTTTATCCTAAGCTTCATTTAATTAAGAGAACATGCTCCCTTTTAATTAAATAATAAAATCACTTTATCCTAAGCCACATTTAATTAAAAGAACATGTCCCCTTTTAATTAAATAAAATCTACTTTATCCTATGTGTGTACATGAAAAAGGAATTTCCTAATTTAAAAAAGACAAAAAGACAAAAGTAGAATCTCTTTTGCCTCTTAATCCTCACCACTCATTTCTACCTAACCATTCTTGTCCATTGATTTTGCCTCTTGATAATCTTGTACCCTAAAGTCAAAATAGGGATTATTCTCTACCCTTGGATTTTGCCTCTTAATCTCCATCATCTATTTTTCTTTAAAAGGAGGCTCTTTCCTCACTCTTGCATTATTATATCACTCATTCATGCTATTGTTATGCTATCATTTTGTTTACTTGCATTCTTAGAGTACTCTCTTGCATTCTAGTTTACTTGCATTTTAGCTTAGCATTTCCTTATTGCAGTTAACTTAAATCACATAGCTTAACTTGGAGGTATTGTAATCTTGTTAGATTATATTTTCTTTCTTGTTCTTGCATTTGCATTCTAGTTAGTTCTTGCATTTCATTTAGATCTCTCATGCTTGGATTATCAAATTTGAATCTTCCATTCTATGGTGCACCTTGCAAGGGTTTCTTTTTGAGGTTCATTTAAGAGCCACCATGCATAATATTTACATTATTGCACGTCATAGATAGATATGAAGCTATAAGCCACTTCTTGAGATATCACTCTTCATGGATTCTCTCAAGTGCAATGGTTTATAGAATTGTGTCACATTTTGATCACATGATAATAAGGTCTAATAGTTTTTTATAGATCCACTACCTCTTCATTATTTTTTGACAGATCAAGGATGTGTCCTAACACCAAGGATAAGTCTAGTAACCCCTACAACCTAGGTTACTCATAATAAGTAATCAGGTTAAAAATTTATGTGTAGGTTGGTTATAATGTAGGTTACTCAGGCATGGCCCCAAAATTCACTTATCAGTTTGTTATTTGTCTACATATACAATTTTATCTTCATTGAACCTTATCCCACCTTATTTCTTTATCCCAAATTACATCAATCTTTCACTCTATTATTATCAAAGGAGAAAATATTACACTCGTTCAATTCTTGAGTTTCCTTAAGCCTAGTGGGTACCTTCTCCTTCCTAATGTAATGAAATAGAGATTGAATGTTTGATGTGATTTTTCTAGCTTTATTGACCATACTAGTGAACATTCCCCCCTACATTATTCATTATCCCAAAAACATTTCTTACATTATAGTAATGTTGTACCTAGGAGCACCTAGATGGACGTGAAACATGTAGATATTATTTTGGAATATTCTTAAGGCCACTTGATATTGTATTATAACATTGTAATATTATATCAATTCAATTCTTTAGTATTGGGAAAATAAAATCAATGAAGTACTTAATATTAAATGTGGGTCATGGGTTAGGTAGTACATGGCTTTATAAAATGGTTTATGTAATAATATTTTGTGGTTTTGTGGGATCTTGTTTCTATAAAAGAAACCACAAGGGTATTTTTTTAGGTAAGCCAAGTTAGCATTTGTGAATGTTGGAAGCATGACATGGGATGTGTGGTTACATGCTTGTTCACATGGAGTGTTTGTTGATGCCTAGGGTTTTGAAGGCTTCCATGGATGTATTGTAATGTTGTATTGATAAATAATAAATGGATGTGATAGATGCTTTTGGAAGCTAGGTTTTTCCCTCGTAAGGGTTTTTTCTAGGGTATATCTTGTGTCATATTTTTGTGGGTATGTTGTCTATTTTCTTGCATGTGGATTTTGAGTACATTTTTAGTTTGTTTATCATGTGGATTATGTGAAAATTTTCATTGTATGGCTGCAAGTTTCCTTACACAAAAAAATAAGATACCATAAAAATACCTAGTCTCACAAAAAGTAAGAAAGATACATAAACGTAAATGAAGGGAAATGATTGAGAGAATGATAAGATGAGAATATGATAATCAAGGAACTAGATAATCATAAATGTAATGTAAAGATAATTACTACCTAAACATATGTGATATTTATATTTATGTCTACAAGCATAATTTTCATATTGTATAAAGTATGTATAATATGAATATATTTGTAGATTGCTTCTATGATGAATATGAATTTATCAAAAAATAGTTGTCCTTAAATTATTCATGTGTAATCTATCACTTTCCATAATTATTTTCTTCTTGTTGTATCACTCTAGAGTTAATTCATATCTAAGGCCTATACTTTATGAACAATAATTTAATTTGTGTTCATTTCCTAGATGTGTTTGTGTTTCCTATATTGTTAGTTTTCTTTTTGAATGTGTACATTGACTACTCTCTATGGATTATTAGCAATGCTATGTATCATTACAATAATAAAGTATCAAAGACATAGATGAGGATTGATATGTATCATTTGGTAAATGTACCTTTTATATTTCACAATTATTTATATGATTTAGTATACTAATACTTTGACATGATTATTTTTCTTATACTATCATAAGTATTCTAAGGTGGGGAAAATAATAGAATCTGTATACCCTATAGTTATTTTTACAAGGTTTTGTACTCATTTTAGTATTTACTTAGTTTTCCCCTTTCACATGCATTTATTATTTCTTATTTTTTATTCTTATTTATATGGCATCCCTTTCCCATCTCTATGTGTCTCTCCTCTCCCATGTATTCCAACATCCTTAAGATATAAATGTTTCTTTTTTCAAGGTAACAATAAAAATAAGTTCTTTCTTATCCTCATTCATGATTATCTAAAATTTCATGTTTATTTTGTAAAAAAATGTGTTAGGACCCCAAAAGAATTAAAATTGCCTCCAACCATCTTATTTTACTCCCCTCAGTTCCTCTCCAGATGAAGTAAGGAAGGGGTGTCTCTACTTATGTAGGGGTGTTTTTTCCTACACTCATCTTAGTACAAAAATTAAATTGAAGGTTTCCATAGGTTGGATTACTTGATTTTAAATTAGTCTTGCTAAAAAAACACCTCTGAGACATATAAAAGGAGTCATTTCCTCTTATTTTCACATCCATTATCAAGGTTTTCTCTTCCATGTTGCTACTCTCTTAGAAATATGGAGTATTTAAAAAAAAAAAAATCTTGAAGCCTTAGAGAACAATTTTTTGTTGGAGAATCATCATAGATATTTTAAATATCATTTTATCATATTTTGTAGCTTTGCAGGCATAGCTATTTTGGATACCTCTCTATAATAGCTTTCCTCCTTCCCCTTCCTCAATTTCTTTGCCAATCCGCACTATTTTTGCTTAATTTCCTAATGTCACATCCCTATATCATCGCTCTTTAGATCCATAACTTTTTGGTCTTTTTTTCATATTTCCTTCCATTTCCTTCTTCAAGCAAGTCCTAGTTTAAGCTTATTCTATTTTCACTTGGTAAGCACATTAGGGTTTATCTTCTTTTGGGCCCATTTCATAATTTCTATTATTATTATTATTTTTATTATAATTCTAGTGGATTTATATTTTAATTACCTGTAGGGAGACTCACTAACATAGATTCCCTTTTGACGTAACCATCTTGTAGGATTTCCATGACACAAATATGAATTGCATATGATCTGCAAAAGTTTCTAGAAACATTGAACCATTAGAAAAATAAAATAATATGCTATGGACTACATAAATGAAATAACTCTAAAAACTTAAGGATGTCTTTCTTCAATTATACTATAATCTACCCCACTAAAAATAGCCATCCCACTCAAGAAACTATAATTGTAATCTCCCCTATCTTGATTCCTAGGCAAGGATCATGGAAAAATGTTTCATTGCACTAATACAAAAACATCTTCATTAGGTCAATAAATTGACTCCCTTATACTGGTTCTAGTGTATCTATTTCTATTGAATTATTAGTCTTGCAACCTCTTGAATGCCAATTTCCTTCTTCTTTTAAATTTTTAATCAAAAGGTTTTGATTATTTTATTTACTCTCTCTGACATGCATTCATTTTGCTTCATTAATATTCACTATATTCTCACTAAAAATATTTTTATCTTTATAGACACCCAAAACTTGAGTGGATCTACCATATTTGATAAAATACCTAATATTTTTTAATGTTTGAGTGAATTTTGAGGTAGTAAATGGATCAAATAAACCTACACTAGCACCAATACATTCAAATTTTGGTAAGTACACTTGTATCCAAGTACTAGTACATTTTCCTCCCTTCTTTTAGCCCTAAATTCTATTGGTAGTTTTTTTTTAGTATTTTAAGTGCTTTCTAAAAAATAGCCATCTCCAAGTTCATTTTTACCATCTACTTTTTATTTTTCTATTCTTAGTAGTAGCACATCTATCTCTAGAAGAATATAGGTAAACTGTGCTAAAAGATATCATTTTTATTCACTATTCCACTTGAAAATTTATTATATTACAATTAATATTAAATTATTATTAAGATACAAAGATATTATTATGTTTTAATAGATTTTTTTTTTATATTTTATATATCCATTAAAATATAGTCGAGGAACAAGGCAACCAAATTTCCCTAGTCCTTTCATTTCAATGTCAAAATCAGCCTGTAAGTAAGTTGTAGCTCATCTTTTCTAGATTTGGTCCTAGAATTGGTCTATTAGTTCTTAGTCACCTTGTACATACAAAAAACCACTCTTTTTTCCTATTTTACCGTATATCTTTCATTTATCAATTGCATTTGCATAGTCGTAGTCCCTTGCAATGAAGGATCATTGCATCCACCTAGTGTTTCATCTGTCTTGAGGCCTAGTTGATCATATTCCTTCTAGTATAATAAAAAATAGACCTAAGCATCCTAGTTTTCCCATGCATCATATCAAACCCTATTTCCCACTTTACATTTAATATATATAATATTTCTATTAAATGTAAAGTGGGAAATAGGGTTTTATATGATGCATGGGAAAACTAGGATGCTTAGGTCTATTTTTTATTATACTAGAAGGAATATGATCAACTAGGCCTCAAGACAGATGAAACACTAGGTGGATGCAATGATCCTTCATTGCAAGGGACTACGACTATGCAAATGCAATTGATAAATGAAAGATATATGGTAAAATAGGAAAAAAGAGTGGTTTTTGTATGCACAAGGTGACTAAGAACTAATAGACCAATTCTAGGACCAAATCTAGAAAAGATGAGCTACAACTTACTTACAGGCTGATTTTGACATTGAAATGAAAGGACTAGGGAAATTTGGTTGCCTTGTTCCTCGACTATTGTGGCTAAGTCACCATGTTCCTTTTAGTTTTTTATAAAATCACTTGTAGATAGTATCCCTTCTCTGTATCTATCTGTGTTTCCTTTCATGTGTCTGTCACAAGTTCTTGCACAAAAAAAGATAAAAAATATTGTGTAGAAAGGGGTTTGCCTAAGTCAAACCCCAATTTTGGAATTAACCTTGAAATATAAATAATATATACTTGAAAGAACACTATTTTGATGTATATAAGAGGATAGATTTGTGAAATAAGATGTCTTACAACTTTATGATGCATTTCTCTTTGAATTTGATCATAAGTGTTAATGAAATAATATGGCTCCACAAAAACCTAAAAGGAAATCATAAAAGACATGCTTGCATGAAGATTGTTGAAGCTTTCCAAAATGAATAATGTAGAAAGATGAAATGTCTTTAATGTTGGAAAAATTTTCCTTGAATTTGTAGATACAAAATTATAGTTGAGAGCTCCAATTGACTTTACTTGGTTGCTTACTTCCTTCTTTCTTTCCAAAATGTTGAAGGGTAACTTTCTTATGTACCTCTCCCCATAATTTTGCGATGAAAAACTTGAAGAAGGATAATGAGGGTCTAAAATACCTGCTAAAATCAAATTACAATTACACAATTCAATTTTGGGGCCAAACATTGGGAAATGAGGCAACGTTGAGGAATAGGGCGACCGAGTCACCCCTATCCTCCAAGTCACCTTGGTACATCCAAGATGAATCCAAATTTGGACTATAGGTCCTATTTGGAGAGAGGATGCTATAAATATATGCAAAATCAGGGTGGGGTAAGAAAAAATGGATGTTAAAGGCCATATATATACTAAAATAGTGTCTAGGTAAGCAATAATTTACATAGGAATGTAATTTACGATGCTACATTTACCCACCACTTTGGAAGGAGAATGAGTCCTACACGTATACTGTTAGTAAAGTAGGAGAAAGAGATATAAAGTTAAATACATTGGAAATAATTCAAATTGATAAGACATCACTGAGATTAAGGGAACAAGCTCTCAAACCAACAATCTTAACTCTTTGAAACACATGCAAGGGCACACAAAACAATTTTTTTTTTTTTACTAAGGTTCCAATTCTACTAGTTGAAGAGACCTAGATAATAAAAATATCTCAAGCACTAATATAATTCTTTAAAATTTTATGGCAAGACCACAAGTGATCACATGTAAAGAGTGAGATCACACATCAAAGATGAGACAAGAATCCATGATCTAACAAACTGGAAAAGTGTGTTATGGTTATGGGATCATGGAGGAGTTTGGAAAAGGAAAATATAAGTTACATAGGCTATAAAGTTGTGTTATGCTAGATGATCTATGTAAAGAAAGGAGGAAGAGTTGAAATCAAGTTTCATTATACTAGTAAACTCATCCTAAGCTAGAGTTTTGTATACAAAGAGAATTGGTGGTCTAGCAAGCTAGTCAACTCACCTTGAAAATATGCACAAAGGAGAGGTCAAATAGTCTAATGATTTGTGTTATTCTAGTTAATTAAATCCAAAGGAAAGAGTTTTATCCAAGGAAATCCTACTAAAAATAGTGGGAAGGAGAGTTATCTAGTCCTAAAAAATTGTGCTATTATACTTAACATAAAATATTTCTAATAATTATAACCAAAACATTTGCAAAAAGGAGGCCATATATGCCCCCTTAATATGGAAAGATATGACTATTTTGACATCTAAATAAAAATAAGAGAAAGGATAAAAACCTTCAGCAATAAGGGGGTATCCTTTAAGCAAAAATGTACATACAATCCAACCCAAAGTGGACACAAATCTTATGAGGAAAGGAAGAGATGGTTGTAAAGAGATTTCATGAAACAATTGTAAAGGGATCCTTTTGGAGGATGTGAAAGGAAGTATGAAGAGATATTTTCTCAAATATATTTACCTCCAATATGAGACTGTGAACAAAAATAACATCATTGACAAAAAGAGGGAAAGGAAAAAAATAATTCACACCTTCCCCATCTCTAGGTAAAGAGATTCTTGATGAATGATAGTATACTTTGAGCCCCCAAGTAAGGGATTTTTTTATGATACGCATACACTATCAAGAAAGGAAAAGGTTGTGATCAAGGATACACACCTCTTGTGAGATAGATAATCCCTAATAAAAACAAACAATTTGATGTAAGAAATGAAATCACATGATAAACAAACACCGGTTGACAAAGGGAAAGTTGATTCCTAGAAAGGATAATAGATTGAAACACTACCATTGACCCACACCCAAGTGTATAGATGAGGATAAGAAGGGATATTATGTTTCACAAAAAGTATTATTTCACTTGATATTGTATCATCATGAATTATGATGAGTTCCCATAGGATTGACTAACAATGTCACATAGTGTGGAGCATGTTGAACACTAATAGGTGCTAAGGGGGAGTTAAATGAACACAATGAAAAACTTTAAAATTTTTGCCATAGATCTTTATTTATCCAACTAATTATCAAGAAAAAATTAATTGATGATTTTACACACAATGAAAATTTTCTTTATGTGGACACCCCAATATGGGAAAAACCATGGTGATAAATGTACTCATAATATGTAAATATCTGATTATAATGTTTTAGGATAGAAGCCAAGGAACTCATTATCCCTACTAATTTAGGTACACTACCAATTATTTCACTAATCCTTAATGAAATAGTAAAGATAGATCTTGGAAATAATCTCACTGCATTAATAATAAATGAAAAATAGTATCTCATGAATTTTTTTAGTGTCCATCCAATCTAATTTAGAAATCTATACTTTAGTTGAACCTTGATGTCCCAATTTTTCCTTCACAATTGATTCACATAGTCTTGTCTCATTCATACTTATATCATTCTCTCTAGCTAGAATATACATAGATATATCCACTAGAGATATTAGAAAGGTCAGTCATAAAGATATAAGTACTATTAATACAAATTTAACTACATTGAAGAAAAAACTCAATGTGGTCCCCCCTAGGAGATAAAGGGGACCTAAAAACATTATAAAATTTCTTCTTTAATTGATATAATCCATCCATACACATAAAACCTACTTCCAAAGCTAAACTCAAAGGTAATGTGTCAACATGCATTAAAAATAGGTTACTAGTTGGACCAAACAAATCTCTAAAGAATATATAATAATTTAAAACATGGAACGCCATGTCAAAAACATCTTAAGATTCTAAGTACTTTCCTTAACCTAAATTTGGACCCATAGTACCAAAATCAACTCATTGTAAAAGATCGAGTTAGTAAAAACCCCAACACATATAGAAAATAGTGCATGTGGCAATGAATCTTCACTTTTAGAGAATGCCAACAATATATATATATATATACATACATATATATATATATATATATATATGTATATGTATATATATATGTATATATATATATATATATATATATATATATATATATATATATAGAGAGAGAGAGAGAGAGAGAGAGAGTATATATATATATATGTGTGTGTGTGTGTGTGTGTGTGTGTGTGTGTGTATGTATATATATATATGTGTGTATATATATATATGTATGTATATATATATGTATATATATTGTAATCACCTAAAAATGGACAAAGACAATTCAACGATAATTCAAAGAAAATCAAGTGAAATCAAAGAAAATCAAGGACAAAATTGAAGCAATTGAATTACAATGCACATTTAGCCAATCAAAATTAAAATCAAGTCTTAATTCAAGATCAATCAAAATTGAGAGCATTTTAACCAAGTGCAATCAAATCAAAATACAATTAATTTAATTAATTGTATAGTCTTGGATTAAATTAAATTCAACCTATTCAAGGGGTACATGGCTAAAATAAATTAATTAAATCAATTAATAAATCTCAATTACTCTCAACAAACCAAAAGGAGAGGAAATCAATCAACCAATGAGATTTAAGGAAAGGCATTCACATGGATCAAGCCAAATTGAATCTCAATCACTCAAAGTGAAAGAGAATCTTAGCCATCCATCTTGTCTACTTGTCCCAAGCTTTGAGGACACAAAATTTGCATTGTCTTCAAAGAGTGGAACCAAGGACTCAACCAAGGCTTAATCATGATCAAACACAACTACACCCCCTACCATTGAAAAATCTATAAAAGGAAGACTAAAATCCTTCATTATTCATCAACCACATATCTGAGAATTGCATTGAACCTCTTGCAATTTGAGTTTAGAAGGGCATTTGAGAGCATTTTAGCATTTATCTTGATAATTGTTAGCTTTAGCATTGTTTATCTTTATCATTCTCATACTAGGATTGTCATTAGTGAGAGCTTGCTGAGAGCTTATTCATTAACGTCTTAGTTAGAGAGCCATAGGATGCTCAATTAGTCATTGATTTAGCTAAATAGTTGCTCAATTGTGGTTGTATTTAGTTACTATTTCATTTATTGTTGATGATTAACCCTAATTCTATGAAGATACTTTTATTAGTATACAAAATGGCACCCACCATGGGGCTCTAAGCCTCATTTTATCAATTTCATCATTTGGATTATATTTTGTATGCTTGTATTTGCTATTTTCCATGAATATTTTACAGGAAATAGGTGAAATGATGCGTACAGTCTATTCAATCATGCCTAAAGTCATTAGGATGACGCTTACAATCTCTGCGTTGATGCTTATTTGCTAAACATTTGCACTTGGTCGATAACTTCTATTCCATCTTAAATTCTTTCTTATCGCTTACAATTGGAATGATCACGCTTGTGCGATAAATCTATACTGCCTTTGCCTTCACAAGTCACGCCTGCTAGCTGAGAAGTGTTGCCTTTCGATAATCTATTATCGCTTGTGACCGAGCTTTGCGAAGCGCTTTACTGAAAAATTCATGCCTAGTATCATTTATCTTACGCTTACTATACTTAAAGTGTCACTTTGACTTAATCAGTTTATGCATCTTTAAATACTCTTTGCGCTTAGCAGTAAATTGTTTACATTTTTTTGAACTTTTTGTGTCGCTTGTGTCACTTTTAAGTGTTGCTTGCTAACAGTAAAGTTACGCCTGCAAACAATTTGATATCATGTATTTTCTTAACAATGTCACTTTCTATTTTTTGTCTTAATTTGCTTTTAGATTGATAAATTCATTTATCTAACTCTCTGTTTGTACATTTTGACTGTAAATGAGCAGGCACCGAAAAGTTCAGAAGCCAGAAAGCAGGTTTAATCAAGAAGGGAAGGCACTAGCTAAGAAGATAAAGAAGGAAAACATAGCACATATCAAGGCTGTTCTTGAGTCAACACAACAGGAGGACAATCAGGTATATCAGAAGTACCTTGCTATTATTGAAGCTTATAAAAAGAAATTTGTCTTTCTTAATTGGATCTTTAGTCCTTAGTTCAAGTTTTTGTTTGAAAATTTGCAAATAAGGTGCTCAAAATTCATTACATAACTCTTTGCTTTGTCAATTTTGATTTTGGTTTCCCCTCATTATGATTGTTAGTGTTGACTAACTTGCTGGAGGACAAACACACTTGGAAGGAGCTATTGCCAAGGTAAGATGAAAACAATGAAATCACTTAAAAATGCCCCTAACTTCAATTAGCTACAAAGAAAGAGGTAAGCCTAAACTAGTTAATATTTTCCTTAGCTTGTGGCATTTGGTGCATTTCAAGAATCTAGTAATTAAGAGGGAGTAAAGAATCAAACACATAAATCAAAGCCCCTTGTTTGTGGAAGAGAGTAGAGATACTCAAATCCCTATAGTTAGTGGGTGAAATCAATTGAACCTTGTTAATTGTGTTTGGGAACTAAAGGGAAAGTTAGGGATATGCTCTTCACCTTCTTGGTGAACCAAATTCCCAAAAGTTTAACCTTAATTCCATTTTTCTTTCTTTCAAAATGAACATGCTAGAACTTTAGTGGGCTCACCTCCTGAGTTTGCATTAATGAGGCCAGTGAGAGGGACAACCCAAAGTGGGACACACTTGCTTTTGCCATGAGAATCCAACCCACTATAAAATAAAATGCATGCATCCTTAATGGGGTGTATGAAAAAAGGGTCTTAAAT
The DNA here is from genome assembly GCA_027943335.1 of Chamaecyparis obtusa. Classification (NCBI taxonomy): domain Eukaryota; kingdom Viridiplantae; phylum Streptophyta; class Pinopsida; order Cupressales; family Cupressaceae; genus Chamaecyparis; species Chamaecyparis obtusa. Next base: position 516,457 of record BSBK01001224.1, on the reverse strand, counting down.
TTTTTGAATTTCCTATAGTAGTCCTCATGGATTGCGTGAAATCATACTTCGGTGCGTGTGGGAAACCCCTTAACATACTTGGGGGATGAAAGATTAAAGTCCATTTTGGACGGAATTTACAATAAAACCTTGATAAAGTAGCAAAGACCACCTTTTAGAGCCATGTTTATGAACCAAATTTTATGCTAAGGTAGGTGCTTGAAGTGTCTTCTTGTGAAAAACCCGTGACAACGTTCTTTAAATCAAACATTTTGGGTTTAAGAGGGTAAAAATAGACAAATGAATGCGTGTTTGTTGTGTTTGAAATACATAAACAAGTGAGAGATATCCATTGAAAATCATCTTATATTTTTAAATCTCTTCAATAATAAAATCAACAACTCTCATATCAAGGATCAATTCCAAAATGAACCCTTGTTGGATGTCAGTTTCCACGCGGTCCCAAGCATAGAGGGTATCATTACAAGGTGATAGCACTCTTGTTGAAAACAAAGGGAAAGAGGTTGAGTACCAAAGTGTTTTCCAAGGTCATAACCAAGAAGACTTTTTTCCAAATTTATTCAAATCAAAACTTGGCGAGATGGATAGGAATTTAGCATATCACAATTACCAACAAGGCAATAATCAAAACATCAATAATGCCAATCAAAATCTTAAAGGCACACTTGAAGAAAGAGTTGAGAAGGCTGCCCAAGGCTTAGATTTCCTAGAGGTTATGGAAAAATTAATAGATAGGGATAGGGAGAACTTTTTCCTAAACCTAGCACAAAAGGGAGTGAAGCTTCCTCATGACTTTGATATCGACCAACTTAGGAAAGACCAGCAGCAAGATGATCCAATGAGTGCTATGACTAGGCAAATTAAAACCTTCAAAGAACAAATTGATACCCTAAAGAAGGCAGCTAAACCTAAGGCCTTCTCAATTGAAGCTTTGTGTCCTTTTCCTTTCAACAAGAGCCTAGTTATGGTGTCATTTCCTTTCAACACCATTTTTTGTAAATACGATAAATACATGGGTAAAACGGACCCCCATGATCACTTAAGAGAGTTTTGCACCCTAAGTATAGAGTTCATGCATAACGATACATACCTAATGAGACTCTTTCCTAGAAGCTTAGGAGGACCCTCAATGGATTGGTTTTCAAAACTACCCCAAGGAATAAAGACCTTTGAGGAGTTGGCCTCTAAGATCATAACCCATTACTCTTACAACATTGAGCATGAGATCACGATGCTCAAGTTATGCAATACCAAACAAAAAGATGGAGAGTCCTTCTTAGGATTCTTACAAAGGTGGAGGACCATTTTCGCAAGGTATCCATGAACTATCCCCGAGAAAGAGAAGATGGAGATCTTCACCAATAACTTGACCGCGGAAATGAACTATCGATTACAACTTCAATGTCCTCCAACATTTGAAAAACTTATTGAAAATGCAGTTAAGATTGAAGATGTTTTGGTCAAAAGAGGTGAGATTAAATTATTTAAAGACAATAAATCCAACAACAATAGCAGCAATAACAATAATTATGTTCCTAAGTATTTCAATAATCAAGGGTCCAACAATCACAACGATAAATCAAAATCATGGAATAAAAATAACAATAAAAATCTTGTGAATGATGGGGTTGTGGAGTCACACAACTTGAAGTCTACCCCTTTTATTCTACCATATGGAGTGAATTCTTCAAGCAATGTTAATCAAGCGAACAAAGCTCCATATAATGCCAATAATTCCAACAATTCTAACAACAACAATTCCAACACTTCCAACAATAAGACTTGGGACAAGTCAAAATCATACTCCAACTATAACAAGAAGAAATTCACCTACTTAGGTGAACCTTTGGAGAATGTACTAAAGACCTTGCTTGGCAATCAAATTATCACATTGCCTGACATCTCAAGTTATGAACCTCAAGTTAAGCCACATTGGTGGAATGAATCTCATCATTGTGAATATCATCGAAATAGAGGTCATCCAACCAATGAATGCATGAGATTGAAGCACTTAGTGCAAGATCTAATTGATAATAACACCATCAAAATTGAAGGACCTCAAAACAATGGGGATCACACGGCCTACAAGAATCCCTTTTTGAATCATGAAAAGGGTGAGTCATCTAATCAAAATCAAAAGAAGGGTAATGAGAAAGTAAACTTTGCTCATACTTATGATAACATGATAAATACCCTAAGGGAAGAGGACCAAAGCATAAATTTTATCATAGGAAAAGGAAAATCAAGAGAAGCATCAGCAAATGTGGTCACTAGGGGGCAAGCCTCAAAGATTGTCATTTCTAATAATGCTCCAAAAATTGTGTTGTCAAACCAAGCTTCCACATCATCATCAAAGCAATACAACTTGGTTGACCAATTGCAAAGAACTCCTGCCCACATTTCTATTCTTGAGTTGCTCAAACTATCACCAATCCATAAGGATATCTTGGAGAAAGCCTTGTCGGAAACAAATGTGCCTCTAAATTTGGAGGTAGAAAAATTCCAAAACATGGTGGGGCACCTAATTGCACCTCATTTCCTATCATTCTCTGAACAAGATGATATGTCTCTTAATCATCCCCAAAATCTGCCCTTACATATAGAAGTGTTGATCCACAAACATAGGGTGAAAAGAGTCCTTATAGATGGAGGTGCTGGCCTAAATATTTGTACCCTTAGCTTGGTGAAAGCCTTAGGATTTTTTGAGGAGGCTATTGACCCAAAGAAAAAGATAACCATAAAAGCCTACAATGATGAAGAAAGAGCATCAAGGGGAGTCATAGTCTTGCCCATAAGAGTTGGTCCCATGCAAAAAGAGACCATATGCCAAGTTTTGGACTTGAAGTTGACTTACAATATTTTGTTAGGAAGGCCATGGATCCATGAAATGCAGGTTGTTCCTTCAACTTATCATCAATGCCTAAAATTCCCATATCAAGGGCAAGAGATAATGGTAAGTGGAGATCTAAATCCATTCCAATATTGTAATAATGTCAAACCTATCAATGACTCATTGGTTCCACACAATGCTGAAGGGTCTATACCCAATCAAATGGAACAAGGCCAAAGTTCTAATGACATTCCTTTGTTGAAAGGAAAAGAAAAAATGGAAGAAGAAATTGTTGTTAAAGACACTCCAAAACTCATTAACCAAACTACATTGACTAAAGGAAAAGAGAAGGTTAATGAGGATAATGTTATTGAAGAACCAAAAGAAGACTTCATATCAAAATATGTTGTCCAAGTGTATACTAAAGAAGCACACTATCAAAAGATGGAAAAAATGATGAAAAACTTTGATAAGCAATGCAAGATTAAACAGCAAGGAGTAGGTGAATACTCCTTATCCATGATGGACCTACCCTTATCACCAAAGTCCTTTGGAAAACCTCCAAGTCTACCTCATAAATATAATGAAAAATTTTTAAGGGAAAGTACATCATCTGCCATGAGTGAAGAGGATAATGAAATTCTGAATTGGTTATACAAGGATGAAGAATCAAGTGCTCATGTCAAGCACATCCAAAATATAACCATTCCTACTAATCAATATGGTAAAGGGTTTGCAATCATGCAAAAGATGGGTTATAAAGGTCAAGGACCTTTGGGCACAAGAAATGAAGGGCTAATTGAACCCCTAGAATCAACATGGAGAGATTCCAAGGAGAAAATAGGTTTAGGATATCTTGAAGAAGGATATACACAAAAACATTATCCCAAATTATATGATCAAATACTACAATTGGAATCTCATAGTGATGAGGATTCTAATGAATGGGAATGGGAGAATCTATCAGATGAGTCATGTCATGATAAGGGAATTGATGTCATCCATACCTATACCTCTACCAAAAATAAAGGACTAATGGCAGAGTCAACTTCAAATCAAGCATCTAGTTCTAGTCAAGAGGGTCCAAATGATGTGCCAAGCATAGAAATAGAAATAAATCAATGGGTAGGTGAGCCATATGTTCCTTCATGGAGACCTACTATGGAAGAATCAAATTCTAGGTTTAATCCACATGAGTTTTATCCAACGGAAAACATAGTGGAGTCCAGTGAGGAGGATTTTGATCCTTCTTCTTTAGAGCATTTAGAGGAAGCCCATGTCTAAGATCTTCAAGATACAATGTATGAACCTTCCAATAATGAGATATACACTTTAAATCCAATTGAGAAAAACCCAAGTGGTGACCCATTAACTCTCATTCGGCCGGACCTAATTGAATAGAATGCCATTGAACCCAATACCTTGCCAACTTTCTTGAATGACAACATGGTGTCCCAATACCTCAACATGGTTGAACCTTTTTCTACCAAAGAATATCAAGAAGAAATGGTCAAAGGGAGCATCCAAACTCTTAATCCGAGAAAAAATGAAAAAATAAAAAAAATATAAAAGGAAAAGAATCGAGTGTTGAAAACCACTTTGTGGCAACATTAGATCCAAAAGAAAGAAAAAAGGAGATAAAGGATGTTTCTAAAGGTGAAAACCCAACTGAGGCACCTTTGGAAGGGAGTTTGGATGTTCTACCAAATCACTATGAAGAAAGGTCTCCAATTCTAATTGAGCCAACATAAAAGATAAACATTGGATCAGAAATAGAGCCGAAGATCATCCACTTAGCATCATCCCTATCCAATGAAGAGAGAATAGAATTCATCAAGTTCTTTAAGGAAAATCAAGTTAACTTCACATGGTCTTATGAGGACATGCTGGGTTTCGAATCAAACTTGATAATGCACCATCTCAATATAAAGGAGTCAAACCGGTCAAGCAAAAACTAAGGAAAATACACCCTCATATAGCCTTACTTGTCAAAGTAGAGTTAGAGAAGCTATTAAAGGTAGGGTTTATAAGAGCCATTGATTATGCACAATGGATCTCCAATATAGTGCAGGTATCAAAAGTGGATAAGTCTATTAGAATCTGCATGGACTTTAGGGACTTAAAGTTGGCATGTCCTAAAGACGACTTTCCTCTTCCAAGCATTGATGCCATTGTAGACTTAACAATGGGACACTCCATGTTCTCACTAATGGATGGATTTAGTGGTTATAATTAGATCAAGATAGCACCCAAAGACCAAGATAAAACTACCTTTACATGTGCATTGGGTACATTTTGTTGGAATGTCATGCCTTTTGGCTTGAAAAATGCCGGAGCAACCTATCAAAGAGAAATGATTACAATATTCCATGATATGATGCATAAATTCATGGAGGATTATGTGGATGACATACTAGCTAAGTCACATTAAAGAAAAGAACATCTACCAATCTTGGCAAAAGTCTTTGAAAGGTTAGAGGAATTCAAAGTAAGACTTAACCCAAAGAAATGTTCTTTTGGAGTCTAATCTGACAAAATTCTAGGTTACATTGTATCTGCAAAAGGAATAGAGGTTGACCCCACTAAAGTGAAGGCCATAATGGAAATGGAAGCACCTAAAACCATTAGTCAGATGAGATCTTTACAAGGAGGGATACAATCCATTAGGAGATTCATCTCTCAATTGGCAGAAAAATGCCATAATTTCACCCAACTTTTGCATAAAGACACAATCTTCAAGTGGGATGAAAAATGTGAAGAAGCTTTCAATCTATTAAAGAAGTACCTCATGAATCCACCAATATTGATGCCACCTATCAGAGGCAAGCCCTTAATCTTGTACATTTCAGCAACAGAGAATTCATTGGGGGCACTTCTAGGACAAGAGGATGAAAATGGAAAAGAGAAGGCACTCTACTACATTAGTAGAACCTTAGTCAAATATGAGCTGAACTATAACTTCATGAAAAGGGAATGCTTGGCTGTAGTTTTTGCTTCACAAAAATTACACCATTATATGCTATCCCACAAGATAAGGCTCATTGCCAAAATTGACCCTTTTAAGTATCTATTAAGCAAAACAACATTAAATGGAAGATTAGCAAAGTGGGTCATAATACTAAGCGAATTTGATATAGAATATGTGGACAGAAAAGAAATTAAAGGGCAAGTCATTGTAGACCAATTACTAGAAGCACCACTTCATGATGATCATCCTATACAAGTTGAATTCCCGGATTTAGAGATTGTGAATGTTGAGGCAAAAGCATGGCAGCTTTATTTTGATGGTTCCTACACTCACCATGGATCAGGAGCAGGCATACTTCTAATCACGCCTCAAGGCTCCACTATCCCTAAATCTTAAAAATTGCTATTTCCATGTACAAACAATATAGAAGAATATGAAGCCTTGGTTATTGGAATCAAGTTGGCATTAGAATGGAAAGTGAAAGAACTAAAGGTGTATGGAGATTCACAATTAGTCATAAATCAAGTCAATGAAGAATATCAGACAAAAGATGACAAATTGGTACCTTACAAAACTATGGTGGACAATCTCAAGAAGTATTTCATAATCATCACATTTGAGAAAATACCGAGAGAAAAGAACAAGGCAACGGATGCTATGGCAACTTTGGCTTCACTTTTGCAAATGCCTGATCAGAGTGCTAGATACAAGTTCTTGGTAGAAGAAGTGATTCAACCCACGTATGACCCAACCCACCTTTATACCATTTTCCTATTAACTACAATTGAATCACCTTGGTATGGACCAATTTACATCTATTTGAAAGATCAAACCCTTCCTATCAACCAAACTAGAAACCAAAAGAAAAGCTTCATTAGACAAGCCGCCAAATATACTATAATTTTTGACACATTGTATTAGAAAAGTCTTGACGGAATGCTCCTTAGGTGTTTAGAAGAGGAAGAATCAAACTTAGCCTTATGAGAAATTCATGAAGGAATTTGTGGATCACACTCAAAAGGATTATCTTTAGCTAAGAAACTTCTTAGGATAGGATATTTTTGGCCTACCATGGAGAAAGATTCTTGTAACTTTGCAAAAAATTGTAAGAAGTGTCAATTACAAGGAAATTTGATACATGTGCCAGTGAAAGAACTTCATTTGATGACAACTTGGCCATTCTATTAGTGGGGTCTAGATCTAATAGGAATGATTCATCCACCATCTTCAAATGGGCATAAATTCATCATAATGGCCACATAATACTTCACTAAGTGGGTGGAAGCTATACCCCTATCAAGTTCAACAGGCAAACAGATATCCTTGTTTATCCTAAATCATATAATTTGTAGATATGGCGTACCTCATGCCATCATAACAGATAATGCAAGGCATTTCAAGGACAAAGACATAACGGAATTGTGCACCAAATTTCACATGATACATCATTCATCTTCAATCTATTACCCTCAAGGTAATGGACAAGCCGAAGCAAAAAAAAAAAAACATATTGAAAATCTTGAAGAGAACGGTGGATAATTTTGGTAGAGATTGGCATATCAAGATAAACCTGACCTTGTGGGCTTATAGAACAAGCATAAGGATGCCAACAAGAGATACACCATTCTCCTTAGTCTTTGGAATAGAAGCAGTTTTGCCTTTGGAGGTAGAACTTGAGGATATCTATGCATGGTTTGATAAATGAAGAAGACTATAGGGTTTCTAGGCTGTAAGAACTAGAACTCTTGGATGAAAAATAGAAAGAAGCCTTTGATCACTTAAAGGTGTACCAAAATAGAATGTCAAGATCTTACAATAAGCACATCAAACCAAGGAAATTCCAAATAGGTGACCTAGTTTTGAGAGAAAATCCCAAGAACCAGGAAGAAAGAGAGAAAAAAGGAAAGTGGGAAGAAAACTGGTTAGGACCATTTCTCATTGTTGAAGATTTTGGGACCAGCACATACAAGCTAGCAGATTGTGATGGTGACGAACTACAAGAAACTATAAATAGCATACATCTCAAAAGGTTCTATACATGAGGTAGATGAAAGAGTATAAAGAGTATCAAATGGAGAGCATCATATTTATTGTACATAGTTCAAAAGAGATCCTAAAAATACCAAAACATTGGAAAAGCTTAAAATACCAAACACATTTGAAAAGCACAAAATATCAAAAATAGTGGAAAATTGAGCATGAAGAAAGAAAAAACATTCAAATATGATCCTCAAAAAGATGTTGTCTTGGTGAAAACCTAGCAAATAGGTGCCTTGATGATATGAAAATAAAAAGAAATAAAAAAAGAAGAAAAGTGCCTTGGTGAAAACCTAGCAAATAGCCACCTTGGTAGCAAAAAAAGAGAAAAAGCTTTAAAAATAGAAAAAAGAGCTTGATCCATTCAATCGGTGAAAACCTGGTAAACAGGTGCCATTAAAAGTCCAAGTCAGTTGCATACTTAGAAGGTCACCTTGTAAATATTGCATTCGCCAGCATTTGTATATATTGCATAATAAAACCCCACAGTTGCATTTTCCAGTACCTCAAGATTTTGGTCACCTAATTGAAAAATTGTCCTAAGTCCCATAAATGAAATCACTATCAAATTGGGGGCAATCTACTCTAAAGGAGCAAGGATTCATCAACAAGCTTTACTCAATCAGAGAATCAATTCATCACACTCGAAAGAGGAACACTTAATCAAATCTACATCCCAATCCAATTTGAGCCTAAAATGAAAAATTTGATCCAAGAACTAAAATGATCTTACCTTTATCAGGATTAAAAAAAAAATGAAATGGATGGAACTACACTTTAACTATGGATTTGAAAAACATGGCAATTTTTTTTTCTTTCTAAGTGTTGACTCAATTGATGAAATCATTTCTTTCTAGCGAATGGATGAAAGTTTTAGACTAGACAAGCTATGATGAAAGGATGATATTTTTCTTGATTCTAAATGACTATCTTAAAATCAAAGTTTTAAATCATGTATTATTTGTCTAAGGACATGACCATCAAAGAATCATCGAGAACTTGTACATAGGATAAAATGGAGATTTCTACTTGTTTATGCAAATGGATACCTTGGCTATTTTGATCTTCAATATCATAATACCAACATCCACTTGCAACATAGAATCTGACAAAATAGGTATTTACACTCTCATGATTGGCTTCAATCAGTAATAGTCGTACCGAAGAGACCGATGGGAAAGCAAACAAGGAGGCAAAAAGTATTCATATCATCATAGATGAACTAGTGATGGTTGTACTAAAAATAGGATTCCAAAAGCACTCAATGATGATTATAAGCTCTAAATCTTGAATAATGACAGTTAGCTACATACATTTTAGATTAAGTGCATTGTATATATGTGTTTTGCCTTTCTTAGCTTAAATTGCAAGGGGAAAAATGAAATAGAGGGGGTTCAATTCAAACATTATTATCCTGGACTCAAAACACCAAAAATGAGATTATCTTTTGCATTCATGCATAGCATTAATCATTAATCATTATTCATAAATATGGAGAAAACAAAAACAAAGAGTCATTTCTCATACATCATTTTCATGTGTAATTAAAGGATAGAATTGCATACATTTGAAAAAATAAAAAACATAGGATCATCCATATCCATATGATCATAAAACAATTTGCATCCATACATTGAAAAACAAGAAAACTTTTCATAAAATTCATACATCAATGCATCCATCTATCTATATCATAAAAATAAGATACATTGCATCCATTTCATAATCAAAGTAAATGCATCATAAACACCATATAGATTCATATAAAGATAATCTCATAAATCAACTCATCAAGGCAAAACGAAGGAATATATCATCATATATCATCAAAAGAGTGTTCATCAATGATCTAGTACATCAAGTATATCAAGATACAATATCATGAAAGTGATACATCAAAGGTTCGATCAATCAAATAACATGAAATGTGATACAAGGACATCAACAATGAGTAAATTTGTCAATCAAGAGCTCGTGGCACCAGATCCATCTGGACCTCTATCATCCTATGGAGGAGGAGCCAGAGAAGTACTCACTCTGCTCTATCTCTGAACCACCATTGATATAAAATGTTGCATCAAGGCAGCAACTTGATCTAATCACCCAACAACAGTGGACATATATGTCCTCGTTGACTACATATCTTGGGCTAAAGCACTAATAGTGGGAACATCCTGTGCACCCTGCCCCTGATCCTATGGCTGCTAAACTGGTGGAGGCACCTGTTGTGCCTGAACCTCCTGAGCACCATCATCTTGTTGTGCCAAGGAAACTCTCTGTAACTGCACCAAAGGATCTAATCCCCCAGGAACCTACCTAGCAGCGTCAACATGAGCCTATCTCTGAGCTCTCTGTTGTCGATGAAATCTATCCTGTCTAACTGCTGCTCTAGGATGAACTGCCTGGACTGCATCAGCTTGTCTATCTCTAGCTCTACCTTGACCATGTCCATCCCTCACCCATCCTCTACCTACAAAAATAAGAGGATCTCTACGTCCTCACCATCTCCAATGTCTCCTACCACCACCACGCCCATCATCACCACCATCACCATCACGAGGACCAGGAATAGGCTCTACTGGGTCTGTAAAATGAATAAACCTGTTACGAGACCACCAGTCTCGATACTCATGAGACATCCCTACATCAACCATACCTGTCAACATCTCCCATCTACAGTAAGGCATACTAGTAATCTGACCCATGACAAACTGATAATCAATACAAGGGCCCCATAGAGACCTCTTAGCCTATACTCGAGCATATAAATCATTACCCAGAGGCATATCCTATACTCTACCATACTGTCTAGATACTCAACCAAAAAAAAACCACTCAATAACAGTATCATATCTACCAATCATCCAACGAGGAGCAAACATATATGGCAACTCATTGTCATCCTCCCACCAACCCTCACAACCAATGTATGGATGCAACTGTACCTAATCAAGATCATCTATAACTCGACGCCAATAATCCAAATGACCTAAATGATGTTGAATCACCATACCAATATATAGAAAAGCATATGGAAAATCACGAGGCTGTCTCCTATCAGAAATAGGCCTGGTAATCAGAAGATGCTCCCAAATCCATAACTGAAGAATAATAGCACCAGCAGATAATGAAGAACTCTCTCTGTACACCACCTCATGGAGATCTCAATATAACTGTGCTAGCACATAGGAACCCCAATCAAAACATTGAGGCTGTGCTAGTAAATCCTCTAAGATCCTACCCCAACCAACAGAAAAACCATGACCTCACCAGTTGGGAAGAAGTAGCCCACCAATCAATGCACCAAGAACTGTAGGCAATGTAGGAAAAGAAGCGAACTGTGGCCATGTGATCATATCATCATCAATCGTATTATCCCTGAACACTCGTCGATAGATAGTAGAATCATACATAGAATCATAATAAATAATCTCTCCTCGACAGGGAATCTGTAGCAAATGATACACGTCCTCAGGCATGATCGTCATCTCACCAGGTGGTAGATGAAAAGTATTGTGGTCAGAGTGCCAACACTCCGCCACAGCTGTCAGTAACCCATGGTTTAGCTAGAACCGGGGAAGATCGAGAAGGAAGCTCAAACCACAAAGCTCAATAACAAGAAACTCGACATCAGTTAATGTTTGACCAAGATCAATAACCCAGGACGCAACCAAATGGATATACAATACAGGGAAGTGAGCCTGTTTGGCAAAAACAAAAGAATCATATCAGCATATTATATCAAGGAACATCTAAAGTTGATCAAAGTTATTCTAATATCCATTTTATCATCATGAGCACATCAAAACTCCTAACTCTATATCTTGAGGAAGGAAAATCATTGTTTTATCTCTTTAGATCTTGAGAGTAAAATATTAAACCATCAACTTATCATAACAGATTGACAAAACAAATTTGTTGGTATTGCTATACTGATATCCTAATTGATTGTTTAGTTCAAATGTAACTGACCTAATCATATCATTCAAATTAGTCATCTTGACTTACTAAATTTTGTCACGAAAAAAGTCAAGTACAAGTGAAAATTTTGCAAAAAAAGCTGCAGGCGTGATTTTAATCATCGCAGGTGATATTTCTTTTAAGCGACACATAGTTTTTGAATGGTGACATTAATTTTGTCTCAGGTGACAAATTTTTCATAGGTGACACTGAATTGACCTAGGCGATAACAAATTCTTCATAAGCGACATCAAAATGCTAGGGTTTCCTAGGCGTAAAAAGATACTAAATCTAGTTTTTAAGACCTAAATCTACGTGTGAATTTTCTAACCGGAGGTGACAATGAAAATTGGTCAAGCGACAGAAAACTACTCGTAAGCGACACTAAAAAGTCATGGATGCGATACTTAAAAGTCCTAGGCGACATTGAAATTTTCATAAGCGTGATTTAACTAATTCAAAGTAGCGATGAAATCAAAAAATGCAATAAAAGCTAATTAATGAGCAATAAATGCAATACCGGGGTTCGAAAATCACTTACGGGAGGTCCATAGTCAGGCGGCCTCACGTATCTCCAACACTGCTTGAATTGATGCTCGTGAATAGGCATAACCATCTCGAAAATCAGAAGAAAACCAGAGAAAAATCAACAAATATAAAAGTAAAAATGAATAGTAAATCTAGGTTTTCAATCTATTTATGCTAATTTGACCTAATTTTGAGGTGAAAATTGACTTTGACTGATATTAATCTATCACATTAATCGGGGCAAATCGTGAAGTATGGCATATCAAGAGTGTTTTTCAGAAATTAAAACATATTGATCGATCAATCATTCAAATCTATCAAACCAAAACAACAATATGTTTCATTTCTGAGGGGGCATACCATCAGATAATTAGATCAACATCAGTAACATCAACAAAATATCAGGGACCAATCATCGAATCAAAGTGAAAGCTTTTATCAGGAAATTTTTCATAATCAAACAAAAGGGGCATCATATCGAAAACAATCATAAAATTAGGTTGGACATCAAGAGAGTTTCATATCGATCATCGAATCGGGTATCATATTAGGACCGATCATCGAATCAATCATTATATTGGGAATGATCATTAGAGAACCACATTAATCAAGAGAGTTTCGTATCAGCATCAATTTCATATTGAGAATCAAAGGATCAACCATCGAAAGACATTAAGAATGAACATTAGAGATCGACCATCATTGAATTAGGACCTATCGATCAAGCTAGATCAGAGTATTCTTTGAATTGACATTGTTTGCACATCAACTAAAAGAGGGACATTTGTAATCACCTAAAAATGGACAAAGACAATTCAATGATAATTCAAAGAAAATCAAGTGAAATCAAAGAAAATCAAGGACAAAATTGAAGCAATTGAATTACAATGCACATTTAGCCAATCAAAATTAAAATCAAGTCTTAATTCAAGATCAATCAAAATTGAGAGCATTTTAATCAAGTGAAGTCAAATCAAAATACAATTAATTTAATTAATTGTATATTCTTGGATTAAATTAAATTCAACCTATTCAAGGGGTACATGGCTAAAATAAATCAATTAAATCAATTAATAAATCTCAATTACTCTCAACAAACCAAAAGGAGAGGAAATCAATCAACCAATGAGATTTAAGGAAAGGCATTCACATGGATCAAGCCAAATTGAATCTCAATCACTCAAAGTGAAAGAGAATCTTAGCCATCCATCTTGTCTACTTGTCCCAAGCTTTGAGGACACAAACCTTGCATTGTCTTCAAAGGGTGGAACCAAGGACTCAACCAAGGCTTAATCATGATCAAACACAACTACACCCCCTACCATTGAAAAATCTATAAAAGGAAGACTAAAATCCTTCATTATTCATCAACCACATATCTGAGAATTGCATTGAACCTATTGCAATTTGAGTTTAGAAAGGCATTTGAGAGCATTTTAGCATTTATCTTGATATTTAGCTTTAGCATTGTTTATCTTTATCATTCTCATACTAGGACTGTCATTAGTGAGAGCTTATTCATTAACATCTTAGTTAGAGAGCCATAGGATGCTCAATTAGTCATTGATTTAGCTAAATAGTTGCTCAATTATGTTTGTATTTAGTTTCTATTTCATTTATTGTTGATGTAATATATATATATATATATATATATATATATATATATATATATATATATATATATATATATATATATATCTATATATATCTATATATATATATATATATATAGATATATATATAGATATATATATATATATATATATATATATATATATATATATATATATATATATATATATATCTATATATCTATATATATATATATATATATATATATATATATATATATATATATATATATATATATATATATATATATATAAACACCACATGAATCATCTAAGCAAGTCTTCTAAACTATATATTGTAAAATCCTATTGTAAAGCAATGAGAGCCATTCTTTGAGCCGGTCCAAATCATCCTAACAACTAGCCTTACTGTCAGCCAAACAACACATCAAATCTCTATGAAATAATTAGTTGGGGACCTTCGCACATGATGGTGAAATGTTTATAGTAGTTAGTCCTTAAATACAGAGCCTCAAGTAGTCATTATCCCATGAAGTCTTCAATAACTCTTTCGTACATATTATTGCTTGTCATACTTCACAATCTTCCCAAGTTATTATTCCTCAAATTTTCTTCATCAACCAATGTCTTAGCGATATCTTCAAATCTTCTTCATCTCTCTTCCATATGTCTTAGCAAATAACATTAATTCCCCAACAAAGGTTTACATCAATGACAACACAAATAATAATTGTAACAATCTCCCTCTTTGTCAATGATGAAAGCACCAATAAGAACTAAAATAACCTTTTGAATATCCACCAACTTCTCCCCATTCGAAAAAGGGAAAAATATTTTTCCTTTTGATTCTATGAATAATAACTATAATTCCTCCCCTTTACTGAGAAACCCACTTTCTACAATCCATCCACTAGCATTGATCACCCTAAGAGAAACCACAACAACACTCTAGGAGACAAAATATATGAAATTATTCTCTCCTAGTAAGATGCACACCTCTTATCTATATAGTTTGGAAAAAGAGGGGTAGTATCCCCTAATTTATGTATAAGATACTCAAAAGTATCCTTAGCTAGATATTTGGTGAAAATATTTTCAACTTGTTTCTTGGTAGGCATTTATCCCAACCTTAATTCCTTCTCAAAAACCTTTTTACTCAAGAAACTATACCAGATAGATATATATTTTTTCTTGAAAGTGTCATTTTATTATTGGAGATATTAATGGCACTTTTGGTATTTCATGTTATTGGAATCCCCTCATCAAAGAATGCTTCCACATGCTTGATTGTTTTATTCATCCAAATTATATAAGTACAAAAATATGTTATAGCAATGTATTCTACCTTTGTAGTGGGAAGAGAAACCAAAAAGTATTTATTGATCATCCAAGAGATTAACCTATCTCCTAAAAACAATACTCCACCACTAGTACTTATTTTATCATCTACACATCTTTCCAAGTCAGCATTTGTAAAAGATTTCAGTGAGAAATCACCATCTCTCTTGTACCATAGTCCAAAATTTAGAATACATTTCAAGTATCTTAATATCCTTTTTACTACCACTTGATGAGATTTCCTTGTACTTTCTTGATATATAACATCTAATAAGGTAGCATGGATGATATTAAGTCTTTAAGTAGTTAACTATAGTACTCCATTGATAATACATTTGTACAATTTCTAATCAACTTCTAGAGATTCATCATCTATTCTTAACCAACATCTAGTAGCCATAGGTGTTGCTACTAGTTTTGACTCTTCCATTCCAAATTTATTGAGTATTTATTTAATGTATTTAGTTTTAGAAATTAAAATACCATCTTCCTTCTACAATTTTTCCCCTTTTTGATCGATGATATTTAACTTGTGAGCATGATAACCCAGTAGGAGCATAGACCCTGCGAGAAGACCAAACCAATGAAGGTGGGCCCAAATTGGCATTAACAATGTTTATTTGGGACAAGTGGGGATTTAACCCAAGGTTGCACCATTAACCATACAACCAATTGACCATTACACCACAAGATGATCTCCCTTTCTGCAAAATTTTTGTTAAACTGTTGTTGTAGAAAATATTTATCTAGTTTGGCATACCAACCCCTAGGGGCTTGTTTGAGACCATACATTTCTTTATTTAGTTTACAGACCACGTTTAGGTCTTCTAAGAGTTTAAAACCATATATTTGTTCAATGTACAATTCTTCCTCAAGCATTGGGAATAAATACAAACTTGACATCTATAATACCCCCAAAATGGGCTTCAGTGCCATTAACCTCCTACATCAACAAATTGATTGAAATCGACCCTAAAGACCTAACCTAAGGCACATATGTACATCAAGTTATCAAAACCCTAATCGATCCTATCATAAATTTGCATCAGGAAATATTCCTAAATATTCCTAATCTATCCTAATTATCTCTAATTAAATATTATTTGGCAATAAATGATATTATTTTATTTATCCTAAGTACAATTGATTGAATATGATAAATATTTCATTAATTAAACTTTATTTAGCCACTTAATCACTTTAATTGGATTTAATTAAATTATTTTTAATTAATATTGTTTATTTGAAAATAAATCAAAAACTCAAAAATAATTGATTGAATATTCATTTAATTGATTAAAATTTCAATTGTTAAATTTAATAATATAATTTTGGATAAAGTTTGATTAAATAATTGGTTAACCCATAAATTAGTTATTTTTTAAAATTAAATCAGTAAGTTGAGAATATAACACATGAAAATTATATAAATTCACAATTATCTATGCAAAAATCAGAAGATCAGTTAAACTCAAAATCAACTCTTATATTCATTTTGTTAACTTTCTAAACTCAACATGTGATTGTGAGTTAAAAAGTAGATTGGAGTAAATCTCAACTTCCAATTATGAGTTAAAAAGTTGATTTGCATGATTTTCACTAGATAACTATTTCTAATTCTGTGATAACTCCAATCAATTCGAGTTAATCAAGGAGCGATTTTTCATTTTTCCACGAGTTCTCAAACCTCAATTTCTATATAAATAGGTCTCAGTCCTTCACAATGGTGTGTGCAATTTTGAGAACAACAACGCTATATTGTCGAGTTCTTGCAAGATTGTGCATCCACTAAGATGATCATTTTTTCAAAACTTTTTACAATTTTTAGAATTTTTTCAGGGCTTTTTCTCTATGTACATGTTGTTGGATGTACAAAATGTCTAGGCATAGAACTTCTTCAGATGGAGCATGTTTATGGGTTCTTAGAGTTGTTCTCCTTTTGGTGTAGAGAGTCGGTATGTGCCAAAGCCAAATGCTATATGATAATGTAAGGGCCCAACCAGTTAGGCTCAAATTTTCCCTTTTGTCCCCTATGTGACTGGTTGTGGGGATTCTCTCTCAACACATGGTCACCCACCTAAATTTCTCATGGTTTAACCTTTTTTTATATCCTCTTGATATTCTCTTTTGGTATGCTCTAAGATGATCGAACACCACTTGTCAAAATTCATCCAACAGTTCTAACTCTTGCAATTTAGATATTTTGTAATCTTCATCATGTATTAATCGGTGTAAAGAAACTCTCAGAGATAGGAGTTCCACTTCAATAGGCAAAACTACTTATGTGCCATAGACAAGAGAAAAATTTGTTGTCCCAATAGGTGTTCTGATGCTGGTGTGGTAAGCCCATAATGTTGGATTAAGCTGCATATGCCAATCTCTTCCCGACTTGCTGATGTATGATGTAAGATTTTAAGTAGATTTTTGTTTGAGGCTTCATCCTGGCCATTTACTTGTGGATATTAAATTGAAGAACAGTGTTGTGTAATATTGAATTTAGTGTAGAGCTTAGAGATATCATTGTTCTTTAATTGTCCTCCATTGTCATTAATGGTGGAGGAAGGAATACCATATCAGAAGATGATGTAATTCAAAATAAACAAAGTCACTTGTTTGTCTATTACAGTAGTGAATGGGACTTCTTCAAACCACTTGGTGAAATATTTTGTGGCTATTATAATGAGTTTGGGTCCATTGAGGAGGATGGATATATCTGCCCAATCAAATCAAATGCCCAATGTTGGAAGGGCCAATGTGTTATGAAAGGAATAAGATCCTTTATTGGAGTGTGTATGAGATTTCCATGTAGCTGAAATTTCTTGCAAGCTCTTGCATACCTTGTTGCCTCCTTTTCCATGTCTTCCCAATAGAAGCCATCTCTTAGGAGTTTACGAGCCAAGGTCAAACTGTTAGAATGAGATCCACATATGTCAATGTGAACCTCAACCAACACACATTTTGAATCCTCTTTTTCTAAACACCCAAGTAAAGTTCCATCTCAACCTCTCCTGTACAGGTCGTTAGAGATGATGACATACCTTGAGGAGTTGTGGATAACGTGTCTTTGTTCATTTTTAGTTAAGTTATTTGGATAACTTGGTCTCAAAGGTAGGCGTAAATATGGTTGTAGTGGGAAGAGTCTAGGCTTATGATGGTGTAGATCATCTAGGATTTAGGGGAGTTTTAGGCAAGGTGATGAAGCTCTTCCACCAGGAACTTGTAGCAAAAATCCTCTTCTTGCTGAGTTAAGGAACCCAAAGTAGCAATAGCATCAACAACTTTATTTTATGTCCTTGGGATCTGTTGGAATGTGATGAAAGTAAAATACTTCTTGAATTCATCAACCATTCTCTTATAGGGTATGCATTTACCATCCCTTGTTTGGTAGACATCATTAATCTATTTGATCACAAGTTTGGAGTCACCATGGATATGTAACTAAGAGATATTCCATTCCATAGCCAACTTCATCCCATTTACTAAGGCTTCATATTCAACAATATTATTTGTACAAGGAAAACAAATCTTGTACACCTTAGGGATAGAGTAACTTTGAGGAGTAATGAACAACATGTTCACTCTTCAACGGTGCTGAGTGAACAAGCCATCAAATAACATCTTCCAAGAATGGTTAGTGATATGCATGATAAACCCATTTGGAAATTCCACATTGATGGGTTGTTCTCCTTATAGTGGTGCATCAGCCAATTGATCCATTTTTGCTTGTCCTTTAATTGCCTTTCATTCAACATATTCAATGTCAAAGTCACTCAAGATCATAACCCACTTAGCCAACAAGCCAGTCAAGGTGGCTTTACTCAATAGATACTTAAGTGGGTCTATTTTTGCAACTAGTTGTACATGATGTGCCAACATGTAATGTCTCAACTTCTGCGATGCAAATACCACTACGAGGAAATCTTTCCCGATCATGAAGTAATTCATTTCATAAGAGACTAGAGTCCTACTGATATAGTAGATGGTTCGTTCCTTCTTGTTCTCATCTTGACATGTTAGGAGTGCCCCCAGTGATGTATTAGTAGCTAAGATATACAAAATAAGTGGCTTACCCTAAATTAGGGACATCAAGGCTGGTGGGTTGGCCAAATACTCCTTGATTTGATTAAAGTGTTGGGTGCATGTTTCATCTCATTGGTACTGCACTCCTTTGTGAAGAGGCTTTGTAAATGGTTGTTCTTTGTTTGCCAATTTAGAAATGAGTCTCCTGATAGACTAAATTCTCTCATGAAGGGTTCTCATTTGACTAATATTCTTGGGTGGTGGCATTTCAATAATAGCTTGCACTTTTTCTAAATCCACCTCAATTGCTTTGGTCAAGACAATGTATCTCTATAGTTTTCTAGATGTTATGCCAAATGTGCACTTCCTAGGTATCAAACTTAACCTGAACTATTCCATCCTATCTAGGATCTATCCTAGATCATGTAGGTGTTTGGACCTCTTTCTTGTTTTAACAATGGTATCATCTACATAATCTTCCATGTTCTCGTGGATCATATTGTGTAAGATGGTTGTAACAACCCATTGATAAGTTGCACCTATATTATTTAAATTGAATGGCATGACATTCCAGAAAAATGATCCCTAGGAATAGGTAAATGTTGTATTCTCTTGGTCTTCCAGAGAAATGTTTATTTGATTATATCCAGAAAAGCCATCCATTAAAGAGTACATCTCATATCCAACCAACATATCTACAATCATGTTGATATTGGGTAAAGTAAAGTCATCCTTAGGATAGGCCCAAATGAGATCTCTAAAGTCCATGCATACTCTGATGGACTTATCTATTTTAGTCACATGCACAATGTTGGAGATCCATTCAACG
Source organism: Chamaecyparis obtusa (assembly GCA_027943335.1). Classification (NCBI taxonomy): domain Eukaryota; kingdom Viridiplantae; phylum Streptophyta; class Pinopsida; order Cupressales; family Cupressaceae; genus Chamaecyparis; species Chamaecyparis obtusa. Next base: position 496,355 of record BSBK01001224.1, on the reverse strand, counting down.
TATACAATTTCTCTGATGAATCATGCTTTAAGCAATATTTCTAGCTCAATTTTTACTAGGAGAGCCACATGAGGATGCATTTTACAAAGCTTATGCTTGATAGGCTTAACCCTTGGTGCAATTGAAAGGTGACATGTTATCAAATTTGGGCCCAACCTTGGAATGTCTGAGTAGGTCCATGCAAAGTTAATCCCTTTCTCCTTGAAGAACCGAGTGAGTTCTATGAGTTCTTCGACTGACAATAACTGTGCTAGATGGATAATTTGTGAATGCTCACTAGTTACAATATTTATTGCCTATGTGGGTTCTATCAGAATGGATGGTCATTCTTGAAAGTGATAGGGAAATATATTAAGTACCTCATCTTTTGGAACCTCAGAGATGTTTTCACTGTCAGATGCATCTTTTCTTTTTACTATTTTATGTTTTGAGACCGCCACAATGTGGTTTTTTCCTTTCGAATCTCTATTTATTTTAATTTTTTGACTTAGGTACTTTATATAAGCCTCAATCATGTTCACTCAAGGTTCACTAGTGAAAGAAGTAACTAGTTCAATAGCATTGAGGTAAGAGGCCAAGGAATAGTCATTAGGAAAGGTGGGGAGGCCAAGTGGTTCATTTTTATGTGTCCAGTCAATTAGCTGAGGATGTAAGAGGGATAGATCATTGGTTGCTTCTAAGGAATTCATAGTATGTTCATTATAAATTGTAACTAGAAAGTCAAGATCTAAAGCATCATTTTGGAATAGCATGTTTAGACAAAAAGGAATCCCATCATTGTTATTGTGATTCACATTGGCAACATGTGAACCTAACCCATTTGATCTAACCCTAGGACATGGAATCCTTTCTCATCTTGTTCTAGTGTCTATTGCACCTTCTTTCTGAAGCCATGTCCTGAGAGGAACTATCTCAATCCTAGACTATCTTGAGAGGAATCTATTGATGTCAGCATTTATTCAGTCTAGATTTATGTTGGTAGACATTCTTTCAGAATCTGCTGGAATCTCCTAGGTATTTACCTCTGTCTCATTTTTATCCTAAATTGTTAGGTTAGAGAACTAATAGGTCATTTGTGATAAAGATTCTAAAGCGTTATCACCTTCTCCAAAATTCTAGCCTTTTGTATCTCTTGCATTCGATATTTCTCATTGTTCAATAATCTCACTCCTAGACCTCCCTAAATTCCATGTAGCCATCATAGGATGAATTCTAATGTACCTATGATTTGTGTAATCAGATGGAATGTTGTGTTGATTGTAAGAAGATTTCGTAGGGGCCACAGGGATGATTTCTATGGGATGATTGAAGGGGTCTTCATCATTTGTTTTTTTCTTGAGAGTTTGAGCTCTCTCCCCTTTCAATATTTGTGATAGTGATGTACTTGTGTATTACATCCACTTCAATATCCATTGTAGCATCTAAGAGTATATCCCATTCATAGTTATGTGAATTAGTCTAGTTGTCATTAGACTGGCCCATGTATTTTTCAAGGGTCATGTGAGGTTCTTCATCCTCCCCTTGATTTTTGTTCTCCTATTGTCTTTCCTCGTCCTGTGTTGATATGAGAAAATCATTAGGATCAATGAAGTAGGGAAGATCCAACACATGTGATGTAATTATGAGTTGTCCCCAGACAGGATTCCTATCATCTAATCCTTGGTTAACCTCATTTTCTTCAGTGTCAAATTCTTCCGCTGGTGGACTTGGTGGACTTGGTCCCAGGATATCTCTACACTATTGTGGAAGAGATGGACTTATTGCAATAGGTCTTTGAGTTAATTCTTCTTATGTAGTAGAGATGATATCTTGTTCATGTTGAGTGACCAAAGGCTCTTTTGTTGGCGCACTTGGTGGACTAGGATCATGAAGATCTCTCCACCATTATGGGAGATATGGTTCCCCTTGATAATCAAGATCCTTTGTTCCAATATGAAATAATCTTTCAAATGGTAAAGATTCAATTTCAGCTTCCTTTTCACTATCTAAATCAAACACGGGTCCTCCTCAATTAGTGATGGGTTGAAACTTGGCTTCCTTAAAATTGACACTAGTTTTATCTCTAGGATTCTTGAATTCTGCATGAAGTGGTTCAACAAGTCCTATTTTAGTCACCCCTAAAGGTCATTTCCGTTTGTAACCCATTTTTTCTACTAGGTCATATCCCTTATTGTACTTTTGGGGGGATATTTCACAATGCTTGACCTCATTATCCTCAGGTTCTTTATAGAGCCATACTAGAATATATTTTTCTTTATTCTCATCTTCTAGAGGCACATTTTCCTGAACAAAGCTACCATCATAGATAACTTGTGGCACTGTAGTTGTTGGCTTCATTACATCTAAAGGTCTTCCATGAGATCTAGGAGATATGGGAAGTGATGTCATTGATAGGAAAGGTTCAATCATGTATCCACCCATCTCGGTATCTCTGATTTTAAACTTCCTCTCAATTTCTGCCATCACATTTATTCCATATTCAGGAGTAGATGCTTCCATGTTATGTGGTATGAGGGTATCAATTAATTATTTTAGCGCATTACAAACATAGTTGGTGTCTCTAGGTATAGTGACTTCCATAGCATTGAATGGGAACTTGATACATTCATGGAATATAGATGAAAATGCTTGCATCTCATGGATCCATGGTCATCCCAACAAAATATTGTATGCAAGTGGGAGATTGAGGACTTGGTATATAACCTCTCTTTCAACATGTCCCACTCTGATAGGTAAGCATACGAGACCTTTGGAAGATCTCTCATGTTCATCATATGATTTGATAGTTATTTTCTTTTTTGAATCAATATAAGACTTTGAAAATCCTAGTTGTTTGATCAATTTGTATGTACAAATATTCAATCTCGTGCCTCCATCTATCAATACTTGTTTGACCTGACGCTTGTGGATCATAACTTAGATATATAGGGGGTGATTATGTGGGTGACTTAGGGAATTATCATCTTCCTCAGAAAATTATAGGCAATGCGGTGAGGTCAAATCACCTACCATAGATTATAATCAATGTAAATCCAAGTTCTTAGGGACATTGGTAGATGACAAGGATTTTTCTAAGATCTCTTTATGAGCAAGACAGATTTTGAGTAACTCAATGATTGATATTTGAGTAGTCATTTATTTTATGTGCTCAATGATGATGTAGTTAGAAGCATGTTATGAAACCAGTTGTTTAGAATTTGATGACTTAGAAGTGGTTGTAGATGGTTGTTTGTCTCATGTGAAGGGCTTTGATGATGATGGTTAATCAGCAGGGTCGGAATGTTTCACTCCTCCCAGGGTGACCTTTGCTTGTACTAAGGTCACCACATTGGTAACTTGAGACTCCCCTTCTCGCTAGGGACAATAATGACATTGCAATATTCTTAAGGGACTACCTCAAGCATATTGATGAAATTTTTATCATTGGTGCCATAGGTATGATTAATGCGGGCATTGTCTTTCAGTTTAGAACTTTCCCCTTTCTCATATTTTGGTAAATGGTCCTTGAATGCCTTGTGATCTATTTTGGTGGTATGATTTTCCACCACGATCACTTCATTATCAATGAAATCCTGGATCTCATGCTTGAGTCTCATGTAGTTTTTGGTCTTATGTCCCATATTTATGTGGAAGTCACATTAGTCATCATCATTTGACCATTTGGTTTTCACTTTTGGATCATATGGCCTAGAATCATCTAACAATGTGATTAGTTGGTTTTCCAAGACAATCTTGAGTGTTGATCCATATAATTCTCCAAGGGGAGTAAATTTTCTCTTAGGATTAGCCTAGGGTTTATCTTTTAGAATATTGCTTGTTCCTTTGGATGGATCTTTGGTGGTAGTTTCAATAGCTTTAAGGGCCTTGGTGCCACTTCTCAGATTAAAAATTATTGGTTTTGGCTGGGGACAAACTTGGTCAACTACCCCATCATTTACCACATTCTTGTTCTTATTCTATTATTTATTCTTGTCCTTAGAAATGGAATTATACTTGTTCTCTTTGTAAAGGGTGATTTCACCCTTTTTAACGAGCAAATATTTTGTCTTCAAACTATTCTCCACCAACCTATCAAAGGTGTTTGGGTCCTATAAATGAATATGAAAACTCAACTCCAAGAAAAGGGCACTGATAAAAATATCCATCTTTTTAGTCTTAGGAATGAGACATGCATATCGAGAAAATATTTTCCTCCATTGCTATAGAAATGTCAAGAAGGATTCTCATGTTTGTTGCTTTGTGTTGCAAAAATCTGTCATTCTTATGAGATGCTAAATTTTATAGGAATAGTGTTACAGAAATCACTCAATGAGCTCATAAAAAATTTATATGCCAGTGGGTAACTTTGAGAACCACTCAATGAGCTCATCAAAAATTTATATGCCAGTGGGTAACTTTGAGAACCACTCAAAGGATTGACCTCCAAAACTCTAGGGGAATAGATGCATAAGGTATGTCTTGTCATGCATAAATTCCATGCATTGTGCATAGAATTCTCGGGTGTGATCGTGAGGGTCAGATTTCTTAAGGTACTTGTCAAACTTTGGGATCTCCACTCCACACGGGAATGAAGGAAAGTACAAATATTTATCAAAGGGGAACATGAAAATAGATTCTATAGAGTAATTCATGGTTGGTTTCTCTTGACTCTTCTTCATCTCTTTCCATTCTTCTTGTATGGCTTGCATTTATTTGGTAACTAGTGTTAAAGGAATTTCTTCCTCCTTGGCAATGACTCCTCAACTCTATATTGAGGAGGCAGTTGCGCTCCTTGTTTTGATAACTCAAGAAAGTATTTTTCCTTCTCATGAGCCATGATAAATTTAATCATCTTGAGGAATTTTTTCCAGCCTTACACTTAGCAATGTTAGCCTCATTAGGCTCAGATTCTCTTGAAGAACCATCATTATGGGTATCAAGAGTGCTAACACTATGATTGGTGTATTGACAATATTCATGTCATTTTCCTCTTCCAGACATGTTGGGATCAAAGGATTTGTCTTGATGATGGGTCAATCTTCTGGAGGTTCCTAGTTGTTCTCCAAAAAGAGGGTTGTCTTTAAATGAAAAGGGTCTCTCTTCCTCTCTTGGATATTGTTTAGAAGAACTTCTAGTCTGGATAGGCATAACCCAACTTCATTGTCAGAAAGGTGTTGAAGCAAGAAAAATCATGTTTGAACAAGTCCTAGGTAGATGGTGATGAAATAAAGATAATGTCATCTTAAGAAGGAGGTACAATTGACTCAGATCTGAGTCAAGGTTAAGGAACCTAGATGATGATGCACTCACAACTCAAAAGAGACAACTGAAAATATGTTGGTGATGGGATTGATCAAAGGATGGGGTCAACAATATTTGAGCTCACAATAGTGTAACTTTGAGTGACCAATAATTGTGGTTGATTAAGATGATCTCTCAATATCCAAGGTGTATCTGTAGAATGTGGGACAATTTTGAATTGGGTATATGAAAGAAAAAATGACAAAGTTTCAAATTTCTTCCAAAGAGTTTGGTAGGATCGTTATCTTGTTTTTTGTGATTCATTTTATTTGGAAAGTCTCAATGTCAAAGGTTTCAATTCTTTACAAACACATCAAAACATGGGGAAAAACAACACTTCCAATGCCCTATAGTCAAATTGGCTGAGAGAGAAAAAACTTGCCCATAAACTTAGGTACACACCCACTAGCTAATCAGAATATGGCCATTAGAGAACATGCAATGGATCTCTCAATGCCATATTATCTGACTCCAAATGCTAATGGGGACATGATATGACGAGTATCTTGGGGAAATTACTATTTTCCTTGCACTTGGATTATCCCACTTTCGAGGGTGAACCGGGTGGTTGCCACTCTATGGTTTTTAGTAAGGATCTCCTATTTGAAATCACTCTCTATGTCTGTGCAAGCACGATTAAGGCATATAGCCCCACAAAGCACCTTCGCACCAATAGTCATGTAAATGTGATTTAGACCCTAGGGCGCTATTATGTGGTCAAGTGAGAGTCGTGTATAAGCTCAAATGAAATTCAGATTCTGAGGCTTTGGCCTCAAAGAAGAAATTTGTTTAACATGATTTGGTGTGGTGTTTCTTACACCTTGTGCTCATGTGGGTCATGTTAGGAATAAGGTGTCTCAACCTTGGATAATTCCTATTCTTATTATTTGTTTTGTAAATGTATTTTTTGCAAATAATGTAATTAAGTGTGAGTGTACATGTCTAGTTGGCATGTTGATGTGTCACTCCACTTGATGTGTCGGCATCTTGTGCATAAGGAGATCATGACTGAAATGGTCATGATGGATTCCTATGACATGTAAGAGCTATTTAAGGATTGTGCTATGATAGGTGTAAGAGCATCCTATGACTTGGGCCTATTTGGGCACCCAAGAAGAAGTGGTTGGTGTGTGTAAGAGAATATGCAAAAATAGGTTGGTATGACAGATTCTCTTACACTTCTCTTGTGACCGTTATTTTTGGCAGATTCTATGACAAGCTGTCATAGTCTATTCTAGGGATGGACACCTATTCTTGGGATTGCATGTAACAAGTATGTACATGTGGCTTTGTGCATGGGTCTTGGTGGTTGTGCCTATTTTTGGGTCCAGAGGAGTCTATATATATGATGCTGCTCCTATGGGAGAGATATAATAGAAGTTTAAGTCTTGTTGGCTTTGTCTCTCATTTCCTAAAAGAACTTGCATTGCAAGTGTATTGTAATCTTTGTGTTGAAGATAATACATTGTGCAGGTTTTGGACTGCTGGGGTTTTTTACCGAAAGGTTTTCCCTAGGGTATATCATTGTGTCATTCTCTATTTTTCTATATGCATGGTATGTGGTTGCAATATCTTTGTTAAAGTAGTTAATGAATCTGAAATTGTAAGGATTTATAAGAATTTGCACAATACTCTCCTATAGAGATTAGCGTAGGAAGCTATTTCCGCACCTAAGTTTCCTTACAAGTGGTATCAGAGCTTGATCAACTTTTGATCCTAGTTGTTGGGTAGGGTTTTTTGAGCTGATCTCAAGTTTGAGTGGGAGTTTTTTGTAGAGCATTCTGAATCTTATTTGCAGATTGAGATGGCAAGTTCATCATATGGAAGAATGGAGGTGGAGAAATTTAATGGCACTAATTTTGAGTTGTGGAAACTCAAGATGGAAGACATGTTGGAAGATCGTGACCTATGGGAAGTGACTTCAAATGCTACAAGACCAGCAACTATAGCTCAAGCAGATTGGGATATCAAAGACCATAAAGCTAAGGGTCTCATAAGACTTTGTTTAACCGATGCAGTCCTTCTGAATGTTCTAGATGAGAAAATTGCAAATAGTTTGTGGGAAAGACTTGCAGCCATGTATCAGGCCAAATCTCTAGTGAACAAGTTGTTCCCGAGGAAGAAGTTTTACTCTCTATGAATGGAGGAAGGTGGATCCTTAACGGATCATTTAAATGCATTTAATTTGTTGGCTGCACAATTGACATCAGCTGGTGTCAAGTTAGAGGAGGAGGATCATTGCTACACACTTTTGTGTTCTTTACTAGATTCATGGGACCATCTTGTGATGGCTCTCAGAAGCACTTTCATCACTTTCAAAATGGATGATGTGGTGTCTTCACTGCTATCAAAGGAGATGCGGAGAAAGGCTTCCGTTTCAGAAAAAGAAGCCCTTGCTATTTGTGGGAGATCCACTGAAAGAGGGAAGAAAAATGACAATAAGTCTGACAATAAGGGTAGATCCAAATCCTATGGGAAGTCAAAAACTTCCAATAAGTCCAAGGCAAAATGTTGGAACTGTGATAAATTTGGGCACTTCCGTAAAGACTGCAAAGAGCTGAAGAAGAAGAAGAAAGGTTCAGATTCAGCTTTAGAAAGATCTCAAGAAGATGGCAATGCATTCATCGCAGCTTTGGTAGCCCATGCATCTGATGATGTGTGGTTGGTTGACTTGGGTGCATCTTTTCACATGACCTCTCATCGAAACTGGTTCTCAAAATATGAAGAGTTTGATGGTGGAAAGGTGTACTTGGGTGATGATTCTCACCTAAAGATAGTTGGACATGGAAGGGTCACTATCAAATTTCCTGATGGACGAGTAAAGGGAATCAATGGAGTTATGGACATTCTAGGTTTGGCACAAAACCTATTATCTGTAAGTATGCTGAATGATGTAGGTGTGCAAGTTGTTTTTTTGAAAGAAGGATGCAAGATGATAACTGGATCGATAGTGCTTGCAAGGGGTACTAGGAGAGGTACCTTATTTCAGCTAGATGCATGTATTCCTCTATGTAATAGTTCTTCATCCTCACCATCTGAACAAGTAGTGAAGAAGTCTGTGGCTATTGGTTCTGATGGTAGTGCAAACACTTTGGAAGCTAAGCTTCCTGCATAAAAGACAATGTTGTGGCATATGAGATTTGGCCACATTGGTGAAAAGGGTCTCAGAACCCTGAAAAATAAAAATCTTGTTGAGGGGTTAAATGATTGCAATCTTGAGTTTGACTTCTGTGAACACTATGTCTATGGTGAACAAAATCATGTTCAATTTTACTCTAGTTCTCACAAATCTTCTAATGTTTTGGATCTTGTTCATTCTGATGTATTTGGTCCTATAAAAGTTCCTTCAATCTCCAAATCTATATTTTTTGTATCTTTCATAGATGATTATAGTAGAAGGACGTGGATTTATTTCCTTAAAAGTAAGACACAAGTCTTTAGTTGGTTCAAGGAATTTAAAGCTCTTGTAGAGAATCAAAGTAGTAAGAAGATTAAGTGTGTGAGAACTGCCAATGGTGGTGAGTTTTGCTCAGCAGAGTTTGAACAATTATGTAAAGAACAAGGTATCGAGAGGCATAAGACAACTCCTTATACCCCATAGCAAAATGGAGTTGCAGAGAGAATGAACAGGACACTGATGGAGAAGGCTAGGAGTATGCTTAGTGGAGCTGGTTTAGAACAAAGGTTTTGGGCCGAAGCTGTGGCCACTACTTGCTATCTGGTTAACAGATCTCCTACATCAGCCCTTGTTGGTAAGACACCCATGGAGGTGTGGTCTGGTAAGAAGCCTTCAATTAGACATCTTTATGTTTTTGGTTGTGAAGCTTATGCACATGTTCCAAAGGAGAAAAGATCTAAGTTGGAAAACAAAGCTATTAAATGTATTTTCATCGGATATAGTGCTGGTGTGAAAGGATACAAGCTTTGGGATCCTGTGACGAGTAAGGTGTTGTATAGTAGAAATGTTATTTTTAGAGAGCTAACATCTTCTCCTATTGTGCTACAACCAGATGAAAAAGAAAAGGAAAAAGATGTTGTTCAGTTGCCTCCTACCCCTGAGAAGACTGAACAGAGAGACCATGTTGGGTCTAATGATGAGGAGAGCTCTAGCAGCTCTGATAGTTTGGTAGAAGAGGAAGAAAAACCTCAACCGCAACCCTTGAGGAGATCCACGAGAGAAAGAAAGCAAATAGAAAGGTTTGGTTATTCTATGTTAGATTCTAGTTGTGTCTTTGCTTTGATTACTAACACTGATGAGCCTAGATCTGTGAAAGAGGCTTTGGGCATGGAAGATGTAGGTTCCTGGATTGAGGCTATGGATGATGAGATGGCTTCATTGGAGAAAAACAAAACTTGGGTCCTTGTACCTTTTCCTAAAGGGAGAAAATTTGTTAGCTGTAAATGGGTGTTCAAGAAGAAATTCTGTGCAGATGGCAGTGTTGAAAGGTATAAAGCTAGATTGGTTGCAAAGGGGTATTCACAGGTAGAGGGAATAGATTATGGTGAAATATTCTCTCCTGTTGCAAAGATGACATCCATTAGATTTTTGTTATCTCTTGCTGCATCATATGATTTAGAGATAGAACAGATGGATGTGAAGACAACTTTCCTTCATGGTGATTTGGAGGAAGAGATTTATATGTCACAGCCTGAGCACTACATTGTTAAAGGTAAAGAATCCTTAGTTTGCAGATTAAAGAAATCTCTATATGGTTTGAAGCAATCTCCTAGGATGTGGTACCTTAAGTTTGATGCCTTTGTGTTGTCAATTGGATTTGTAAGATCAAAATCAGATCATTGTGTTTATTTCAGAGTTGAAAATGATCACCTTCTTATTGTTGCATTATATGTTGATGATATGTTGCTATTTGGGAAGGGTAAAGGTATGATTTCTAATTTTAAATCTCAGTTGTCAGCACAGTTTGAGATGAAAGATCTTAGGGCAGCTAGGTACATCTTGGGTATGGAAATCAGTAGAGACAGGTCTAACAAAAAACTTTGGTTGAGTCAGAGTAAGTATGTGAAGTCTGTGTTGGACAGGTTCAGCATGGCAGATTGTAGACCACTATGTGTTCCTATTTCTATGGGAACAAAGTTATCTGTAGATGATTGTCCAAAATCTCCTAGTGAGGTGGAGGACATGAGTAGAGTACCTTATGCTAGTGTAGTTTGTAGTCTTATGTATGCTATGGTCTATACTAGACCAAACATTGCCCAAGCAGTGGGAGTCCCGAGTCGGTTTATGGCTAATCCTAGACGGGTACATTGGGATGCATTAAGCGAGTATTCAGATATTTGAGGGGTACATCAGATTACTCCATATGTTATCATGGTAACTCTTCTGGATCTCCAAATTCATTTTGTATTCATGGGTTTGTGGATTCAGATTGGGCAAGTGATATTGACAGTAGGAGATCCACCAGTGCTTATGTGTTCACTATGTTTGGTGGTGCCATTAGTTGGATGAGTAAGCGACAACCTGTGTTTTCTTTGTCCACTACAGAAGCTGAGTACATGGCTGCTACTCATGCTTGTAAAGAAGCCATTTGGCTTAGAAGATTGTGTTCTGATGTTGGTGTTGATGCAGAACAAATTACTATTTGGTGTGACAGTCAGAGCGCTATTTGCCTTGCAAAGAATCCAACTTTCCATGCCAGAACGAAGCACATTGATGTGCAGTTTCACTTTGTGAGAGATATGGTGGAAGATGGAAAGGTAAATTTGGAGAAGGTAGATACTGTGAAGAATGTTGCAGATGCATTAACGAAACCAGTGGGCACTGAGAAGTTCAAATGGTGTTCGGAGTCTATGGGCCTTTTGGCCTATAGCGGTTAAAGTTCCTGCTATGTTCCTGTTGCTCTTACAAGGTGTTCAACAAGTGGGAGAATGTTAGGAATAAGGTGTCTCAACCTTGGATAATTCCTATTCTTATTATTTGTTTTTTAAATGTATTTTTTACAAATAATGTAATTAAGTGTGAGTGTACATGTCTAGTTGGCATGTTGATGTGTCACTCCACTTGATGTGTCAACATCTTGTGCATAAGGAGATCATGATTGAAATGGTCATGATGGATTCCTATGATGCGTAAGAACTATTTAAGGAATGTGCTATGACAGGTGTAAGAGCATCTTATGACTTGGGCCTATTTGGGTGCCCAAGAAGAAGTGGTTGGTGTGTGTAAGAGAATATGCCAAAAATAGGTTGGTATGACAGATTCTCTTACACTTCTCTTGTGACCGTTATTTTTGGCAGATTCTATGACAAGCTGTCATAGTCTATTCTAGGGATGGATACCTATTCTTGGGATTGCATGTAAAAACTGTGTACATGTGGCTTTGTGCATAGGTCTTGGTGGTTGTGCCTATTTTTGGGTCCAGAGGAGTCTATATATATGATGCTGCTCCTATGGGAGAGATATAACAGAAGTTTAAGTCTTGTTGGCTTTGTCTCTCATTTCCTAAAATAACTTGCATTGCAAGTGTATTGTAATCTTTGTGTTGAAGATAATACATTGTGCAGGTTTTGGAGTGTTGGGGTTTTTTACCGAAAGGTTTTCCCTAGGGTATATCATTGTGTCATTCTCTATTTTTCTGTATGCATGGTATGTGGTTGCAATATCTTTGTTAAAGTAGTTAACGAATCTGAAATTGTAAGGATTTATAAGAATTTGCACAATACTCTCCTATAGAGATTAGCGTAGGAAGCTGTTTCCACACCTGAGTTTCCTTACAGGTCATTCTCCGAGGGTGAGTACTTTTTCCCACTTGGACATGCCCATCTAAAGGATTGCAATAAATGAAAAAAGAATGATTACAATGGTCTAGGTTTTTTATTTTCCCTAAAGGGAAAAGAGCATAGTCTCCTATCCTTTTCACCACTCACAAGCACATCAAGAAATTTTTCATTTTAAAAATTCTAGCATGCGAGGTTCCTAAAAACATTAAGAAAATAGAATGTCTAGTTGATTTTATCATTGGCAACCTACATCAACTCATTATTAGTTTCACTGTGTGTTCTTTGACACGTGTCCTGCAAAAGATTTAGATCAATATCTTCAAGTCAAACGTCATGCAAGAACTTGTTAAGATGCCAAGAAACATAGAAACAAAACATGATAATATTTTTAGACTCAGTTAATGACACCAACTACAAAAATCCAAAAACACCCGAGAATAAACCTTGTTTTATTTTCAAACAAAAGACAGAAACATACTCATATGCTAATATACTATTTTTAATATAAGTATCACTGTATTCTAATACGATTATCTATCTTGACTTGTACTGGCCTATGAGAATGCTCGTACAAGAAAACATAGCCAAGGTACATCTAAAATACCCAAAATACCAAGAATCTGAAATCAAAAAGTGCAGTAGTGGACTAGATTCTCCTACAAGAATCTAGAGGGTCTAGTACGAGAATATACTACTTTTGATATGAGTTTCAATGCATAATCGTACTAGCCTATGCAAACTCTCATACGAAAAAACAAGATTAGACTACAAACTGAACCTCAAAATTTGAAAAAAATGACTAATGTGAAGACAAAAATTGATTTGTGTGCCCCACGGTGGGCACCATAAATGTGTGTGTGAAAATGTGCTCTAAAATACACAACACTTCAATGAATCATTATTTGGTTAATCTAATAAATGAAAGTATGATAATCTAAGAAGAACCAAGGTGACTCATTTCCTTCTAGTAGACTTGAGTATAAGTTTTCTCTCAGGTCATTGCAAACTCAGTGGCAGCAACAAGATCTAAATGGAGGGATTTTTAATGCAAACTATATGAAAATGCAAGTTTATCTAATTTAGCTAAGATTAATTCTATTAATAGAAATTATGTGTTCCTAGATGTGATATTAATGCAATGATGATGAACAAACTAAGCTATTCTATCAACAATGATTACAATGCTAAAGTTAATCCATATTAAACAAAGTTGAAATGTTCCTATGATTGAATGCAATAAAATAAACTAAATTAACTTATGCAATTGAAATAGAAAATGATTGTAAAAAAAATAGCAACATTTCTCTAAACAAAAATTGGGATCCTTTGTGAAGAAATGAAGCCTACTTATATAGAAATCCATTCAGGAATGAACGGTTGAGATTGATTGGAGATGAGCGGTGGAGATTACTTCAAGGATTTAGTTAACTCCAAAGGTGCATCAGTCATTGAGGAATCTTCCAAATCAACTAAAAAGTCCACTAAACTGGTTTGTGGGAACTTCCAAAATGACTAGCAAGTGAACTGGACTGGTTTTCCAGTTAACTAACTTGTTTTAAAAATGTGACTTGGTTAATTGAACGGTTGCCAAAATTGTATTCAGTTAATTGAGGATGATAACATAAATATATTTTTAAGATTATTAAATGATTTTAATGCATTTTCCTCAAAATGTGATGATATAATTGATTTAAATTCCTTTTTATGATTAATTGACAATTTGTTTATTTATTTAATCAATATCTTATAATATTAATTAAATAAATGATATAAGGTTGATTTAATTGCCAATAACATTAAGATTTAGGAATTAATTAATTAAACATGATCAAGTGTA